>JAWHQI010000215.1:4205000-4915094 GCA_033032865.1 Dactylorhiza incarnata | reverse complement strand
TGGACAATGTGTCAGCTCTCTCAACTTCATCGTCATCTTCCAACAGTCTTCTCCAATGACATCTTCATCTGGGACATCCTCCTGCACGTCTTCTTCATCAACTTCTACCTCATCTACCTAAGCAAGCTCCTCCCCTCAACTGTGAAGCATGTCAGATTGGCAAGCATCATCGCTCCTCCTTCCCTGCAAAGCACAAACGAGGATCTTCCAGTATTTTTGATCTTGTTCACTCCGACATCTGGGGTACTTCCCCTACTCCCACTGTTGGGAGGGGTACTTTGTAATTTTTATTGATGGCTTCTCTCGCTGTACTTGGGTGTATCTTTTAAATGAACGCTCTGAATTATTCTCTGTATGGACTTCTTTTTATGAAATGATCAAAACGCAGTTTGGTGTGTCTATCAAAAGTCTTCGATCTGATAATGCCAAGAAATATATTTCTAATGATTTCTCTGTTTTTTGTATTCACCAAACTAGTTGTGTTTACACTTCTCAGCAGAATGGCGTCGCTGAACGCAAGAATCGTCACCTCCTTGATGTTGCTCGCACTCTCCTCACTCAGATGCATGTTCCTCGTTCCTATTGGGGCTATGCTGTTCTCATTTCTTGTCATCTCATCAATTGCATTCCCTCTACCGTTCTTCATGGACAAACTCTGTTCTCCATTCTTTACCCGGACAAGGACGCCTTTCCGCTTCCCCCGCGTATTTTTGGTTGTACGACATTTGTTCACACTCCCACAGCCACTCGCGACAAACTTTCTCTGCATGCTACCAAATGTGTTTTTCTTGGCTATTCTCCTACTCAAAAGGGTATTGTTGTTTTGACCATATTCTTCGAAAACAAATGGTTTCTGCAGATGTTACGTTCTTCGAAGACACGTCCTATTTCTCCACAGAGTCCTCCGTCTCTCTAACTGATATTCCTCCTCTCTCACAAAATTTTCCCACACCAGATATCCCAACAGACACTACTCCATTTCCTCCGTCGACACCCTCATCCCACTCTCCATCTCTTGAAACTCCCTCCTCTCTCCCGAGGGAGCCGCTCCCAGCTCTCGGGCCAGCAGTCTCTGCAATGGATGCTCCGGATACTGCTGAACAGGACGACTTGGATGTTCATATTGCTCATCGCAAAGGAGTTCGGACATGTACTCAACACTCAATTCATGATGTGGTTTCCTATGCTCGCCTTACGTCTTCTTGCAGGAACTTTGATTTGGCTATCTCTGTCACTGCCACTCCACGCTCTTACCACGAAGCTCTTCATATTCCTCAATGGAAGGCAACCATGGATGAAGAAATGGCGACCCTCACTGAGAGGGGTACTTGGACACTAGTTCCCGTTCTTCTGGGCACAGATGTCGTTGGCTGTCGCTGGGTCTTTGTTGTGAAGTTTCGACCTGATGGTAGTGTGGATCGCTACAAAGCTCGCCTTGTCGCCAAAGGCTTCACTCAGACTTATGGTGTCGACTTTTTTGACACCTTCTCTCCCGTTGCCAGCATTAGCACTATCCGGGTTCTCTTCTCGGTACCCGTCAACAGGGGTTGGCCCATGTCTCAGCTCGACGTCAAAAATGCTTTCCTCTATGGCGATCTTCAAGAAGATGTGTATATGGAGCAACCTCCTGGGTATGTTACTCAAGGGGAGACTCGTGTATGCAAGTTGCGGAAAGCCATATATGGATTTAAACAAAGCCCTCGGACTTGGTTTGAAAAGTTCAGTAGCATTGTAGAAATCATTGGCTTTACAATAAGTTCTGCAGATCATTCACTATTCATTCGCAAAACCTCCCAGGGACTGGTAGTTCTGGCCGTCTATGTTGATGACATTATTCTCACAGGTGACAACAAAGTTGTCATATACATATCTAAGAATCCAGTATTCCATGAAAGGACAAAACACATTGAAGTCGATTGCCATTTTATCAGAGAAGAAGTATTGAAGAAACAAATCTGTACTCCATTCGTCACATCAGACAATGAACTATCAGATATTTTTACCAAGCCCGTATCTACTTATTTTTCAAACATTTGCGACAAGCTGGGCATGATTGACATATATGCTCCAGCTTGAGGGGGAGTGTTGAAGTATGGAGATCGGGCGGTCTGATTGTAGATCGGGCGGTCTGAAGTATTGTCAACTGGTGGTCTGGTGATTGGTGACCGGGCAGTCTGCTGTGATTAGAGGACATGCAGTTTGTTAGAAGGTGACCGGGCGGACTGACCCCTTTTTCTCTCTCTGGCGGTCTGTTTGGGTCAGACTGCATGCTCTCTCTGGTGGTTCCGTCCTGCGGCCTGTGTTCATCAGACCGCGCGGTCTCTGCGGTCTCTGCGGTCTTTGCGGTCTGCATTTGTCTGACCGCCCAGTTTTGTTTTATGTCCTGTATTATATTTAGTCTCACATTGCTTAATTGTAATCTCTTCTCTCCCCCCCCCCATTTTATATAAAGGAGGCCATACTTTGTAATAAGTTAAGTTTTTTGGAAATAAAAGATAGTTTTTCTCCAATTTCCGGTCTCTTCTTTTTTCTGTTCGCAGAGTTTCTGAGGATAACAGTCGCCAACAACATAAGGACTACCCTTCCACATACTGAAAATGCTAAAGACTTCATGAAATCTGTTGTACAACCCTCATATTTTCCGAGTTGGTGTGACCCAACGCGGATGAGGTCGTGATAGAGAGGGTGACCGTGATGCAGCAAACCGAACCGTCGGAGGTCTTTAAGACCAGAAAGAGAAGGCCCGGGGGGCAGACCTCCTTGGACGAGTGGACCTTGGGTCCACTCGCCCAAGGCCCCGGGCAAGTGGACCATTGGTCCACTCGCCCGATTGGGTGGGGGGGGGGGGGGGGGGGGGGGGGGGCGAGTGGACCTGTGGTCCACTCGCCCCGTTCAGCTTGGCGAGTGGACCAATGGTCCACTCGCCCGGTGGGTTTAGTAGACCATAAGGTCCACTCGCCCAGTCATGGCGGTGGACCTCGGTCCACTCGTTTGACCCCCGGTGAGGGGGGGGGGGGGAGTGGACGTCTCATCCTTCACTCGCCCCTCCCCCTGTTTTGATCGTTCAGGCTCGTGATTGAGCTGCGGATAGCAGAATTTTGGCTATCCGCGACCCAATTTTAGGAAGTCTATAAATAGACCCTCATGGGCACCTTGGGAAGGGTTGGTCTCCACCACTCTCCTCGTGTGTGTCTTGTGAGCAAGCACTACCCCCTCCCCCTGTCAGTGAAGGTTGCCGGTGAGGTGGTCCTTAGTGCACTCCAAGGTGCCCAGGCTCAGCATTGGCTTGGGAGAGGAAGTTTCGTGTGAGCTTCCAGGTGAGTGGTGGGACCTCCACGCTGCAGCTTAAGGGGTTCGTTTCTAGACTCAGGTGTTCTTCGTAAGGCAAGGTCTCTCGGTTCTTAGCAACTAGTCAAGCTCGGGTCAAGTAAGGGTTAGCTGCATCCCCCTTTCGAACGTCGAAACTGATTCTCTGGTTTCAACATTCTGGTGCGGTGAGCATGGAAGCGGCTAGTTCGGAAAGTTCTGGGCAAGTCTCATGGCTGGAAGCGATGAGCTGGGGGACTCACCCCCTACCAACGAGTACGTGAAGAAGAGTGATTTTGACGAGTTCAGGAAGACGATCTTGGAACTCTTGCGGGTCGCACTCCCCCCTCACGGCGAGTGCTCGACACCACCTGCACTCGTGCTCACCTCGCCATCTCTGATGGAGGCGGAGCAAGCACATCGGCAAGGGAAGGATCCAGCCACAGGGGAGGGCTCAGGTCTCCAAGTGAGAGTGCCTTTCAACACCTCTCCCGGGACCGGCTACCGCAGTGGGGAAGTGGAGAGAATGCCTTCGATTCGTCAGGAAGGATGGGGGAGTCCCTTCTGCGAGATGATCACCTCGGCTCCCGTTCCAGACGGGTTCAGCGAACCGGACATGTCTTACTGCGCAGGGAAGGACGACCCTCTTCAGCACCTCCAGTGGTTTGAAGACATGGTCTCGATCAGGCAGATGACAGACTCTTTTAGGTGTGAGCTCTTCTCCATCACTTTCAAGGGAAAGGCGAGAGACTGGTTCCACCATCTCCCATCAGCTACCATCTTCAGCTTCGAGGACCTGTGCCGAAGCTTCTTGCTGGGTTCTCCACCCCGAGGAAGAAGAAGAAGGGGGCGAAGGCCCTGTTCTTGATTCGACAGAAGCCGAAGGAGACGCTGGGGAACTACGTCGACCGATTCCAGGAAGAAATCCTCCTCGTCAACGAGGTGCCCAGGCACACCCTGCAGCCGGCCTTTATCCTCGGGCTACAGCAGGGGATGTTCAGGATGAGCCTGACTCGAGACCCCCCTCTGAGCTTCGAGGAGCTGATGGAGCGAGCTGCTCGAGAAACCAAGCGCGAGTTCACCAACCAGGAGCTCGTGGGAAAGTTAGGCAAATGGACGGAGGAGGAGAAGAAGGAAGAAAAGGAAGAGCAAGGAGGAGAAGGAGGAAGAAAAGGAAGAGCGAGGAGGAGAAGAAGGAAGAAAAGGAAGAGCAAAGAGGAGGAGGAAGAAAAGGAAGAGCAGGGAGGGAAAAGGAAGGAGGAAACAGGAAGTCAGGGGCATCAGGGACCCCCCGTTGGGCAGGGGCAAGGCTGGGGGTTTCAACCACCAGTCGCCCGTCCAACCTGGAGGCCACCAGGAGGATCCCCTCAAGGCCAAGACAGAGGCCATTTCCAGAGGAGAGAGAACTTTCAGGGAGGGCAGGGACGATTCGACCCAGCAGGGTGGCAACCGGACTCAAGGCCATTGCAGCCCCAACCCCTGCAGGCTCATAGGAGGGTTGTTAAGTGGAGGAAGGTTTGCCTTCCACCTCAGGTCGAGTTCGGCTCGACTAGAGGTGTTGAGTTTTTCTTCCACCTTAGGTCAAGTTTAGTTCGACCTAAGGTGTTGAGCTTTCTCCACCTCCAGTTGAGCTCGGCTCACAGGAGGGTTGTTCAGTGGAGAAAGGTTTGCCTTCCACCTCAGATCGAGTTCGGCTCGACTAGAGGTGTTGAGTTTTTCCTCCACCTCAGGTCGAGTTTAGCTCGACCATAGGTGTTGAGCTTTCTCGACCTCCAGTTGAGCTCGGCTCACAGGAGGGTTGTTAAGTGGAGAAAGGTTTGCCTTCCACCTCAGGTTGAGTTCGGCTCGACTAGAGGTGTTGAGTTTTTCTTCCACCTCAGGTCGAGTTTAGTTCGACCTAAGGTGTTGAGCTTTCTCCACCTCCAGTTGAGCTCGGCTCACAGGAGGGTTGTTAAGTGGATAAAGGTTCGCCTTCCGCCTCAAGTCAGGTTCAGCTAAAAATCTCGCCAGGAGTATCCCGTTGGCAGGGACTTTCGTGGATTCCCCTAAGGTCCCACCTACTCGTCAAATAGGTGGGTTGGACTTTCTTTCCGAGCTTAAGGCAAGCTCGAAAAGAGCGGGGATTGTGTAAAACCCTCATATTTTCCGAGTCGGTGTGACCCGATGCGGATGAGGTCATGGTAGAGAGGGTGACCGTGACGCAGCGGACCGAACCGTCGGAGGTCGTTAAGACCAGAAAGAGAAGGCTTGGGGGCAGACCTCCTTGGACGAGTGGACCTTGAGTCCACTCGCCCAAGGCCCGGGCTCGCCCAAGGACCCGGGCGAGTGGACCATTGGTCCACTCGCCCGAGTGGGCGGTGGGCGGGGGGGGGGGGGGGGGGGGGCGAGTGGACCATGGGTCCACTCGCCCAAGGGTATGGGCGAGTGGACCTGCGGTCCACTTGCCCCGTGCAGCTGGGCGAGTGGACCAAGGGTCCACTCGCCCGATGGGTTGAGTGGACTGTAAGGTCCACTCCCCAGTCAGGGCGGTAGACCCCGGTCCACTCGTTTGACCCCCGGTGAGGGGGAGAGTGGACATCTCGTCCTCCACGCGCCCCTCTCCATGTTTTGATCGTTCGGGTTCGTGATTGAGCTGCGGATAGCAGAATTTTGTCTATCCGCAGCCCAATTTTAGGAAGTCTATAAATAGACCCTCATGGGCACCTTGGGAAGGGTTGGTCTTCATCCCTCTCCTTGTGTGTGTCTTGTGAGCAAGCACTACCCCCCTCCCCTGTCAGTCAAGGTTGACGGTGAGGTGGTCCTTAGTGCCCTCCAAGGTGCCCAGACTCAGCATTGGCTTGGGAGGGGAAGTTCCTTGTGAGCTTCCTGGTGTGTGGTGGAACCTCCACGCTGCAGCTTGAGGGGTCCGTTTCTAGACTCATGTGTTCTTCGTAAGGCAAGGTCTCTCGGTTCTTAGCAACTAGTCAAGGGTTCTAGCTCGGGTCAAGTAAGGGTTAGTTGCATCCCCTTTTCGAACGTCGTAACCAGTTCTCTGGTGTCAACATCTGTGGAAGAGAGGTTTAGAGCTGCAGATAAGTCATTGGCCGGTACTCTTATGGCATAGCTCAGGACCATTAAGATTGATGGGTCGAGAACTATGCAAGAGCGCATAATAGGGATGACCAATCTGGCAGCCAAATTGAGGGTTTTAGGCATGACTGTGGAAGAGTCTTTTCTTGTTCAGTTTATACTTAACTCACTCACATCTGAGTTTGGGTCTTTTCAAATCAATTACAATACCACGAATGAAAAGTGGAATGTAAATGAATTGGCTAGTAGGTTTGTCCAAGATGAGATGAGGTTAAAGAAATAAGGAGGATGTACAACCCGTATCCGGCGAGTAAACCCAGCATTGACCTTGCTCGCCCAGGGTAAGGTGAGATGAGTACGCCCTCCCTTTCCCCACTCGACGACATAGTTTCTTCTCGATGTTATGTGTGATTTTCCTAAGACGATATGAACAACCCGTCTTGACGACAAAACCCCTTCTCGGCCAGAGCGAGGCGAGGCGAGTGCAACGTGGCCTCAAGCGAGCCCGCCTTAGGCAAACTCGCCTCAGGAGAACTCGTCTCCGACAATCAGGGGGCGAGTCTGGTCGACCTCTGTTGTACTCGCTTAAGTAGGGAGCGAGGCGAGTTCGGGTCAACTCGACTCATCAGTCCTCCCCCACTATCCGCATACCAGTGGGGGTTGCGGTTAGTATTTGTGAAAAGGCGCGCAGAGCTGTTCGTAGACCATTTGGGTCTGCGTATAATATTTTGGTTAAGGCGGAGGGAGCTATCCGCAGAGCAGTAGGACTATTTTGCCCTTAGAAGAATTTGCCTATAAATAGGACCAATTATTTCTCAGATTAACACAGATGCACACCCCAAGAGAGCCCGCGCTTTCCTCCTTTCACGTTCGTGCTATCTGAGACAGATGCTCAGCCTTTGGTTTTCGGAGGGGAAGTCAAATAAGATTTCTGGGTTGTGGTGCAGAAACTCCATCCACAACCTCCTACATGTCTTGCTTCCTCTTTCAAGCTGCAGAAGCTCCATCGGTATGCCCAGACTCTTTCCCCGCTTTCTTCCTTCTCTCCAAACCTTCATTTACTATAATCGATTTCGTATTTCGTCTTCGTGGCAAAAGTAGCGCTTCAGAATTGCACGCACCTTCTCCTTTTGAGCTGTCCAGCCGTGCCGAGCACTTTAGAATTGCAGGTAACTTCCCCAATTTGGAAATGTTTGGGAGGTTCGGAGTTCTTCTCTACTGAATGTTCTGTGTCCGGCTTTTATCTTTATGTCCTGCTTTTATCTTTATGTCTTGCTTAGATCAATCTGATGGTACATAGAGTTATACCAAGATCTTCAATGAAATATTCATAATTTCAATAATATTCTTGCTTCTTTTTATCTAATATTTTTTTTTAATTTTAAAATAATTTAAATTATAATCTCTATCTATATATTTATGCATAAAAATATAAAAATAAGTTGTAAATTATAAAAGAAAGTTGTCAAAATCAATGTGTCCCTAAGTTACCGTTTCGTATGGATTGTATTGAAATTGAATATTGTAATTGAGAGCAATTTCAATTCTTCTAGGAATTAAATTGGTATAATTCTAATTATAGTGTTCGTCTAATGAATAAAATGTAGGGAATGAAGGTCGCCCGTAGCGACGTCTCCCACCGATCAATAGAGCAAACAAAACCTGAGAAAATCAAACCAACAAAACACAGAGATATACGTGGAAAACCTTCACAACTTGAAGGTCAAAAACCACGGGGCACGGCACAACAAAATCCACTATAATAAATAAGGATTACAACGAAATATCTAGGTTTGCCCAAACCTAGAATGCCCACCGGATTTGACAACAAATCCAACCTTCTCCACCAACAAAAATGAACACCACTTCTCTATAAAAGGATAATAATCTACTCTCTCTTCAAGCACAATAGCAAGTGAAAACGAGATAGAAAACACCTTACGACGTAGACGAAGAGGCCTTTGAAAGCGGTAGAGAAATCCCCAAGCGAAATGGAGAAAACATCTCCTCTTTCCGGCAACGGCAGCGGTATCGGCTACACTGTCCAAATCGGAGGCGGCGACAACCCTCCACAGAGCAGCAGCCCTACTCCTCTCCAATACACGCACGGGCGGCGACTGTAGTCCCACTCCAAACACCGGAGACAGCAGCCCCACACCAAGCGACATCAGCGACGACAGCACCTCTCCGGCAGCCCCTCCTCCACGCACCCCGACGACGGCTCTCCACAAGAACGAGAGAAAGAGAAAGGGGTTGGGCGGCTGTTCACAAGCGAGAGAGGGAGAGGGGAGAGAAGAAAAGGATCGATACATCAAATCCCTAACTCCACGATATTAAGCCATGAAAACTGTTCACGCCAAACCAGTCCGGTTCAGTTGAACCGGACCCAAAAAACCTGCCCAGAAATTCTGTCCAAATACAAGGACAGAGCCGAAGAGGTTGCAACGTGCCTTTTTACCAGGTTGCAACCTAAAATTCTGAATCACAAAAATTCACAAAAAAGTCCTTTAGGGGCTGAACCCCAACAAACTCCCCCTTCAGACCATAAAGGGAAGTTCTCCACCTGACTCCATCAAGTGGACATCATGCCGATCGACCGCCGGCAAAAATCATGCTTCTCCCTTGGGACAACCTTCGTCATCATATCCGAAGGATTTTCATTTGTGTGGATCTTCTCCACCACCAACAGCTTCTCCTCGACTACATCCTGAATCCAGTGATACTTCACGTCGATGTGCTTCGTCCTGGAGTGAAAGGCGGGATTCTTGGCCAAGAATATAACACTCTGACTGTCACAAAATACCGTGTACATGTCCTGTCGGAGACCAAGCTCAAGCATGAACTTCTTCATCCAAATAAGCTCCTTTGACGCCTCAGTCAACGCAATATATTCAGCCTCTGTTGTCGACAAGGCCACGCACTTCTGAAGCCTTGACTGCCATGACACTGCTCCCCCTGCAAATGTGACCACGAATCCAGAAGTGGATCTCCTCGTGTCAACATCTCCTGACATATCTGAGTCCGAATACCCAATAAGTTCTGGTGGACCTCCACCAAACTTTAAGCAAAGGTCTGAGGTACCTCGGAGATAACGGAATATCCATTTCACAGCACTCCAGTGCTCTTTCCCTGGGTTTGCCAAGTAACGGCTCACCGATCCCACAACATGAGCTATGTCTGGCCTAGTGCAGACCATAGCATACATCAAACTCCCTACTGCAGATGCATAAGGGATATAGCTCATCTCTTCCACTTCCTCCTCAGATGAAGGACTTTGAGAACTAGAAAGTCTGAAGTGCCCGGCTAAAGGAGTAGCAACGGGTTTTACCTTGTCCATCAAGAACCTCTTCAGCACTTTCTCCACATACTCAGACTGAGATAGCCATAGTTGACCGGCACTCCTGTCCCTGGTGATTTTCATTCCAAGAATCTTCCTCGCCGGTCCCAAATCCTTCATTTCAAAGGACTCACCAAGCTCCTTCTTCAACTCAGCTATGCTTGTCTTGTCATCCCCAACAATCAACATATCATCTACGTACAACAGCAGAATAGTAAACGTCTTCTCAGTCCTCTTCACATACACGCAGTGATCAGCCCTGGTCCGTTGGAATTTGCTCTTCATCATGAACGAGTCAAATTTCCTATACCACTGCCTGGGTGCCTGCTTCAACCCATAAAGACTCTTCTTGAGCCGACAGACCAGATGATGCTTCCCCTTAGCCACAAAGCCTTCGGGCTGCTCCATGTATAGCTCTTCCTCCAAATCACCATGCAAAAATGTCGTCTTGACGTCCATCTGCTCGACTTCAAGATCCATGGAGGCAGCCATACCCAACACCAGTCTGATAGAGGACATTTTCACCACAGGGGAAAAAATCTCATCGAAATCAATACCTTGTTTCTGACTGAAACCTTTAACTACTAGTCTCGCCTTGTACCTCGGCTGAGAGAGACTTTCATCCAACTTCAGCTTGAAGACCCACTTGTTCTTCAAAGCTCTCTTCCCTTTAGGCAATGGGACTAAGTCATACGTCTCGTTCTTCTGAAGGGAGTACAACTCCTCTTCCATAGCAGCCGCCCAAGCCTCACGATCTTCAGCACTCTGAGCCTCCTCATAAGACTCAGGCTCTCCACTATCTGTAAGCAAGATATACTCATGAGGAGAATACCTGATATTGGGCCTTCTGATCCTCTCAGATCTGACAGGAGGAACCTCCACCACAGGTGGCACATCAACTGGCAGAGCTCCCCTACATCCGGGATCATCTCCTCATCAGGAATGAGCTCACAAACCTCCTCCTCAGCATGCCCATCATCAGCAACAGTCTCTACTGGCCCATCATCAACATAGGGCCTCTCCTCCGCAGGTGGCAACTGTGGAACATGTGACTCTGTAGCAATCTGCTCACCAACCACTTGATCTTCAACGAAGATCACATCTCTGCTTCTGATCAGTTTCTTCTTCACGGGATCCCAGAGTCTATATCCAAACTCTTCATGGGGAAATCCCAACAAGATACACTCCCGAGACTTCTCATCAAGCTTCGATCTCTCTTCCTCGGGGACATGAACATGAACTTTGCACCCAAACACCCGCACATGTCCGTACGACACTTCCTTCCCGGACCAAACACGCTCTGGAATATCACCATTCAGAGGTGCCGAAGGAGACAGATTTATCAGATGTACAGCAGTTTGCACGGCCTCAGCCCAAAACTGCTTACCAATGCCAGCTTGAGAAATCATGCATCCGATCTTCTCAATAATCGTCCTGTTCATCCTCTCTGCCAACCCATTCTGTTGCGACGTCTTCGGGATTGTCCTTTCATGTACTATGCCATGCTCTCTGCAGTAAGCATCGAAGGCACCAGTGTACTCTCCCCCGTTGTCAGATCGAACACGCTTTATTTCTTTACCGGTCATCTTCTCCACCTTCGCTCTGAACTCTTCAAACCTTGCTAGAACATCACTCTTCTGCTTCACAGAGTATGCCCAGACTTTCCTGGAATGATCGTCAATGAACGTGACGAAATAAGCGGCTCCGCCCACAGACTTGGGCTCAATAGGACCACACACATCAGTGTGTATCAAATATAGTAACTCCGCCTTCCTCTTTGGATCAGAATCAGCAAAGGAGACACGTTTCTGCTTACCGGCCAAGCAGTGCACACACGTGTTAGGAATCCCTCCTGATAGCTCCGGAAGAACCTTGTTCTACACCAAAATCTTCAAGCTCTTCTCACTAATATGCCCAAGTCTGCCATGTCATAACTCCATAGAGTCACCCTCAGCAGCATTCACACTTGGACCACAGATCTTGGCCTTAGTGCGATAAAGGCCACAACACTTCTTTCCTCTGGCTACCACCAAAGAGCCCTTCAGCAACCTCCAGGTACCACCACCTTCAATGCTAGTGTAACCACCGTCATCAAGTCTACCAACGGAAATCAGATTCATTCTCAAGTCAGGAATATGTCTGACGCCCTTGAGAACAATCTTCCCAAGCTCAGTCTCCAAGTGGACATCACCACTGCCAATAATCAACGATTCACCGGAATTAGCCATCCCGATCACACCAAGGTCTCCCGCAGAGTAGCTGTAGAAGTAATCCCGGTGAGGAGTGCAATGATAAGATGCACCTCCGTCCACGATCCAGTCTGTGTCAACACATTCCTGGCAAGACAACCCACTGCACTGCAAGCATAACGGCTCATCCTCCACAATCGAAGTCGTCGCATCACCACTGGATTCACCTACCTCCTTGGTCTTTCCCTCAGGTCTCTTTTCATTTGGAAATAATCCTTCTTGAAATGACCCTTCTTCTTACAATAGTAGCACTCAATGTCCTTCTTGGATTTGCCCCTAGACTTGCTTCTGGAAGTGCCCCTGTTCTTCACATCCTTCTTCGCAGATCTACCTCTTCCTTCCATGAGGAGAACACCCGAACTGGAAGATCCAGAATCCTTCCTTCTCAATTCTTCGTTCAGGAGACAACTAGACACCATCTCCATGGTTACCACCCCATTAGGTGCTGAGTTGCTCAACGGCACTACAAGAGTCTCCCAACTCTATGGTAAGGAACTAAGGACCATCAGAGCTTGGAGTTCATCTCCCAAGGTAATCTTCATGGACTCCAACTGATTGATAATACTTTGGGCAAGGTTCAGGTGCTCAGTCATCTGCGAACCTTCCCGGTACTTCAAATTCACAAGCTTCCTAATCAGAAATGCCTTGTTGCCTGCAGTCTTCCGCTCATACAAAGCTTCAAGCTTTTTCCATAAGGCTTGAGCCGAGGACTCCGTGGAAACATGATGAAAAACAGAGTCATCAAGCCACTGCCTGACGAACCCTACTGCCTTCCTATCCATCTTCTTCCACTCTTCATCATCCTTAACTGAAGCCGGTCTCCCCGACAACGGGGCATGGAGATCTTTACAATACATCCGGCAACATCAGTCGTCTTCTTCATTAACTGATCTCCGTACTCCAAAAAGAATGTACCTTGCAACATCCGGCAGATCCTCCGGTTTGGCGGCAGGCTCCGGCAACATCTCACAGATAAGTGTATCCCTCCAATTCGCCGCCGGCGATGTGAACAGGTCGAAGTTGGTGTAAAATCGAACCTTGTTGTGCGGACTGCGTGTGTAGTACCGCATCTTCACCGCCAAATCCCGCTCGTTAAACCTCCGCACGCCTTCCAGCATATCGTCGAGCAGAAACAGAGGAATCCCGTGGTTCACCACCTGAAAGAACCCGTATGTCTCGGATGCCTGCCTCACGAGCTCCACCACCGTCTCTCGCCCGGATACGCCGCCGTCGACGATTCCGAGGTCGATGACCGGAATCTTGGGCCGGTTTGCCGGGGTTGGTTTTGCGATATTGGCGGCGTCGGGCGGATGATGGAAGAACCGGGGGATCACGGTCACGCCGGCATCCACGAGGCCCTTGACGCCGGCCATAGTGTCGTCGAAGGCTTTCACCTCGCTCTCCCTGTCGTAACCGGCCATGGCTTCCCCTGAGGCGGAGAGATGGCAGCAGGGCTGCTTCCAAAGTTGATATGAATTTCATTCAGCACGTGGTCTAAGAAGGAGCTGAGCTATTGAACTCTCTAACCGCTAGCTGTAACTTGTTGGCCTGTTTTATAGAATTTTTCTCCGCCGCGCGCCTGCCTATTGCTCTTGGTTGCGAGCGGACTTTATGATAGTGAGAAGGCTAGCTTCGCCGGCGGTAGCCGCATTTAAACCATTCTTGGGGCACACTAGCTATGCCCGCACGATCTAACGGGCTATGGCGCCCGTCGGTGAAGTCCGTTTCACTTCAAATGAAGAGGATCCTGAATCGACGGTGAACGGGTGGTGCGGTTTGTGCGACCAAATGAGGTCTGCCCCGCCAAATGCATCCCACACTCGTGTGCGATCGAATAGGTTGCACCCGTTCGTAAACGCTAAACAAATTAAAGTTGACCTTCAATTAAAATAATGATAGCCCCCCGTCCCTACGCCATCCCACTATTATTAAAAAATTATATAAATATATAGAAATAATTATCAAAACTCCCCCGGAAGATAGCATAATTACAAATTGCACTCATCTTATTATTGAAATTACAAAAACCTCCCCTGAATGTTATAAAACATAACATTTAACTCCTCTGAAGTTCATATTTCAATAATAAGACTGGTGCAATCTGTAATTTTGCAAACTTAGAGGGGAGGTCCCGGTAAATGTCCTTAAATATATATACAACAAGAGACTCTTAATTTCTCCCACACCACCTAATGTCATGTAATGGTTTCATACTTTCATCCAACACGCTAGCTACAACATTCCAAGTCCAACTAGAGAGAATATTTAGGTGCGTGTAACACACAGTGATCAAAAATATAGATCACCGTGTGAGAGCAAATACAGCAGTATGATCCGCGTTTCAACGGTGTCAATCGTTTGCGATAATATTCGTGCAATACGACCGTACTGAAAAAAAATTGTATTTTAGGTTAATCATGCGCGAAAATTTGTCCTGACAAAAATATACAGCATGATAGGCGATTGTGCATGATGATCTAAGATGCGTTACACACACCAACATATTTTCCCATCAAGAGAAGCATACAACACCTGATGTTATATGTTTACCTTGTTTGATAGATTACATCCACATGTGTATGATTCAAGATCACCATTAAGTGTAATCACTGGTTAAAAGGAAAATATATTATATAAAATGTTATTGTACGAGTGACATTGCACGGGGCTTCCAGTGCGGTCACGACCGCCACGAAAGTGTGATGGCGCAACGACACTTCTTTCGCTCACAAACCCCAGAGCTCACGATTGCAGTCCCCCGACAAAACTGCCCTCGTTACTGCGAGCCGAGAGAGTGTTGCCGTGATGTGGCACTGTCACCTATTACTTTTTAAATTCAAAAAAATTTGAATTATACAGTAGGCGGCCTGTTGACAGTGTTATTCTTCATACAATGACTATGACAATTTTTGCAAATCCATGTGACATGCAATAAACATAACAATTTCACATTTATAATAGCACGAGTGATAGGAACTGGGCTCTGCCGCTACTGTCAAGCGCGACAGTACCCGGCTAGCGACGGCGTGCTTCGCCTGCTCCCGCCCAAACACGATAGTACCCGGGCCGCGACGGCGGGCTTCGCCCATGACGCTCCGGGCTGCACCCGCATAAAGCCGATTGCGCCCACAACATATACATATGAGTACTCAAAATGATTGCACAAAAATTTTAATTAATATTTTATAATTAATATTTTTTAAAAACATTTTTATTTTAACAAAAAATCATTTTAAAGTACGTTTAAGAGGTTTAATGATTACATACCATCTAGTATGTATAATAGTTCTACTAAAAAGCTTTTGAATTTTATGAATTTTCATTATTATTTTTATTATAGTGATATAATAGGTGTACGAGGTTTACTAAACTAAGGCCTCGGGCTTTTCTTTATAATATATAAGAAATAATACACAGTATGAATTGCTTTTTATTGTATAAGTTGCTTTGTATTACAAAAGTAATTTTGAAACCCGTGTTGATGCGACCGAAGGTCGCCGACCGGGTACTGTCGTGCTTAGACGTAGGGACGGAGCCGCAGCCCGTGTCAGGCACTCGTATATATATATTATTTATAATTATAAATGAATACTATGCTGTATACTTATATATATATATTTTTATAGTTGTATACTTGTATACGTGAGTATTTTTATATATTACTTTTTATTTATTGTTTATATATATATTTATTTATTTTATATTCATAGTTTTATATTTACAGGTCTTAATTTAAGAAAAAATAAAATTAAATATAATTTGATAAATATCAAAAATTTAATTGAAATTACAAAAAATATATATATATATGCATATTATATTTATGTTTTATAAAAATATATAAAACATTACCGTTAATATGTATAAGTAAAATATAACAAAAATGAAAGCTTGGCTCATTGGTTAGTGTTCTATCCCTCAAGGATGAGGTCTCCCGTTCAAAACCACCTTCTATTCTTATTTTAGTATTAAATAAATGTTTTTAAATTGTTATTGGAACCGGGCGGTCTTCCAAAACCCGCTCTGATTTGCCGGTCTGCGGTCCGCCCGCCCGGTTCCGCGGTTCCTAAGCGGTCCGCTGATGGAACGGGTTTCTTACAAAATCCGTCCGGTCCGCGGTTTGCCTGTTCTCGATGTGTCGCTGCGGGCTTCGCCCGTAACCAAGCTGGCTTCGCCCGCCCCCGGCTTTGCTCATAACCAAGCGGGTTCGGCCCCCCCTACAGTTATTTACAATTTAAAAATATTTTAAATTTTATTTTATTTTTTAGATTTTTTAATCATTTAATTATTATATTATTAAATTAAAAAAAACGAAATAAAAAATTAAAAAAAATCGTGTGAAAAAATGTCCCATGCCGCTTCCGCCTCGCTGACCGCTCGAGTCCCTCCGATTCCACCTGCCTCCCTGCCCGGCCATGCCGCCGCCGGCAGAGGCGGCGGTGGCCTGACGCCCACCGGCGGGTTCACCGGCCACCGGCGAACCCGCCGGTGGTTGTCCGATGGCTCACGGGCAGGGCCACTGCCGGCGGTGGCCCTGCCCGCTCGCCGCCAGAAAACCTCCGGCGGGTTCGTCGGAGGCCGGCAAACCCACCAGTGGAGCCGGGCAGGCCGCCGGCGGCGGCGTCGGGAAATGGCGAGGCGGAAGCGGAGGCACAGCTGGATATCAGGATTTTGTTTGGAATGAACAGTAACTCTCCAGCAGGAAAAGTTATAGGCAGGCCTCCCCCCTTACATCCGACGACCAGTTTTTGATCCTGCTTGATCGGACGGTCCAGATGCGATCCATGATGTGCTTCCAAATATCACTATTGTTTTATTTAATAAAGATATATATATTGTTGGCTCCGCTCAAGATATTCTACTAAGCCTCATCAACATGTGGAATGAACTTATATAGTATCTCCAGCGTAGAGCCCTTAACCCTAGTGACACGGAACCCGTCGGGTCATTCTGAGTCTGTCCTGACACGCGCGAACATATTAATAAATTAAACCTAACAATCTCCTCCTATGTCCGCGGTATACCGACGTTGGAAAAGGGTTGGTGTGTGTAGTGTTCAACCAGTTCGACTCATTACACAACAGTGTCCGCAAGTACCTGTTATAACATATTGGACTAGAAGAAACATGAGTATGTATGCACGCATAAGCATATAACATAAACTAAGCAACATCACATCAGAATCAAAGTACAATCAAAGAGATAGGTTCCAGAAGACCTAATGTCTCATGACTAACAAAGAATAGAAAACAGTCCAAACAAAATAAGTAAAGAGAGCTAAACAATGCTCTAAGTCAGAGAAAGAAAAAACCGAACCGATACTCTAGTAACCATCATCCAGCAGATCATCCTTTTCAGGATCCCAGTCTGCATGTGCTCCTCCTACAGCAGCATTTCTTATAATTTCCAACATAGAACTTCATTCAGAATGAATTCAACTGTGGAAAATATACATGTATCTAGTTATGTATATAAGAGCGTAGTACTTTAAATTATGCTTAGATGATATAAGTAGAGTATTTCAGGTTTAACCGTAGAATCTATTAACTGTTTCCAAACGAAATGATTTCAGACTTCTGGACAACGCAACTATATCTGTGTTCCTATGTGTGATATCCTGGTTACTGTTCTTTTAGGGTTGATTGGAACTCATCAAATGTGGAATGGAACCAATCAACCGGAGAAAGTCCAAAACAAGTCAAATCGTGTTATCAAATGTGGAATAACACTCTCCTCCAAGTTAAGGAAGACGAATCTGGATAAGGTTGTTATCATCAAATGTGGAATGAAACAACCAACCAGAGATTCGTACTCAGCAACCAAAACACCAACGGAGCACAATATGCTAGATTTGACAAAGGAAGGAATCAAAACATTCAGACTAAAACTGGTGTCAAACCGCTTTGAGTCCCATTTCCCATACTGTTTTGATTGAACGATCACGGGGCATTCCTTTCGTCAATAGATCAGCTAGATTATCATTCGATCGCACATCGACCAAAGTAATAATGTCTTGTTCTTTAAGATAATTCAAAAGAGCGTGTCTCAGTCGTACATGTCGTCTCTTAGTGTTAAAGAGGACATTCTTAACGACTTGGACTGCTGCCTGATTATCACAGTACATGCTTAAATAGTTGATTTGAAGTCTAGACAAGGGAATGTCTAAGATCAAATTCCTGATCCAGTCTACCTCTTCACCAGCTGAAGCTAAGGCAAATAACTCCGCTTCCATAGATGACAAAGCTATGCAATTCTGTCTCTTGGACTTCCAAGTAACTGCAGCGCCACCCAATGTGAATATAAATCTACTTGTAGACTTGCTGTTTACAACTTCTGAACACCAGGAGGCATCAGAGTATCCTTCCAAAGTAGGAGGGTGACCAGTGTAGCACAGAGCGTGGTCTTTAGTACCATTGAGATACTTCATCAGCATATCTAGGGCATCCCAATGCTCTTTGCCTGGACTACTGGTAAAGCGACTTAGCATGCTTACGGAGAAAGCAATGTCTGGTCTAGTGCAACTTGTGGCGTACATGAGACTTCCAATGATCTTTGAGTACTTGACTTGATCAATGCTTGTCCCTTCATTCAGACTCAACTTGACGTTCGGATCAGTTGGTGTTTCAACGGGCCTACAATCTTTATAACCCCAGGTATTAAGAATCTGCTCTATGTAGTGAGCTTGACTCAGAGTGACACGTCCCTTGTCTACTCTTACTTTCATACCTAGTAGGGTATCGACAGGACCAAGGTCCTTCATATCAAACGCTTTGGCGAGAGCGGATTTAATATCCCTCACGACAGCTAGGTCTGACCCCAGGATCAACATGTCATCCACATAGAGGCGTATGATGACTGTTTGGTTTGACATCGAGCGGTAATAGAGACACTTGTCTGAGAGACTGGACTGAAATCCAAAGCTCTTTACCACTTGATCAAACTTCATGTGCCACATCTTAGGTGCTTGTTTAAGCTCATAGATAGATTTATCAAGTTTGCACACTTTATCCTTTAGATCTGTATGGACATAACCTTCAGGTTGTGCCATGTAGATCTCTTCATTTAGCTCTCCATTCAAAAAGGCTATTTTCACGTCCATCTGATGGACGATGAAATTCTCGATAGAGGCTAAGGCTAGAAGAATTCTAATAGTAGATATGTGACAGACAGGTGAATAGACATCAAAATAGTCAATTCTCCCCTTTGGTTTATAACTCTTAGCGACTAGACATGCTTTGTATCTGGTTATAGACTCATCACTATGTAACTTCTTCTTCAGTACCCATTTGCATCCCAGGACTTTAGCTCCTTTCGGTAGGTCCACTAGATGCCAGGTATTATTTTGTAGCAGCGAGTTCATCTCATCGTCGATGGCTTCTGCCCACATTAACGCATCTCTCGATCTCATCGCTTCCTGATAGGAAAATAGATCATCCTCTAAGTGGTAGGTGACGAAGTTCTCACCAAAATCCTTAGGGATTCTATCTCATGTAGATACTCTAAGATGAATAGGTTCGACCTCTAGAGATTGGGGAGCAGTGCTAGAGGGGCCAGCTTCAGGTTCTACCGTAGACTATGAGATCATGTCAGTAGATCCAGGAACGGTCAGACCATGATCTTTGATAAATTTATGCTCAAAGAAGATATCATCTCTGGACTCTATCACTGAATTAGTGAATTGATCCAGAAATCGGTCAGTTGCACTGTCTTCTGCACTGCCTAGATAGACACAGGTTGTCGTTCTAGGTCTCACCTTAGGTCTTTTAAGGACTTGTATACGCACATAGATGATACAGCCCCAAGTCTTAAGAGTGTCATATCTACAAGGATGACCGTGCCACAGCTCATAAGGAGTATAACTGAGCTTTGAGTGAGGCACTCTATTCAGAATGTGATTTGCAGTAAGGACTGCTTCCCCCCAAAAGGAATTGAGCATGTCAGCGGTCAGGAGCATAGAATTTAACATCTCTGTCAACGTTCTATTCTTACGTTCAGCAACGCCATTTGATTGGGATGAGTAAGGAGCTGTAGTTTCAAGGATTATGCCCTCAGTGGCACAAAACTCCCTAAACCCAATTGTAGTGTATTCTCCTCCTCGATCACTTCTAAGTCTCTTAATCTTCAGATTTAACTGGTTTTCTACCCGAGATTTGAAGATTTTGAAGGTCTCGTCTTTCGATTTCAATAGATAGACATGACAAAATCTGGAGAAATCATCAATGAAGGTAATTAGATACTTCCTTCACCCTCTAGTGGCATGACTCCAAAAGTCACAGAGGTCGGAATGAATCAATTCCAAAACTTGTGTGCTCCTAGAAACGGTCTTGTAAGGGTTTCTAGTTATTTTGGTTTGGGCACAAACCTCACACCTATCAAATCGAATAGAGAAATCTAACGGAATGTTGTGACTCTTAGCTAGATCGCGCATCTTCTTGTAGTGAACGTGTCCAAGTCTATTGTGAAGTAGCTTTGGATCTAATAGTGAAGAACTCACTTGATTTATGCACTCATTTTCTAGGCTAAGTCTATACATTCCATTGATTATGTAAGCGCAATCAAAGTAATGTGAATTAACAGTTAGTGTTATTCTACCTCTAATGGTTATGAAAGACATTCCGGACTTATCTAGCAAACTCATAGAAATTAAAATTTTAGTTAAATTAGGAACTAATTTAATATTTTGCAAAATTAAAATTTTACCTGAAGAGAGGACGAGCTTTGCCGTCCCAGCATGCGTAACGACTGTCTCTCCTCCATTGCAGTTCTCAACTCTGTCTCAGACTGCTCTGACCTCTGAGAGAAGACCTCTGTCATTTGTGACGTGATAGGTAGCACCGCTGTCCAGCCACCACTCAGAAGATGCACTGTGGTGACTACTCCCAATCATAGCCACGAAGGACTTAGGATCGGCCAACATGTTTGCAGGATTCTGTAGGGCAATCTCCTTCTCCTTCAGTCTGTGCATTCCAGACTTGAAGGTGATACACTTGGGAGACAGCTTGCTCAAAGTTAAACTGGCAATTAGATTATCGACCATTCCAGTCTGTTCGTCTTTTAGATAGTGACGCATATTTTCTAGTTCTAGGAACTGGAAGTGAGCGTTCACGCGGTCCCAAATCTCTTTCGCTGTCTTACATGCTCTGTAGGTCAAGGCAAGGCGAGAATTTAGAGAATTCAGAAGGAAATTCCTGTAAAAATTCTCGTCTTTGCTCCACTGATATTCATTCACATTCTCACAGGTAGTGGCGAAGTCGCTAAGAAAGGTGTAGAAAATTCCACGTTCTTTCATTCCTAGTTGGACATACAATTTCCAACTGAGGAAATCAGTGGCGTCGAAAGACTGCAAAATAGCGACGTCGAGCGCGCTTTTCATCGTCATTGCACTAGATTTAAACAGAAATAAATTCTAGAACAGAAAAACTGAAACAAATCACCTGATCCGAGCGGTGCTGACCTGGTGTCTTCAGAACCAATCCAGCAAAATTATTGTATGTGTGCTCCTCCTCTCCCGACGAGACACAGTCGCCGAAGACAAGAATCAAAGGCAAGAACCCGCACTTCTGACCAAAGTTCCTCCACTAGCAAAAAACTCCATTATCCTAATCAAGGACGGGGAAAATTTCTTATGCAAAGCTTCTGCCTCTTCAAAATAGATCCACGGGAGCACAACACCAACAGCAATCCTGATCTGCTAAGGAAAACTGTAGATCTGGATGATCTTGAGAGAACAAGATCTGGTTCCAAAAAAAATATTGCAAAGCTCGCAGATCTGGATGATCTAGTCGGCGATCAAAAACTAGATCCACGGCGGCCGAATTGCGATCTGCGATATGAAGAGGAACTTCGATCTCCTTTTCTTCTTTCCGATCCTGGAGATCTGCGCCAGGAAACCCACGCACACAGCCCCCTTTTCGATCTGCGACAGGGAAGAGAAAATCTAGATCCGGCGACCAATCGAGAGATCTCCTCCTTTCCGAACAGCGAGAGCAGGAAAAAATCACCAGAATCGCGAACGACTGAAAATCGCGAACAGCGAGCGGAAGAAGAAACCTCACTCGCGAATGGCGCTGCTGAAAGAAAACGAACACAGAAAAACCAGGGTTCTGGATCTTGCTTCTCCTCTGTCCAGACCTCACAAAAACCGAGAGGTTTACCCTCTTGGATCGAGCGACGGGGAGACTTCTCCTTCACGAACGGGCGACGGGAGAAAACCACCCCTTGCGAATCTTCAGCGATCTGCAACCGATCGGCGAGGGGAAAAACCTTGAGCGGAAAACGCCGGAAGGAATCGCGATCCTTCACTCGCAGAGAAGAACAACGATCGATCCTTTACTCAAAAGAAGAACAGCGATCCTTGCGAATCTGCAGGGATCTACGAAGGAGCGCGCCGACGGGATCGCAAAATGAGAGCGGCGACCAAAACGAAATCGCTAACGCGAGCGGACGGGAGAGCGGAAAATCCTAATTTTCTATCTTGAGAATGTTGGGGCTCCGCTCAAGATATTCTACTAAGTCTCATCAACATGTGGAATGGACTTATATAGTATCTCCAGCGTAGAGCCCTTAACCCTAGTGACACGGAACCCGTCGGGTCATTCCGAGTCGTTCCTGACACGCACGGACATATTAATAAATTAAACCTAACATATATATATATATTATGTGGCTCCTTCATTCACTACATTCACTATCCCCTCCTCCTAATCTTCTCTTATCTTCCACAACCATGTTTGCGGTGTATGTGGATGATATGATCATCACAAGGGATGGTGAACAAGAGATTGATCGCCTTAAGGGGGCTCTGGGCAAGGAGTTTGAGGTGGGGGATCTGAGCCTTTTTAGTTATTTTCTTGGGATTGGGATTGCCTATGAGGCGGAGGGAATAGTCTTTCTCAGAGGAAATATGCATTGGATCTCCTAACAGAGACGAGGATGTTGGGGTGCAAGTCTGTTGCGGCACAATTCGATCAGAAGTGCAAATTGGGTGATGTGGCAAGAACCAATTGATCGTGGGATGTATTAGAGGCTAGTTGGGAAATTGATTACTTGGGCCACACACGTCCAGACATCTCCTTTCCCGTGAGCGTGCTGCATCGTTACATGCATGTCGATGCAAGGAAGGGCTATATAGATGTTGTGTACCAGGTTCTTCGATATTTGAAGAATACCCCTGGAAAGAGGCCATGTTCAGAAGGAACGAGCACATCAATTTTGAGGGTTGATGTGACTCTGATTGGGCAAGTTGTGCAAATGACAGGAGGTCCACCTCAGACTATTGCATATTTGTGAGAGGCAACGTAACATGGTCTCTTAGAGGAGCAAGAAGCAGTCAATGGTGGACAAATCGACAACAGATGCAGAGTATAGGTCCATGACATCTGGAGTTGTAGAGCTACTATGGCTCAAGGGGATGCTGTTGGAATAGAAGCTGGATCGAGGAGAAAAGATGAAGTTTTGGTGTTATAGTCAGTCAGCTACCAGTTTTGTAAATAATTCAGTCCAACACAATAAAATCTCGAGATCGATAGGTTCTTCATAAATGAGAAGTTGGACTGTGGGCTACTCGAGCTGAGTCACGTCTCAACCAAAAGTCGGGCAGCAAATTGCTTGAACAAGGGACTCATCTCAAAGGATATGATTAAAGAGTATGGCAAGGTAGGCTTAGTGAATATCTTTCGCCAATATTGAGGAGTGTTATTATATTATTGTATATACAAGATTTACTATGGCTTTAGTGCATATATATATTTGTAATTTTAAAAGTTAAAGGTGCTAAATATGTAATTTATATTGAAGAAGTTAATGCTGAACTTAATCACTTGGCGGAATCGAAGAATTTTGGGGAAGACAAAGATGAAGAAGCAGAAGACGAAGCAACCTGATGCTTTAATGGAGCGCCGGCTGTGTTTATTTCCTATGTATTTCCTGCAATTTTTCAATGCATTAGTCTACTAGTATAAATATGTATGCTTGCTTGATCAATACAGTAGTTGCGTGGTTCTTCCCCTTCTCGTCTTTTTTGTTTTCTCTCTTTGCTGGAATGCCTTTCTTCCCTGCTATCCTCTACAGTGGTATCAGAGCGAATTAGAGTGATAGCTTTGGTGGTGTTTGTGCCATCAGAGATGGAGTTTTATTTGATCATTTGAATTTCTTCATCACTTTTTATTGTGCTTCCCATCTTCATCCCATGGCCACACCAAATACCTCCCACATGTTTCAGTTCACACAAAATGGAGTTCCCATTTTTGATGGTGAGTTCTACGACTTCTGGAGCACTCACATGAGACTCATGCTACAATCACAAGGTCTCTGGCATCTTGTGTCTCGAAACAAAGATGCCACTACATCCACACCAACACCCTCCAAAGGGAAAGAAGCTTCAGATGATGATAAGCTCAAAGCTGCTGCTGAAGAAGCCAAGCTTGAAGCTAAGGCTCTGTTGCTCTTACACCAAGGAGTGAGCAGAGATATATATCCAAGAATCATGGGAGCTGCCACAGTTAAAGAAGCTTGGACAACTCTCTACAATGAATTCAAAGGTTCAGAAAAAGTTATAGAAATTAAACTTCAGCACCAGTGGAAACTGTTTGAAGGGATTGCTATGAAGGAAAATGAATCCATTCGTGATTTTGTATCAAGACTCATGGGCATTGTCAATCAGATTAGAAGTCTCGGAGATAAACTCAAAGACAAAAAAATAGCCCCCAAAATCCTACGCTGCCTTCCACCAAAATTCGACCCCAGTGTTACTACAATTGAGGAAACAAAAAATCTGAAGACTCTCTCAATCTCTGAGCTCATGGGGTCTCTTCAAGCACATGAAGAACGGCTGAAGAGGTTACATGAATCTCCTGAGCAAGCCTTCCAACTAAGGACTCCATCCACAGGAAAATAATTTGGGGATGGATCTTTCTCTCAAAAAGGGAAGGACAGGCAAGGAGACATCAGAAGAAACACATCACCTGCTTGTAACCTGTGCAAGAAGCCTGGTCATATTGCAGCTGAGTGTTTCCTCCGTTGTAAACGTTGCAAACGTCCAACTCACATGGACAAAGACTGCTGGTATAAAGAAAAAGAAGAGAAGAAGGGCAGTGAAGAAGTAAATTATCTTGAGACAATTGAAAGACTTTTCATGACTCATTATGAAGAGAAGAAGCAAGCTCATGAGGTATGGTTCCTGGACAGTGGTTGCTCCAACCACATGTCCCCGTTTAAACATATTTTTTCTCATCTTAGTGAAGATAGTAAATCACAAGTTCTTATTGGAGATGGCAAAACCCTTGCCATTGAAGGAACTGGATCTGTGGCCATTCAAACCAGTAGTGGTGAGACAAGAGTAATTGATAATGTTCATTTCATACCTACATTATCTCAAAACTTGCTCAGCATTTGGCAACTCATGAAAAATGGGTATGTTATCAATTTCCAACATAACAGCTGCCACATCCTAAGCCAACAAACAAATCAGTGCATTGCCTCAGTTGATATGACCTCCAACAGAATGTTTCCTCTAAGAATGAAACCTGCTACTCATCATGCCCTCATCTGTAGCACTGATATGGGCAGATGGCATAACCGGCTTGCTCACCTAAACTACAAAGATATCAAATTAATGCGACAAAAGGAACTGGTAAATGGTCTACCTCCACTCAAAACTGATGAAACTTTGTGTGAAGATTGTGTTATGGGAAAGTGCCATAGACAACCTTTCCCAGATGCTGCCACCTGGAGGGCTGAAGGACCTTTAGAACTTGTCCATGCAGACTTATGGGGGCCAGCCCTTATCCCTACAAAAGCAGGTATGATCTACTACTTATGTCTTATTGATGATTTTTCAAGATTCTCTTGGATATTTCTACTACAAAAGAAATCTGAAGCATTTGCAAGGTTCAAAGATTTCAAAGCCTTGGTTGAGAAGGAGAGTGGGCAGTGCCTAAAGAGATTGAGGACAGACAGAGGTGGGGAATTCACAGGAGAAGAGTTCTCAGACTACTGCCGACTACATGGAATTCATAGAGAACTTACCTGCCCTAGAACCCCAGAACAGAATGGTGTGGTGGAAAGAAAAAACAGAACCATTATGGAGAGAGTAAGAGCCATGCTCCTGCATCACAAGGTACCTCCAGAGTTCTGGGGAGAAGCAGCTCATACTGCTGTGTACATCCTCAACAGATCCCCCTCTAGAAGCCTTGAAGACTTGACACCCTATGAAGCTTGGTACAAGAAAAAGCCATCTGTTGACCATCTCAGAGTATTTGGGTGTCTTGCCTACAAACACATTCCAAAAGAAGGAAGAAAGAAACTTGACATTAGGGCAGAGAAAGGAGTTTTTCTGGGGTATAGTCAGCACTCAAAGGGGTACAGGTTCTACTGCCCTGATACTCAGAAGCTACACATTTCCAGAGACATCATCTTTGATGAGGAGACTTCTTGGCCTTGGGATCAGTCCACTACTTCACAGAAATCTGTAGGGGTTGCTGAACTTCCAGAACAGCCATCCTCCTCAATTTCTATGCCTGTTGGGGTTGCTGAACCGATGGAACAGCCATCCTCTCCAATTGTCCAGCCAGATGATGTTCCTACATCTGGCTATGATACTGATTGTGGGTCATCATCTCCCAAGAAGATAAGGTCCATAGAAGATGTCTATCTCAGAAGTGAAAGAGCCCTCCTCATCAAAGAAGAACCTGAAAATTTCAAAACAGCTGCCAATAATCCCATCTGGTGCAAGGCCATGGAAGAAGAAATGGAGGTGATTGAGAAAAACAAAACATGGGAACTTGTCCCTAAACCTGAAAATAAAAATATCATTGGACTCAAATGGGTGTATAAGGTCAAGTACAATGAAGAAGGAGAGATAACCAAGTACAAAGCCAAGATTGTGGCTAAGGGGTATGCCCAAAAAGAGGGGATTGATTTCAATGAGACATTTGCTCCAGTGGTCAGGATGGAGAGTATAAGAGCCCTCATTGCTGTTGCTGCCCAAAAACATCTTACTATCCATCAACTTGATGTTAAAGCTGCTTTCCTCAATGGAGAGATTGAGGAGGAGGTATATGTTTGCCAGCCAGAAGGTTTTATTAAGGAAGGAGAAGAAGAGAATGTGTATCTTCTGAAGAAAGCCCTGTATGGCTTAAAGCAGGCTCCCAGGGCTTGGAATCATAAAATCGACAGCTACCTCACCATGAATGGGTATGTTAGAAGCCTCAATGAACCATCCTTATACACAAAGAATTTTGAAGATAATCAGTTCTTGTTCTTATGCCTTTATGTGGATGATCTCATTTTCATTGAATCTACTCCATCTATAGTTGAAAACTTTAAAGAAACAATGAAAAAGGAATATGAAATGAGTGACCTTGGGGAGATGAGGTATTTCCTTGGGCTTCAAGTCAAGCAAAGTACAGAAAAGGTCTTTCTTAATCAAGAAAGATACATTGAAAAACTCCTTGAAAAATACAAGATGACAGACTGCAATCCTGCCTCTACTCCAATGGTCACAGGAACACGGCTGAGATATAAAGACCAAGCAAAACCTGTCTTTGCTGAGGATTACAGAAGCCTTGTGGGGTCTCTCATTTATCTCACCAACACCAGGCCAGACATTGAGAATGCCATTAGTATTCTGTCCAGGTTCTTAACTCATCCCAGCTCAGAACATCTCATCACTGCTAAGAGAGTTCTCAGGTATCTGAAGGGGACAAAGGGGCTTGGGTTAACATATAAGAAGGAAGAAAATTCAGCTCTCATTGGATACACAGACAGTGATTGGGGAGGAGACATCGATGACAGATGGAGCACAAGTGGGTATGTTTTCATGCTAGGAAGCAAGCTTATCTCTTGGGCATCCAGAAAGCAAAAGATTGTGGCTTTATCATCTGCTGAGGCAGAATATGTGGTTGCGTGTAGTGCTGCTAGTGAAGCAGTTTGGCTGCAAAAGCTATTCCAGGATCTGGGTGTGAGTATAGAAGAAGAAGGGACTGTGCTGTGGTGTGATAATGTTGCTGCCATAGGAATAACCAAAAATCCTGTGTTTCACAATCGAACAAAGCACATCGACCTTAGGTTTCACTTCCTTAAGGATCTTGTGGCAAAGAATTTGATCAAGATGCAGTTCTGTCCCACAAACAAACAGGTAGCAGACATACTTACTAAACCCCTTTCTGTTGGACCTTTCTCGAGTATCAGATCCAAGCTTGTCACGAATGATGGTTCAGCATTATGGGGGAGTATTGAAGAAGTTAATGCTGAACTTAATCACTTGGCGGAATCGAAGAATTTTGGGGAAGACAAAGATGAAGAAGCAGAAGACGAAGCAACCTGATGCTTTAATGGAGCGCCGGCTGTGTTTATTTCCTATGTATTTCCTGCAATTTTTCAATGCATTAGTCTACTAGTATAAATATGTATGCTTGCTTGATCAATACAGTAGTTGCGTGGTTCTTCCCCTTCTCGTCTTTTTTGTTTTCTCTCTTTGCTGGAATGCCTTTCTTCCCTGCTATCCTCTACAATTTATGCATATAATTGTTCCATCTGCTGGAGCTGTCACAATCAAACACTTTGGTGTTTGCTAATAGTCAAAATGACTAATATATATAAGATTTCTTAATTGCAAAAACCAATTTGGTCACAGCAACACCTAAAAAACTATCAATATATATTAAACTAAAGGCCGTCGTTGCACTTCTGGAGCCACACTTAGCTCCAAGAAAAGTTCCCCACCGGCGCTGCCATCTCTCCGCCTCAAGGGAATCCATGGCCGGCTACGACAGGGTGATCGAGATGAAGGCCTTCGACGACGCCAAGTCCGGCGTCAAGGGCCTCGTGGACGCCGGCATCACCGCGATTCCCCGATTCTTCCACCATCCGCCCGACGCCGCCGATACCAACGAAACAAAGCTCGCTAGCCGGCCCAAGATTCCGGTCATCGACCTAGGAATGGTCCACGGCGAAGTCTCGGGACGAGAGGTCGTGGTGGAGCTGGTGCGGCAGGCGTCCGATACGTTTGGGTTCTTCCAGGTGGTGAACCACGGGATTCCTCGATCCGTGCTCGACGACATGCTTGAAGGCGCGCGGAGGTTTAACGAGCAGGAATTGGCGGTGAAGATGCGGTACTACACACGGGATTCGAGCAGGAAGGTTGTCTTTAACTGCAACTTCGACCTGTTCAAATCGCCGGCGGCGAACTGGAGAGATACCATGTTCTGTGTGATGGCGCCCGAGCCTGCCGCCAAGCCTGAGGACCTGCCGGATGCTGCAAGGTACCTTTTTTGATGAAGAAGATAACTGATTTTTGCTCTGTTTTTCAACAAGTTCTTAAGCAAAAATGGTGGAAATAACTGATTCATTCCAAATTTATTAACTTCACAATCATTCTACGACTTCCTCCACCACTTCCCCATGATGATTGTAATACTTGTGGATGCAGAGAGATAATATTGGAGTACACGAGGGAGGTGCAAAGGCTGGGAGGAGTTCTATTTGAGCTGTTATCAGAAGCCCTCGGCCTGAAAACAGAGTACTTGAATGAAATTGAGTGCGGGAGAGGTTTGGATCATGTGAGCCACTACTATCCGCCATGCCCGGAGCCGGAGCTCACTCTCGGCACAACCAAGCATTCTGATCCCGACTTTCTAACCGTTCTTCTTCAAGATCACATCGGCGGCTTGCAAGTTCTTCATCACAACCAGTGGATCGACGTCCCCCCTGTTCCCGGAGCTCTTGTGATCAACGTTGGCGATCTTCTGCAGGTAGAACTCCTTCTAACTTCTTACCGGTTAGTATTTGAACATTAGAGAATCATGGTTAAGTGAAGCATGACATCTATGAAAAATTAGAGTCTCTTTGGGGGATCCGGATCCTCTCCATTTCGTCAACGAAATGGAGGGGATCCATTTCATCATCGAATGGACCAAAATACTTTAACCTATATCTAGGGGTGGAGATTTATTGAGATTAAAAAAACTATAAAAGGATGGGAAAAACTGAGACCGTCGGATCAAGGGACAGTAAATCTGGGTCATGAAATGGATCCCCTCCATTTCGTCATAAATGGAGAGGATCCTGATACCTCTTTGGGACGCCGACACCCTTTTGTACGTTTCTTGCCAACTCAATGTAGACGACGACGTCCGTGTTTGATTTGTCGCCTTCTCCACCTCAGTCTCCTAGAGGTTTTTATGCACGGTAGTATATGTGAGAATTGTGCAGGTGAAATCGCGTGCATCCGATCTACTATTGGACCGACAACTAAATCCTGAAAAAGCGCACTTGCCGTACTTTAATATTGTTTTTAAATTAATTATTTATTTGGCAAATAAGATGGTATTTGTAAAAAATCCCTTGTTAATATTCTATAAAAAATTGTGTAAAAAACCATGCATTTTTAATTAAAAATCATGTTTTTTCTGTTTCGCCGGTCCCGTATGAAAAAATTTCGCATTCGGAATGGGGTAGAGGGAGAACGACAAAAAGGCGCCGTCCGCGAACATGGTCAACTCCCTCCGGTTGGGATCTCCATCACATCCGTCTAATTTCCTAGCCGCTGTCGGCGCCCAAACAGACCCTTAGTTTGATGACTGAGATGTCTGAGAGTCTCTCACTCCACCCAAAAAAGTGATTGTTCTTTCTTGGATTTTGGCTAGTATCATTCAATTACAAGGTATTTGTATATTGTATTATATATATTTAATTTTGATGTTATGCAACCCTAGAGCTTTAATATTGATATCTTGCACTCTCTTAATTGAATATTTATGATACAAAATGTCAATATTAAAGTCTTTGAGAGGTACTAATAAATGTCAAAATTAAATAGTTAATGTGCAAATATCTTCTAATCGGAGGATGCTACGTGCCAAAGTTCAATTGTTTATGCTATAATTGAGTATGTTCAAGTAAGGATGAAGAAATATTTGAAATGATTGTTCAAATCCACATTGATGATGCAGCTTGTTTCTAACGATAAATTAAAAAGCGTGGAGCACAGAGTGCAGGCTAATAAGTTCAGGCCTAGAGTTTCTGTTGCGTGTTTCTTCACGACAAACCTCAGCCCACTTGAAAGGCGCTACGGCCCAATAAAAGAGCTGCTCACCGAGAAGAACCGCCCTAAATATAAAGAAATTACGGTGAGGGAGTATGCCATTCATTTCAACTCCAAAGGACTCGATGGCACCTCGGCCCTGGACCACTTTAGGGTATGATTCTTTTTTACGAAAAAAAATAGTATTATGTTTATGTCTTCGCTCGACGGGCGTCAAATATGTATACTCGAATTGAGTTGAATGCACATGTATCTAATATGCATATAATTAATGTAAAGATATGCTCTCTTTTTGCATAAATTTATTCTATTAATTACTCAAATCTTTCTTGAGCGTTAGCATAATTACATGTTCAACTCCTCTATCTTTTGAAATTATAAAAATAAGTTTACATTTCATCACATGCCTGTGTTTTTGTGCATGCATGTTTTCGTAATTTCATAATTTTGAAAGGTCAAATCTGTAATTTATTCATATAGCACTTGAGGAATGCTATATTTATGGGACTTCTTTGGCCCAATTGTATTTGGAAATCTTCTATATCTATATTTATTGAATAGTTGATTGCACTGCTACAAGACCGAAGCTCGTCGGTCACCAAGATTAGGTTTTTCGGAAATACCGCTGTGAATTTCAGTCTCCGGCTACTTTATCCGATGCTGCTTCCCCGTGTCGAGCGACCAGCGCCGCTTTCTTCTTCAAGAACCAAGATCTGATGTTTTAATCTTGGCTTTTTGGCAGAATGCACCCCCGAATAGTGCTCGATTGGCAAAATGCACCCTGAATTTTTAAATATGGCGGAATGCACCCCCGAATATCATTATTTTGGCGGAATGCACCCTCAGCAAGGGTGGTTTGGTCTCTACCTATTATTATTTAGGGTTTAACCTCAATCGATCCTCATTTCCCCTCTACCGAGCGCGTACCCTTGCCTCCTCCCTCTTCTCTACCGAGCGGCCAGCTTCACCTCTTCGTATTTCGCCGGTGGACCTTCGTCTTCGCATTTCGCCGCAGTGGAGATTCGTCGTCTTCGCCTTCCACCGTGGATCTTCGTCGTCTTCGCCTTCCGCCGTGGAGCTTCGTCGTCTTCGCATTCCACCGTCGTGTTCCTTCGGTTTTCCCCGATCTTTCAAGCAGTCCACTGCTTGTGCTCCTCTTCCCATTCCGTCAGGTATGTGGTTTTCTATTCCCCGATTTTTTTTTGCCTTCCCGGCCGGTCTTTCCAGCAGTCCTCATCGTTTACGCATTTCGTCAGGTGTTAACATGAAAGGGTTGCTCGAAGCATCCGGAGGTCCATCAAGGTGGAATGTACTCTCCGTTGCCCCTAGCGGGGTATATATAGACAAACCCTAGGAGTGTCTACGGGTACCGGGTATCTGTATACTCGACCGACCCGTTTAGCCTCCGAACAATGTTATTTATCCAAATATACATTAACAATCTTCTCCTATATTTGTGACAAATAACATGTACGTTTTGAAGTGCAGAAAGTAGTAAATAGCCTAAAAGGAGTTTTCGACTTAACATAATAACAAAAGAGTTAGCAAAATGAGTAACAGCAGGATTTTATACAGAAATATAAATCATCCAGAATAAAGTGCTACTCAGAAATATATAAATCTGAAAACAGAATGACAGGGATAAACATACGATAATTCTACTCGTATAGTAGATCATCAGGATCCATGTCAAAAACTACTCTCGCTCTCATCCATCTCCACCAGTGCCTGCAAGGAATTTCATGAGTTAGACTCTATGAATTCATGAACATATGCAGTAATGTAGAAAGTGAACTAGCTCTTACCAAGTGAGCTTAGAACATGTAGCATTGATGAAGTAACACTGTCAGCATCTCTATCTTGTCTAGCAGGAACCATTCTAGTGTTGATTTTGTAAATCAACCGTTATCTTATCCATTAATGATCATTATGTGTCTCATCCCCAAATGTGGAATGATTTTGCACAACAACGTTTGCAACATTATCAGGTGTGGAATAATGTGCTATGATCATCAATGTTAGATAACCGACTACAACGACTTTCTATTCCCAATTGAATAATTTTCGAATCAACTTACAATGAGAAAGATGTTTAGTTATCAAATGTGGAATAACAGACATCTAGCCATCTTGGGTTTTCATCAAGAAATTATTTGGGGTTTTCAGTCTGTTATTAGATGCTTGAATGTTGCGACTATATAGGTTCTCACTATGAAAACATAAACAACGGAGGACGGTTTCATACATCTATGAACTTTAGTCTCATCTCCCTCGATGTTTTTATTGTGAGAGCTCTATTCAGGCCTTTGGTCAAGGCGTCTGCAACATTATCTTTAGATCTCACATCAATCAGGGTCATAATCCCTTGACCTGTGAGTGAGGTCAACCAAGATTGTTTTAGCCTTAGTTGCCTTCTTTTGCCATTGAACAAAGTGTTCGTAGCAATCATTTTCGTAGCCCGATTGTCACAGTAAACTGCAACAGAACTCATTTTCAGGCTCGTCAGAGGAATGTCCATCACCAAATCTCTTAACCACTATGCTTCTTCTCCTGCTGATGCTAGAGCATAGAGTTCAGATTCCATAGAAGAGAGAGCAATGCAAGATTGTCTCTTGGACTTTCAGGCTACAACTGCTCCTCCTTATGTGAATACGAACCCACTAGTGGACTTGCTGTCGTTTAATTCTGAGCATTATGATGCATCAAAATACCCTTCAAGAACTGAAGGATGACCTGAGTAAAATAAAACATACTTTTGGGTGTGCTTTAAGTATCTCATTATCCTATCTAAGGCGTTCCAGTGGTCTTGGCCAGGATTACTAGTAAATCTGCACAACATGACGACCGTAAAAGCTATGTCAGGTCCAGTGCATACCATAGCATACATGAGACTACCAAACAGTTTATAGTAATCTAACTGTCTAACCATAGCTCCTTCATTGGGCTTTAAGCGATTAGTGTAGTCGTATGGAGTCTCAAATGCTCTACTGTCATTGTATCCCCACGTGTCCAACATGGACTTTATGTAGTGGCTTTGACTGAGGGAGATGTCATTCTTCCCAAAGCTCACTTGCATGCCTAGTATAGTGTTAGCTACACCTAGGTCTTTAATGCTAAATTCTTTTATTAAGTCTGACTTAACGTCACCCACTTCGGATTGATCAGACCCTAGAATGAGCATATCATCTACGTATAAGCATATTATGGCGACTTTATCCGATCTATTACGTATGTAAAGACATTTATCCGAGAGATTAGATATGAATCCCATGTTCTTTACACTATAGTCAAACTTCTCATGCCATAATTTTGGTGCTTGCTTTAGTCCGTATAAAGATTTTAGTAATTTACAGACCTTTGTTTCGTGACCGTCTACAATGAAACCTTCAGGTTGACTCATGTAGATCTCTTCGGTCCCGTATGAAAAAATTTCGCATTCGGAATGGGGTAGAGGGAGAACGACAAAAAGGCGCCGTCCGCGAACATGGTCAACTCCCTCCGGTTGGGATCTCCATCACATCCGTCTAATTTCCTAGCCGCTGTCGGCGCCCAAACAGACCCTTAGTTTGATGACTGAGATGTCTGAGAGTCTCTCACTCCACCCAAAAAAGTGATTGTTCTTTCTTGGATTTTGGCTAGTATCATTCAATTACAAGGTATTTGTATATTGTATTATATATATTTAATTTTGATGTTATGCAACCCTAGAGCTTTAATATTGATATCTTGCACTCTCTTAATTGAATATTTATGATACAAAATGTCAATATTAAAGTCTTTGAGAGGTACTAATAAATGTCAAAATTAAATAGTTAATGTGCAAATATCTTCTAATCGGAGGATGCTACGTGCCAAAGTTCAATTGTTTATGCTATAATTGAGTATGTTCAAGTAAGGATGAAGAAATATTTGAAATGATTGTTCAAATCCACATTGATGATGCAGCTTGTTTCTAACGATAAATTAAAAAGCGTGGAGCACAGAGTGCAGGCTAATAAGTTCAGGCCTAGAGTTTCTGTTGCGTGTTTCTTCACGACAAACCTCAGCCCACTTGAAAGGCGCTACGGCCCAATAAAAGAGCTGCTCACCGAGAAGAACCGCCCTAAATATAAAGAAATTACGGTGAGGGAGTATGCCATTCATTTCAACTCCAAAGGACTCGATGGCACCTCGGCCCTGGACCACTTTAGGGTATGATTCTTTTTTACGAAAAAAAATAGTATTATGTTTATGTCTACGCTCGACGGGCGTCAAATATGTATACTCGAATTGAGTTGAATGCACATGTATCTAATATGCATATAATTAATGTAAAGATATGCTCTCTTTTTGCATAAATTTATTCTATTAATTACTCAAATCTTTCTTGAGCGTTAGCATAATTACATGTTCAACTCCTCTATCTTTTGAAATTATAAAAATAAGTTTACATTTCATCACATGCCTGTGTTTTTGTGCATGCATGTTTTCGTAATTTCATAATTTTGAAAGGTCAAATCTGTAATTTATTCATATAGCACTTGAGGAATGCTATATTTATGGGTCTTCTTTGGCCCAATTGTATTTGGAAATCTTCTATATCTATATTTATTGAATAGTTGATTGCACTGCTACAAGACCGAAGCTCGTCGGTCACCAAGATTAGGTTTTTCGGAAATACCGCTGTGAATTTCAGTCTCCGGCTACTTTATCCGATGCTGCTTCCCCGTGTCGAGCGACCAGCGCCGCTTTCTTCTTCAAGAACCAAGATCTGATGTTTTAATCTTGGCTTTTTGGCAGAATGCACCCCCGAATAGTGCTCGATTGGCAAAATGCACCCTGAATTTTTAAATATGGCGGAATGCACCCCCGAATATCATTATTTTGGCGGAATGCACCCTCAGCAAGGGTGGTTTGGTCTCTACCTATTATTATTTAGGGTTTAACCTCAATCGATCCTCATTTCCCCTCTACCGAGCGCGTACCCTTGCCTCCTCCCTCTTCTCTACCGAGCGGCCAGCTTCACCTCTTCGTATTTCGCCGGTGGACCTTCGTCTTCGCATTTCGCCGCAGTGGAGATTCGTCGTCTTCGCCTTCCACCGTGGATCTTCGTCGTCTTCGCCTTCCGCCGTGGAGCTTCGTCGTCTTCGCATTCCACCGTCGTGTTCCTTCGGTTTTCCCCGATCTTTCAAGCAGTCCACTGCTTGTGCTCCTCTTCCCATTCCGTCAGGTATGTGGTTTTCTATTCCCCGATTTTTTTTTGCCTTCCCGGCCGGTCTTTCCAGCAGTCCTCATCGTTTACGCATTTCGTCAGGTGTTAACATGAAAGGGTTGCTCGAAGCATCCGGAGGTCCATCAAGGTGGAATGTACTCTCCGTTGCCCCTAGCGGGGTATATATAGACAAACCCTAGGAGTGTCTACGGGTACCGGGTATCTGTATACTCGACCGACCCGTTTAGCCTCCGAACAATGTTATTTATCCAAATATACATTAACAATCTTCTCCTATATTTGTGACAAATAACATGTACGTTTTGAAGTGCAGAAAGTAGTAAATAGCCTAAAAGGAGTTTTCGACTTAACATAATAACAAAAGAGTTAGCAAAATGAGTAACAGCAGGATTTTATACAGAAATATAAATCATCCAGAATAAAGTGCTACTCAGAAATATATAAATCTGAAAACAGAATGACAGGGATAAACATACGATAATTCTACTCGTATAGTAGATCATCAGGATCCATGTCAAAAACTACTCTCGCTCTCATCCATCTCCACCAGTGCCTGCAAGGAATTTCATGAGTTAGACTCTATGAATTCATGAACATATGCAGTAATGTAGAAAGTGAACTAGCTCTTACCAAGTGAGCTTAGAACATGTAGCATTGATGAAGTAACACTGTCAGCATCTCTATCTTGTCTAGCAGGAACCATTCTAGTGTTGATTTTGTAAATCAACCGTTATCTTATCCATTAATGATCATTATGTGTCTCATCCCCAAATGTGGAATGATTTTGCACAACAACGTTTGCAACATTATCAGGTGTGGAATAATGTGCTATGATCATCAATGTTAGATAACCGACTACAACGACTTTCTATTCCCAATTGAATAATTTTCGAATCAACTTACAATGAGAAAGATGTTTAGTTATCAAATGTGGAATAACAGACATCTAGCCATCTTGGGTTTTCATCAAGAAATTATTTGGGGTTTTCAGTCTGTTATTAGATGCTTGAATGTTGCGACTATATAGGTTCTCACTATGAAAACATAAACAACGGAGGACGGTTTCATACATCTATGAACTTTAGTCTCATCTCCCTCGATGTTTTTATTGTGAGAGCTCTATTCAGGCCTTTGGTCAAGGCGTCTGCAACATTATCTTTAGATCTCACATCAATCAGGGTCATAATCCCTTGACCTGTGAGTGAGGTCAACCAAGATTGTTTTAGCCTTAGTTGCCTTCTTTTTCCATTGAACAAAGTGTTCGTAGCAATCATTTTCGTAGCCCGATTGTCACAGTAAACTGCAACAGAACTCATTTTCAGGCTCGTCAGAGGAATGTCCATCACCAAATCTCTTAACCACTATGCTTCTTCTCCTGCTGATGCTAGAGCATAGAGTTCAGATTCCATAGAAGAGAGAGCAATGCAAGATTGTCTCTTGGACTTTCAGGCTACAACTGCTCCTCCTTATGTGAATACGAACCCACTAGTGGACTTGCTGTCGTTTAATTCTGAGCATTATGATGCATCAAAATACCCTTCAAGAACTGAAGGATGACCTGAGTAAAATAAAACATACTTTTGGGTGTGCTTTAAGTATCTCATTATCCTATCTAAGGCGTTCCAGTGGTCTTGGCCAGGATTACTAGTAAATCTGCACAACATGACGACCGTAAAAGCTATGTCAGGTCCAGTGCATACCATAGCATACATGAGACTACCAAACAGTTTATAGTAATCTAACTGTCTAACCATAGCTCCTTCATTGGGCTTTAAGCGATTAGTGTAGTCGTATGGAGTCTCAAATGCTCTACTGTCATTGTATCCCCACGTGTCCAACATGGACTTTATGTAGTGGCTTTGACTGAGGGAGATGTCATTCTTCCCAAAGCTCACTTGCATGCCTAGTATAGTGTTAGCTACACCTAGGTCTTTAATGCTAAATTCTTTTATTAAGTCTGACTTAACGTCACCCACTTCGGATTGATCAGACCCTAGAATGAGCATATCATCTACGTATAAGCATATTATGGCGACTTTATCCGATCTATTACGTATGTAAAGACATTTATCCGAGAGATTAGATATGAATCCCATGTTCTTTACACTATAGTCAAACTTCTCATGCCATAATTTTGGTGCTTGCTTTAGTCCGTATAAAGATTTTAGTAATTTACAGACCTTTGTTTCGTGACCGTCTACAATGAAACCTTCAGGTTGACTCATGTAGATCTCTTCGGTCAGATCTCCGTTCAAGAACGCAGTCTTAACATCTATTTGATGAACATTAAAGTTCTCAATAGATGCAATAGCAAGGAGCACCCTAATGGTTGCTAAGTGACACACGGGTGATTAGACATCAAAGTAATCTACTCCGCTTACTTGTGTGAAACATTTAGCCATCAGGCGTGCTTTATATTTAGCTACGCTACCATCAGGGTTCAGTTTCTTTTTCAAAATCCACTTACACCATACGGTTTTAGCCCCTTTTGGCTTATCAACCAACATCCAGGTGTTATTCTGAATTAGAGAATACATCTCTTCATCAATAGCTTCTTTCCAGAGTAGAGAATCTCTGGATCTCATCGCTTCCCTATAGGTGTATGGATCAGCCTCAACGTGACAAGTGACAAAGTCACTAACGAAGGTTCTGGGAATTCGCACTCTTACTGAAGTTCTCCTAGACTCTAGGCCAGAGTTGTCTACAGGAACGGAATAGGAAGTGCTCGGTACTAATCCAGGATCGGTTTCAGTAATAGTTACTTGCATGCCTGGGAGAGACAGGTTCTTATCCTTGAGGAACTTATCTTCAAAGAACACAACAGTTACTGGATCTCTCCTTGCTCACGGCGACGGGGAAGAAGGCAGCGACGGGAAGGATCGCGAATCTTTCTCTCGCGAACGGCAGCGGCTGGGAGGATCACGAATCCTTCGCGTGAACAGGGAACTAGACGGGAGCGGCAACAAGCTAACCCTAGGGGCGGAACTTCGAGATTGAAAGGGTTGCTCAAAGGATCTGGAGGTCCATGAAGGTGGAATGTACTCCCCGTTGCCCCTAGCGGGGAATATATAAGCAAACCCTAGGAGTGCCTACGGGTATCGGGTATCTGTATACTCGACCGACCTGTTTAGCCTCCGAACAATGTTATTTATCCAAATATACATTAACATAACATACAACAAGTCCTCTCCAGTACACTGCTCCACTGCTCCACTCCATCAGGTATAACATTTTCTGAGTTTGATGATTTTTTCCAGTCTTGTGATTGTGAATTATTGCTTGAGTTTTTTTTTGGTAAATTATAGAATGTCAGACAGTGATTGGGATAAATTTTAGGTTGAAGAAGGAGATTTTAATGCCTCAAACAGTAGTAGTGATTCAAATTATAGTGAGGATAATGATTCGTCATATTCCGATGAGTTTGTGGAGAGTGACTTTGAATTAGATAATGTTCTTTTTGATGAGAATGTGGATCACGAAATTGAAGGAGAAAGCCGGGTAGGCCGTTAGAACATGCTAGAAGATTGGAGGAGGAGGAGTTGGAGGCGGCAAAATATGGTATAATTAAAAAGCACGGTTTAAAATACTCATGTTCAAATTGTGGGATGAGAGGACACAACAAAAGGAATTGCACAGTTGATTCAACAATGCCTTCAACTTCAACCAAAAAATCTAAACTTCCAGTAAGCATTACATTTTTTTATTTTTTTCTACATAATGAGAGCATATTTTCATAATCGATTCCTTATAACTATCATTAATTTTGTGTAGGTAAGGAAGAGTACTTGATTGAAGTGTGAAGAATATGTTTAGTTTACTACGTTGCTTTTGGAATCTGGTGAATATTATTCTATCGTCCATATGTTTTGTACGATAGGAAGAGTCCTCTGAAATGAGTGTCTAGAGCCCATTTTATTGGTTTTAAGGGTGACATTTCCGTAATTATGGGGGTTAAGGAATTTTGCTATCCGCACACCCATGATCATAAATTTTGCTATCCCTCCTGCTGGTGCGCGCGGGAGGGAGGCCCTCGTGCGTCGGTGCGCACGGGAGGTGTCTAGCGCGTCGGCATGCGCGGGAGGGAGGCCCCCACACGTCGGTGCGCACGGGAGGCACTCCCGCATGTTGGTACGCGCGGGAGGCGCTCCCGCGCGCTGGTGCGCGAAAGATGCTCCCACGCGCTGGTGCACGCGGGAGGGAGTCCACTGCGTGCTGGCGCGAGGGAGCGCTCCCGCGCGCTGGGGCGCATGGGAGGGAGGTCCCCACTCGCTGGTGCGTGGGGGCGCTCCCGCTGGCTGGTGTGCGCTGGAGAGAGGCCCCCGCTCGCCAACGCACGTGAGGCATTCCTGCGCGCTAGTGCGTGTGGGAGGCCGGCCCCACACCCTCGTGCGTGCACGCGGTGGGTTGCTTCCATATTCTGGTGCGCACGGGATTGAGATCTCGGCACGCTGGTGTTTGCAAATAATCGCTTAGGTTTATGAATAATAGTTAGAATCCAGGGCAGTGTTAAAACTTCAATGGATGCAATTAGATGTGAAGTTTGTTAAGAGGAGTCTAATAAAATTTCCTATTAACCGTCCAAAAATGAACGTTAATATATCAATTATTGGTTTTACCATACTTGGGAGAAGAGCACATGGGTGGGTTTGGGAGATTCATATTGGTGAAAGGTGAAGATTGTAGCACATTATATACTAGTAGTCGTGTCTGGGCTTGAACTTGCACGTTTTCTTTTGGCCTTTGGGGAGCAATTGTGCACTGGGCTTCGCCGTTCATGCAAGGGCGCCCCTAGTTCGTGCGCCCGCAAAGCGATCGCGCACGACAGAGCCCGTGCCCATCAAAAGCTGTCTTGCACAAATAAATCACGTGTGCCGCTGCTAGTGAATTGAAATTTAAGAACCACTCAAAATTTGTGAACCACTCAAACTTAAATCTTGACCGATCTCCATTTAAGATCCCAAATGGAGAGGATCCATATCCGATCTTGGGGAGGAGATCACCTGAGGGATCACTCTAAATGGAGATGATCCAAATTCATCCGAGGGACGAGCGCCACATACTTTGAAGGAGCTTTTTTGTAAAAAAAATTGAAATTATTTTCAGAATTATTATATTGAACATAATTTCATTAATAATAGATTTAAAAAATAAAATGATTTTATGACATATATATATATATGTTTTTTGATAAAAAAAATTTAATATGATGAATCAATAGCGTGTAATTTGCAGCACAATTTTTTTTGCTAAGGGTCAGTTTGTACTTTGTAACGATGTTTTTGCTCCGGTGAATTTAGACAAAAATGTCAGATGCTCTTTCACACTCTTGTTTTTCATCATGAGGTTGTCGATGTACACCTCAAGATTATGCCTATTTTTCTCCTTGAATATCTGGTCCATCATTTTTTGGTACGTTGCTCTCGCATTCTTAAGCCCAAAGTGCATCATCTTATATCAGTAGCACTCGTCGTTGGTGATAAAAGAAACATTCTTCAAGTTTGGAGGATGCATACAAATTTGGTGATAATCTAAGAAAGCATCTAAAAAACTCATAACGGGAAAACCAATGAATGAATCTACCAGGACGTCAATTCGAGACAAGGGATAACAATATTTGGGGCAAACTTTATTAAGAAGAAAAAAGTCGATACACATGCGTCATTTTCCATCAGCCTTCATCATTACAATGTTTGAGACCCAGTCTTGATACTAGCTCTCTGATACAAAATTTGCGACCCAGTCTGGTATGGAGACTCCCCTTCCTGGTCTCCAAGCCCACACCCTCGTTGATCACCCTGATTCCTCCACGACCTCCCAGGTCCACTCGATCTTCACACCTTCTCGGGGCCTGATCTCCACCGCCTTCGCTCCTTGCTTCCTCTCCACCTCTTGGCTCTTGTTGTCCTCCCCGGGCTCTTTCTCCAGCTTCCTCCCTCAGTTCCAAGAACTCTGGGCATGTTGCCGTCACTAGACCTTCCACATGGTGGAAATCACAATAGGGCAATACCCTTATATCCTCCACTCTCCTTAGTTGTCGGGCTCTTACCCCTGACCTCGGACCCGTCTGATCATATTAGCCTCCCGCGGAGGATACTGGTTCTATCTTCAAGGACATAGCCTCCTCTCTAGCGAGTTGAAATATAATGAGCTCGACGCTCATGAGAGAACCTTCTTCCTGGCCCTGCCTAATGTGGCCCTCCTGCCGGCCTCCAAGCTTGTCTGTTGGCCGACCCTTGAAATCTTCATTCATGTCCCCGTTGTTCCTTACCCTTATGTGGCCCTCTCCTTCCTGCCTCCTCGACTCTTCCTTCCTCCTGAACTCTAGCCTCTACCTCCCATTACCTCCTTCTGTTCTCCTCCTGCCAACTTTGCCAATTTGGCGACAAAACCCTGGTTCATCACTTCACTTTCGATGTACCGCCCTGTGCGGTCGATCAAGTCCTCATACGACATAGGGGGGTACTGAGCTGTCTCCATCTTGAAGAGGCCTTCTTGCAACCCCAACTAGAGAGCAAGCTGCAGAGTATGTCTTTGCATCTCCTGGATTATCAGGACTTCTTCCTAGAAACGGTCGACATAGTCCGCCAACGACTCCCGCGGCCCTTGCCTGATGAGAAATAGGGCTTGCAGGCCCTTCTCTCTCTTCTTTGAGGTAGCGAAGCGGAGTAAGAATCCTCTGCGCAGATCTTCGAAGTCGTAGATAGAACTTGTCGGCAGCTGGTGGAACCAATCTCGGGAGTTCCCCTTGAACGAGATGACGAACAATCGACAATTGAAGGCGTCCGTCATCTGTCTGATAGAGACCACGTCTTTGAACCATTGTAGATGATGGGCATGATCGTATTTTCTGGAGTAGTAGGTCATCGTTGGTTCTCCGAACCCTTCAGGAACTGGTGCTGTCAGGATCAACTCACGGAAAGGACTCGTCGGAGCGACCTGGCGAGCAGGGCAAACTCGCTCAAGCTCGCTTTCTGAGTAGCGAGTTCCTTGTGGGCTCTGGAAAAGAACTCGCACATGCAGAGTGTGATCCTCCTCCTGGACGTTTCTTTGTCAGGCCGCGTACTCTGGCCCGCCTCGCCGGGCGAGGTGATGACTAGTGGGGAAGGTTCCGCCACTTCGCTACGAGATGCGAGTAGGTCAGGCTCACAGCGTGTCCTCCGTGGACCTTCTAAACTCCTCAAAATCACTTCGCGTGATGAACTCGCTTGATGGGTGTGAGTTGTCCCAGTCATCTCTATGCTCTTCATGCCCAATCATGGTGTCGTCATGTGAGTTTTTCTTCCCAACCTACGATCCACGCTCACCGCACCAAAAATATTGAAATCCGAATACCGGTTCAATGGAGTTCGGACCAAGAGGGAGTAGCTTGAGTTACTTAAATCACAGTCGGACACCTGAGGCTGAGAATTCTGAGCCTAGATTTGACCTTCTCCGATGGTAGATTGGAACGCCTACACACAGACCCGCGGGCTGCAGCGAGGAGGTCACGCCACGCGCCCGAAAGTTCTCTTTTTAACTTCCCCTCCCTAAAACCAAGTACTGAGTTCGGCACGCCGGAAGGCACGGAGAAGAGACTCGAACCGTGTGAGCTCGAGAAGGTTGGGTCTGCCTTCTCCGAGGTGCTATTGAGTCTTATTTATAGGCACAACTTCACGATGGTAAATTGGTCTTTATTGGTCTGCGGGTAGCGACCCCCTCCTTTACCAAAATACTATTCCCATGCCCAGATGGTCTGCGGATAGCAACCTCCACCTTAACAAGAATACAACTCTCAGACCCTGACGATCTGCTACTAAACATGCATTCAAAGATTGTTGCTTATTGACCTGGGCGAGCCCGTGGGTTGGATTAGCCTGGGCTCGTCTCGCAAACTCAGCGGCAAGTACGCAATTGGATTGGCTTGAAAAAGCCTCACCTACTCAGCAGCGAGTACACAATGCTATGCTGCCCGAGCTCGCCCCTTTAAACATGGGTTCAGTCCACTCTCGGCTGGTGGCGAGTCCGGTCATCTGACCGGGCTCGCCCATCAGACAATGAGGTTAAACCTGACCCTATTATGGTTTACGGGATCTAATCTTTCTTATATCCTTAAATACGGGTTGTACACACAGAGCCTAAAAGAACTTCGAAAAACAACATTGAATTACTTTAATAAATAACTCGATAATAATATAATTGACTCGACAATTGTTGCCCTGAGCAGAGTTCCATTTATTTTTTGTCATAAACACACATGTTGCGCTCTCATTAGCATCCATTAAGCGCATTCAACAATTTTCGATTACACCCTAAAATGATCGAGAATGGGTTTGCCGCCAAGTCCCATGGCTTTCGAATAAGCGTTATATTCGCACACTTCAACTTCTTTATATTTAGGGAGGTTCTTCTCGGTGAGAAGCTCCTTTATCGGACCGTAGCGCCTTTTTGATGGAAGCAAAGAGACGAAGAAACTTGCGACTGAAACTCTTGGCCCGATCACATTTGCTCGCACGCGATGCTCCCCGCTCTTTAATTTGTCGTTTGAAATAAGCTGCAGGATCATCGAATTTGAATTAATAATCAATTAATTTAACGTCCAAAATAATTGTAAGAAAACTAATCCAATCTTCATTCATCCATAGTGACTCTTAATAATAATTAAATGATTGCATGCATCAAAGTTTGGTCACAGTTATCAAATTCATAGGCCCTTAATACTTTTAGAACGACACCTCGTCATCAATGTCACTACTAGGGGTATTCATGAATTGAATCGAATAGTTTTTCAATCAAATTCAAATTTGTGAATGGAGAGATTTAGATTCGGATTTGCTCGATTATTTGAATTCTGATTCGAATTCGCTCTAGAATTCTGGATTCGAATTCGAGTTCAGGTTTGGATTCGAATTTGAATTCGCTTCAAATGATGAACCAAATCGACCATAATCGGAGTCGGACCGATATAGTCATTATTATATATAATATATACTTATATTATTCATGACTATTCGTGAATCATGCTAATAAAGATAAAATTATTGGAATTCGAATTTGAATACCACTTACAATTCAAAAACTAATAATCTTCTGGAATCAATTCCCTGATTATCAAAAACTAACGCTGCGTTCGTTTCGCGGGTCTTGAGAGGAAGGAAATAGTTTTTGGTATATCAAAATCATTTTTTTGTTCGTTTGACATTTTTAAGAATGAATTGGCATTCACAGAAAATTTATGGGTTTTGGAGGAAGGTGTTTGACCAAAACCAACTCTAGTATTCGTTTGTTTATTTTAAAAGAGGAGATTGGTTTTGGCCCAAAACCCATGAGTTTTTTTGGGTTTTGCTGTTTGAAAAATCCTTCTATGCCCAAAACTTACATATTTAGATGGATTTTGGGATATTTTTGACTGTTCATCATCATTGTGGCCGGAGTTTATCATCATTTTGGCCGGAGTTCATCATCATTTTGACCATTTTCTCTCAAAATCTTCTCCAAACGAACACAAGAATTTATTTTTTGACCATTTTCAAAACATCTGCGCCATAGATTTTCGGGAACTGCCTTATTCACTACTACACAAGTTCTCTGTAAAGCATGGCCCAAAAAGAAAAAAAAAAGTGGAATACCTGGAGAAGGTCGCCAATGTTAATCACAAGAGCTCCGGGGACAGGGGAGACGTCGATCCACTGGTTCTGATGAAGAACTTGTAAGCCGCCGATGTGATCTTGAAGAAGAACTGTTATAAAGTCCGGATCAGTATGTCTGGTTATGCCGAGAGTGAGCTCCGGCTCCGGGCATGGCGGATAGTAGTGGCTCATATGATTCAAACCTCTCCCGCACTCAATTTCATTCAAGTACTCTGTTTTAAGGCCCAGCGCCTCCGATAACAGTTCAAATACAACTCCTCCCAGCCTTCGGACCTCCCTTGTGTACTCCAATATTATCTCCCTGCATCCATAAATACTCCTCTCTAAATTTAATCCATGTAATCATCATTGCGAGGAACTCATGGAGGAAGATGTGGTTTTTAAAATTAAAAAAAAAAAACATAGTCAAAATCAGTCGTCTTCTTCATTAACTGATCTCCGTACTCCAAAAAGAATGTACCTTGCAACATCCGGCAGATCCTCCGGTTTGGCGGCAGGCTCCGGCAACATCTCACAGATAAGTGTATCCCTCCAATTCGCCGCCGGCGATGTGAACAGGTCGAAGTTGGTGTAAAATCGAACCTTGTTGTGCGGACTGCGTGTGTAGTACCGCATCTTCACCGCCAAATCCTGCTCGTTAAACCTCCGCACGCCTTCCAGCATATCGTCGAGCAGAAACAGAGGAATCCCGTGGTTCACCACCTGAAAGAACCCGTATGTCTCGGATGCCTGCCTCACGAGCTCCACCACCGCCTCTCGCCCGGATACGCCGCCGTCGACGATTCCGAGGTCGATGACCGGAATCTTGGGCCGGTTTGCCGGGGTTGGTTCTGCGATATCGGCGGCGTCGGGCGGATGATGGAAGAACCGGGGGATCACGGTCACGCCGGCATCCACGAGGCCCTTGACGCCGGCCATAGTGTCGTCGAAGGCTTTCACCTCGCTCTCCCTGTCGTAACCGGCCATGGCTTTCCCTGAGGCGGAGAGATGAGTTTCAACGCGTGGCTTTTGGAGGAGCTGTTGAACACTCTCAATGGACCACTTGCTGCAAGTTGTTTGCTTGTTTTATAGAATTTTTTGGCCGGCATTGATTTTATGACTGCGAGCACACGAGCTCTGCTCGCACGATCCAGCAGACTATCGCTCCCTTCGGCGCAGCCGCGGCGTTTGTTACTTTGTTAACACGGTGGTACTTATGACCGCCGGACCTTATTCAAAAAACTTCATTCATTTTTTGGTTCAAAACTAGTTTTTTTCTTGGCGGCGGCCATGACCGTTACCATGCCAAACAATCATTCTATAATGTAGCGTTTTGTTCAAACTCACCGGAGCTAAAACGCAGCGCCAAACGGAGAATATGGCTGCGCAGTGACCTCCGCGTAGTCCATTTCCACAGAAAATTCTCGGAAATTGATAGGCGGGGCAGATCCCGCCGACCGGCCGTGACCGTGTGATGCGGTTTGTGCGACCACAAGAAATCTGCCCACCAAATGCACCCTACGCTCGTGTGCGATCGAATAGGTTGCACTAGTGCGAAAACGCTAAATAAAGTAGATAAACTCAAAATATAAACCAACTTCAATTAAAATATTGATAGCCCGCGCCTCCTCTCTCTCTCTCTCTCTCTCTCTCTCTCTCTCTCTCTCTCCTGTTAAAAATTTATATAAATGTAAACAACTAAGAGACTCTTTCTTCCATCTTAGCTCTCTCTCCCCGATTAAAATAGGGAATTGTTAAATGCAAATTAAATTTGGTTATCGCAAATCATTGTTAACAAATATCATATATTTTGAAAAATACTTGGTGCAAATCAAAATATTAACCACAAATTAATATTGTTAATCATAAACCAATAATATAAACTACATAAATAAATTTTTTAGACAAAAAAAAAACTAAATTTGTTATATATCCGTAGAGGTTTTGGGGTGCGTCTAGGAAAAACTCCACTAAAAGGAGGTGGGGTCAGCGGTCAACGCATGATCGCCCGAGTTGAGGAGGTCGGGTCCGTCATTTTCACCGCCGACGCGCAAGCACGCACGAAGCGCGCGTCGCGCCCCGCCATGACCAAACCCCGCTACTGGGGTGCGGTTAGCATGCACACCACTAGTGGAGTGCGAATAGCCGCACCCCCCATAGTGGGGGGTGCGGCCAAACCGCACCCCATGTGGGGTGCGGCCAAGCCGCACCCATGAGGGGTGCGGCCAAGCCGCACCCCACTTTCGGGACGGCCAAGCCGCACCCCATGTGGGGTGCGGCCAAGCCGCACCCCCCTTTTTGGGGTGCGGCCAAGCCGCACCCCATGTGGGGTGCGGCCAAGCCGCACCCCCCTTTTGGGGTGCGGTCAAGCCGCACCCCATGTGGGGTGCGGTCAAGCCCCACCCCATGTGGGGTGCGGTCAAGCCGCACCCCATGTGGGGTGCGGTCAAGCCGCACCCCATGTGGGGTGCGGCCAAGAGGAGTCGCCCCCCTCCCTCGGGCGCGGCCGCGTCGCGCCCGCCTTTGGGGGCGGTCAAACCGCCCTCCCCCGAAGCAAGGTTGGGGTGAGTCCCCCCTCTTCCGGCTAGCCGCCCGCTTTTCGGGCTCCGGACTCCGTTCGGAGCAATTCCCCGTTCGTTACGCGCTCAGAACGCTTCTGAGCGCGTTTAGCTCACTTTTTGTCTTTTCTGACTTCTCACATTTTGTTTTCCTAGCATGCTCACTTTTTGTCTTTCCAGTTTCTCAGATTTCAGGAACAACTTGTCGCATTTTTCGCCTCCAACAAAGCTGCCCGAACTGCCCGAGGGGCAAGATGGTCAATTACGAAAAATGAAGATCCGTGTTTTCTGAACCAGAAAATATGATTCGTCCGCCAGGTGGTTACGGTGGTTACAACGACAAAATTACCGGGCTACCCCCGGCCAAAGCTATAAAAAGAGCCTCAGGGCTTCATTTGAGAGGACCTTGCCTTCGGGACCCGGGAGAGCTTCTTGCAGACTTTCGCGGAATTCTCCTTCGGACTCGAAGATTTCCTTCTTCCCGAAAGCTGACTCAGCGCGCTCACTTTTGTTCTCCAGGGCGTTCTCACTTTTGTTCTCCGCCTTTCTCAGAAGGAGAAAGGACTTAGTTTTTCTGGAGGTGGTCTGTCACCTTCGGAATTCTCTCTCTCTCTCTCTCTCTCTCTCTCTCTCTCTCTCTCTCTCTCTCTCTCTCTCTATAATTGTAACGAGCAGCGGCCTGTCGCGCTCGACTTCTAAGTCTATAATTGTAATCCCCCCCAGAAGATAGTGGAAGTTTGGTCAGCACAACTCCGACCACGTGGTTTTTTACCCTTTCCGGGTTTTCCACGCTAAAAAGTCCCAGTGTAATCAACGAATCTCAAATTGACTGTTTGCGCGCTTGGTTCGCTCCCGAGCTAAGATGGTTCAAGTAAACCGGTCTACCAAGAGCCCTAAGCGACCCGCAACAGTTTGGCGCCGTCTATGGGAACCAATTCCCAAAAGTTCAGCAAAGATTACTGAATGTGACACTTACCGCCAACCGCAATGGCCAGAAGAAGTGCTCGCACCACTGAAGGTTCAATCCCGGAGGGGCGCGTCGACCCAGCTCCCTCCCACTCACTCATCAATGCGCCTCTCGCAGAAGAGGCAGTGCTTACGCCTGCGACGGTGCTGGAAGGGCGCATTCGACAAATGGAAGAGTAACAAGCCGAGATGCTGACTCTCATGAGAAACCTGGGGGCACCTCGAGTTCCCATTCAGCCTCCAGCATCAAACGCTCCGCCACCCCCAGTTCTAAATCATGCTCCGGTCGAGGGAGCCGTTCGGGAAGATGAAGTCTCTGAAGATTTCTCCGACGTTGCAAGCTCCGCTCATCCTGCTCTGCCGGTCAGAGGACCGGAGGCTGACCCCCATCACCCCCGCCAAGGGAGAGCTGCTCCCGTCCGAGCATTGGAAAGAGCCACGCGAGAGGAAATACGCGACATGATAGAAGAAGAGGAACTTTGCCCCCGAGCGACTGAAAGCGATCGAGGAGGAAGTAGCTAAACTCCTCGAGGCACGGTTCATACGCGAAGCGGAATACCCCACGTGGCTTGACAACGTGGTCATGGTGAAAAAGGCCTCCGGGAAATGGCGAATGTGCGTCGACTACAGCAATCTGAACCAGGCATGTCCAAAGGACAGCTTCCCCCTCCCGAGGATCGACCAGCTCGTTGACGCGACGGCCGGTCACGAGCTACTCAGCTTCATGGATGCCTATTCAGGTTACAACCAGATAAGGATGAACCCCGCGAACGAGGAGCATACCGCCTTCCGCACCGACAGAGGAGTCTACTGCTACAAGGTGATGCCCTTCGGTCTCAAAAATGCCAGAGCCACCTATCAAAGGCTAATGAACAAGGTCTTCAAGAATCTCATCGGGGAAACGATGGAGGTTTACGTGGACGACATGCTGGTGAAAAGCGTCCACCGTTGCGACCACTTGAAAAACTTGGGAAAGTGCTTTCAACTTCTCCGTCGCTTCCAGATGCGGCTCAATCTCAGCAAATGCGCGTTTGGTGTGACGACGAGAAAGTTCTTAGGTTTCATGGTAACCCATCGGGGGATTGAGGCCAACCCCGAGAAGATCAAGGCGTTGGAGGATATGTCGCCACCTCGCTCAATTAAGGAAGTGCAACGCCTGAACGGGAGGATCGCTGCGCTATCCCGTTTCTTGTCACGAACGGGATACAAGTACCTCCCCTTCTTCAAAATCCTCCGGGGAGCGCGCCACTCCGGCTTCCAGTGGACTGACGAGTGCCAGGTGGCGTTCGAACTTCTCAAAAAATACCTGGCTTCGCCACCGCTTCTGTCAAAACCCACCCCCGGAGAAACTCTCCTGGCAGTGTCGCCTACGGCTCTTAGCTCGGTGCTCGTGAAAGATGGAGGAGTGCAACGACCAATCTACTACCTCAGCAAAGTCCTCTCCGACACCGAAACCAGATATCCAGCAGCGGACAAGACAGCCTTGGCCCTTGTCTTTTCGGCGAGGAAGCTTCGGACCTACTTCCAGGCTTATACAGTAAAAGTGTTGACACAACTCCCACTGCGAGCAATCCTCCAGAAACCAGAAGTCTCGGGAAGACTAGTGAAGTGGGTCGTAGAACTCGGCGAGTTTGACATCCAATTATTGCCCCGACCAGACATCAAGTCACAAGTACTCGCCGACTTTGTTGTAGAGTACACCATCCCACCAGAAGCAGCTCCCGTCGAAGACACCTCTAGCCCCCGTTGGACTCTCTACGTCGACGGTGCCTCTGGAGCTGAAGGGGCCGGAGCGGGACTGCTCCTCATAAGTCCCAATGAGATCACCTTGGATTACGGCCTCCGGTTGAAATTCCCCGCGACAAACAACATTGCAAAATACGAGGCGCTGATCGCCGGTCTTCGACTCGCCATCAATTGCAAAGTAGAGAACCTAACTATCTACGCAGACTCTCAACTCGTAGTCTCACAAGTCGAAGGAGACTACGAGGCCAAGAGCGACCAGATGGCGAAATACCTCGCATTCGCAAAATTACTCCTCCAGAAGATCCCGTCGTATCAAATTCTACACATTCCCCGGGAGCAGAATTCCAGGGCTGATGCTCTATCCAAGCTCGCCACTTCACCTTCCATCTACCAGTCTCGAAGATGCCGAATAGAAGAGATCGTGATTCCAAGTACTCAAGGGCCGTGGGAGATCGCAACCATCCACCGGGAAGAGTCATCTTGGATGACACCCTTACGAGCTTACCTCGAGCACGGACACCTCCCTGAAGACCGCCTAGAGGCACGAAGATTACGGATGCGGGCGGCATCATTCACTATCGTGGACGGGGAGCTCTACAGGCGGGCGTTCTCAGAACCATATCTAAAATGCCTACCGGCGGGCGAGTCAGACTACGCCCTCAGAATCTGGGCGGAAAGGCGTTGGCACAAAAGATACTACGCCAAGGCTTCTATTGGCCAACAATGAAGAGGGACGCAGCCGAGCAGGTCCAAAAGTGCAGGAGCTATCAGCTGCATGCCAACGTGCCTCATCAGCCCCCGGTCGCGCTCTCCACACTCCAAAGTGCGTGGCCGTTCGCGCAATGGGGAATCGACCTCCTCGGCCCCCTACCTCTGGCTTCCAGACAGAGGAAGTTCATCATCCTAGCCATCGATTACTTCACCAAGTGCATAGAAGCGGAACCCCCAGCCAAAATCACAGAAGAGAACGCTAAACAATTTGTCTGGAAAAACATCGTCTGCCGCTTCGGTATCCCAACAACAATCATTGCCGACAACGGCACTCAGTTCACCGGGAAGTCCTTCACTAAGATGTGCGAGGACCTGAAGGTCAACCTTCGTCATACCGCCGTAGCACATCCGCAAACCAACGGACAACTAGAAGTTACGAACCGCACCATCCTCAAAGGGTTGAAGACACGCCTGGAAGAAGCTGGGGGACAATGGGTAGACGCACTCCCAAACGTACTATGGGCATATCGGACAACAGAGAGGACTCCCACAGGAGAGACGCCATATAACCTCTGTTACGGTACTGAAGCAGTCATCCCCATCGACATCGGCATTCCGAGCACTCGAGTGCTAACCTTCGATCCCAGCAAGAATGACGGACTGCTTCGGGAAAACCTTGACCAAATCCCCGAAGTCCGGGACGACGCCGCCCAGTGTGCCGCCTCTTACCAAAGGCGCGTAGCCCGGCTCTATGACAGGAGGGTGAAGCCCATACCAATCAACATAGGAGATCTCGTCCTACGCAGCATCGAGGCGGCTGGAAAGGGCCCCCAAGGAGATAAACTCTCACCCACTTGGGAAGGTCCGTATGTTGTCACTGCGATCGTAAAACCCGAAACATACAGGCTCAGAACAGCGGAAGGAAAGACTCTACCACGCACTTGGAACGCCCAGAACCTGCGCCGCTTCTATCAGTAACATCAAGAATTCTATCAAGTAGAAAGCCGCGAGCTCGGACTCGTGCAAACTTATCTTATATTATGTATGCAAAGCCGCGAGCTCAGACTCGTGCAAACTTATCTTATATTATGTATTGTATGCAAAGCCACGAGCTCAGACTCGTGCAAACTTATCTTGTATTGCAAAAACTATGCGCAAAATGATTTTTACTATAAAAAATATATATATGCTTCAACATCTATATTCAATTAAGAAAGATCTTTATTTCGGGGCCCTGCCCCGGGGACTTCGCACCGCCGTCGATTGAAGGTTCGCCCTTCTCCTCCGCGGTAGAGTCCCGGCGTCGCAAGGGCCTGCCACCCTTACGTTCGCCCCCGGTTTGAATACACCAGCTATTCACCGACCATCTCGGGGCCCTGCCCTGGGACTTCGCACCGCCGTCGATTGAAGGTTCGCCCTTCTCCTCCACCGTAGAGTCCCGGCGCCGTAGGGGCATGCCCCCCTTACGTTCGCCCCCGGTTTGAATACACCAGTTATTCACCGGCCATCTCGGGGCCCTGCTGAAAGTTGAGTTTTAGTTCTCATTCTTATTATTAAAAGTCTTATTTAACTTTGTTTCAAATTAAGTGATATATATAAATATATATATGAGTGCTGATTGAGAAAGTAAAAAACAAGCACATAACCAGATGACACAAGATATATAGTAGTTCCCCAAAACCTGGGTACATCTACTCTTCTACCCACTGGTAGGAATCCACTAGGAGGTTGTTGATAAGGTGCCATCTCACCAAGGTGATTTTGATAAGGTGTCCACACACCAAGGTGATTTTGATAAGGTGTCCACACACCAATGTGATTTTGATAAGGTGTCCACACACCAATGGGAGTTTTGATCAGGTGCCCAATTCACCTATTAGCTTTTGATAAGGTGCTTATAAACCAAGCTGCAGGTTTTTGCTAAGGTGCCCTGTCACCGGGAGTAAACTTTTGAAGGGAGTTTTAACCCTTTACAAGATGGGAAGGAGAAAGGGAAAAGATATATTGTTCTTCTCTTTTAGCTGAGAAGACACTTGAAAATCCAGATTGGATGTTGAGTTGGATCTTGATGAAGATGGTGAAGAGAGCTCCCCCTGTCTGATTTAGTTGTGGAGACTCCTTGGTTCTGAATCCTCTATTTCAAATGTATGGAGTGGATCACCTCTCATTGTTCTCTGTCGACCTTCTCCTTATTTATAGCTCTGTGTATTAAGATAACACTATAGGAGAGAAATCAATTAGTAGATAGAGTATTTAGAAAGAGAGAAATATTTCCATAACTATTATATCTATAGAAAGAAAGAATTCATTTTGATTTCAAATAATATCCATAATCAACTTAATCAATTTAGCCAAGAATCAATTAGAGGGAAAGAATGCTTCATAACGGCTATAAAAGAATAATATTATTCCATATAAATCAGATCTATAGAAAGAAGAAAAGAGATCTGGTGTTATTTGAATTTACCATAGTAATCGACGTACGTTGATTACAATTCGACGTAAGCGTCGAATTCATCCTGGCTGGACGTCGAGAGGAGAATAAGGAAGGTGCGTCGACTAAGGTGCGTCGACAAGAAGTCAGAGCTACGTCGACATAGGATACGTCGAATTCTTATTAAAGTTACTTCGACTAATTCTGAAAGAAACGTCGACAACACTTCGACGTTGCGTCGAATACTATTCGACGCATATTTACTTAACATTGATATTTCTTTCTTAGAATTCATATTCAACTCATTTTGGGGGTTAAGACAAATCATTTTCCCAACAATCTCCCCCTATTTGTCTTAACCCTATTCAGAGAAAAATTGAATCAGCATATTAGAGATATATTAGGAAATCAGAAAAATCATTTTCAGAGAATAAGGGGAGAATAGAGAACTAAGTGATCTTTGTGATTTCAGGTGTTAGCCTGTGTGAAAAATCAACCTAGCTCTGATACCAATTGAAAGTTGAGTTTTAGTTCTCATTCTTATTATTAAAAGTCTTATTTAACTTTGGTTCAAATTAAGTGATATATATAAATATATATATGAGTGCTGATTGAGAAAGTAAAAAACAAGCACATAACCAGATGACACAAGATATATAGTAGTTACCCAAAACCTGGGTACATCTACTCTTCTACCCACTGGCAAGAATCCACTAGGAGGTTGTTGATAAGGTGCCCTCTCACCAAGGTGATTTTGATAAGGTGTCCACACACCAAGGTGATTTTGATAAGGTGTCCACACACCAATGGGAGTTTTGATCAGGTGCCCAATTCACCTATAAGATTTTGATAAGGTGCTTATAAACCAAGCTGCAGGTTTTTGCTAAGGTGCCCTGTCACCGGGAGTAAACTTTTGAAGGGAGTTTTAACCCTTTACAAGATGGGAAGGAGAAAGGGAAAAGATATATTGTTCTTCTCTTTTAGCTGAGAAGACACTTGAAAATCCAGATTGGATGTTGAGTTGGATCTTGATGAAGATGGTGAAGAGAGCTCCCCCTGTCTGATTTAGTTGTGGAGACTCCTTGGTTCTGAATCCTCTATTTCAAATGTATGGAGTGGATCACCTCTCATTGTTCTCTGTCGACCTTCTCCTTATTTATAGCTCTGTGTATTAAGATAACACTATAGGAGAGAAATCAATTAGTAGATAGAGTATTTAGAAAGAGAGAAATATTTCCATAACTATTATATCTATAGAAAGAAAGAATTCATTTTGATTTCAAATAATATCTGATACGCGAAAAGCAGATATATAATTTACGCAAGTGCACGTGTCGGTTCAAGTAATAAAGTGTAAGTAAAGTATCGTTCCCACGACGAATCTAACGCTCGCAATTATCAGCTTAACCTTTTCTTTAAATCCAAGTGAATTAATTAAGGTGATTTATGTTAACAACGAAAAATCAAATCTAGTTTCTATAATAACTACTTTAGAATACTTGTAATCAGTTTAGGAAGATAGTCTCGTACATTGCTTTCCTCTGCTTGTTGTAATGTTTTCTTAAAGTGATTTATCATGAATGTTGAAATGACTATCATGCAACGATTTGAAAATGGATCTCGCTATCTCTCGATATCCGACATCTGTTTACCCAGTATTTCCCTAGTTATCTCTAACATAGGTAACAATAGAGAGTAACATCAAGTACGCAAATCAATGCTGCTACCGAGAAGACGAAATCTCTTTCTCCCTTCAACGATATATTAAAATTTATGATACACTTACGCCACTCCTCTCTCGAATCTCGCAGCGTAGTATTAAGGCGGAAACTTTGGTGAAATAATTACGCAACTCCTCTCTCGAATCTTGCTGCGCAAAATAAAACATTCACCTAGCCTGACTCCTCTCTCGAATCTCGCCAAGCAAATTAAAGATGAAAACTTAAGCCAAAATTTCCAGAATAAAAATCATAGATTCAATAACAATATAATCTCAAGCATTCATGACAAGGAATTAAGGTTCAAAACATCACAACAAATCAAAGTACTCACACATACAAGACTAAGAGAATTTAGTTCATCACGAAGATCAAACACAACGAAATTGGATAGATCTTACAAGACATGATGTTTAGAGATCTAAACGCTGCAGGAAATTGTACTCAGAATTGCGCAAATGTCCTCCTTGATGAAGATCCGCAGCGTCCTTCTCCTCATTTTCTCGCCCTAGAACAGTTCTCCCTTTCGATTTTCTGATCCTGGACTACTTCCCTCTCCTGTGTGATAATAATCCCCCTCTCAACCGTCGAGACATGTTAAAATGCGAAATAGATGCAACCACCCATCATCGTAACCGCCAGAAGTACGTGGAGTAATTTCGTATTTAAATCTGTCAGAAACCGTCGGCATGTTGCAACATCATTTTTTTGAACTGCAGGATATGTTGCAACATCATATTTTTGAACTGCATGATATGTTGCAACATGTTTCTGTACTCTTCTTTATCAAACAGAGGCCAAAATGTTGCAACATCATATTTTTGAACTGCATGATATGTTGCAACATGTTTCTGTACTCTTCAATCTGCCAAACAACTTATCAAACAGATGCAAAGATGTTGTAACATGTATTTTCTGAACTACGAACTATGTTGCAACATTTCTTTCTGACTTAATTATTTGTCTTCATCATTGACTCTTCAAAATTGATACTTCAGAATTTCTGCGCAATAACATATAAAATGACGATAATACCCAAACTTTCAACAGGAACATATATTACTCATGTTGATAACTTTTTAACTCATAATTATCAAATATTTTAATCAAAAAGGTAATAATTAAAGCACATGATAACTTCCTTTTGAGAAGTTATCACACCCCCACACTTAGCTTTTTGCTAGTCCCTAGCGAAATAAATCATTAAAATTAATTGAGTAAAAACACAACTATCAACACATAAACTTGAGTCACTTTACCCTTGAACATAATTGACTAAGATTACTCAAGTGATTATCATCGACAATTGGTGGGCATGCCAATCATTAAAATTTCAAACATGTAAAAATTCATTAGTTTGATAAGAATTAAAGCTCAATTATGATTTCCTAGTGTTGTGTGTGCTATTCCTTAAAATTATTTACTCCCAAACAACTTAACTCATTAAACTTGCACATAATTTGGAAAGGATAAAAATTAAGCTAAGTCATTGATTCAGCCTCCACAAGAATATAGTAGATAAATTTGGACAGAATTCATAAGGACTTGAGGCTGGAGTGGCTTTGGCTTGGTGAGGAACTTATGGATAAATTTTGATAGTGGAAAGAATCTCCCTAGTTAAAATTCTTAATAACTCTCCATACTTTGGGGTTTATCAACATAGATATATATATATTTTTTCTTTTCTTTTCATAGTAGGGATCATTCCAAGTACATGTGTACATACCTAGGCCACGTAATCACTATAATGTTTTTTTTTACTTCCTTTTTTTTAATATATCACAGTAGGGATCATTCCAAGTATGTATACAAATACCTAGGCCACATAATCACTATGAAATTTAATCATATTTTTTTTTTAAAAATTAAACACCCAAAGTTGGAAAAAATTACTAAGGACTAACTAGCAAAATTATAGGGAAATTATGCATGGTCAATTGTATCAAAATGGCAAGGTTCAAACTCAAAGAATTATGGATGATCAAAACAACAGATGATTACATATACTCTATGTATTAGCATGAAACAGGTGACTCAGTTCTTGCTCCTCCTTCGACCATTATGCTTATAAGTTAATGACTTTAATTCGTAGGGAGCAAACTCTTTTATGAAATGAAGTGCATAAATGAAATACATAAAAGAGCTCGAGCATATCTTACTAATTTCAAACTCATAATTTGAACTCTTAGGATTGACGTACCCACCAATAAAGTCAAATTGCATAACTTGAATAACATGCTTAATGAAGGAAATAAGGATAAAGCTATTTAAGCTAATATGTCATAGTGTATTTCCACTCATTCAGTAGAGGATATCCTACACACCCCCACACTTGGTATTTTGCTAGGCCCTAGCAACGATATTGTAGAACAACATTGTAACACATAAATATGGAAGTAGGCATATGAAAAGAGATTAAAATAGTACTCCCCTGACATGTAGTTGCCCTAGCTTGTGTTGCCGCCAAAGTATGTCGGAGGATAAACCAAGCTTGAGAGTTCCTGTAGAGCTATTGAGCACGCCAAATGTAGAAGTAGAGCATGTTTATCTCAATAACAATTGAAACATATAATATTCAATTGGCACTAAAGACTAACAAGCCATGAGCATATACAATATAAAATCATGGGCATTCATCACAACATATAAACAGAAGTAGCAACATTCAGATTATCACATCATATCAAAATAGTAGCAGCATATCCAAAAGAAAATAGCACATAGTCAAAAGCAGGACATCACATCCAGAAGAGTAGCACCAAAACAAAGTTCAATAACCAAACGAGAAGCAAAGGAAATAAGGAAACTGAAATAAGATGGTCAATCATCAGCATCACTATCACTGGTAGCCGCGTCAGTCGGATCCTGCCTCGAACCGTCAGTGTGTAGCAGGAAACCGTCTTCGTTGAACCTGGATTGGTACCTGAAATTTGGTAGTCGAACTGTAGTCTTTGCGTTGCCGGGTTGTTTTGACAGTTTCTCAGTCAGATAATCAAGTCGGTGATTGAAGTAAACATACTGATATCGTAAGTAATCCTTGATGTATTCAATGTTGCTCATAATGGTTTCTTTCTCCGAAAGCGTGATAGGTGGCTCTTTGTCGAATGCAAGTGTATCCGATTCTGTTTGATCCGGTTTGGTTGGAGAATCACTTGACACCTTAATATTTTTCATGATCACTGTTTGCGTGATGTGATGCCCAACCGCAGTAATGATGTCACTTTCCTCAGCATTAACACCAGCATTGTGACATAACTCCGTAATTAACGTGGGAAACCATAGCTGTTTTGTCTTTTCTGTGGTTCGCTCATAACAGATTTGTGTATGGATGATTTGCCCAACATTAAACTTGATATTTTTAAGTATGCTAAATATGAGAAGAGCTCTGTCCATGGAGACCTTGTTTGGGTGCCGCGTAGGCATGAGGCTGGTGTTAACAAACAGTAACCACGTTTTGGCTTCCCTTGTGAAAGTGGACGATTCAAAGATACGTTTGTTCTGAGCAGCCCAAGTGGGATCAATTGTGTGGCATAGCACAACACCTATTTCAGCTGGGGTGACGGTTGACTGCAGACTCTCGAATTCATCCCCTTCATTTCCCTCAATATCAAAAAATTTATTTAGTGCATCAGCCGAAATATCCACAGTTTTTCCTCGAACAAGCACATTGTCATCTGTCCGAAATGAGAGGTTAGCGTAAAATTCAAACACCCATGGAAGAATGGCCTCAGTTCGTGGATGACAAAAGGTTTCCCACCCTAACTGATTTATTTGTCGCACGTAACTTTCACTCCATGGCTTCGTCTCAATGTCAAACCCACGTTCATATAGAAAGTGTTTCAACTTTATGTCGTCAAATCTCGCCTGAGCTTCATCATTCACAAATCGCAAGATCGGTTGTGGTCTTTCTTTTCGCTTTCCTTTCCGGTTGGACGACATTCCTTAATGAACGATGTAGGTGCTTAGAGACAAACCTATTTCGCTATGTTTGGAAACGAACCCAGAAAATGAGAAGGCTTACAGGATTGGTGGTCGAACGTTGATGTAGCTACAGGTAATCGGCTCCCCCTCCGCTCGTCGCTCGGAATCGCCCCCCTTTTGCCGCTCGTCACTCGGCTGTCTAATTCTAGGGCACGCGGAAATGAAAGGGTTTGGAGGGATTGGGTTTGAGATTTATGTCGAAAGTAATGAGGCGTGAGTCGTTTAGACCGAACCGGTTCAATATGGCGTGAAAAGACAGAGGCTAAAATGTTACAACTTCCGAAAACGATGTTGCAACATAAAATTTCTTTAATTAAAGATTTGACAGAAGTCAAAATGTTGTAACTTACAAATACAGTGTTGCAACAATCTAGTGCTCGATTTTTGTTTTTAAATGGACACAGGAAAAATTCAATTAGAGGAAAGGGATTAATTAACTTACAAATTCTTGATCAAATGATAAAACATAAACTTAATTTAACACTATTAACAAACTTTTTATATGTTAAAGAAAAATTCTAGGTTGCCTCCCAATAAGCGCTTAATTTTAAGTCCCGGCAGGACTTTCTACACTCGATGATCTAGGCCAGGGTAATGACCGTCGCTTCCTCGCGATCATTATGCATGAAATAGTGTTTAAGTCTCTGTCCATTAACCTTAAAGTCAGTTCCATCTTTTTCGTTGTATATGGTGATAACACCAAAAGGGTGAACTTCTTTCACTCGGAATGGCCCCGACCATCTAGACTTTAATTTTCCCGGGAATAATTTCAATCTTGAGTTATATAAGAGCACGAGTTGACCTTCATTAAATTCCCTTTTTTCTATCCTTGCGTCATGCCATTTTTTAGTGCGTTCCTTATATATCTTAGCATTTTCATAAGCATTCAATCTCATTTCATCTAGTTCATTCAATTGAAAAAGTCTATTCTTACTTGCATCCCGAAATTCAAAATTCAGTTTCTTGATGGCCCAATACGCCCTATGTTCTAATTCCACTGGAAGATGACAAGCCTTACCATAAACCATTTTATAAGGCGTCACTCCTATGGGTGTCTTAAATGCGGTCCTATATGCCCATAACACATCGTTCAGTTTCTGTGACCAGTCCTTACGAGATGTACTTACCGTCTTCTCTAGAATTGATTTGATTTCTCTATTTGAAAGTTCAGCGAGGCCATTGGTTTGTGGGTGGTATGCTAAAGCAACTTTATGTGTCACTCCATACTTCCGCAAGAGTATTTTGAACTGCATATTGCAGAAATGTGCTCCTCCATCACTAATAATAGCCCTAGGTGTACCAAACCTTATAAAGATATTCGACTTTAAAAATTTTAGTACAACCTTGGCGTCATTCTTCTGGGTGGCTATAGCTTCGACCCATTTAGACACATAGTCTACCGCTAAGAGGATATATAAATTTCCATTTGAGTTCACAAACGGACCCATGAAATCAATACCCCAAACATCAAACACCTCTACTTCCAAAATGTTGTTCAACGGCATGTTAGCTTTACGATGTAAATTTCCTGTTTTTTGGCATCGATCACATTGTTTTACAAATAAGTGTGCATCCTTGAATAGTGTGGGCCAGTAAAATCCAGCCCCTAATACTTTTATAGCGGTACGTTCTCCCATAAAATGACCTCCATAAGGAGATGCATGATATTTTTCTAAGATACTTTGTACTTCTATCTCCGGAATGCACCTACGCATCAATTGATCGGGGCAGAGTTTAAATAAATACGGAGCATCCCAAAAGTAGGATTTCACCTGATGGAGAAATCTTTTTCTTTGCTGATAGTCCATATCGGAAGGAAAGACATTGCTAACTATGAAATTAACAAAATCTGCATACCAAGGCACGCTACCATCAGTGATCGCTAATAATTGCTCGTCAGGGAAATCGTCTCTAATCATAACTTGATTATCTTTTTCACTCTCTTGTTCTAATCGTGATAAATGATCAGCAATAGGGTTTTCAGCCCCCTTACGGTCTTTGATCTCCAGATCAAATTCCTGTAAGAGAAGAATCCACCTGATTAATCTAGGCTTTGCATCCCTCTTATCCACTAAATACTGAATTGCCGAATGATCAGTATAAACTATCACTTTAGAGTTAATTAAGTAAGACCGGAACTTGTCAAAGGCAAAGACTACCGCTAATAGCTCCTTTTCTGTTGTGGTATAGTTTATCTGAGCATTCATGAGCGTTTTACTGGCATAATATATAGAGTGAAAAATTTTATCACGTATTTGTCCTAACACAGCTCCAACCGCATAGTTACTAGCGTCACACATTAAAACAAATGGTGCAGACCAATCAGGTGCAATAATAACAGGAGATGATATTAAGCTTTGCTTTAATATCTGAAATGCTTTAGAACAATTTTCATCAAAATTAAAAGGTGTGTCTTTCTCAAGTAAACTACACAATGGATTTGAGATTTTTGAGAAATCCTTAATGAAACGTCTATAAAATCCAGCATGGCCCAGAAAACTACGAATGCCTTTGACATTCGTTGGTGGAGGCAGTTTATCAATAACCTCAATCTTTGCCCGATCAACTTCCATACCTTTGTTGGAAACTTTGTGTCCTAGCACAATCCCTTCTCGGACCATAAAGTGGCACTTTTCCCAATTCAAGACTAAATTAGTTTGAACACACCGACCCAAAACCTTTTTAAGTACATCCAAACAACTATTAAATGACTGAGAAAATACAGAAAAAACATCCATAAATATTTCAATGTCTTCATCAATAAGATCAGTAAAAATTGAAATCATACATCGTTGAAATGTCGCGGGAGCATTACACAACCCAAATGACATTTTTCTGAATGCAAAAGTTCCATAGGGACATGTGAATGTAGTCTTTTCTTGATCTTCTGGTGCAACCATAATTTGGTTGTATCCAGAATATCCGTCCAAGAAACAGAAGTATTCACTACCCGCTAATCTATCTAATACTTGATCAATGAATGGTAGCGGGAAATGATCTTCCTAGTGGATTTGTTCAGTTTTCTATAATCTATGCAAATTCTCCAACCGGTGACAGTTCTAGATGGTATTAACTCATTCTTTTCATTTTTTGCAACAGTCATGCCTCCCTTCTTAGGTACACATTGCATCGGGCTCACCCACTTACTATCAGAGATGGGATAAATAATGCCGGCATCAAGCCATTTGATAATCTCTTTCATTACTACTTCCTTCATGGGAGGACTAAGCCTACGTTGATGTTCTATGGACCCCATTGCATCATCTTCCAATAGAATTTTATGCATACAAATGGATGGGCTAATCCCTCTAATGTCAGCAATAGTCCAACCCATAGCCCCTTTAAATTCTTTTAAAACTTCTTGTAATTTGTCTTCATTCTCTTGTTCTAACGATGCATCTATAATGACCGGCAATGTGTTCTTTTCGCCAAGAAATACATACTTTAAATGTTCAGGTAGAGGCTTCAATTCTAGAATTGGGGGGGTCCAAAATAGATGGTTTCATTACTTTAGGTTCACTAGAGCGATTTATTATCTCAAATTTCTTTAGAAAGGGTAGCCCTTCTTGTGAGTCAAGAAATTTAACACATTCTTCTATTTCTAAATCTTCTCCCCATTCTTCATTAATTAGAATTGTTAAAAGTTGTTGCTCTAGATCATTTTTGACATGCAGTAGTTTGGTAGGCTCCTCCATTTCTTCTATGGAAAACATTGTTCGCTATCATTTGGAAATTTAAGAGCTTTGAGAATATTAAACTTCACTTCTTCATCATTTACTCTCATCGTCAACTCACCCTTTTGGACATCTATAAGCGTCCTCCCCGTGGCTAAAAATGGTCTTCCTAGGATAATGAGTACATCCTTATCCTCATCCATATCTAAAACAACAAAGTCGGCCGGAAAAATAAATTTCTCCACTTTGACCAATACATCTTCAACAATTCCCTTAGGAAATGCTAAAGTTCTATCGGCTAGTTGAAGGGTAAGAGATGTTGAAGCAATCTCTCCTAGGCCTAACTTTTTGTAGATAGATAATGGCATTAAGTTAATACTAGCTCCTAAATCACATAACGCTTTACCGGAAAATTTAACTCCTATCGAACATGGTATAGTAAAGCTTCCGGGATCTTTTAGTTTAGGTGGTAGTTTCTTTTGCAGAATCGCGCTACACTCTTCCGTTAGCGCTACTATTTCTTTATCAACGAACCTTCTTTTTTTAGATAGAATATCTTTCATAAACTTTACATAACTAGGCATTTGTTCCAATGCCTCGGCGAATGGAATATTTATGGTTAGTTTCTTAAAGATATCCATGAACTTTTGAAATTGTTTATCTAGCTTTGTCTTTGCTAGCCTAGAAGGGAACGGTGGAGGAGGGTAGACAATTTCTTTCTTTTTATTAGTTTGTTGTTGCACTTCCTCTACTCCCGGTTCCTCATTTTCTATTGGCTTTTCTTCTTCTGATTGACTTTCTTTAATAGCTTTTTCACGTTCTTCCTCTTCTCTAATCCTCTCCAACAACCCATCTCCGCTTGAAATTTCTACTCCACTCCTCAACGCAATGGCTTTGCAATGGTTAGGTTGATCATCTCTTGTAGGATTAGATGTTGTATTAGAGGGTAACGATCCAACTGGTCTCTGACTTAGCGCAATTGCTAGTTGACCCAATGTGGATTCCATAGATCTAAGGGATGATTCAATCCCAACCATCCTAGACTCACTCTTTTGAAACATTCCTAAAATGACGTCATCCGGTAATTTTCTAGTGTTCAATTGGTTATTAGGGGGAGGATTTTGTATTGGGTTAATATTTTGGTTAAATCCCGACGGTTGATTCATTACTTGATTGTTTTTCCAAGAAAAGTTAGGATGTTGTCGCCACTCGGGGTGATAATGATTTGCAAAGCCAGGTGGAACTTGCCTAGGTTGTCCACCAATATAATTTGCTTCTTCAGTGACTTGATTTAGTTGCTCTACCGTGAGTGGTGCATTAGATGTAGGGTTAGATAAAGAATCTAACCTCTTATTAATTATGTTGAATTGTGATGCCATTTGAGCAGCTAATGATGTAATTTGATCTACTTGGTGGACTCCTACTGGATTGCTAGTCCCTTGTCTTTCATAAGCTTGGTAGTTATTAGAAGTAAGATCTTCCAATATAGCATAGGCATCCTCCGGATACTTCTTCAGTAGTGACCCTCCCGCAGCACCATCAACCAAAATCATGGTTGCGGTTTGCAACCCATTACAAAATGTGGAGACTTGTTGATGTTGGGCTAAACCGTGGTGTGGACATTTTCACAATAGATCTTTAAAACGCTCCCAAGCGTCATAAAGAGTCTCTCCGGGGCCTTGCATAAACGTTGAAATATCCCTAATAAGCTTTGCAGTTTTTGAAGGTGGAAAATATTTATTTAAAAATTTCTCAACCAGATGATCCCATGTGGTGATTGACTCCTGAGGCACTGATGCTAACCAATCACTAGCCCTCCCTTCTAAAGAAAACGGGAATAATCTTAATAGGATTGCATCGTCAGACGCACCATTGCATTTAAACATATCGCATATCAATAAAAATGTTCTTAAGTGAGCAGTTGCGTCTTCATGATTTAGACCTCCAAATTTACTATGTTGTACTAATTGCATAACTGTAGAATCCATTTTAAAGTTGTTAGCTTCGATTGGGGGTCTGACAATACTAAAGTGCAACCCTCCTCTTAGAGGTGCATTATAATCCCGACAAGTCATTCTTGGTTCAGGAGGTTGAACATTTTGTTCAACTTGTCCGTTGGGATTCGCTTGTTCCTCATTGTCATTCCTATTGGCTTGTCTATTATTATTATCCATCGCAGGATGAATAATATTTTTCGCTTTTCAGCTTTTTCTATTTTTTCTACAAGTGCGTTCAATTTCAGAATTTAACGGAAGTATATCAACGTTCCGATGTCTGGACATGCATTAAACAAAACTCTAGATATAAGCACAAACAATATAGAATAAAAACTTGATCTCTAAATACTTAGGGTTTACTAATATTGCAAGAAATGTACTATTAGACCGTACCCTTCCCCGGCAACGGCGCCAAAAACTTGAAACGCGAAAAGCAGATATATAATTTACGCAAGTGCACGTGTCGGTTCAAGTAATAAAGTGTAAGTAAAGTATCGTTCCCACGAGGAAGTGTCGAATCTAACGCTCGCAATTATCAGCTTAACCTTTTCTTTAAATCCAAGTGAATTAATTAAGGTGATTTATGTTAACAACGAAAAATCAAATCTAGTTTCTATAATAACTACTTTAGAATACTTGTAATCAGTTTAGGAAGATAGTCTCGTACATTGCTTTCCTCTGCTTGTTGTAATGTTTTCTTAAAGTGATTTATCATGAATGTTGAAATGACTATCATGCAACGATTTGAAAATGGATCTCGCTATCTCTCGATATCCGACATCTGTTTACCCAGTATTTCCCTAGTTATCTCTAACATAGGTAACAATAGAGAGTAACATCAAGTACGCAAATCAATGCTGCTACCGAGAAGACGAAATCTCTTTCTCCCTTCAACGATATATTAAAATTTATGATACACTTACGCCACTCCTCTCTCGAATCTCGCAGCGTAGTATTAAGGCGGAAACTTTGGTGAAATAATTACGCAACTCCTCTCTCGAATCTTGCTGCGCAAAATAAAACATTCACCTAGCCTGACTCCTCTCTCGAATCTCGCCAAGCAAATTAAAGATGAAAACTTAAGCCAAAATTTCCAGAATAAAAATCATAGATTCAATAACAATATAATCTCAAGCATTCATGACAAGGAATTAAGGTTCAAAACATCACAACAAATCAAAGTACTCACACATACAAGACTAAGAGAATTTAGTTCATCACGAAGATCAAACACAACGAAATTGGATAGATCTTACAAGACATGATGTTTAGAGATCTAAACGCTGCAGGAAATTGTACTCAGAATTGCGCAAATGTCCTCCTTGATGAAGATCCGCATCGTCCTTCTCCTCGTTTTCTCGCCCTAGAACAGTTCTCCCTTTCGATTTTCTGATCCTGGACTACTTCCCTCTCCTGTGTGATAATGATCCCCTTCTCAACCGTCGAGACATGTTAAAATGCGAAATAGATGCAACCACCCATCATCGTAACCGCCAGAAGTACGTGGAGTAATTTCGTATTTAAATCTGTCAGAAACCGTCGGCATGTTGCAACATCATTTTTTTGAACTGCAGGATATGTTGCAACATCATATTTTTGAACTGCATGATATGTTGCAACATGTTTCTGTACTCTTCTTTATCAAACAGAGGCCAAAATGTTGCAACATCATATTTTTGAACTGCATGATATGTTGCAACATGTTTCTGTACTCTTCAATCTGCCAAACAACTTATCAAACAAAGGCAAAGATGTTGTAACATGTATTTTCTGAACTACGAACTATGTTGCAATATTTCTTTCTGCACTTAATTATTTGTCTTCATCATTGACTCTTCAAAATTGATACTTCAGAATTTCTGCGCAATAACATATAAAATGACGATAATACCCAAACTTTCAACAGGAACATATATTACTCATGTTGATAACTTTTTAACTCATAATTATCAAATATTTTAATCAAAAAGGTAATAATTAAAGCACATGATAACTTCCTTTTGGGAAGTTATCAATATCCATAATCAACTTAATCAATTTAGCCAAGAATCAATTAGAGGGAAAGAATGCTTCATAACGGCTATAAAAGAATAATATTATTCCATATAAATCAGATCTATAGAAAGAAGGAAAGAGATCTGGTGTTATTTGAATTTACCATAGTAATCGACGTACGTTGATTACAATTCGACGTAAGCGTCGAATTCATCCTGGATGGACGTCGAGAGGAGAATAAGGAAGGTGCGTCGACAAGAAGTCAGAGCTACGTCGACATAGGATACGTCGAATTCTTATTAAAGTTACTTCGACTAATTCTGAAAGAAACGTCGACAACACTTCGACGTTGCGTCGAATACTATTCGACGCATATTTACTTAACATTGATATTTCTTTCTTAGAATTCATATTCAACTCATTTTGGGGGTTAAGACAAATCATTTTCCCAACAATCTCCCCCTATTTGTCTTAACCCTATTCAGAGAAAAATTGAATCAGCATATTAGAGATATATTAGGAAATCAGAAAAATCATTTTCAGAGAATAAGGGGAGAATAGAGAACTAAGTGATCTTTGTGATTTCAGGTGTTAGCCTGTGTGAAAAATCAACCTAGCTCTGATACCAATTGAAAGTTGAGTTTTAGTTCTCATTCTTATTATTAAAAGTCTTATTTAACTTTGTTTCAAATTAAGTGATATATATAAATATATATATATGAGTGCTGATTGAGAAAGTAAAAAATAAGCACATAACCAGATGACACAAGATATATAGTAGTTCCCCAAAACCTGGGTACATCTACTCTTCTACCCACTGGTAGGAATCCACTAGGAGGTTGTTGATAAGGTGCCCTCTCACCAAGGTGATTTTGATAAGGTGTCCACACACCAAGGTGATTTTGATAAGGTGTCCACACACCAATGAGAGTTTTGATCAGGTGCCCAATTCACCTATAAGCTTTTGATAAGGTGCTTATAAACCAAGCTGCAGGTTTTTGCTAAGGTGCCCTGTCACCGGGAGTAAACTTTTGAAGGGAGTTTTAACCCTTTACAAGATGGGAAGGAGAAAGGGAAAAGATATATTGTTCTTCTCTTTTATCTGAGAAGATACTTGAAAATCCAGATTGGATGTTGAGTTGGATCTTGATGAAGATGGTGAAGAGAGCTCCCCCTGTCTGATTTAGTTGTGGAGACTCCTTGGTTCTGAATCCTCTATTTCAAATGTATGGAGTGGATCACCTCTCATTGTTCTCTGTCGACCTTCTCCTTATTTATAGCTCTGTGTATTAAGATAACATTATAGGAGAGAAATCAATTAGTAGATAGAGTATTTAGAAAGAGAGAAATATTTCCATAACTATTATATCTATAGAAAGAAAGAATTCATTTTGATTTCAAATAATATCCATAATCAACTTAATCAATTTAGCCAAGAATCAATTAGAGGGAAAGAATGTTTCATAACGGCTATAAAAGAATAATATTATTCCATATAAATCAGATCTATAGAAAGAAGGAAAGAGATCTGGTGTTATTTGAATTTACCATAGTAATCGACGTACGTTGATTACAATTCGACGTAAGCGTCGAATTCATCCTGGCTGGACGTCGAGAGGAGAATAAGGAAGGTGCGTCGACTAAGGTGCGTCGACAAGAAGTCAGAGCTACGTCGACATAGGATACGTCGAATTCTTATTAAAGTTACTTCGACTAATTCTGAAAGAAACGTCGACAACACTTCGACGTTGCGTCGAATACTATTCGACGCATATTTACTTAACATTGATATTTCTTTCTTAGAATTCATATTCAACTCATTTTGGGGGTTAAGACAAATCATTTTCCCAACACCTGCCTTGGGGACTTTGCACCGTCGTCGATTGAAGGTTCGCCCTTCTCCTCCGCCGTAGAGTCCCGGCGCCATAAGGGCCTGCCCCCCTTACGTTCGCCCCCGGTTTGAATACACCAGCTATTCACCGGCCATCTCGGGGCCCTGCCCTGGGGACTTCGCACCGCCGTCGATTGAAGGTTCGCCCTTCTCCTCCACCGTAGAGTCCCGACGCCGTAGGGGCCTGCCCCCCTTACGTTCGCCCCCGGTTTGAATACATCAGCTATTCACCGTCCAAGCCTATATTATGTAAAAGCCGCTAGCTCAGACTCGCGCAAACTAATTTCTTGTTATTATTATGAAAAACTCGCAGGCTCGAACCCGCACAGACTCCTCTGTTATCTCGTAAAAGGCTATCAAGCAGTTCGGGCATCAACGCTATACAACAAGCCGGCAACAATCCCAAAGTACGAACATCCTTCGCCGACCATCTTGAAGCACCTTTCCTCAATCGACACTCCGACAACGACAGGGGCAGCAGGGCCACGAGAGGGCTATTGCAACGCAGCACAGGGCGCGAGAAACGCCTAAATAGAACAAGAAAGCAAAAGCAACCACACACTCATCCCTCTACAGTGATTCCTACCCAAGGCACCATGAGGAGAGCAATGATCGAAACTGCCACAGAAAAATCAAAACCTCCGAACTCCTCCGCGGCGAAATTCGGACTCCAAAGGTTTGGTGGGCTTATGTTATATATCCGTAGAGGCCTTGGGGTGCGTCTAGGAAAAACTCCACTAAAAGGAGATGGGGTCAACGGTCAACGCATGATCGCCCGAGTTGAGGAGGTCGGGCCCGCCATTTTCACCGCCGACGCGCAAGCACGCACGAAGCGCGTGTCGCGCCCCGCCATGACCAAAACCCGCTACTAGGGTGCGGTTAGCCCGCACCCCACTAGTGGGGTGCGGCCACGCCGCACCCCATGAGGGGTGCGGCCAAGCCGCACCCCATGTGGGGTGCGGCCGAGAGGAGTCTCCCCCCTCCCTCGGGCGCGGCCGCGCCGCGCCTGCCTTTGGGGGCGGTCGAACCGCCCTCCCCTGAAGCAAGGTTGGGGTGAGTCCCCCCTCTTCCGGCTCGCCGCCCGCTTTTCGGGCTCCGGACTCCGTTCGGAGCAATTCCCCGTTCGTTACGCGCTCAGAACGCTTCTGAACGTGCTTAGCTCACTTTTTCTTTTCTGACTTCTCACATTTTGTCTTCCCAGCATGCTCACTTTTTGTCTTTCTAGTTTCTCAGATTTCAGGAACAACTTGTCGCCTTTTTTGCCTCCAACAAAGCTGCCCGAACTGCCCGAGGGGCAAGATGGTCAATTACGAAAAATGACGATCCGTGTTTTCTGAACCGGAAAATATGATTCGTCCGCCAGGTGGTTACGGTGGTTACAATGGCAAAATTACCGGGCTACCCCCGGCCAAAGCTATAAAAGGAGTCCCAGGGCTTCATTTGAGAGGACCTTGCCTTCGGGACCTGGAAAGCTTCTTGCAGACTTTCGCGGAATTCTCCATCGGACTCGAAGATTTCCTTCTTCCCGAAAGCCAACTCAGCGCGCTCACTTTTGTTCTCCAGGGCGTTCTCACTTTTGTTCTCCGCCTTTCTCAGAAGGAGAAAGGACTTAGTTTTTCTGGAAGTGGTCTGTCACCTTCGGAATTCTCTCTCTCTCTCTCTTTCTCTCTATTATTGTAACGAGCAGCGGTCTGTCGCGCCCGACTTCTAAGTCTATAATTGTAATCCCCCCAGAAGATAGTGGAAGTTTGGTCGGCACAGCTCCGACCACGTGGTTTTTTACCATTTCCGGGTTTTCCACGCTAAAAAGTCCCAGTGTAATCAACGAATCTCAAATTGACTGTTTACGCGCTTGGTTCGCTCCCGAGCTAAGGTGGTTCAAGTAAACCGGTCTAGCAAGAGCCCTAAGCGACCCGCAACAAAATTCATGACATATTCAGATTTGCATATACAAATTTGAAATAAGATATACAAATTTGAAATGAAATAGCATATACAAATCTTAAATTAATTATTGAAATCGAATCTTAAATTGAAAATAAAAGGGTATATAAAAATTTGAAATAAAATAGCATATACAAATCTGAAATGGAAAATCAAAAGAAAATCTGAAATAAAAAAACAATACAAATTTGAAATGATATAAACGTGTTTCTATGTGATACATTTTGTATATGGTTTTACATTTCAAATTTTAAATAAACGCATTTCTATGTTTCTATGATTTCATTTCTTAATTTTAAATTTATATATAGTTTTATATTTTGGTGTTTCTATGTTATAAACGTGTTATTTTGTTGAACTGATGTGTTGAAAATGTCATGAATTTAGTTTTTTTTTTGTCTAGAAAATTTGTTTTTGTAGTTTATATTATTAGTTTGTTGTTAACAATATTGGTTTGTGGTTAACATTTTGGTTTGCACCAAGTATTTATTAAAATATATGATTTTTGTTAACAATGGTTTGCGGATAGCCAAATTTGATTTGCCTTTAACAATTCCCTTAGAATAATGATATTTTATATTTATTTTGGTTGATAGTTTAATCACGGGCTAAAACGAAAATATATTATATAAAATGTTATTGTAAGTGTGTCAGTGCATGGGGGTTGTAATGCGGTTGAAATATTTAGTGGAGCTTGCATGATGTTTGGTGTTTAGGATCCACATCATTTGATAAAAAGTCAAAAATCAAAATGGAGAGAACTTCAAATTTTGGAGGAAAACCTTTTAATGAAAGGAGAAGATATTTAGTCCCACATTGCCAATCTCCACTAATGTTCTTGATGTTTGCTTCATCAAGTGGGAGTTCGGGTGCTCTGTGCTTCTCTGATGTTTACGCACATCAGAGTTTTCGGGATCTAGCAGGGTGTTATACCTTGGAGGAGTAAGCATCGGTTGAAAGACCTGTCGGAGGTGGTGCAATTTTTTTAGTGCAGTGATCACACATTTTGCCCAGACTCGAGTCTAAACTATATATTTTCTGCTTTATTTTATTTCTTAATCTCTATGTTTACAAATTTGTTATATAATCTTGTTATTCAAGATCTGTTATATTGTAAGAAGATTTTCAAAAACAAAAATTATATATTATTTAGGAATATAAGAAAAATATTCAGGACTACGCAACGACACTCCTTCTGCTCGCAGTCCCCTCAAAAGCACGATTGCAGTCCCACGACATGCACGACTACCCTCATGACTGCAAGCGGGGAGAGTGTCATTATGTCGCGACACTGTTACGGCCGGGGAACGATCACAGACACACCATTACTCTATAAAATTATATTCAAGCTTGAATTAAGTAGACTTACAGGCTATTGGAAGCGAGCAAAGAAAAGGACGCACTCGACGACATTTTTTTTAGAGAGTGACTAATTAAATTGTTTACACAGATATGCAGCTGCCTGTTTCTTTTTTAATCCGGAAAATTCCGAATTATGCAATAGTAGAGTTAATTATAATACATGAGTTAAAGAAAAGATGACAAATTTGGCAAAATCCATGTCAGACTTGTGCAATAAACATACAAACTTCACATTTATAATAGTATATATACACACCTGCTGCAAGTTGTGTGTGTCTATATATATATATATAATCGTATATAAAAAAAAAGGCGATTGTTAACCGCAATCTGTATATGGCTATTCGCACCTCAAAATTGTAAATAAATTTGGGGTTAACATTGGGGTGTGACAAGCCATATACGGGTTGCGGTTAACAATCGCCTAAAAAAATATCAAATTCATGAATTTTAAACTCATTGAAATGATTATGACCGTCAAATTTGGCATGATATTTCATCAACCATCGGATCAAATCGCTCTCTCCCTTTCCACTTATTCGTAGGTCTCCTAAACCTACTAGGGGCGACCTAAAATTTTGAAGGTGCAGGGTACCATACAACATGAAATTATAATTTTACCCTTAAATTTATTAAAGAAGGAGGGTCATATGACTCATTTTTTAATCTCACAAAAATTGTGAATGATGAGAATTGAACACTGGTTTCCATTATGTCAAGCAAAGATCACAATCATCACACTATATGGTTTTTGTTGAACAACATTGAATTAGGTTTTATATATACGCATATTGAATTTAGTTGGTGTGCATTTACCATATATAAAGAAATATCAAACTCATGAATTTTTTGTTGAATATTTCGTGTATATGTCCGCACGTGTCGTGACTGACCCGATAAGGACTCGTGGGTTCCGTGTCGTCCTAGGACATCGCTCTACGCTGGAGGTACTATAAATACCTATTCTATACTTGATAGCGTATTGTATAATACTTTGAGCGGAGCTGCCCCAACATTCTCAAAGTATCGATCACGCTCTGCTAGGGTTTTTCTTGCATCCGCTCGGTATTTCGTTCTCGCGTATAGCCGCCGGAAGAAAAATCATGTTTTCGTTTTTGTTCTCGCGCCGCCTCCATCGATCGCTGAACAATCTCGCCGCTTTCTCTTTCGTTCGTGTTGCCTCTACCGATCGAGAAGAAGGCAGGAGAAGATCGCACGTCGCCGACTGGAAAGAGCAAATCCCGTCTTCCTGTTCTCGTGCGCCGCTCGATCGTGAAGAAAGAAGAGCACTCAATTTTTTTTTGGATTGGATCTGAAGTGATTGGACCGACTTCATCCGGATCAGGTGATATTTTTCTTGTTTAAAATGTCAAAACGCAGTTCGTACGACATAGTGAAACTGCAGTCGTTCGATCCTACTGAGTTCCATGGTTGGAAACTCCACGTTCAACTCGGCATGAAAGAACGCGAGATTTTCTATACGGTGCTCAGTGATTTCGCTGTTGAAACCAAGACTTGCGAACAAGTCTCGGTCTCTATGGAGTTCGGGCCCTCAACAAGTTGAGGGGTGACCTCACACTTACTCCTCTCAAGGGAGAACTCTAGGCTAGAGGCTAAGGAACTAAGAACAAGACCAAGGGCTTAGCGAGGAGGTCCCACCACACACCCGGAAGATCGTTGAGCGCTTCCCCTCCCGAGCCAATGCTAAACTTGGGCACCTTTGGAGGCTCTCTTGGCCGGCCAAAATCTCAGAGCCGACCCTTTCCTCTCAATAGGTGCACCTCCCTGGATCTATGCAAAGCCTTTCTCGCCCGGTCGACCAATATCGTACTCCCACCTAACAATTTTACTATACGCAGACCAAATGGGGCTGCCAACAGCGTGACTCCGCTGTTCCGGGAGACTATTAGCGGACTCTCAGGGGTTTCCAAGTAAATTTCTCTCTGGACCCCCCACTTGACTACGTTAGAAAAGATAAACAAAAAACATGCGTCACAGATTACAGGAATATGAATTCCATACTTCGACACGCAGGCCGGCAATATAAATAAATAAGGTCTTCTCGGGTCGGCACAACCTTGGGCTTAAACCCGCTATTTCCCGCTTTGTTCTGCAACACCTGTACGCCAACGTCCTGCCCAGCGGTGGCAAGCTGAACATCGATCAGCTACAACGGGCCGGAGCCTATCGACCCCACCCCTTTTTTGGGGTGGCAATATTTCGCCCCTGCAAGCAAGTAGTATGCAACTTCCTCGGAGTCTTCTCTGGGAACCCCAGAACATCACCAATCCGGATTGACATATCCGGATGGGCTTCACACAGCATGCCTAAGTACGTACTCGCGCTTCCGGACGCTAATGCAATTACAAGCGGGGATGTACACATCGACCCGTCGGAGATCTCCCTTCCTCCACCCGTTGGTGGAGAGGGGCTTCCATGCAATCATGATAAATTAGGGCTTCACCTGCCCGAGGAGAAATTTCGTTACCCTTGAAGCGTGCTTCAGAGGCATGGGAACGTGCCCAGATTCGACGGCTAACGAACGCAACGACTGTCCACGCACTTGGCCGGCCAAGCTCGAGCTCCACGGCTGTTCACACAGCAGCACCCAACCAAAATGGGTCGGCCCTCCCCTAGGTCGGCAAGGGGATGGTTCAGGTCCTCCTCTAGGCCGACGAGAGAGAGGAGGGAGGAAGCTTCCTCCCTTAGCTTGCGGCTGCCCTAGTTCCAGGAAAACGAGAGGAGGAAGGAGAGGGCTCAGGTTTCCTTGCTCCAGGCCAACGGCGAGAGAGGGAGGAGGAAGGCTCGGGGGCGGCCCTTCCTTGCTCCAGGAGACGGCGAGAGAGGGAGATCGGGGGAGGGGGCTGCGTTTTCCCTGCTCTAGGCCGAAGGGGAGGAGAGGCGATGGGGGAGAAGGAGATCGGGAGAGGGGAGGGTTGCGGCGTCCTGTGCGAACGAGAGGGATCGGGGCTCTTCCTTCTGCTCACAGGCGATGGGAGGGGGAAGAGCGACGGGGAGCGGGAGGGACGATTGCTGCCCTAGACGCGCGCCAAGAAGAGAAGGGGGGGGGGGGGGGGGGGGCTCGGGCTTTTTGCGGCTGGGAACTCCATGAGGAGAGGGTTTTAGTTTTAGGTTTTATAAAAAAACCTAGCCAAAACTGGCTATCCGCAGACCACTCCTCTAAACGCACACCAAAACCCGCTAACCGCACCCCAATCAATGCTAGCCCATCACAAGACACCTCGGGTCCCAACTATCTGGGGAGGGTCCTACCCGACGGGTACGGGGTTGTACATTCGCAACGACCACTGAAGATGTAGACGAATTGCAGTGGAAGAAAGACTAGGATTTTTGCAGGGATTACCTTATGAATTCCCTGAATCCCCGCCTTGCAATGACGTACAGTGGATTCAAAACTGCAAAGGAGATCTGGGACCGCTTGGATGCGCATTTCCATAAGCAAGAAGGATTGTCGAAAACTCTCCTCGCAGAGAAGTTTTTTAATTTCAAGCTGAATGCAAATTCGACAATCACTTCACAGTTGATTGAGTTGGAGAATATGTGGAACAAACTGTATGATGAAAAGTCGGAAATCTCTGACAATCTCTTTGTTGGTCTGATCATCAGCAAGCTGCCTCCTGAGTGGGCCACTTTCAAGACTGAGATGCATAGGCTGAAGGAGCAGATTGGGCTTGATGAACTCATGAGGTTCATACATATTGAAGATCAGAACGTTGTCAGGAAAAGTGCAGAACATGTTAGTCAATCTACTCAGATTGTTAACTTAGTTTCACATCCCGACAAACCTCTCAGGAAGCCGTCTGCACCAAAAGGTGAACCTTCTTCACAACTCCAGGCCAAAAAGCCTTCTTTTAAAAAGAAGAAGGGCAAGTGCCACAATTGTGGAAAGTGGGGTCATTGGGCCGCAGACTGCAAGGCTCCGAAGAAGATCAAGGAGGATGCGCCTCAGAATAAGATGAACATGCTGGTGGACACTTCTGGTCCCCAATCTTTCATTGCTATGATGGGGAGAGGTCGCAGTGGCAATGACTCGTCTGAGTGGTGGCTGGACTCTGATGCTACCTGCCATGCAACAAATGATAAAGGTCTTCTTACTGAGGTGACCGTAGTCAAGGACGTTGTGCAAAATTACAATGGAGGAGAGACAGTAGTGTCTCATGCTGGGACTGCAGATCTGGTACTCCCGTCAGGTAAAATTCTAACTCTAAAGCATGTTAGAGTAGTTTCTTCTTTAACCAAAAATTTAATTTCTATGAGTTTGCTAGATAAGGCTTTAGAGTTAGAATTTTAGAGGAGGAGATACATTCTGACCTGTGTGATTTCATAAGTCATGTCACTAGAGGAGGAAAGAAATATCTAATTACTTTCATAGACGATTATTCTAGATATTGCCATGTTTACCTATTGAAATCGAAAGATGAAGCATTCGAGACCTTTAAGATCTTCAAATCTAGAGTAGAAAATCAGCTAAACCTGAGAATTAAGAGGTTTAGAAGTGATAGAAGAGGAGAATACACTGCAACTGAGTTTAGAGAATTTTGTGCCTCTGAGGGCATAATTATTGAAACTATTGTTCCTTACTCACCCCAATCAAACGACATTGTTGAGCGTAAGAATAAGACTTTAATAGAGATGTTGAACTCTATGTTACTTACAACTGGTTGCCTACCTCTTTCTAGGGAGAAGCAGTCTTAACTGCAAATCACATTCTAAATAGGGTGCCTCACTCTAAGCTCACTTCTACACCTTATGAGCTGTGACACAGTCACTCTTGTAGATTTGACACTCTTAAGACTTGGGGTTGTATTGCTTATGTAAGAATACAAGACCTAAAGAGACCTAAGGTAGGACCTAAGACTACAACCTGTGTATACCTAGGTAGTGCAGAGGATAGTGCAGCTGATAGGTTTCTGGATCTATCCACTTCCACAGTGATAGAGTCTAGAGATGTTATTTTCTTTGAAAACAAGTTTATCAAAGATCAAGGCTTTAATTTATCCGGGTCTACTGATTTAATTTCAGAATCTACTGTAGAACCCGTAGCTGGCACCTCTGACACTGCTCCACAACCTTCAGAGGTTGAACCTTTTCCTGTTAGAGTATCTTCAAGAGAGAGAATCCCTAAGGACTTTGGTGAGAACTTTGTTACCTACCACTTAGAAGATGATCCATTCTCCTACCAGGAAGCAATGAGATCGAGAGATTCGTTGATGTGGGCAGAAGCCATAGATGATGAAATGGACTCGCTGCTGCAGAACAACTCTTGGCATCTAGTTGACCTACCTAAAGGTGCTAAAGTTCTTGGATGCAAGTGGGTATTGAAGAAGAAGATGAATAGTGACAGGACAATATCTAGATTTAAAGCACGTCTAGTAGCTAAGGGCTATAAGCAACAAGGGGGAATATAGTGCTTTGATGTTTATTCACCTGTGTGTCACCTGTCAACTATAAGAATTCTCCTAGCTTTAGCGTCTATCGAGAATTTCATAGTCTATTAGATGGATGTAAAGACAGCCTTCTTGAATGGAGAGCTAAATGAAGAAATCTATATGGCACAACCTGAAGGTTATGTCCAGGAAGATTTAAAGAATAAGGTGTGCAAACTGGATAAATCAATCTATGGATTTAAGCAATCGCCTAAGATGTGGTACCTAAAATTTGACAAAGTGGTAAAGAGCTATGGATTTCAATCCAGCTATTCAGATAAATGCCTTTATTATCATTCTGTGTCGAATAAGACTGTCATCATATGTCTCTATGTGGACGATATGCTGATTCTGGGGTCGGATCTTCCTGCAGTGAGTGATATAAAATCCACTCTAGCAAAAGAATTTGATATGAAGGACCTTGGTCCTGTAGATACCCTTCTAGGTATGAAAGTTAGTAAAGATAAGCGTGGTTTTACCCTTAGTCAAGCTCATTACATTGAACAACTACTTTCTACCTGGGGTTATAAAGAGTGTAGGCCTGTAGAGACACCTTTTGATTATAATGTTAATTTGAGTCCGAATGTCGGGATCAGTGTTGATCAAGAAAAATATTCTAGAATAATCGGTAGTCTCATGTATGCCACAAGCTGTACGAGACCAGACATTGCCTTTTCTGTTGGCATGCTGAGTCGTTTTACCAGTAATCCAAGCAAAGAGCACTGAGATGCCTTAGGTAGGTTGATGAGATATTTCAAAGGAACCAAAAATCATGCTCTGTGCTATACTGGTCATCCTCCTATAGTGGATGGATTTTCTGATGTCTCCTGGTGTTCAGAAATCAATAACAGTAAGTCCACCAGTGGATATATATTTCGCATTGGGTCGAGCTGCTATAACCTGGAAATACAAAAGACAGACTTGCATAGCTTTGTCGTCTATGGAAGCAGAATTGTTTGCCTTAGCTTCAGCTGGTGAAGAGGCAGACTGTATCATAAATTTTATTCTGGATGATCCCTTATCTAGATTACAAGTCAATTCTTTGAGCTTGTATTGTGATAATCAAGCAGCTGTCCAAGTCGTTAAAAATGCCCTTTACAACACCAAGAGGAGATATGTACGATTGAGACATGCTCTTTTGAATCATTTGAAGGAAAAGAGTTATCACTTTGATTGATGTGCGATCGAAAGATAACTTAGCTGATCCAATGACGAAAGGAATGCCTAAACACTACAAGAAAAACTTCATTTAGCAAGGAAAATTAGAAAGACTAGATAATTCCTTCCTAATTTGTATCAAATTTAGCAAGGTAAATACTTTTTTATTTTACCTACAAAAATAGTAAGTGATTTTTTTGTTGCAAAAATAGCTACAAATTTTTTGTTGCAAAATTTTTGTTGCTAAAATAGCAACAAATTTTTTTGTAGCAAAATTTTTGTTGGAAAATAGCAACGATTTTTTTCGTTGCAATATATTAAAGGAGGCGAAAAATTATTTTCAAAAAAAAAAATTATCTCTCTTTCTTAAAAAATAGAAATTTTAATTTTCTTATCCCTCTCTTATAAGAAATTCCTTTGTTTATATATATTTATAAATTATATATATATATAGACACACACGCACGTATATATAACTAGTCCCTATATTTTGTAACCTTTTTTTATTTCAAAATAATGCGGCCAAAATGCTATTTTTTAAAAAAAATGTATGACGTTTTAATATATATTATAACATTAATGTTATAAAAGGAGACTAGTTATAAAAAATCACATTTTTAACTTTTTAATCTAAGACATTTAATGGATAAAGAAAGGGGGGGACTGATTTCTTGTATTTAGCATATTTGGGGACTGAAATCTTACAAAAAATAATTCAGGGACTGAAATAAAAAATGTTACAAAGTATAGGGACCAAAATAGGATTAATTTTTGCCTATATAAATTATATGGATAACTTACTATATAACAATATATATATTATATATGTAAATAAATATATATATAATATATATATTTATATATATATATAATATATTTATATATATTTACGAGTGACAGTGCACGGGGAGCCCCCCGTGCCCCGCGTGACAGTATCCTGTCCGCCCCCGGCACGCACCCAGTTATATTTTTTTTCCTTTTTTCATTTATTTTTATAAATTTAAAAAATAAAATATTATGTATTTTATTTTTAAAATATTTAGATTTTATAAAATATTTTGTATTTTTTTTCTATTTATCTCTCTCTCTCTATTTCTCTCTCCAATTCCGCCACCATCTTTCTCCTCCCTCTCTCTCTCATAATTGTGGGCCCCACTCCCTCTCTCTTCCTCTCTCCTTATTTATTTCTCTCTCTTTCTCTCTCCAATTCAAATATGCCACCCACTTTCTCCTCCCTCTCTCTTAATTGTGGGTCTCAGTCTCTCTCCCCTCTCTCCCTTTCTCTTTCTCTCTCCTTATCGAACGGTCGATATTAATTGGTTGAGCATTACACCGATAAGAGGATTTTTTTATATATTAGTAAGATATATTATATAAACGTTTGTATATAGATTTATATATTATCGCTGTTAGAACAGATTAAATAATTAGGCTAGTTGGTTGAGTAAGAAATATTGCTAGAGCAGGTTGGCTGTTCGATTCTCAGCATCCCCCTTAAAAGTGTATTTTTTTTATATATTAATGTTATTTTAATTTAATAGAATAATTAAATTTATACAAAACATTAGCAACAAAACTTGATTTCCTTGCTAATTTAGGAAGGATAAAATACCTTGATAAAAAAATCTTGCAAGTTAGCAAGAAATAAATTCCTAGCTAAAATTAGCTAGGGCCATATTAGGGATTTTTTTGCTACTAAATTTCTTGCTAATTAAAATTAGCAAAGAATTTAGCTAATTAGCCAGGAATTTTGCTACTTGCTAATCAAGGTTTTTCTTGTAGTGAAAGATCGATTGATCAAAACAGTGGGGGAATGGGACTAAAAGCGATTTAGCTCAACCTTAGTTTAATGTTTTGATGCTTTTCAGATTTTCTTTTGTCATTTAGTAAGCATATTGTGTCTCGCTGATATTCGTGGTTGCTGATTTTGAATCTGGTGAGTTGATTCATTCCAATTTTGATGCTTATAACTCAACCTAGATTCTCTTTCTTACCTGGGAAGAAAGTGTTATTCCAAATTTTGATAACACAATCCAACTGGGTTTGATTCTTCTTTTGTTAAATAGTATCATTCCAAATTCTGATGATATCTTGTTTAACTTAAGGGGAACAGTGACCGTGACATTTCAAACTGAAACACAAATATAGCTGAGTTGATCAGTAGAAGTTCATAATATCGTCTCTTGTGAAACAGATAATTGATTCTGAACCTGGAACATAAAATACTCTGTGTAGGTGTTCTCCATGCTTAATCATGTAGTGCTAAGTTCTTATAGTAGAACTAGATACTTGTAATTTTTCAAATGTTTGAATTCCTTCTGACATAAAATTCTCTGTTTGAAATTTACAAGAGATGGTGCAGATGGAGGAGCATTTGCTGATTGGGATCCTGATAAGTACGACCTACTGGACATCTGAGGACGATGACAGTATTGAGTGTTATTTTCATTATGTTCTTTGTTTCTTGTATCTCTGCTTAAAGTTGTTATTTCCTATTTTCATGTTCTATTTTGGACTATTATGCTTTGGTGACTAGTAGACACTTTGTTGTGTTGGACTATGTGCTACAGTTTTATCCTTATAGTTTGTGATGCTGCTTTGAATTTATTATGTTCTTATGTCTGCATACAATTCTTCTTTTAGTCTAATTTTGTTTAACATGTTTGTGACACTAATGTGAATGATTCATGTGTGTTTGAACATTGCACAAACCACCTATATCAAAGTCGGGTCTACGACGGACATATGAGGAGATTGTTGAATATTTCGTGTATATGTCCGCACGTGTCATGACTGACCCGATAAGGACTCGTGGGTTCCGTGTCGTCCTAGGGCATCGCTCTACGCTGGAGGTACTATAAATACCTATTCCATACTTGATAGCGTATTGTAGAATACTTTGAGCGGAGCCGCCCCAACATTTTAACTCATTGAAATAATCATGACAGTCGAATCTGGCATGATATTTCATCAACCATCGGATCAAATCGCTCCCGCTCTCTCCACTTTTTCGTAGGTCTCCTAAACCTACTAAGGGGTGACCTAAAATAATGAAAGTGTATGGTACCATACAACATGAAATTACAATTTTTCCCCTAAATTTATTGAAAAAGGAGGGTCATATGACCCATTTTTTTATCTCACAAAAATTATCAATTTTGAGAATTGAACAATGGTTTCCACTATGTCAAGCAAAAATGACAACCATCACACCATAAGGTTTTTGTTGAACAACGTTGAATTAGGTTTTGTATATACGTATATAAATATAGACCGCCCCTGCCGAATGTCGTCCCCGCTGAATATCGCCGTCTCCGCTGAATATCACCGCCCCCGGAGAATGTTGCCGCCCGCACGGGGGGGGGGGGGTGTGCCTGTGTGTGTGCGCGCACCCGCGCGTGTGTGTATATATCAATTCTTATTGAGTTAGCATAATTACAAGATGCACATCTTTTTTTTTTTAATTAAAAAATCTGCAACATTTCATACATGAATGCTTAAAAAACCCCCCTTCAAGAATTTTGCAAACTATCTTTAGACTTTTGAGCATGTTATTATGAAATGTAAACTCACAAGGGATGTCTTTGTAATTTCAAAAGATATATGTGCACAATCGATAATTTTTCTAACTTATACAGGAGAGGTCTTAGTAAACAACCCTATATAGGCATACATACATATATACACAGGTAATTGAGCGACGGACATATTTTGCATGTGGGACGTCAAGCGGCCAACAAATTTTCATACGCGGAACATCGGTCGCCCATGCAAAGATGCTCGTATTCTAGGGAGGAGGCTCATACCAAAATACTAATAACGCTAGTTAAGTATTTTTTCAACTAACAACGTTAGTTCACATGTCATTTTTAATGATTTTTTATTCACGGTTGGTATTATTTTCTTTCCTAATCACCTATTCCCCCCCCCCCCCCCCCCCCGGTTGGGCCTCACTCTGGTTCACTGAATTTGACTTAATATTAATAAAATAATCATAATAAACATTAAAATAATAAAACGCAATCTCTCCCTCTCTCATCAATCCCGCGCCCGTCCAGCTTCTCCCCTTCCTTCTCTTTCGCACTCACGCTCTATCTCCCTCTCTCTCGCAGCGCTCCCCCCGATTGCTCTCCGGCGCCGCCTCCCCCATCCGACTCCGGCCAAGTGCTAACGACTCTCCGGCGGGCGTTCTCCGACTCACGGCACAAGAGATCCTAGGCTCGAGATTCATCTCCGCTTGGTACATCTTCTACGCCATTTTTCTTTTTTAGGGTTTCATATTCTCCGCCATTGTTGTCCAAGGAAGGAGAGTGTATACCTCCTTTGCGGAGAACCCTTGGATCTCCGCGGAGAACCCTTGGATCTCCGCGGAGAACCCTGAATCCTTCTCTGCGGAGATCCTTTGGATCTCCACGGAGATCTCTTGGGTTCTCCGCGGATACCATGGGATTTCCAAGGAGCGCAGCCAGCTCTCTGCGGAGAACCCAAAAGATCTCCGCGAAGATCCAAGGGTTCTCCGCGGATAACCCATTAGATTTCCGCGGAGAACCAAAGGTTCTCCGCGGAGATCCAACGGTTCTCCGCGGAGATCCAGTGGTTCTCCGCGGAGATCCAGTGGTTCTCCGCGGAGATCCAGTGGTTCTCCGCGGAGATCCAGTGGTTCTCCGCGGAGATCCAGTGGTTCTCCGTGGAGAACCACAGGTTTATGAGTTGCTTTGGCTTGTCTCCTGAAAATATCCTCCATGACCTAAACATAGTATAAAGAACTACATCTTCATTCTTTTTCAAGTGATCATTCTTCATTGCAAAACCTGGTAAATCAGTTGTCTGTCTGTTCGTCATTAATTGCTAGATTGTCTGTCTGTTCGTCATTAATTGCAATGAATGGTATTGACCTTCTGCTGCGGGACATTGTGAAAATACAACGATCAGTAGAGACCCTTATTCATCGTTGCCCTGAAATTCCAACCGAATCGATTCCGACGCAAGCACCTCCATTCTATTCGTCAGCATTTGACCGCCCCACTAGTGAGCCGTGCATTTGTGGCAAGCAATCTGGCACGTTGAACAAAATTCAGGAGGATTGGATCAAAATACAACTGAAAATGATGGATGATGGCATGCACCCTCCTATCAGAATCGAACCGCCAGTGCCACTGTGGAACAAGCGTCCTGACATGAATGCGTATCTGTTGAAACCATTGCTCGTGATCGATCCGGAACGGCAGTACGACGTCAATGTGGTAGCAGGTGCATGTCCATCTTGCAACAAAGTCGGCTTTCTTTCCCGCAAGCAATTCAGTGCCCCGCGAGTTGTAGATTGCATCGACACCACTGCATTTTCTATCAGTGCTCGATATGTGTGCAAGAAGTCGAACACCTCCGGCGGCTGTGGTGCCACCTTCCATGTCATGGACGAGGCCAAAACCGAGAAGTTGATCCCGACGCCCATCGTCCTTAACTATCCTGTGCAACTGTTCGAACAGAGCGCGCACGACATCGGTCTTGTTCAAATGGCTTACGACTTGTACACATCCCGTTCCGGCATTGCTGATGCCGCCAAGGTTATTCGTTGTGCCCGAACGACTCGATACATGCGTCAAGCCGCACTATATCGTGGTCACGTGTCGTGGTATTTGGATATGCGCTTATGGGATGCAGCACTCGGGCAAACGTCATCGCAGCAGGATCCGGCAGTGTTCCCTGATTTTCCCTCATTTTTTCAGCATTGCAACGGGTACAACGGCACTCTCGGTCCAGTGGAATCAACGCTGACACGCCTAGTCCAAGACTGCATTGCTCGCCAACTTTCGTTCTTCAACCGAATGGAAGGCGCTATAACTGGGACTCATCTCTCGGCTGACCATCATCACAATGTGCCGGGACGCATGAAATTGACGGATGAGTTCAATGGCAGGAAATTTTCCCCCGTTGATGGATTACACTCAGTCATGAACGAGCGCCAACAAATTCTTTCCCATCAATTCACAACGACAACGGGCAATGCAGAGCGTCGATTTGTTGGTCGGAGTTTGCAGAACCGGTACAACGCTTACGATATTGATACTTCGCTGCTCATCATGTACCTTGACAAGTGCTGCGATGATCGGGAATGGCTACAAGACTTCGACAACATCTTTGTTCTCCTAGATAATCATCACCTCATCACGAGGTACAGGGACAATTCGAACGGCACAGATCGTGCCCGCCAGGAACAATTTATGGCTGTCGTGGCCGAAATCATTGTTGGCAATGGACATGCTTCAATGCGGGAAGGCTCCATCATTGAGACTGAATTGGATGCATTGTTGGATCGAATTAAAAAGTGGGAAATGGAGAATGATGTGCAACCTTCGAAGCGCATTGTGACTACCAAACTTCTAGCTTGCCACGAGACGCAAAAAAAGCACATCAGAAATTGCTTAACGCCGCCAGCAGGCACGTCGAACACCGTCGTGGATCGCTTCTTTCGTTCAACTCTACGGCGTGGATCAGGGAAGAACGAAAACTTATGGCGTCAAGGGCGAGCCATTTGCCCGGAGACTATGTCCCTGGATGGAGGGATCCTGCTGCTCCATGCCGTGGTTACTCAAATCAACTTTCGCGGCGAACTCCAATTTGATCCTCGTTGGGCGTATTTGCCAATCTCGGGTATGCATATCATTCTCACTCAGTATCTCACACTGCTTGCGACCGATGGCATTACTCCCTCACCTACATCTCTGTCGACAATGTTTCATATGCTGCCTCTCTCGATTGATGATTGCGACGGCGAGTTTGGATTGACGGCAGCGTTTGGACAATCCCTTCCTCAACTGCCAGAAATTCCTGCCGGACAACTGGAATCCGTTGGAATGATCGCCGAATCAATAGCAGATAATGCAATTTGGTCGAGCCACACGTTCGATGTGATTGTGAAGGATGCACTTGATGTTGCCGTAACTGTTGTTTAGAGGGCTCACGATGATAATCACATAGTTGCAGAAGACGAAGCTGCACAGCCACACTATACCGAAGATGTCGATATAAGCAACACGCCACATTCCATTCAGTCCAGTCGCAAGCGCCGAAAACCCGGACCAACATCGCATGGGCAAAGCTCTTCATCAAATCACCATAAGAAATCTCGCAGCCTCAACGCATTGGGCAATGAACGTCAATCGGCATTACAAGGTCTTAATCTCTGGGAAGCTGTGATGAGCACTTCACCAATGATCAACCCCCTCGAACGACGCTTACTCCGAATGGTTGCTCTCAAATTTCTTCAGCCCGATGAACTGCTGGATCTGAAAGATTTTCCCATTGAATTCTTGCATATTCCACAATTGCATCGAATATGGTCTGTTCTTGTCTCAGCTTTACATAGCACCAATTTTGCTTTCAAACAGTTCATTCGGCCGAAATCAGAACAGGTTCTTAAACAGCACTTGGAGGATATGGTTGCCCAGGCTCGATTCAGATTGCCCGTTCAAAAAGAGATTGATGTTGGGCATGCGGGCAATATTCACTGGATCAAAGTGGTCGCACCAGCTTACGCCTGCATTGCTGCGCGTCGTGAGGATCTAGTTCAAATGACCCACAAGGAGATTCAAAATCGTTGGGAGTATCTTGGACGTCTAAAAAGGAAAGGGGCATCAACCTCATCGATAACACCAGGTCGTCAGCACAGTTTACAGTCGCATACCGAAGCCAAAAAGGACCTCAGTGATCAAGACTACATCCACATTCCACCGTCTTTACTTGTTACACAACCATTGCCAGCCGAAACTCCGACCACACAGAATTCAACTCAACCAGCATCTTCTGCGATCATCACGACGACGGAGGAACCTGCTGGGGGCAGCTCGTCCGCTGTCAGCGAGATTGGTTCCCGTCCTCCATTCATGGTCAATCAACAATTGCCTACTTTCAATCAAATAATGGAGGCCATCGTCCCCACCCCATCTATAGGGGAGCCGTTTTCTCAATCGGAGAAGGAGCTGCTCAATTACTTGCTAACTAGTTCAGCAGAGCGCTCCCATGTGAAATCGACGACTGGTGATCAAATGTCTTGGAAGAGCCTGGCCAAGCGTTTCTTGTACTGGGCGCAAGTCGCACGGGTGTTGGGGATGAACCAGTTTCGAGTTCGATCTGATGTGCAGCTCAAGCAAAAGGTGAAGGATAATAACAAAAAAAGAGCTTGCAATAGTCTGTGAACCCCAGAAAGGCATGTTTTTTATTGTTTTTTTTAGTGTTTAAATATGTAATTTTATCCTCTTCCTTGAGTTTGTGCAGAATCTCCTCAGACAACCTGCTTTCCGCGGAGAGCCAAAAGGATCTCCGCGGAGATCCGGAGAGCCTTTTGGATCTCCGCGGAGATCCAAATGGCTCTCCGCGGAGAGCCATAAGGGTCTCCGCGGAGAGCCATAAGGGTCTCCGCGGAGAGCCATAAGGGTCTCCGCGGAGAGCCATAAGGGTCTCCGCGGAGAGCCTTTTGGATCTCCGCGGAGATCCTTTTGGCTCTCCGCGGAGACCCTTTTGGCTCTCCGCGGAGACCCTTTTGGCTCTCCGCGGAGAGCCTTTTGGCTCTCCGCGGAGAACCTTTTGGCTTTCCCCAGAGACCTTTATATTGGATTTTCTTATCTTATTATACATGCATATCAATGATTTATTGTAACAATCGTTTATAATTTTGACAGATCTATGGGGCAGAAGAAAATTCATGTTCTTAGCTCGAGGTGCTATTTGTCGAAATTTGTGGGCCAAACATCAGCCATTCTTGAACGAATGGAGGAGAGTCAGAAGAAGATGTTGATGGATGCCAACATCTGGCATATTTTCCATGCACCGAAGGTGCCGCAGAACACTCCACTCCTATACAGTCTCCTCAGCTGGTACGACATCGAGAAGGATGTATTCGTCATTGGATCGAGGGAGCTTACCTTCTCCCCCAATGACGTGGCATTGATATTGGGTTTGCCCAACCATGGGGAGGAAGTCATCCTGACTTCCAAGCCTTCTGGAGCGCTCACGAAGACAGAATTGAAGACGGAGCTTCAAGCGATGGAGAAGGGGTCGTCCCCTGTGACGACCAACGTATTGGTTTTGCACCTTCTGTGCAATTTCTTCTTCCCCTCGAGCGCGGAGAGGTTCCCAAGGTTCTTTGACGAGGTCTCCAACTTGGAGAACTTCCAAAAGTTCAATTGGCCGGAAGCAATTCATACCTTCCTAATGAGGTCGTTCCGGGTGATGGTGGAGAAGCTGCCACCAATTTCAGAAGAAGGCCAAGTGCAACAGAGGCCAGAATCCTCATTGGGATACATCTACGGATGCACCCATGTTCTAGTTGTAAGTATCTATATTTTTAATTCTGAAAATGAATTTTGTTTCATATCTTCTAAACTATTGCAATGATTCATATAGATTTGGTTCCTCGAGCACACCACCAGCATCCCTCCGCATTATCCGACATTGAGGCCTCGACTATTAAGATGGTCGGAGAAGGTCTCATTTACATTGAAAGAGCTGGGGGTCACTGTTCCATCTATCTTGGATGAGCAGGTAAATATATAGTTTACTTTATTCGATTAACTACTAATGTTGAACTATCCAATACAATGGTTGTATTTCTTCTTTATAGGTGTTGGAAGTACTCGAGGACATAACACCAGAGGAGAAGCTGTTATGTTCAGAGCTGACATCACAGAAGACACCGCCACCTCCCCAATCTAAGAGAAAATTAATAAGCCCGGCTTCTAGGGCAGCAAAAAAAGTGAAGTTTGCATCACCACCTAACCCATCATCGCCATCTCCCTCATCATCACCTCCCCCACCAGCTAGCACATCATCACCTCCCCCACCACCTAGCACACCATCTCTTCCTCCTGTACAGTTTTGGATTGATTTACAAAATAGGATGTTAGAGCAATTTGCATTATTAGATAGTAAGATGAATAATTTCAATAATAGGCTAGATAGAGTAGACAATAAAATAGATAGAGTACATAGTGATTTAGTTAGTTTTAGTCACAGTGTAGGTATCAGTCTTGAGTCTATGAGTGCCGATATAGACACGCTCCTTCATCCAGCCATGCCATCGCCTAGCCCTAGTACCTCTGGATCCCCCACCCACCACGCTACCACCCTCACTACCCCTCACGATACTTCCATTACTCAAATTCCAGACTCCCCATTAGGAGAAAAAAACCTTAAAACTACAAAGACGGATGAACTTGATGTGTACCCCGTTGACTATTCGGGGAGACCGCTAATAAGTGAAGAAGATAGAGATATCATCCATCAACGTATGAGCGCCATTCCATCGAGGTGCCCTTTTGACATTATACACTTTTATATTTTCAAAAATTTTATCTATGCACATTGAAATTGACGATGATTTTCTAATGTTTCAGGAACGATCAAGCATTCAATAAATGGAATATAATGGGATTTCGAGATGGCATGGATGCTCTGCTAACGGATAAATACGTTGAAGATTGTCATATTGATGCCTACGCAAAGATCTTGACTCTGCATAGAGAGCGGGAAAAAGAACCGTATCATCCGTTTATGTATATCACTCCTAACATTTTGGTATGATTTCCCTATCTGTGCTTTGTACATTAATAATTCTGATTGCATTGCTAAAAAATGTTACAAATTATGTAGTTGCACTTCCAACGGACCAATAAAGCAGATACTATGCTTATAGCTGGATTCCTCGAGCGCATTACTAAGGAGAATCTCGCCAATGTCAAAATGATTCTAATGCTCGTATGTTTTAGTGAACACTGGTTTTTATTGGTGGGTATTGTTAAAGATAAGAAGTGGCTAATACATGACTCTCTGCGTAACCCCAAACGGAAAGTTCCCACTAAAATAGCTGTAAGTACAGTTCGTTGACATGCAATGTAGTATTGTATATTACGTAGTTACTAATGTACGAAAATATTTGTGTTAATGCAGATTGCTGCGCTCCAGAAGGCGACCGTTCAAAAAGTCCACGCAGAATTTACCAATTGGAGTCTCGACTTGACTGTTGGTATACCACATCAGGAGAACTCCGTGGACTGCGGTGTCTTCGTTATGAAGTATATGGAGCACATAGCGAAGGAAGGGGTGGGAAGCTGGGAGAGTTGCGCAGACTGGCAGAAAAAAATGCCTATGTTTAGAGCCCAGATCTGTGCAGAAATCTTTAAATATTTTGTGGTTGATTGATGTAATTTAAGAAATATTATTCGTGTACATTTGTAATGTTTGTTTATAATAACAATTGTTTCATGGATGAATATCGTTTTCAAATGGGTCAAAATTATAGCTTTAAATGAAATCAGTGAAGGTACAGAAGGCTCTCCGCGGAGATCCAAATGGCTCTCCGCGGAGATCCATTTAGATATCCGCGGAGAGCCATTTGGCTCTCCGCGGAGAGCCATTTGGATCTCCGCGGAGAGCCATTTGGATCTCCGCGGAGAGCCAAATGTCTATCTTTCGCAAATTGTGGCCGCGTTCTCTCCCTCCCTCCCTTCATTTTTTCTTCCTTTCCCTCTTTTTTCTTTCTCCCTCCCCCTTTCCCTCTCCTCCCCCTCTTTTTTCTCCTCCCCCTCTTTTTCTTTTTTCTCCCCCCCCCCCCCCTCCCCCCTTTTTCCCCCCTCATACCAGAGTGGAACCCGGCGGCTCCCCCCCCCCCCCCCCCCCCCCAAAATGAGAATTTTTATTAAGAAATGACATGTTAACTAAAGGTGTTAGTTGAAAAAGGCTGAGAGACTAAAATTTAAAGATGATAAAATTTAGGGTCTAAAAATCTAAAATAAAAATGTGCACAACTAATTTCTTAAAAAGTGTAAATATTAGAGACCATATTCACCATTTAGCCATTAGTATAATACTTACATTAGTCTTTGCTTTACTTTATCAAATTACATGTTTATATATATTATGACATCTAATCAATCTACTATATCGTGCATTTAGTGAAAGTGATTATCAATCTCATATATCTTGCATTTAGTGTACACGATTATCGTTGGTTGAATTATCGCATGCATCCGTGTGTATCTACATAGATTGCTTAATTTGACTTGTACATCTTTCGGTTTGTTTGGACGGCGGAAGTGGGCGCACTGCAAATTAGACCGGGGTGAATAGAATAGTAAGAGATGAAGGGAGGTAACTGAGATCTCAAAAAAAACTCACAATGGAGTTTTGGTATAGCTCAAAATGGAGTTGTTATGAATTTGGTTCATCAGTGAGGACATTATGTGCCGCCGATCCTCTAAGCGCCCGACAGATACCAAAATTCATAATGGGCTTGGGGGGATTGCGAGTCGTGGAGTAACGACTTGTGAAGATTGAGTTTTCGAGAGCAGGTGAGTATCAGAGGTAGCAGTGTCGTGACTGGTGCACTATCGCGACCGGGGTACCGTCGATGTTGGGTTATTGTCGCGACAGAGAGCATCGAGCACAGGCATAGCCCGTGGGAAGATGCTCGTATTCCAGAGAAAATCCTCTCCATTACACTGATATAATAAGCATTACCGCTCAATGAGAATCTTTATTGATCTTCCTCTAGTTGTTGTGAAATTCATGTATCTCATATGAATATAGGTTATTTCGGATAGAGACATAAATTTTGTGTTAGTTTTTGTGATTATTCTGTTGGAATAATTTTTCTATATTCCTATATTAATATACAAAATACTGTAATTTTTGGTTTTAAAACTTTGCATAAAACATCAGATCTCTATATATATATATGAATAGCAATAATAATAAAATTGCATGGAGGGGATGAGAAATAAAGGAGAGAAAATATATAGCTCCGAATTCTAATCGACGTAACTCCGAGTAAAAACTCTGAAACTATTTTGAACAAAAATTGTGGTGCGTGCGCGCGCGCGTGTGGTTCATAGTTTCTCCTTATGTTCTTTTGAACAAATAAGAAGGTGTGAAAACATATATAAACTATTTGGCTAGAGAGCTAATAAGCAAGGTGGGACTAAAGGTTCACCCTTTCATCATGAAAGGCTTCCCTCCAAATATTTGGATTCCCTCCAATTTGGTTTTGGAGCTTTTCATCTATAATGAGGAGCCAAACACCAAACACCATACAAGGCTCCAATAAATATTTATGAAATGAGTGTTTATAAATAAAATTTCTAACATATTCTTGCTATACTATATTTTGCTCTAACACTAAACTCTACGATGTATCCAAAAAATAATCTGCGGTTTCACAATTCCCTTTCACAGAACTTATTTTTCAGCTTCACTTTAGTAGGGTAACTTTCAATATGTGTCGCTTGTTATCTGGATTAATGAAATAATATTATAATGCTTGATAAATGAACATATTTAACAATGTGTGAAATGTTACTTCAGAGCTGCGAGATTATGTTACCAAGGAGAAACTCAATATTGAAACCTTTAATTAAGCAAGAAATGAAGTTAGAGATGCTTCTTAGAGCATAGGTAAGGCCTTTTAATTTCCTCTTAAAAGCCGAGTGGCTCGCTCTTACTCTCACTGTCACCTGAGAGTGCTTGGTGCAGGCGAATGAATGCCGATGTGGGGAAATAGGCAAGAGTGCATATTTTGGTGTTGATAAGAGAAATGGAGGAATGCTTATGGGTCTGTGCTAAACAAAGTAGATAAAAAATATTAACTACCAACACGCTACGACATTTCAAGGTGTCAAACCATCTCGAGAATAAATTTTGAAACTCATCTCTCATTCAACATGCATGCTACAACATCCACATTGAAACTCATCTCTCATCTCCTTTAAAGTGAGTCTAACAACGGAGTCAAATCAAATACATATGAGGTCTTGAATTATATATTATGTGAGCTTTTGCTCGCGGTGATCTTCTTCAAGACACTCCCCCCTGCTCCTCTTCTCTCTCTTCTCCTTTCAAAATCACATTTATTTGATTTGACGCTCGCTATTAGATAATATAATAATTAATTATGACAATTTGAATCGTAATTTTGACAATTTGATTTCGAAAATTTGCTATTTTATTTTTTTGAATGCATAATTACATATATGTATATTATAATTTAAGTTATTAGAGAAGATCATCGCGAGTAAAAGCTCACATAATATATAATTCAAGACCTCGCGAGTAAGAACTCTCGTAGAATATAAACTGTTGAAGAAGTTCGTCGCGGGTAAGAGCTCGCAGAATATATACTTCAAGACCTCGTGAGTAAGAACTCTTGTGAAATATAAGCTATTGAAGAAGATCGTTGCGAGTAAGAGATCATGTAATATATATTTCAAGACCTCACGAGTAAGAATTCTCGTGGAATATAAGTTGTTGAAGAAGATCATCGCGAGCATAGAGTCGAAGAATATAAGAGAACACCTCACGAGTAAGAACTCTTGTGAAATATAAGCTACCGAAAAAGATCATCGTGAGCACGAAGTCACGGGATATATAGGAGAACACGTTAAGATCGAGTATGAATTGGCGGAGTATATGATTCCTCATCATGGTAAATCGTCATAAATAACAATGTTTGTTAATTAGTCATATGAATGTACTCATGGGTTTTACCAAAGCACCCGTAAGTATGTATATGTACATATGTAAAGCGTTAGTATTGAGGAAGGAAATTAAGTCGTATACAGTGTCACCTTTGACATTATACCTTAGATTATATAGCGACATTATTAGAAATATCTAAGAATTGTCTGCAGCACTATCTTCAGCACAACCTAGGTAGACACATGTATTGGTCCTAGGTCCAATCGTAGACCGTATAGGGTCAGGAACCCTGACATAGGCTATACAACCCCAAGTCTTAAGTCTAGTAAAGGTTGGGGGTCTCTTAAACCAAAGCTCGTAGGGATGTCACCTCGAACCTTATTTAGAATGTGGTTTGCAGTTAAGACTGCCTCTCCCCAATAAGCAGAAAGCATGTCTGCAGTCAATAGCATAGAGTTTAACATTTGTGTTAACGTCCGATTTTTACGCTCAGCTATGTCATTGGACTTGGGTGAGTAAGGTGCAGTGGTTTCTGCTATGATTCCATGTTGGACAAGGAAACACTTGAACTCACTGGACATATATTCTCCTCCTCTATCACTTCTAAACTGTTTTATTTTCATGTCTAGTTGGTTTTCTACCCTAGTTTTGAAGATACAGAATGTTTCAAACGCTTCATCTTTAGTTTTAAGAAGATAAATGTGACAAAACCTAGAGCAGTCATCTATAAAAGTGATCATGTACTTCCTGCCTCCTCTGGTGACAAAACTTTTAAAGTCACAGATGTCGGAATGTATAAGCTCTAGAGGGGTTGTGCACCTTGTAACCGCACTAAAAGGTTTCCTAGTGATCTTTGTATGAGCACACACTTCATATTTATTTGTTTTGTCTATAGTATCTAAAGTGATCTGGTGAGTTCTAGCAATTTGGAACATTTTCTTATAGTTTACGTGTCCTAGTCTCTCATGTAGAGTCTTAGGGCTAACTAAGTTTGTTTGAACTTGTTGAACTATTTTGTTTGCTAAACTTAGACGGTTCTATTTTGGACGTATGCACATCTAAAGTAGTGTGAGTTAACTGACAGTGCCACTCTACCGCTACAGAGAGTAAAGACATGCTAGCATCACATAATAAACTAATAGACACTAAGTTAGCAGCTAGTGAAGGAATAAACTTAACATTTTTAAGAGTTAAGGTTTTACCTGAGGAGAGCAGTAACGTCGCATTCCCCACCTTCAGAACGTCAGTTGTATCACTGTTCACAACGGTCACCGATTCTCTTGCATTAGTGAGCTCTGTCATCAGATTAGTATTGTTGCAAAAGTGGCACGTTGCCCCCGAGTCAAGGTACCTCTGAATACTGGCCTTTTCATTTCCAACCATGACGACAAAGTTGGATGGCTCAGTAAGACTAACCATATTGGCATGGTTGCCTTCTTGTGGTGCTTTGCCATTTTCCTTCCGAGGAAGCCTGCAATCGGATGCACTGTGTCCCCACTTGTTGCACTGAAACATTTGCCCTTAAACTTTTTAATACTTTTGCTAGGGCCTGCAACCTGGGAACTATTGGGAGTGGGTTTGGTCTTCTTAGGGTTCAACATGCGTTTAGAGTTAGAAATCATGTTAGCAACAGCTTTTTGCTTGCTAACAACTTCTAACGCACGTCGAGTCATATTTTCATCATCAATGCGTATAAAACGTTTGAGGTCGTTTAGACCAACCTGCGTCTTCTTGCAGTAAATTTCAGTTTTGAAATTGCACCACGTGGAAGGAAATTTGAATATTATTGTGTCAGCAACAAAGCTATCTGGTAACGAAATATTTTCACTATGCAAGGAATCTACTAAATTTTCAAATTCCGAGACCTGAGGGAGAATGACTTTCTCCTCGTCGAAAGTGAAATAGTAGAATTTGTCCACTAAGTGTGCCTTTGACAAATCCTCCTCTTGTTTGAAGTGATCCTCCAGTGCCTCCCAAATCTCCTTAGCAGTCTTCATCTTCAGGTAGGTCTTTGCCAGACTGGAGGAAAGGCAGTTCAGCAAGTAGTCGCGACAGAAGTCCTCATCAGAAACCCACTGAGCTTCGTCATCAGTCCCGACGACCCCAGCACGATCAGACTGAACTGCGAAAAACGCGTTCAGATACTTCATCCCGAACTGAGTATTCAACTTCTAGTGGTTGAGCTCAGTCGCCGTGAACTTCTCCAACTTAATCATCGGAACGGGGGACTAAAGATTGTTCCCCTTCATCATCGTGCACCCCAGCAATAGAGATCCGGCCACAGAACAGAGAAAGAAGATCTTTGTCGCTAGCGCCGACGGTAGCCGGGCGGTAGCCGGGGAGGTAACGGGCTGCAGCCACTAGCACACGATGGTAGTGGATAGCGCTGGCAGTAGCAGGAATAGGGCGACACTCGATGATTTGGGACGGCGGCGGCGGCGACGGCGGAGGCGACGGGATGCCGGACAGCAGCGACTGGGCGGGATCTGGGACGAAAGCGGCACGACGACGCAAGATTAGATCAGGGGATCCGGGATAGGGCGGCGGCGGCTTCGACAGGCAGCGACGATGGGATCCTCACAGATGACAAGGTCGTCGGGCGGGATCCGGCTCGTTGCGGCTTCGTCGACGGCGACGGGCTGGCGCGAGTGGGAGCGGCGGTGAGAACTCGCGAGCGGACGCGGAAGGGGAGACCGGCGGCTGCGGCGACGACGGCGACGGTAACGGGCGACGAGCCCTTCATAGCAGCGGCGGTAGCGCACGAGAGAGGAGACCGGGTGAAGAGGGAGGAAGCTGAGCGATTTTCCTTGGGCGGCGTGCGTACGGGAGAGGGGAGCGGAGCAAGAGCAACCTAGGGCAACTTCAAGATTGTGACGGTTGCTCGAAGCATCCCGGGTGGTGGTCAAAGTGGAACTACCTCCCCGTTGTCCCTAGCTTGGGTTTTATAGAGAAACCCTAGGGTTGAAACGGGTAACGGATATCCCAGTATCTGTACAAGACCTGTTAAGCCTCCGAACCCATTATTTACCCAAATATACACTTGCACTATCTTCTGCCCGTTACAATATGGCCATATTTATAGGCAAAGGCAGAGGTACCCCCCCCCCCCCCCCCCCCCCCCCCCCCCCCCCCCCCCCCCCCCCCCCCCGAGGCCTCGACGAGGTGAATTCTGCCGAGCTTCACTGACGAGGTCAATTCTGTTGAGCAAGGTTGCCGAGCTGAATTCTACTGAGCTGGTTGACGAGCTGAATTTTGCTGAGCTGGGTTGACGAGTTGAATTATGTTGAGCTGGACTGACGAGTTGAATTATGCTGAATTCAGGAGGTCTTTTCTTTATGCATTTCTGATCTCGATGAATTACGGGTTGTACAGAACCAATATGTATTGATTTCAGTTCAATCTTTTAACAATTTGGTCGGTTAAGATTTTGATTTTCCTATCTAAAATAATTTTAAACTTAACGATCTCAGTGATTTTAAGATATTATCATTCTTCAGCTAAAAACTCTTATTTAACTTGTCTCAATGCATAAAACATATTCATCAAACGATTATCTGTATCCTAATAATCATAAAACCATTAAAAGTAAGTAACTTAAATACATTAAACAATTAATAAGAAGTTAAATGTTCTTCCTTGCTAAATTTCTATGTATATTATTGGTCGTGGTGACTCAATTTTTCGGACAAAAAAATGAAATCGATTCGAGCCATTCAGTTGCTGTAAAATCGATTCAATTAGAACGATTTGAGAAGGTTCAATTGATTTTTGATTTTGTATGCACACCTCATTTTTGTCGAGCTGTCGCGCCTTATAGTGGGCTTGGTAGGCACTAGGCCCGTTCGCAAGTAAAAAACGGGGCTTGATGAGACCCTTTAGCCACATACCAGACCTTTCCGAGCCTAAGATTTCCCGGACTTTCTGCTGTGCAGGTAGGGATTGTCATAATTTAAATTTTTTCTATTGAAATAAACCTTGTGTGCTTTTGCTGTGTGGTAAAAAGTCCAGTGCAGCGAGGAGCTTCGACTTCAAATTTTTTCCTTCCCCCTCTTCACGAGGCACTTCCTCGATTGCCTTGGGTGGGGCGATGCTGGGTCGACTTTGGTGTCACAGCGTGTGGTTTATGATCTACTCCTCATGGACCCTGCTCATGTCGCTATTTGTGCCTCTTGGATATGGAAGACATCCTTACCACCGCGTATAAACTGTTTCTTATGGAATCTGAGTTTAAACAGTTTTTCTTGTCAGAGTCAACTTGTGGGTCGTGGTATTCCTATCACGACTACCTGTCCTCGTTGTGACCATAATTTGGAGAATGCTGATCACTTATTAATTGCTTGCCCATGAGTGCAGGAATTTAGGAGTATCTCCTTACCACCGGTTTATACAGCTTTTTCGTGGCAATCTCTGAGTTAGATGCTTAATGTGTTCAGATCATGCAACTATAAGAGGAGGGGGGGGGGGGGGGGGGGGGGGGGGGGGGTAGATTTGTGAAGTGAGCAACCGCAGGCGCTTGCGCTACTGTCGGCGGTAGCTCAACTTCCAGGTGATGTCTCCCGAATCTATAAATAGATGGTCAATCCCCCTGCAGAGTATATGAGAGAGGAATAGAGACTTGAGCGGTCTCAATTTGGCGGTCTCAATTAGAGCGAACTCGGAGTGAGTTCGACAAGCGACCTAGAGCAGGTTTGTTGAGTGTGGGAGACCGCGATCTAGCGTGAGCGCTAGGATCTAGCGCATGCGGTAATGGTTGAGGCGGTCTGGCGGTCTGCAACCTGCGGTCTCGTTAGTAGAGTGTGCGAGCAGCGAGCTTACAGTCTGAGAGCTAGCGCAGACGTTAGGAGGTAGCGCCGACAATAGTGGAGAGGTGGAGAAGCGGACACTGTTCGCGACCAGTTGTTTTTCTTTGTATTCGACTGTTGTAAACCAAGTTGTATGCAACTTGTTTTCAGTCCCGTCTCTTGTAATTGTTGTAACTATTTACCAAGCAATGAAGAGGTGTTTTTTGTTCATTCTTGGTGTGCTTGTCTCAGTGTTCTATTGATCTTGAAAACTTCACATGATATCAGAGCTAGGTTGAAACAAGCACTGAGTAACAAGCATTGAGCAACCAAGATGGACAGCGGAGGAGGTTATGCGAGAGGTCTTGACATTGAGTTGCTTACTCAGACAAACTTCAAGAAATGAAAGTCGTGTATGGGGAGCTACCTTCTTGGAGAGAACCTATGGGATGTCATTGGTGGAGATGAGCAAGAGGAAGTTGTAGCTGCTGAAGGTAATGTTCAAGATGTGAGAGCTTGGAGGAAGACAAACGCCAAAGCGGAGTTCACTCTGAAGAGAGCTATTGCTCCTGACTTGTTCGACCACATCATGGGTTGCAAGTTAGCATTTGAGATATGGAAAGCCCTCGATGGGCTATTCAACAAGAAGAATGTTGCACGACTACAATTTCTAGAGAATGAGTTGGCGGTCCACTCAAGGAGAGTTGTCGATATCCACTTTCTTCTTGAAGGTGCAGAACCAGTGTGCAGAGATCTCGACCTTGGATCCTGATGAGCCGATCTATGAGGCGAAGTTGAAGAGACATATACTCTGAGGCCTACGGAAGGAGTATGTTCCGTTTGTTACCTCAGTGCAAGGATGTGCAACTCAGCCTTTCTTACTGGAGCTAGAGAACCTGCTGTCGTCACGGGAGAGCTTGGCGAAGCAGATGGTAGGAGTGTCTATCTCAGGGGAAGATAGCGAGGTGTTGTTCTCATGAAAGAAGAAGTCATGGGACAAGAAGAAGAAGATCTCTGGAGATGGACCTTCGTCATCCTCTCAAGGAGATAGAGGGAAGTTCCTCTCTGCTCGTGATGAGAGGGGGAGAACTCTTTGTTATGCTTGTAAGAAGTACGAACACATGACAAAGGATTGTCGGTCCAATCTGAAGGCTGGTCACGTTACTGAGAAGGAAGGAGACCACTGGAGAGGTGGAGTGAGAGGTGGAGGTCACCAGGGTGGTGAGGGCGGTAAACAACTTCTTCCTGGCTGAGATGACAACAACGCATGTCGATATCTTAGCTTCCATCAATTTTGAGAACGATTGATTGTGGATTTCGATTGTGGGCACCATCTCACTGGAGATGTGTCTAAGTTTGCCTCTCCGAAGACATATGGAGGGACTAATGTCATCATCACTGCAGATGGTACGGTGCATCCAGTTGAGCAAGAAGAGGTGGTATCCCTTGGAAGTGAAGAGAAGTCTGTGACACTAAAGAGCGTGTATCATGTGTCGGGCATGAAGAAGAATTTCTTCTCAGTCGCAAACGTAGTAGATGCTGGATACCACGTGCTTTTTGGACCAAAGGATGTGAAGTTTCTGAAGAACCTATCTTCTGTTGATGCTGATATCACGCTCACTGGGAGAATGGTGAAGGATTTGTATGTTCTATCTGTTGGATCTTACGACGCCCTTAGAGGGGGGGTGAATAAGGGTTTTATGGAATTTTAAATCTTAATTAAATTTATCAAAGTTTGTGATCAAAGTTTAGGAATATTTTATAAGGAAATATACTTTGATATCTCAGAAAAGATTGTATTGAAGATTCCTTTTTAAAAAAGAGAACAAAACTTTTTGTTAATTGTTGCTAACGCCGGCGTTAAGTGTTAACGTTGAGCGTTAGCTCTCCAGAAAATAATCCTTCTCACAAAAAGATTGTCGCAGTGATTTTACTTATGAAATCTTAAATGAAATACAATTCCAGAAAATCAGAGATGATGAAAACGATTATTGTATTTCAAAGATAATTACACAAATGTTAATTTTAATATTTTAATGAAATATAAATTAAAACATTTTGAAGAGGAAATAAAATCAATTGAATAGAACATTAAAAGACATGATTTTATTTCATAATAAATTGAATACATAAATGTTTAATTTCTATAACGCTAGAAATCAAAGCGAGAATATGTAAAAACATTTTTTGTTGTTTCACCGGTCCTTCTCCCAAGGACCGGTTGACTATAGTCTATCTATCCCCAGATAAGGCATCTAGCCACCCCCTAGATCTACCCTTGACCTAGTCGCCACGCACAAGGCGGCGAATTACCCCCTAAGCTGCACAAGGACCTAGTCGCCAACACAAGACGAATTTACCCACAGAATCCTTCCCAGAATCCTACATTCTCCCCGAACGATTTCTCCACACCAAAATACAAAGAGAATAAAATAAAAGATTACAAGATAAGTAAAAAGAAACTCCCCAAGATATTCTGAAGGTGAAGACGAAGGCGGTGTAGATGTTGGCGTTCTTGAAACGATCATCCTTCGTATGGAAATTGAAGTATCTAGTTGCCTACCTAAATCACCTAGAGGGGGGTGAATAGGTGATCTCTTCGTCTTTTGCGGAATTAAAATATTAAACGTAAAGCACAGCACAGAAAAGAAATTACAGCCACAGATAACACAGGAATTTATAGTGGTTCCCCGTACTTGGGTACTCCACTGCCGGCCTCGCCAATCTAGCACCACAGCTAGACTTGACTACTTTCTGTAACTCGGATCAAGAACGATCCTACTGTCTCGGAGTCAAAACTCCTACAAACTCAGAGAAAACTTCTCTTACAACTCGGAGAAAGCAACTCCTACACCTCGGAGAACAACCTCTCCTACAACTCGGAGAACAACTCCTACAACTCGGAGATTACAACCTCTCCTACAACTCGGAGAACAACTCCTACAACTCGGAGATTACAACTCCTACAACTCGGAGAACAATCTTTCCTACAAAGATGATAAAAGTTTTGAACAAAACAATACCAGATCTGAAAGATAGAGGTGTATTCTTCCTTCTTCTTGAATGGCTTTAGAGAACAGTGAGGAAGAACTAAGATCCTTCAAATCTGACCTTTGCAATCCGAAACGATCCAATAGAGGTTGTAGAATCAGACCTTGGATCATTCGAATCTTCCCTGAATGAAATCGACAAATCCTATGAGAAGATCGATCTCCAAACGTAGGCGACGGCGAGGCGGCGCTTTTCTCGTTCTTCTAGATCGGGAAAGAGAATTAGGGCTTGAACGATTAGAGAACTTGTTTTGAAACCCCAAAACCAATCCTATATATATAGAGAATGGCAATTAAGGTATAAACCAGCCTTAAATGCTCTCAAGAAAGCCGTTAGGATCGGAAATGAGCGATCACGGGTCGTCAAGAACAGAGAACAGAGAAAACCAGAATTTAGACAGATGTCTCGAGACAAATGGGATTTCTCGAGACATGAGGAGTATCTCTCGAGAACAGAAGGAGGAGAAATCATCAGACCAATGTCTCGGGAAAAATGGATCTCTCGAGACATAAGGAATAGCTCTCGAGACATACCAAATATCTCGAGACATCAGAAATCTATCTCTCGAGAACTGAGATTAAGAGATCAAAAGATTGCAGACTCGAGTAAGGCAGGATCTCTCGAGACAAAGGAAATCTCTCGGTCCAGTAGATCTCGAGACATGGTTGATCTCTCGAGACATCCAGATAGAGTTTCCGAAAAGAGCAGAGCCTGCATCTCGAGACAAGCCTTGACTTCTCGAGACAAGCTCGATCTCTCGAGACATCCCCTTAGAAAAATTATTTTCTTTTGCTCCTTTTCTTTTCTAGACCACTTGCTGCAGCTGCACTCCAAGGTCTTCAATAGTCTTGAAAATGAAGTGTATCTCAATAGAGAGATCACATATGAGTCATCACCATGTTTCATAAAATGAGGAATTACATACTATGAAACTGTGTTTGCAGACCCATTGTGACCTGACATTGGCTTACACTTACCCATGATAATCTGCAAGACAATACTAGAAAAGCATATCAAATACAAAAGCAATTCAATCTTAGTTTAAGGGTGACTTCTCACAAATCAAGGTAATTGTGAATGCAATTTCCAACAATCTCCCCCTATTTGTAGAAGTCAGAACCCTGTACACTAAGTTGAATTACAGCAGTTAAAGAATAAATATGCTACACTACACAAAGATATAGAAATGAAAAAGTAAAGAACATCAAAACATCAAATATATATATATATATATCTAAATTTGAATTGTTCAGAAGACTTGATGTTCACTAAATCAGAATGAAACCAAAATATGTCTTCACAGAATCATCATTATCATCCTTCAAGATCGTCTTTTCATCTTTTCTTCTTGTCTGGAGAAATAAGCATGAGGCTTGGGATGGTAAAACGGAGGGGGTTCCGGAGCATCAGCAGTATTATAACCAAAAGCTCTGAAATGAATCCTTCGCTTCCTTTGAGCTGTCTCATGTTTTTCCCATTCTTGAGAGCTGTAGCATTCAGATCTGTTCAATTTACCTTCATGGACTAACCTATAGGATTCAAGAATAATATCTTTTGAGACTGGGCTCCAGAGTTCTGGAAAACTTTTCTCAACCTTAGCCTTGTAAGAACCTGCAGAACTGGAGGAGGGAACAGATCTAGTAGCAGAGGGACCCTCACCATAATTTCTTTTTCTTTTAGTCCCAGTCCTATCTGACTGATCTGCAACAGAAGGAGCCTTGCCAACAAAATCTTCTGGTCTAGGAGAGAACTGAGGAACAGGAACATCAGGATCAATTTCCAACTCAGGAAAGATCTGATTATGCAGCCACGTTGCTGTTTTGAATGAATAAGCATTAATATCAGCAACTTGCTTCAACATCCTGGTAGAGAACTGCTCAAACTGAGAATTCCATGAGCTTTGAAGAGCAGATACTGAGCTTTCAACCAAATCTGTCATTTGAGCTACTATATTTTCCTCCCCCTTTCTGACTTCTACAGATAGGGTTTGGAGAGCATCATCTTTAAACTTGCCCACTTCATCAACAACTTTGAAAGTGTTGGCTTCAGCATCATTCAGCATAGTTTGTTGAAGTTGGGTTATGATTACAGTCTGCTTCCGCACAGTGCCTACACCGGCAGTTGCATGCTCCACTGACTTGCTTCCATGGCACATCAAATCTGAAAGATGTTCATAATTTGTCTTGATCTTGGCTAGCTCCCGACCAAGCTCACTTTCCACTGAAGCAATCCTCCTGTGGACAGTCGTCAAGGAGTGTTCAAACTGTTCACTTTGCCTTTTTAGCATAGCCTCTATTTGTCCCAGAAGGGAACCTGCATCATGTACTGGAGGAGAAGAGTGAAAGGATGGTAGAGGAGCAGTAGGAGCAGCAATATGAATATCTACTGGAGCTTCTTCATCATCAGGAATGTCTTCAATTTCACAAGAAGGTGCTACCTTACCGTCTTCACAACCTAGCTCATCCGGAGCATGCTTGGTTGTATCAATCTCTGACTCCCCCTCAACATGTACTGGGGAAGGTGTTGAAACATGTACTGAATCAACATCATCATCTTGATTGAAGGCAAAATCAGCACCAGACCCTGCCTGCTGGCCACTGGGACTGTGCACATCAGAGGGTTCTTTTTGAATATCCATGAGAACAGCTGCCACTGCCTCATTTGCCAAGGAGGCTTCTTCTTCAGTAACTGAAGGAGGAGGAGATGGAGGTGGTGGAACTGAAACTGTAATGGGAGTTTGAGATGGTGAAGGAATATTATCGGATGGAACTGATGGAACTGCTGGATCTGATGGAGGAATGGAAACTTCTGGAGCTGAGGAGGGCTGACCTTTGGTCTTTGAACGGATTGGCAGCTTAGCTCTGCCTGAGGCTTTAGGTCTAATCTGAGGAGGAAGGGGAAATGAGGGTACTACAGGTACCTGGCCTTCAGAGGGAATACCAGCTTCTGTAGACTGCTGAGGCTCCCCCTCAGAAACTGCACTAGCCACTCCCGGCTTCTGGATCCGAATGTCCCATCTCTGCATGGTGACGACATCGATCTTCTTGAGGTGATGAATAACTGCACCTTTGGACATGTCAAAAATGGCAGAATTGAACTGATTCAGAAACAGAGTGATGATCCTTGCAAACTTTGGAGAGCTGATTGAGGCCTTGATGTTGGAGAACAAGATTGAGGCCCAATCTCTCTTCTTCCCAGTGACTATTCCAACCATCAGAAGAAAGGTCTCTTCAGATACATGCCCCTGTGTGCCTTGCTTGCAAAAGAGAACTTTTAGAATTATATCCACCAAGAGCTTGCCTGCATCATTCATCTTGCTCCTTTTAACTGCAGAAAAGTCTGAGTCCAGACCACAGTATCGAGCTGTTCTCAACCAATCACTGTCACTTATCTCTTCTTCAAAATCAACTTTAGTGAGGTGCAAATGTTTCACAAGGGTCTTGGGAGACATCTTGATTTTGATCCCTTTTACGAAAGAGACCAACATCCTTCCGTCCTTGATAGCCTTTGCATTGGTGAAGAATTCTTCAACCTCATCAAACAGAATACGGCAAGGATGCTCAAGAACAAATTCCAAACCGGCGGCATCAAGCATACAGAAGAGATTCTGGAAGTCCTCGGATAAGTCGGCAATACCCGAGCGAACAACCTCATTGCCAACTCCGATCTTGGGATTTGAGGAGGGAGCCATCGAAGGATTTGAGAGGAGGAGAAGAACAGGGGAGACGATCCACTTCCGAGAACCACGAAGTCGTCCAGTCGCCGCTCGAGAGGAAGTCGAAGGGTCGAGGTCTCGGGGTCGAAGGTTTAGTGAACACCAAGTTTCCGATAGGATGTATATATATATATGACCTTGATTTGACGTTTTAGGTGACATTTAAAAAAATAGGGGAAACGGCACATACCTGAGTTCCGGAACAATTTTAAAACAGACCTATGTCTCGAGACATCGGCTATGTCTCGAGAACTCTGGAAACTCTGCGCGGTTTGACTTGTCCTGATGTCTCGAAAGATAGATTAAGTCTCGAGACATTACCATTTCCCGAGTTCTGACTATGTCTCGAGAGACTTGTCATGTCTCGAAAACTCCCAGAAGTCCTTTAGATTTGTTTCGAGATCTTGAAGTGACAGAGTTGTCGAGAGACCTTGTAGTTCTCGAGACAATCTATAGTTCTCGAGACATCAACTTGAAATTGTCCAGGAACAGGTTTTGAGTCTTGAAATCTCCAAGTCTTCATGATTTGCTTGAGTGGACATTACTCCATGTTGAGCATTCCAAGTTCCGTCTTGAAGAAAGAGAACTTAGTCTCATCCAGCGGCTTCGTGAAGATATCTGCAACTTGCTTATCCGTGGGGACATATCTCAGACTTATGTCACCCTTCTCCACATGCTCCCGGATAAAGTGATATCGAAGCTCGATGTGCTTTGTCCGACTGTGAGAGACTGGATTGTTTGCGATAGCAATTGCACTGGAAGAGTCGCAAAACATGGGAATATCTTTGATCTTCATGTTGTAGTCTTGAAGTTGATTCCTTATCCATAGAAGTTGTGCGCAACAACTGCCAGCAGAAATGTATTCCGACTCGGCGGTTGAAATTGCGACACAATTCTGCTTCTTGCTACTCCAGGAAATAAGTCTCCTTCCTAGGAATTGACATGTCCCGGAAGTGCTTTTCCTGTCGTCTTTGCTACCTGCAAAATCTGCATCTGAAAAACCAATTAGTTCGCTATCATTACTTCTTGGGTACCATAAGCCAAGATTTGGTGTGCCTTTAAGGTATCTCAAAATCCGCTTCGCAGCAGTATAGTGGGATTCCTTAGAGTTCACCTGATATCTAGCGCATACACATGTAGAGAACATTATATCAGGTCTACTGGCAGTAAGATAGAGCAAAGAGCCAATTATGCTTCTGTACTTGGTTTCATCAAAAGGTTTCCCTTTTTCATCCTTGTCCAGAGACATAGCTGAGCTCATTGGAGTCCTCATAGAGGTTGCACTCTCCATTCCAAATTTCTTAATCAACTCCTTAGTGAACTTTGTCTGAGAGATGAAGGTTCCATCTTCTGACTGCTTCACTTGAAGTCCTAAAAAATATTTCAGCTCACCCATACTGCTCATTTCAAATTTCCCTTGCATAAGTTTAGAAAACTTTTTGCAAAGGTTATTATCCGTAGAGCCAAATATGATGTCATCGACATAGATTTGCACTAGCAAAATCTTGCCTTTTACTTCCCTAAGAAATAATGTTTTATCTATCTTTCCTCTTGTGAACTTGTTCTCAAGAAGAAAGTTAGATAGCGTCTCGTACCAAGCTCGAGGAGCTTGTTTCAAACCATATAAAACTTTTTGTAATAAATAAACATGATTGGGATGATCAGGATTAACAAAACCTGGGGGTTGTTCAACGTATACTTCCTCTTTGATGTCTCCGTTTAGGAAAGCGGACTTGACATCCATCTGATATACGGTGAAACCCTTGAAAGCAGCATAAGCAAGGAAGAGTCTGATCGCTTCGAGCCTTGCTACTGGAGCGTACGTCTGATCGAAGTCGATACCTTCCTCTTGTCTGTATCCCTTAGCTACAAGTCTGGCTTTGTTCTTTATAATTGTTCCTTCTTCATCCAGCTTGTTTCTGTACACCCACTTTGTTCCAATGACATTCTTGTCTTTGGATTTTGGAACAAGTGTCCAAACCTTGCAGCGTTTGAACTGGTTTAATTCTTCTTCCATAGCGATTATCCAAGATGGATCTTCATTTGCCTCTTGAAATTTCCTTGGTTCGACCTGTGAAAGAAAACTTAAATGCATATTTTTGTTAATGGTACCTCGTCTTGTTCTTATTCCTTCATGAGGATCTCCTATGATCTGATCAACTGGATGATCCCTCAAGTGTCGTAGCCCGAGGTTCCTTGCATGATTTTGACCAATAGGAGTTTCTTCTACAGTTGGAGTATCTTCCTCCACTTGGATTGGCTCTTCATCAGGATTATCTTCTTCATAGGTAGTTGTTGGGGGAATCTTGATGAACTGTTGAGAACTTCCTTCAACTGGCTGATCCAAGCTTAAATCCTGTAGCTTTGAACCTGTGTCTACAGAAGAAATGCTAGAAGAGCTGCCTTGTAGCATGCTCGTCTCATCAAATACAACGTTAATAGATTCTTCTACCACCCGGGTTTTCTTATTAAAAACTCTATATGCCCTACTATGGCTACTATAGCCTACAAAAATACCTTCAAAGCTCTTTTCACTGAACTTAGTTTTGTAATGCTTTCCATTGTTTAGTACAAAGCATTTACTACCAAAGATTCTAAAATAAGAGATGATTGGTTTCTTGCCCTTTAGAAGTTCATAAGGAGTCTTTTCATGGTTTTTGTTTATGAGTGCTCTGTTTTGCACATGGCATGCAGTGTTGACAGCTTCAGCCCAAAAGTATTCAGGTAATGAAGAGTCACTCAACATGGTTCTGCAAGCCTCAATGAGTGTTCTATTCTTTCTCTCAGCTACTCCATTTTGTTGTGGAGTTCGAGGAGAGGAGAACTCATGAAAGATACCGAGGCTTTCACAGAATTCTGTCATGGCTCCAGATTCAAATTCTGTACCATGGTCACTTCTGATTTTGACCACCGAACAGTTAAATTCATTCTGGACTTGCCTGACAAAACTATTGAAGGTGTCAAAGGTATCTGACTTGTGTTTCAGAAAGAATACCCAGGCAAAACGAGAGTAATCATCTACAATAACTAATGTGTAAGATTTTCCTCCTAAACTCCTAATTTGCAAAGGACCAAACAAATCTATGTGGAGCAGGTATAAACACCTGGTGGAATCTTTGCCAATAATGCTCTTGAAGGTAGCTCTTGTTTGCTTGCCTTTTACACAAGCATGACAAGGTCTATCTTTAATGCACTTAACATTAGGAGCATCGCGCACCAAGTTTTGTGAAAACAATTTATTTATAGTTTTGAGATTTATATGTGCTAATCTCTTATGCCATTGGTCGACAAGAGATGCACTATCTTTAGCTAAAAGACATACGGGTGTAGAAGATGATATGCAAAGAAAATTTAAACAAAATATATTTCTACAGCGAATGCCTGATAAAATCGTTTCATTATTTTCAGCTGACTTTATCAAACATTTATCTTTATGAAAATCAACAATGTATCCTTTATCACAAAGTTGACTTATGCTTATCAGATTATGTTGTAATCCTTCCACATAAGCTACATCGGAAAACGATACATTACCGTTAGAAATCATACCATAGCCTTTAGTTATTCCTCTGTCTGAACTGCCAAAAATAACTTTTGGACCGTTCGCAACTGGAATGTAGTTTTGCAAAAGGCTTCTTGTCCCGGTCATATGCCGAGAGCATCCACTGTCCAAATACCAGATAGGATTTTTGTTGGCCTTTGGACATACCTGCAAAAACAGATTATTTTGCCTTAGGAGCCCAAACATATTTGGGTCCTTGGTCCCTTGTCAGTTGAGCACCACGATAAACGTTAACATTGCGAGTGGTATGTCTTGCAACGTTCACTTGTGGTCTCCTAGTATACGTTGTATTAAACCAACAATCAACGGCAAAGTGACCAATCCTGCCGCAGTACCAACAGTTGAATCTGTTGTACCTTCTTTTTACACTTTCCTGCTTAACTTTTTGAACGTTAGCTCTTGCAGGAGCAGCCCTTCTAGATGAGGATGCCTCATGAGGACAGCACACACAAGGTGGTACTGTCTTCTTTGGCTTTGGTGCAACAGCCTTCACTTTTGGTGCTTTCTTAGCACTCGGGCCATGAACAAATGGACCGTACCCTTTCCGATTAATCTCTTGATAGGGTGCTTGAAAAGCACTATCACCAAAGTTTCGGGGAGGAGCCCATTCCTTATGATCATTCACAGGTGAAAAAGGAATTGGTCGTGTGAAATGACCATAGGAACTCTCCATATCATAAGCATTCGTAGGGAATATGACTCTCTTGAATGCTACAGGCTCTTGATGAGCTTTCCCTTTTTCTTTGGCGGTAGCTTTCTTAGCAACAAAACCATTTTTCTTAGCAATTGTATTTTTTGAAGAATTGCTAGTACTAGCTTCATGCCCTATACCACTTCCTTTTGCCTTAGTGGTAAAAGTACCAATAATTGGCAGAACAGTTTTAGGTTGAGAGAATGCTTCAACCAGCTTCTTCTCAGCCGCAAGCTGTTCCTCCAATACATTTATCGAATGATCTCTCAGGGCAAGAGTCTCTTCCGAGCTTTTGATCTTGTCTTTCAAGGATTGGACTTCCTCTTTGAGAGAAGAAAGTTCTTCAACTTCTTTTCTCAAGTTAGATTCCATCTCCTTGAGAGCCATGATCTCCTTACCCTGAGTTTTGACAACCTTTCGGCACTTATCAAAACTTTGGAGCATTTTGGTATATTGAGACATGAGCTCAGATTCATCGTCTAAGGAGTTATCCTGTTGTTCAGCCGAAGCATAATCAGAATCAGATAGAATAGTGTGATCATTTACCTTTCCGGTGAACGGGGGTGCTTTTTCATCATCAGACATAGCCATCAGACCGAAGTAAGCTTCTTCTTCATCACTCGACTCATCGGAGTCACTGTCGCTCAGAGTTTTGGCTTTCTTAGCGACAAAGCTTCTATCTGATTTCTTCTTTCCATGAGTGGATTTCTTGTCCTCTTTTCTTCCACCTTCTTTCTTTTTGTAGGGACACTCAGCAATCATGTGCCCTGACTTATTACAACAGTAGCAAATAATGTCAGAAGAAATATGTTTGTTCTGTTTGGATTTATACCTTTCATTATTGCTTGAGCCCTTCCTGTGATAGTCGCCGTCACGACGAGAATGTTTATGATCCGAGGAAGACGGCTTGTTGTTCATGTGCCTTCGTTTGTTCAGCAGTTTCTTAAATTGTCGGGAAATTAAAGAGAACTCCCCATCAGACAGTTCGGAACAGGAGGAGCTGGCTTCCGATTCTTCTTCAATATCAGATTCCTTTTCTCTGATCGGTATCACTGCTTTGCTCTTCTTTGAGTTCTCTGCCTTCAAAGCTAAGGTTCTTTCTTTGCTTGAGGCTCGATTTACATCCTCTTCAGACTTTCGGATGTTCATTTGTAATTCATGAGACAGCAGCTTCCCGAACAGATTTTGAGGTTCTAGACTTGGCAGTTTTCCAAACTCTCTTATGGCAACAATTTTGCTATCCCAGTCTTTCGTTAGGGAACGCAAGAATTTGTCATTTAGTTCACCGTTTGTGAACTCCCTGTCGTAGTTCCTCAAACCATTGACTATCTTGAAGAATCTTTCGTACGCATCAGCAATGCACTCCTTCTTATTCTGCTTGAACGCCTCGTACTCTTGATTAAGTAGAGACCTTCTATCTTCTCTTACCTCGTCAGTACCTTCCATTAGAACAATTAAGGATGTCCACATCTCTTTGGCTGATTTGCAGTGGATTAAGTTTTGCAACATGGAATCGTCCACTGCACTAGCAATTATGTTCTTAGCCTTCTTGTCAAGAGCAACAAGAGCTATCTCATCCTTATTCAAATCCATCATTTTCTTAGGTATCTGGACAGTAGGATTTGTTGACGAAGCAGTCATTGGCACATGCGGACCTTCTTCCACGACTTGGAAGATTCTGGGATCTGCAGCTTCCATATGAAAACGGACCCTTTCCTTCCACATAGGAAAGTTGGCCTTGGTGCAGATGGGCAATTTCAGAGAGGATTCCTTGACTCTATCCATGGCTTGCTAGCAACTAGAAGAATGGATCCTGTTCAAGGTGTTAACCTAGCAACGAACAGCGACCCTCTGATACCAATTGAAGTATCTAGTTGCCTACCTAAATCACCTAGAGGGGGGTGAATAGGTGATCTCTTCGTCTTTTGCGGAATTAAAATATTAAACGTAAAGCACAGCACAGAAAAGAAATTACAGCCACAGATAACACAGGAATTTATAGTGGTTCCCCGTACTTGGGTACTCCACTGCCGGCCTCGCCAATCTAGCACCACAGCTAGACTTGACTACTTTCTGTAACTCGGATCAAGAACGATCCTACTGTCTCGGAGTCAAAACTCCTACAAACTCAGAGAAAACTTCTCTTACAACTCGGAGAAAGCAACTCCTACACCTCGGAGAACAACCTCTCCTACAACTCGGAGAACAACTCCTACAACTCGGAGATTACAACCTCTCCTACAACTCGGAGAACAACTCCTACAACTCGGAGATTACAACTCCTACAACTCGGAGAACAATCTCTCCTACAAAGATGATAAAAGTTTTGAACAAAACAATACCAGATCTGAAAGATAGAGGTGTATTCTTCCTTCTTCTTGAATGGCTTTAGAGAACAGTGAGGAAGAACTAAGATCCTTCAAATCTGACCTTTGCAATCCGAAACGATCCAATAGAGGTTGTAGAATCAGACCTTGGATCATTCGAATCTTCCCTGAATGAAATCGACAAATCCTATGAGAAGATCGATCTCCAAACGTAGGCGACGGCGAGGCGGCGCTTTTCTCGTTCTTCTAGATCGGGAAAGAGAATTAGGGCTTGAACGATTAGAGAACTTGTTTTGAAACCCCAAAACCAATCCTATATATATAGAGAATGGCAATTAAGGTATAAACCAGCCTTAAATGCTCTCAAGAAAGCCGTTAGGATCGGAAATGAGCGATCACGGGTCGTCAAGAACAGAGAACAGAGAAAACCAGAATTTAGACAGATGTCTCGAGACAAATGGGATTTCTCGAGACATGAGGAGTATCTCTCGAGAACAGAAGGAGGAGAAATCATCAGACCAATGTCTCGGGAAAAATGGATCTCTCGAGACATAAGGAATAGCTCTCGAGACATACCAAATATCTCGAGACATCAGAAATCTATCTCTCGAGAACTGAGATTAAGAGATCAAAAGATTGCAGACTCGAGTAAGGCAGGATCTCTCGAGACAAAGGAAATCTCTCGGTCCAGTAGATCTCGAGACATGGTTGATCTCTCGAGACATCCAGATAGAGTTTCCGAAAAGAGCAGAGCCTGCATCTCGAGACAAGCCTTGACTTCTCGAGACAAGCTCGATCTCTCGAGACATCCCCTTAGAAAAATTATTTTCTTTTGCTCCTTTTCTTTTCTAGACCACTTGCTGCAGCTGCACTCCAAGGTCTTCAATAGTCTTGAAAATGAAGTGTATCTCAATAGAGAGATCACGTATGAGTCATCACCATGTTTCATAAAATGAGGAATTACATACTATGAAACTGTGTTTGCAGACCCATTGTGACCTGACATTGGCTTACACTTACCCATGATAATCTGCAAGACAATACTAGAAAAGCATATCAAATACAAAAGCAATTCAATCTTAGTTTAAGGGTGACTTCTCACAAATCAAGGTAATTGTGAATGCAATTTCCAACAGAATTAATATGCGTTGTAGATTTTCTCCTTCAAAATCCTCTTTAGATCTTCATGATAGCCCAAGGGAGATCTCTCAATTGCTGTACACGAGTCTCTCTTAAAATTATTGGAATTCTGGAATCATCACCATGTAGAATGAGAGGGCCTGTACTTCTAAATAGCCTCAGGAGCTAACGCTTGGCGTTAAGGGTTAACGCTGGCGTTAGTGAACGTGCACTGTCGTGGCTGAAATCGTGCAAACCGTCGGGATCGTGGCAGAAACTAATTTCGTCGAACGAAACTCATTTCCTTGAATGCGCTTTCGTCGAACGGAATCAAACTTCTTCGAACGCCATCAAAGTTCGTCGAACGCAATGTCGACGAACTCAATTTCGTCGAACACCATCAAAGTTCGTCGAACGCAATGTCGTCGAACTCAATTTCGTCGAACGCGATCAAAGTTCGTCGAACGCAATGTAGTCGAACTCAATTTCGTCGAACGCCATCGAAGTTCGTCGAACGCAATGTCGTCAAGCGCAATTTCGTCGAGCGCAAGTTCATTTCGTCGAACGGAATCTCCTTTCATCGAACGCCTTCAAATTTCGTCGAACGCAGTTTCGTCGACCGGCATCACATTTTGTCAAACGTCTTCAGATTTCGTCGAACGCAGTTTCTTTTTTAAATAGATATATCAAAGCATGATAAACAAAACAATGTTCATAGTAATTTGAAGGAATAAATGTTGACATTGTAAATAATTCTAAATAATAGAATTCATTCATGCTTGAGATTAGCAATAAAGATCATACAGTTTGTTTTGTAGTTTTATCATTTTTTAATAAGATAAAAAAAAAACAAAAAAACATATTTTTGAATTTTTGAATTTTGAACTTTTGTAGTTGATTTTTCATAATAGGAATAAAATACAAATCTCGAGAACATATTTTTGAATTTTTGAATTTTGAAGTTTTGTAGTTGATTTTTCATAATAGGAATAAAATACAAATCTCAAGAACATATTTTTGAATTTTGAAGTTTTGTAGTTGATTTTTCATAATAGGAATAAAACACAAATAACAAAGGTCAGAAACACAAAAACTAAGTAGTACATATGAACTAAAATATTTTTATAGATTTTTAGAAATTTTAAAACCCAATAAAATCAGACACCCACGCTAGCACCGGCGCTAGTGCTAGCGCGGCAAACAGTACTTGATTTTTTGAGAATTTTAAAAATCTGATTTTTGATATTTATTAAGTGTCCTTAGAGTAGTCTTATGCAGAAATTTTGTAATTTTTGGAGATGTCTTGATTGCTCAAATTGCATAAAACATTAGCATTTTCAAATACATGCGTTTTACAAAAAAATATTTAAGCTCAAAAATATAAATTATGCAAACACAAGAGGACACATTTTTTTATTAATCAACCTAAAATATGCATGATTTAAGTGATAAATAGATAAAATGTTCATGCAGAGAGTAATATAAGTATGTCCTAAGATTAAAAACTACCCGGACTAAATGTCTACACCCTAGCCCCGTACTAAGTGACGGATTGGCATGAAGAGCTACACACATGTCGTAGGTTGGGGTGTTAGTCCCATATGCACACACTAGACAACGCTCAACCTAGCACTCTTTCCTCCCAGTGCCTCGCAAGGCCCCACTGGAACCCTCCCCGGTTAAGGACAAGACATGACTTAGAGGTTAGGTCTCTAATGCATACAACCCTACGCCCCCGCTATTGTGAGATATGAAGTTATAGGTGAATAATCTTTGGACAACCTATGCTTTTAAACTATGGGTTGATTTATAAACTATAGTTTTTTTTTAAAGTGAAGAATAATACATAGTCGCATAGTTTCTTTATTTTATGAGATGACGATATGAGATAACTAGCACAATTACTGATATTCAATAAGTGATAATGCTAGTATGATGAGTTTTGGGTTTAATGTCACATCATAAAATTAACATCAATATTGCATGTATTCCAAAATAGAGTTTCAAATTATAGATCTAGAATAGAGTGATGATTAATTTTGATTTATTCTTTCATTGCAAAGTTGATTCTAGAGTCTACAAATATGAGAGATACATGCAATCACTAGCAAAACATATTAATACATCATATAATGTAAAGAAAAATAATATTCATATTTTTATCATAAGATTCATAATTCCTAGGTAATATTATTGATTTGAGATATTTCTTGATAGAACATGAATTATGATTTATGATTATAGAGAATTTTGCATAGAATATATGTTAGATCATCATGATGTATGTAAATTCTAATTCTTCTAGACTTATGACAATATGATTTGGTGATTTTCTTTTGAATGAGCATGTTTGATTTGTAAGCCTAGAAAAATGATGATCATCCAATCATACCAATGACAAAGATCACATATATAACGTTTTGAAATTTATAATAAAATTGCATTGGATAATTATATTTATTGATCTTTGGTTTTGCATGATGATATATAGTTTCATGATATGTATACTAATGATCAAACCATAAACTATGTGTTTGTTGGAATTTTAGTATTCTATTATAATTTCAAATCACATAGTTATCATCAAATTTAAATAACATTGTACATGTTATACCTAACATATAAATTTAAGCATAAAATAAGAAGTGATGCTAGGATGATGAGTTTGAATGCAATGTTATTACATATGATTAATGGAGATAATGTTGTATGTAATATTAGAAGGTTTCAAATTAATTTTCTTTAGACCTAGAATGAAATGATTAAACTTTTGATTTAATCTTAATGATACAAGATGATTCTAAGGTCTAATTTGCATGCAAACAATGGTGACACACATCACACACATAATATCTAAATTAATATATGAAACAATTATACTAAGGGTAGCATGCGATGAAAATAAATTCCATAAATACAGAAATTTCTGAATCAAGCAAACTAAGATAGCTTTTAAAATGGAGTTGAAATTGGGCAAATTGACAGCACCAAACGAACTCAAATGAGCAAGCCTAGTTCGCCGTTGGATGGAGATTTTTGTGCTCTTTCTGAAAATATATTAAACGCGAAAATCAGGCGAGCGGATCAAAAGATATGGATGTTTGAAGTTTTGATTGTAAACTCGCATTTTTGAAAGATTAAACATGCGTTTAGATGAATTTTTGTTTTCAATTTTTCTAGATAATATTCTTCATTATAAGGGATATGCAGCAAACAAAAATAGAAAAGAATCAAAAAAATGTTGCGCATTTTAATTTTTAGTTTAAGCCCTTTAATAAACCATTTAAATCCAATCTTTAAAATAGTTTCAATAGTCTTAATAATAATTTCAATATTCAATTTCTAATGATAATTCAAGACAATTAAGGGTAAAGGATTTAAAAGGATAAAGAACAATCAAAGATGAGAAATAGATCACTTTGAAAAATATATGACTTAATGTTCAATTTTAATTCAAATTTGATTTGATAAACATTAAGCTTAATATATGAAAGTCATATTTCATGATATATAAAGTGATCATAACATGCTTGTTCAAAAAATAATAATAAAATAAACAAAAGAAAAGTGACAATAAGCATATCATGAAGTAGAGTAGTGATATTTCATTTTTATTTGTTTCTACTTCATGCAAATGAATGGATATTAATGAATGAGAGATTTATGTATCCAAAGGTGACCAAGTGGGATGGTTCCTTTGGGTACCCAAATACATCGTGGTGGCTTTTGGGAAGATAATGATGAATGGGCTTTTACAATTAAAGATGATATGTCATTTTTCTTTATGGGTCTCCATTCATACATTGGTTATTTATCACTTAAATCCATATAATGATTATGTGACATCTTTTTATATGATGATAGTTGTTTGAAAAATAATTCATTGTGGGTTTATGTTTATTCAAATTATTTTTCAAAATAGCTTGATGTTGATAATCATAATGAATTTTATTATATGGATTCTTTGAAAGTTTATAAGAGTGATTGTCTTTCTTTAGAAGTGATTGTTGAAAGAGTGGGTTACAATATGTTTTAAAAGATTGGTTATTATTTTGATAATTTTCATTTCCACTCTTTCTTATAGACATACTCTTATAATATGAAGGATAATATTTTGTACTTTGATTTTCATGTAAAGGAGTTTTTAAATTTGAGTCATGATTGAAAATATATTGAGACTTATAATAGTGACTCTTAAGAATTTTGTGAGGGTCATATTTCTTTTTGAAACTAAACTTCTTTTGAGTTGATGTATGAAAATGGTCCCTTTTAGAAATGATTTTGTAAGTTAATTTATCCTTGTTATTCAAAATTTTATGATGAAAGTCATTACTTGACATTTGAAATTTTTTAACAAAAGATTTTAATTGTCTTAACTTACAAGTTAAAGTATCATTTTCAATTATCAATTTTTCATTATGCTTTTTAGAAACTAAGAGCTTTTTTTCAAATTCCTTGAATTTTTCTTTTAATATATTGCAATTCAAACAAGTAGTAGGAATTTTAACTAAAAAACAAGAGAGAGTATTTAACACATCAATATTTGATTCTACATTATCGTTTGCTTTTAAAGATTTATTTTCTAAACGTAATTTGGAATTAGCAATTTTTAACTTTAAAATTTTACGTTTAGCAATTTTAAGAATACGAGAAGTAGAAATAGAATTTGTTACAAAAAGAGAAGTTTTTGATTTTCTTACATTGCTATGGGATGAGGCAAGATTTGAACCAATGGTTCCTTTGACATGTTCATCGCATTCCTCTTCCATAGTTGAATTTCCGTCTTCTCTTTTGCTTGATGAGTTGCCAACAAATGAGTCCAACATTGTGACGTTGTATTCTTCTTTCTCCAAGCATGAGTCCTCGTCGATTTCTTCTCTTGGATCCATAACGAATTCCTCTTGTTCATCATTTGTGGAAGGAAGACTATAAGAATTCTCAAGAAATTTCCAAACTTCATAAGCAGTAGGAAATGTATAAATAAGTTTGAAAATATTTTGATCTAATGCACAATATAGACTATTCATTGATTTGGCATTTAAAAACATTTCATTTTTATTAAAAATACTTGGGGGCATTTTAATTGTAATATTCCATACTTTAATATCCAAAGATTTAAGAAATTTTTCCATAAGAAATTTTCACCCATTATAATTTTTTCCTTCAAATAAAGGTGGTGCCAAAGGTTTTTCATTTATAAGAAAATTTTCCCCACTAGTAGAAGCGAGCTCATGAGACGCCATTATTCTTGGTTTTTAAACCGTTTGGAATAACCTGGCTCTGAAACCACTTGTTGGATTGATTGGCGCCCTTAGAGGGGGGGGGGGGTGAATAAGGGAATAAAATTCTTCTTTATAATTTTAGACAATTTACTAAATTGTTTTATAATATGAAAATGAGAAAATAACAATTTATCTAATATGTGAGAATATCATAATAACCAAGTTTAGAAACAAGTACTAAATTGTTTTATGATGAAAGAGATTGAACTAAACAATTTAGACAAAATAATTAGAATTGAAAACTTTGTAACCAATATTTAGAGATTATGTCAAATGATAGAAATCAAGTAAACACAAATAGAGACATGATTATATTTATATAAAAAGGTGTTTACATAAATTTGATTTCAATATCGCTAGAAATCGGAGGCGTACAAAAGTAAATTTCTTTTCCTTTTCTATACCGACTTGTATCCCCACAAACCGGTTGGCTTTAGCCTATCCTTCCCCGGATAAGGCCTCAAGCCGCTCTAGCCAATCCTTCCCCGGATATGGCCTCGAGCACCCCCTAGATCTAATCACCTAGAACTAGTCGCCAACACAAGGCGAATTACTCCCTAAGTCCTACCCAGACCTAGAACACAAGGCGAATTCTCTAAACGGTTACAAAAAGTATGGAATGAAAATAAAGATAACAATTATAAAAACTCCTTATATGAGATCTTCTGAAGTCGGAGATGAATGATCGCTGTAGTATGAGCGTGGTTGAAGTGATCGTCCTTCGGATGTAGCGTGACGTAGTCCTCCTCCAGAATTCTCCTTAAGCTTTTTGTGGGAGATCCATCTTCGGCAACATAACAATAATAGAATTGTGGCCCTAGCAATCTCTCTGTGATGGATCAACAAAATGATCGAAATTGGCTCATTTTATAGAACTTGGAGATAGCGCCTGTGGTAGCTCCTAGCGCCTGCGGTAGCGTCCGTGTGGAGCGATTGTGAAACCGTCGGCGGTGTGGCGCTGTGCACGAACTTGAGATAGCGCCAGGCGGTAGCGCTAGCGCTGGCGGTTGCGTTCATGTAGAGCGGTTGCGAAACCGTCGGCTGTGTGAAAGAACAATATTTCATCGAACAAAATTCATCGAACGGAATTAACTTCAATTTCTCGATCGCAGTTCCGTTCGTCGAACGCTCCAAATCGTCGACCGACCTTCTCATTTCGTCGAACAAAATTTTCGTCGAACGCAGGCAAATTCGTCGAACACAGATTCCTTCGGATTTCGTCGAGCGCCTTCAGAGTTCGTCGAATGCAGGTAGATAACGATGGGCATTAACAGGTAGCGCGAGCGCTAGCTCTCTTTCGAGAGAATCATCTCCAATCTGTTTTATACCTATAGAGTATTGCACCTATTGTTCTTGCATACTCAAAACACACAAAATACAAGATCAAATATAATTTGGGATTTGTTATTCTCAAACAAAGGGATGTGACACACATGTCCAACAAGGTGCAGCTAGGATAATGAATTTGGATGTTATGCAAAATATGCTAAATAATTATAATTGGTCTGCATGTAATCAATTTTAGAGTTTTGAAAATTTATAGACCTAGAATGAAGAGGCAATTCTATTTGATTTCATCTTAGGTCTAAATATAATGAGATACATGCAAACAATAGAGATGCACATCACACACACTAAACAAATTATGAAACTATAATACCAATCACAATCATATATTTCATAATTCCTAAGGTTGATAGAATTAGTGAATTTAAGATAGGTCTTGATAGATCATGAATTATGATATATGATTATAGTGAATTTTAGCATAGGATATTAATAGATCATGGTGGTGATTGTGAAATCATATTCATCATTTTTATAAATTTTCTTTTTGATTTTAATTTGTAGAAATTAGACAAAACAAATACAAGGTATTTGAAAATAATGATACTTAACATAGTAAAATAATTTTTCAGAAAAATAATAATTAGAGAAATCAGAATTTTTAGGAAAATATGCTACCGCCAGCGTTAGTGATAACGCCTGACGTTAGCAACAGAGTTACAATATTTGATTTAAAACACATTTTTTGATATTATTTGATTTTGATTTTTCTCGATTATGATTTTAAATATATGGGCTATTATATGCAGCAACGAAAAATAGACAAATATGCAAAAAGTTGTGCATTTAATTTTTAGCCTAAGACCCCTTAAAACCCATTTAAATCTGATTTTGAAAGTAATTTAATTAGTCTTTATAATATCTTTTAGCAAATTTAGCATTCAATTTATAATGATAATATAAGATATTTATAGGCAATGAATTTAACAGGAATAAAACATAGAAAAAGAAAGATAGATCACTTAAAAACCTTATGACTTATATTCAATTTAATTCAATTTGATTTGTTAAACATTAGGCTTCACATGAAAGTCATATCTCATGATATATAAAGTGATCATAAACATGTTGGCTCAAAAATAAACAATAAACAAAAGAAAAGGCAATTAAGCATATCATGAAGTAGAGTAATGATATTTCATTTTTAATTTATTTCTACTTCATGCAATACAATGATTCCTAGTGAATGAGAGATTTAGGTATCCAAAGGGGACCAAGTGTGATGGTTCCTTTGGGTACCCAAATACATCGTGTTGGCTTTTGGAGAGATAGTGATGAATGGGCCTTTACAAGTGGAGTTAGTGTTTCATTTTTAATTTTGGGCCTTCATTCATACTTTGGTTTTTATCTTTTAAATTCTTATCATGATTATTTGACATCTTTTTGGAATGATAGTTGTTTGAAAAATAATTCATTTGGAATTTATGTTTATTCAAATTATTTTTCAAAATACATTGATGTTGATAATCATAATAAATTTTATTATATTGATTCTTTGAGAGTTTATAAGAGTGATGGTCTTTCTTAAGAATTGAATGTTGAAAGAGTGGGTTACAATATATTTTAAATGATTGGTTCTTATTTTGATGATTTTCATTTCCACTCTTTCTTATAGACATACTCTTATAATATGAAGTTAAGCTTTTAGACTTTTGATAATTTGATAAACTAGAAATAAAAGATTTTTTATTATATGAAAAATTTTGAATAAACATTTTTAATGATTCTAGTTTATCCTTTAAATTGTCATTTTCTTTTATCAATTTTTCATTATGCTCTTTTGAAGTTACAAGACCTTTTTCCAAAACTTTGAGTTCTTCTTTAAAAGTATTATAATCAAAACAAGGTTTAAGAATTTTTAAAAGAGCATGAAAGAGAATTTGAAACATCAATATAAGATTCTACTTTAGCGTTTGCTTTTAAAATTTTATTTTCTAAACGTAATTTAGAATTAGCATGTTTCAACTTTGAAATTTTACGTTTAGCAAATTTAAGCACACGAAATGTAGAAATAGAATTTGTTACAAAAAGAGAAGATTTAGACTTACCTTGCTATAGTTTCTGTCTTCTCTTTTGCTTGATGTTTTGCCATCAATTGAGTTCAATATTGTTTCTCTCTTAGATAGATCTTCCTCCTAGCATGAGTCCTCGTCGATTTCTTCTCTTGGATCCATAAGTTTGAAAATATTTTGATTTAGAGCACAATATAGACTATTCATAGATTTGACATTTAAAAAAATTTCATTTTTATTTAGAATAATTGGGGGCATTTTAATTGTAATATTCCAAACTTCAATATCCAAAGTTTTAAGAAATTTTTCCATAAGTGTTTTTCACCTATTATAATTTTCACCCATAAATAAAGGTGGTGATAATGATTTTTTATTTTCATAAAACATATCCACTCTAGAAGATGCGAGATCATGAAGCGTCATTATTCCCGGTTGTGAAGCCGTATTGGAATAACCTACGCTCTGATACCACGTGTTGGATCTTACGGCGCCCTTAGAGGGGGGTGAATAAGGGTTTTATGGAATTTTAAATCTTAATTATATTTGCCAAAGTTTGTGATCAAAGTTTAGGAATATTTTATAAGAAAATATATTTTGATATCTCAGAAAAGATTGTAATGAAGATTTCTTTTTAAACAAGAGAAACAAAACATTTTGTTAACTGTTGCTAACGCCGGCGTTAAGTGTTAACGCTGGGCGTTAGCTCTCCAAAAAATATTCCTTAGCACAAAAAAATTGTCGCAGTGATTTTACTAATGAAATCTTAAATGAAATACAATTCCATAAAATCAGAGATAATGAAAACGATTATTGTATTTTAAAGATAATTACACAAATGTTAATTTTAATACTTTAATGAAAATATAAATTAAAACATTCTTGAAGAGGAAATAAAATCAATTGAATAGAACATTAAAAGACATGATTTTATTTCATAATAAATTGAATACACAAATGTTTAATTTCTATAACGCTATAAATCAAAGCGAGAATATGTAAAAACACTTTTGTTGTTTCACCAGTCCTTCTCCTAAGGACCGGTTGGCTATAGCCTATCTTACCCCAGATAAGGCCTCTAGCCACCCCCTAGATCTACCCTCGACCTAGTCGCCATGCACAAGGCGGCGAATTACCCCATAAGCCGCACAAGGACCTAGTCGCCAACACAAGGCGAATTTACCCACGGAATCCTTCCCGGAATTCGACGTTCTCCCCGAACGATTTCTCCACACAAATTACAAAGGAAAAAGTAAAAGATTACAAGATAAGTAAAAAGAAACTCCCCTAGAAATTCTGAAGGTGAAAACGAAGGCGATGTAGATGTTGGCGTTCTTGAAATGATCGTCCTTCATATGGAATATGCGTTGTAGACCTTCTCCTTCAAAATCCTCTTTAGATCTTCAAGATAGCCCAAGGGAGATCTCTCAATTGCTATACACGAGCCTCTCTTAAAATTATTGTAATTCTGGAATCATCTCTTATAGAATGAGAGGAGCTTTACTTTAAATAGCCTCAGGAGCTAACGCGCGGCGTTAGGAGTTAACGTCGGCGTTAGTGAACGTGCACTATCGTGGCTGAAATCGCGCAAACCGTCGGGATAGTGGCAAAAACTAATTTTGTCGAACGAAACTCATTTCGTCGAACGCGCTTTCGTCGAACGGAATCAAAGTTCGTCGAACGCCATCAAAGTTCGTCGGACGCAATGTCGCCGAACTCAATTTCGTCGAATGCTATCAAAGTTCGTCGAACGCAATGTCGCTGAACTCAATTTTGTCGAACGCCATCAAAGTTCGTTGAACGCAATGTCGCCAAGCGCAATTTTGTCGAGCGCAAGTTCATTTCGTCGAACGGAATCTCCTTTCGTCGAACGCCTTCAGATTTCGTCGAACACAGTTTCGTCGACCGGCATTTCTTCTCGACGGTTTCCTTCTCAGCAGTTTCCTTCTCAGCGGTTTCCTTCTCAGCGGTTTCCTTCTCAGCGGTTTCCTTCTCAACGGTTTCCTTCTCAGCGGTTTTCTTCTCAACGGTTGTTAACGCGGGGCGTTAACAACTAACACGAGCATTAGCTCTCTTTTCAGAGAATCATCTCCAATCAGCATGCTACTCATAGGGATGTGTATCTTTAGTTCATGTACAACCTGCACACTATAAACACACAAAATACAAGATCAAATACAACACGGTATTTGTTATTCTCAAACCAAGAGATGCGGAACATTGGCTCCAACACTATCTACAAATGCCTATGTTGATAAGATGAAGACAAATGACAGCGTTGCGATCTGGCATGAGCGGCTAGGTCATGTTGGGATGGACAAGTTGAAGATGATGGCTGCAAAGGGACTGGTGTGTGGCCTGCCTAATCTCTCTTCCTACATCGACGACCATGTGTGCGAGGGCTGTCAATATGGAAAGTCATATCGACTTCCATTTGACAAGTCGGAGATCAGGTGTAAGGTACCTCTTGAGTACGTACATGCTGATGCGCTAGTTCTGGTGGATGACTACACCCACTACACGTGGGTATATTTTCTAAGGAAGAATTCAAAAGTGTTTGTGAAGTTCCAGGAGTTGAAGGAACTAGTGGAGGGGAGGCTGAACCTGAGGGTGAAGAAGCTGAAAAGTGATAATAAGGGGAGTTTACCTCTAACAATTTTGCTTCTTTCTGCAGAAAATTCGGTATTCGGCGAGAGCTCTCTTGCGCCCATATATACCCCTCAGCAAAATTGGGTCGTAGAGAGGAAGATCTGTCATCTAGTGGAGACAACCAGGAGTTGGCTACATGCCAAATAGATTCCCAAGGCCTTGTGGGCGGAGGGAATGACATGTGCAACCCACGTGATCAACTGGCTACCTCTGAGTCCTAACATGATTGTGTCTCCACACCAGCTCATGTTCAGGGAGAAGCCAAATGTGGGTCACATGAGAGTTTTTGGTTCTACCTGCTTTGTGCATGTCCGAAATGCTCAGAGAACCAAGTTGGAGCCGAAAGCACGGAAGTGTGTCTTCATCGGCTACGATGAGCAGAAGAGGGGGTAGAAGTGCGTGGATTCGCAGACTCACAAGTTCGTCGTCTCGCGCGACGTGGTATTTCACGAACTGATCTCGTATCAGGGAGTCTCTTTTGTGGTACTACTAGAGAGTGAAGGATCAAGCAGGAGAGAAAAGAGAGTTACTGAGGACTCTACTGTTGAGTTGGAGTTATCTCCAAGTGCCCCATCGCCATCCAGCTCAGGAGGAGCTTCGAGTTCGAGAAACAAGGGGAGCAGTGCTCCAAGAGATGATGGAAGAAGAGTTGTAGAGGAGGAGTCTACCAGAGCGGTAGAGAGTGACTAAGCCTTGAGGAGGTCGAAGCGGACCATCGTCCCGCCTTCTCGCTATATGGAGATGAACTTCGTAAGTTTGGTCTCTTGCTTCTTCGCAGGACCACTCGACGAGAGGGAACCTGCCCGCTTTGAAGATGCAGTTGACATTAAGGAGTGGGATGTGGATATGAATGAAGAGATGGAAGCCTTTGATAAGAATGAGACATAGGACCTTGTTCCCATGGTGGAGGGCATCAAACATGTCACCTACAAGTGGGTGTACAAGGTTAAGAAGAGAGCTGACGGAGGAGTAAAGTGGTACACGGCTAGGCTTGTCGCTCAGGGTTTCTCACAAACCTATGGAGAGGACTACGATAAGACGTTTAGTCCTGTGGAGAAGATGACGTCAGTGAGGACGGTCATTGCTCTAGCAGCGTGCCGAGGGTGGAAGTTGTAAGACCCTTTTTTTCTTTTGGAAAACCAGGTCTTATGCCCAGAACCGCCGCTTTGCGATGACACCAACTCTCGGGAAGGTCACCACTACAAAACATCGATCCTGTCAGCCATATCGATCACAGAAGAAGAAAAGTATAAACTGACAAATAGAAGTTCAAGTCCACAAATCACATGCTATATATTAAACCATAAGGGTAAATGTCCACAGATGATAACTGAACAAAAGAAAATGTTAGAATAATAGAGGTCTCATGCCCAGTACATCATATCTTCACCACAAGATCACTCGCGGAAGCAAACTACTAATCACTCACTGATCCTGACACCGGTGCTCCTGTACTACACTGGCTCGCCTCTATCTGCACCGGCCTCTGATGCTGTTGCGTCTCCTCGGTCCCCTAAAATGATAAGGTCCACTGACAGTTAGTCAAAAGACTAAGTCATTGTCTTCCTCGCCTCCCCCCACGACTCATAGGCACCGTGCGGGGAGGAGGAAAGGAAAAGTATTTGAGGTAGTAAGTGGATCAAGCAAATGACAACGGAACTATCCCGACATGAGTACATAGATAAAGAGAACTATTGTATGACAGTAATAACAAAGTAAGAGCAGTGTTATAAATATGGCAAAGTGAACAGCAAGATAATAACAGACTACCATAGACAAGGTAAAGTGAAGTAAGTAAGAAAGGTAACATTGATTTATAGGAATGCACATATAGACCTATAGACCAAGGGGTCGTTTAGCAATGCCTATCGTATAAAAAGTCTCATAACCAATTTATACGATAGGAGTAGGGGTTGAAATGCAATGTTTATGCTATGACATGCAGAGTTATGCTAGTTAATGCTATGATCACACAAGTGCAACTCACACACTTCGACTCTATGCGCACAGACCTTTAGTTCCCCCTTTTTGGAGCTAGCAAGACTCCCAGAATACTCCCGTAGTGGCAAACGGAAGCCATGGGTTGGGCCTCGCCCACCTCTAGGTTGGTATTCACACTACCTAACCAAGACCTATCGTGCGCCTCAACGCAAAATCACGGAGCATCTGCGTACTCTTACTGGCTGGACCACCAGACTTTCATGGCTAAGTGCAAATTCCACACTTGCCGAGTCAACGTATTGACGTCGGCGTGAACGACCGTCCAATACCGAAGACCCACCACCTTTATGCACATGCAAACATGTTTACCATCTATCTCCGAGCCATAAGCTCCCCAGACTAACCCATCCGTCACAATAACCTTCTGAGCCACCGGCTCGCCGTACTAACCCGCCCGTACCAACAACCACCGAGCCTACCGCTCGTAAGGCCAAACTAATTAAACTCCCGTGACCACGGGGTGTGGGTGTGCATATTATTAAGTTAATCTTTTACAACATCTTACTCCTACAATTTATGGTTAATCTTGGACTTCCCGAGGACTACCCTGTGAGGGGCTCATAGCGGTACTAGGAGCTATGATGAGGTGACACCCCAAGGCTCTCTTTCTCAAGACACTTAGTGTTATTGGTATCCACCCATAAGAATACCCCTCTTATTATTACACTTGGGTTAACCCTAATTATTGTATGACCCACTAAGGGAAGGACGATCTTTCGTCAATCCCAAACACAACCTTACCCCTTAGCTTAACGGGTTCACTCAACATATAGACCCCTAATGGTGAACTCACATCTTCTCAACCAGAATAGGTACACCATCTACCTCCCATTCCCACCTAATGATCCACAAATTACTCAAGTTTTCCAGTTTTACTATACGCAGACCAATTAAGCTATATGGGTTGCAAGAGAGGAGGTACTCCAAATATTCATCCACATGACTCAAGATCATTACTGGGAGTCTATCATGATATTATAAGACTAAATCCAGAGGATCATAATTTTTCTTAACTATTTGACATTTATTATAATTCCTCCAACATTAGCCAAGTATGAAATTGAACATGAAGAGTAAGATTTTCCTATGCTATGCCCCCCATAAGATTATGAAAAATCTATGATGTCAAAATAACATTAAATTCAGAATATCACAATTTTACAGCAAGGTGTTGGCCTCTAATCATAATATTGAATATTTATCTAAAATTAGAAATTAAAGAAGGAATCATCAAAAATACTAGTCCAAAAATTATGGTAAAACTACCAGACCTCTATAATTATCAGAAAGGTTCACTGACAGAGTTTCATATTTTATCAAAATCATTTAGTCATATAAATAAATATTTTAAGTAAATCCAAACTAGGGATCATTGTGAAGTAACCTACTAATAAATAATTCCAATAATTATATAAAAATTCACAGAGCTTTATAATGCCCTAAAATGTCCTATCACCAAGTTTTACAATTTTCCAGAGAATATTTGGCCCTCGTTTATTTATCATAATCTTAAGACAAAATAATTGACTTGTAAATGAAGTACTAATTAAATCAATTCAAAAATTACATTAAAATTACCAGAGGTTTATTTCATGAATATATGAGTTCTACCAAAATTTCATCAATATCCAAGATAAATTAAGCATGTAAATTCCTCTTATAAGAAAAGTGCCCAAAGAGGTAATAACCTAATTCAGAGGGAACAAGTGATCCTAAAATCCTCATAAAATTACCTATGGCATATTTACACCCTATGAACTTATCTACCAAGTTCCATGACCACTTAAAAACTTATGACCCTATGTCCTTCACAAGGCCCAAACTGTAACCTTAGGGTTAGAACTAGGGTCTTAGGGCATATCCATCCTAAACCACCCCAAACAACTCATGGGGGTGTTTTATGTGATTCTAAACCAGTGACCAGAGTTTCACCACTTTTGGATGAGTGTTGACCCCTTAAATCCTTCAGAGCACTTTTGACCTAAATAGACCTAGTTTGACCAAACTTGGGTTAATTAATTACCCAAGCAAATCAGTCCCAATTGGGATGAAATTTTTACCGGTGTCATATCATGACCCTAAAAATCACCCACCAAAATTTGGAGGGGTTTGGATATCATTAGACCCTAAAATTAATTTTATATGAATTATTAAATGTTCACAAAACCATAGAAAGAGTTTGTCCAAAAATTCCCATTTTTGGATATGATTAGGGGGTAGGTATAGTTAGACTATGCTCCAAATTTCAAGTCAATATCATTACCCAATCAAAAGTTATTCAAGAAATAGTGGTTGTCCTACCCTAGGGAGCAGTCCCACCAAAATGGCCATACAGGGAGCTACAGTGCTCCTTTTGGGCTGAAACAAATTTTAGAATGAAGTAGACTCCAAGGGCTACAACTTTTGTGTTGGCCACTTTTTCATGTGAGGGTCATAGGTATTTTCTATAATTATTTCTATCTACTGCCAGTAATAATACAGGAAATAGGAATAATAAAAATTGCCATTAGTATTTCTTGTACAGGGAAATGGACGATCATGATTATGTCTTCTCCGATGAGCCAACATCCCTGATTTCCTCTTCCTGTAGCTTTTCCAAGCGTTGTCGTCGGCCATCCGGCAACCTACCTGGCCAGCCACCACCACCTCCGTTGAGGTGGTGGCTATTGTCGGGCGGCGGCACGGCCGTCGGAGAGGCCGTTTCCGGCGAACTCGCAACTCCAAATTTCCATGGAAAAAATCGAAAATCTCACATGGAATCGGGCTCAATTGAGCCCGATGTCTCTCCTATTTGATCTAGGATACTAGCACAAGGGGAGAGGAGGAGAAGTGGACCATTAGACGGGCTTGGCGACAAGTGTGGTGGTGGTGCGCCATTGTCGGCGAGCTCCAAGCTTTTCCTTGTCGATTCTTTGATTATCCACCAAAAGCGTTGATATAAGAGTCGATTTCGACTGCCATCCACCTTTTGAAGCTAATGGTGCAGTTAGATTTGAGTGGGGAGGGCTGTATAGGGGGAATTTGAGGGGAATTTCGGCCATGATGGTTGGGCTCCTCCATTGATGATGGTTGGCTGGAATTTATGGGGAAACTTTTCACAAGCATCATGGATGATGAATGGAGGGGCTTGGGGAGATGAATGAAGTGACCCATGGCCTCTCACCATTAACTCTCCATCTTTTTTCCTCTTTCTCTCTCTTCATTAAGGGGAAATTACACTTTCTCTCTCCTACTCATCATTTACAGAAATTGAGTGGCACCTCCTGGTAATTATCAGCCTCCTAAGCTAATGGGCTACTCCAATTAGGCTGGATCTAGAGGTCTAGTTGTGTGGGGGATGTTACAGAAGTTTTGACAGCTTGATGTGAAGAATGCGTTCCTGTACGGAGAGATTGACAAGAATATATTCATGGTGCAACCACCTGGATACGTGTCCAAATCACAGCCACATCATGAGTGCAAGTTGAAGAAGGCCATCTACAGGTTGAAATAGGCACTGAGAGCCTGGTCTGGGAAGATTGCGGAGTACCTGCAGTTTTGTGGTTATGATGCCTCAGACTCGGACTCTAACATGTTTGTGAAAAAGAGTGGAGATCTTCATGTGCTGGTGTTGTTGTATGTCGATGACATGATCGTGACCGGGAACAACAATGAGGAGGTCGTGGCGCTGAGACAACAGTTATCCATTCGATTCGAGATGAAGGATCTTGGTGAACTGCACCATTTCCTTGGCCTTCAAGTAGAGACGAGAAGAGGCGGATTGTTCGTTTCCCAGAGGACTTATGCTGAGAAGATCGTCGATGTACAACCCGTATTCACCGAGTGGGCCCCTCAAGCCAGCTGGCGAGACCTGGGCCAGTCAGATCATTCGGCCAGGTTCGGATAAGTAGAAGGGCTCCCAGGTCGATAGGGAAGGAATTCGGCGAGTGGTGCCCTCACGGACCATTCGCCCAGAGGAATGGGCACTCGCCCAGCTAGGCGGATGCCCAGCGAGTGGTGCCCTCACGGACCATTCGCCCAGGATGATTTGAGGAGGAAATGACCAGGATACCCCTGGTGGGCTGCAAATAGCCCTTCGGAATAGCGGAGTTAGGCTGTTAGCAGACCAATTAGGGGTGCCGTTAGTAAAATTAAAAGGCGGATTCATGCTATTTGCAGACCAGCCTAGAAAAATCTATAAATAGACCCTTAAGGGCACCTTGGAGGAGATCCGATTTTAGAGAATCCTCTCCTCCAGGCTAGTTTTTGGTCGGCTGCTAGTGCCCTCCAAGATGCCCGGTTGAGCTCTGGTTCGGGAGGGGAAGCTCTCTAAGATCTTCCGGGTGTGTGGCGGGACCTCCTCGCTTCAGCCTTGGGTCTATTCATATTCTCACATCCACCGTCAAGAGAGTCTAGTGAGGGAGAAATAAGCATCGGCTACACCCCCAGTGGGTCCGAACTCAAGAGACCTGTTGCAGGTTTCAACATTTTTGGTGCGGTGAGCGTGGACCGTAGCCGGTGAAGGAAATGGTTCTGACTCAGGCCACTCGCAGCCGCCAGCAACAGGGGAATGGCTGGAGATGTTTGAGAAGTTCAAGCGAGAAGTCCTGCAGACAGTTCTCGCTGGTCGGAGCGAGTGCAAGACCCCGACGGTCCCCGTAGTTCCGCCCCTGCAGATCGGCGAGAACGCACCGGGGCAGCGGCCGGGGAAGGAGGTGCCAGCCGAAGGAAGTGCACGAGATCTTCCCGGGCGGCAGCTGTTCAGCTGTCCGGCGAGTGCTGAGGTGTGCGAGCTGGCTCCGCGCGAGAGGACCATTCGCCGAGCAGGGGAAGGGAGCCCCTTCTGCGAGATGATCCTCTCGGCCCCAGTGCCAGAGGGGTTTCGTGGGCCGGAGATGTCCTACTACACCGGCAAGGAGGATCCAGTCGTGCACCTGCAGTGGTTTGAGGACATGACATCAATCCTTCCCATGTCGGATGCTTTTCAATGTCGACTCTTCGCAACCACCCTGAAGGAGAAAGCAAGGGACTGGTTCCACCAGCTTCCCACAGGTTCCATCTACGCGTTCGATGATCTGCGCCGAAGCTTCCGACTGTGTTTCTCAACGTCAAAAAAGAGGAAGAAGGATGCGGAGGCTCTCTTCAAGATCAGGCAGAGGGAGGGGGAATCCCTGGCCAAGTACGTGGACAGGTTCCAGGAGGAGATACACCTAGTGCAGGAGGTGCCGGGATTCGCCCTCCAGATGGCATTCATCGTTGATTTGAGAGAGGGGTTCTTCAAGATGGACCTGAAGAGAAGACCTCCTGTGTCCTTCGAGGAGTTGATGGAGCGAGCCGCGGAGGAGATTGAAGGGGAGGCAGCCAAACCCGAATTCTACAAAAGGTTGGCAAAGATGAGCGAGCCCGAAGTGAAGCAGCAGGAGGGAAGAAGGAGAGAGGAGCCCAGAGGTCAAGGGTTCGAGAGACCACCTCGGAATTGGAGGTACTAGGAACCCCACAACAGGTTGGGTTGGAGGAACCAGGAAGGACCGGCGAGAGGTCAGGAAGAAGGATACCAAGGAAGAGAAGCGGGAGGAATGAATCCGGGGTGGAGGCAGGGTCCCAGACCCCCTCACCCCCCAAGGGAGCAAGCTATGGCAGTAGTCCGGGGAAGAGGGGCCAGAGGAGCCAGAGGAGGAAGAGGAAGAGCAGGGAGAGGGGGTAGGGTGGCGTTGCCTTATTGTGACTTTCATCAGGAAGAAGGTCACGCGACCGCCACCTGCCCAGAGTTCTTGGAGATGAGAGAGAGAGGTCAGCCACGGCGGCAGCAAGCCAGGATCGAGGAAATGCTCCCGGAGGCGGAAGAAGACCGATGCGAGGACAGGGCGGATACAGGAACCAGGGGGAATCGGGGTGATTCATGGAGGGGTTGGGATAGAGGCCTCTCGCAAGAGGAGCTTCCAGGCGATGTTCCGAAGGGACGTCGCGTCGACTTCCCAGACCCCACCCCTCTCGGAGAAGCTCACCTTCTCCTCGGAAGACATGCCAGATTATGAGGATCCATTCTGCGACGCCCTGGTGATTCAGACAGCAATTGAAAACTTCACGGTCTCCCGGATCCTGGTGGATAACGGGAGCTCAGTGAACGTGATCTTCAAGAAGGCCTTCGACGCAATGGAGGTGGAAAAGAAGAGGGTGCAGGCCTCCGACGGACCGCTGTTTGGTTTCTCAGGCGAGCGGAAGGAGGTCGAGGGAGGTGTTGGTCTCCAGGTGACGCTAGGAGGAGTCCCAAGAAACTGCCGGTTCGTCATTGTGGACGCTCCGAGCAGCTATAACGCCATCTTCGGACGACCCCTCATCAGCGCCTTCCGGTGCATGCCCTCATCGTACCATCAGTGCTTAAAGCTCCATAGTGGAGGAGTCTAGGTCCGCGTCCGAGGAGATGCTAAGGTGGCGAGGCAGTGCTATGTGACTGCCGTCAACACCATTTCATGGATGGCGGATGCCGAGAAGATGGATGAAGAGATGGAGAGGCCGGAGGGGCCAGGAGAAGTGGAGAAGAGAGAAGTAGGGAGAGAGGGCGATGCCCGAGAGGAGAATCTGGAGGTCGCTCGTGAGGAGCAGGAGATCGAGTTGTTGAAGGTCGCTCAGGAGGAGCAGGAGGTCGAGCCGGTGGAGGCGGAAAGAGTCGCAGAGGAAGAGGCCCGGGTGGAAGGGCGAAAAGAAAAGGGCCAATGGGAAGAGCCAGCCCGGCTCGAGGCGGCAGAAGAGATAGTTGAGATGGAGGTTACCACCCAGGCAGGAAGGGTGGAGAAGGTGCGGATCAGCGGGGGACTCGGCCCGGAGGACCAGAGAAAGATGCTGGAGTGCATCCAGAAGAACGTGGACGTCTTCGCATGGAGCGCAGCGGACATGCCTGGCATCGATGCGGACGTGGCTTGCCATCGTCTCAACCTCGAGCTAGGAGCTCGCCCCATCCGGCAGAAAAGGAGGGCCATCGCCGATAAACTTGAAGAACCAATCCGCAAGGAGGTGGCCAAGCTCCTCGAAGCAGGTTTTGTATCGGAGATCCAGTATCCAGGCTGGGTCTCCAATGTCGTCATGGTAGGAAAAGGCGATGGTTGCTGGCGCATGTGTATTGATTTTTCTCTATTAAACAAAGCCTGCCCTAAGGATTGTTATCCCCTGCCTCGGATCGACGCGCTGGTTGACTCAGCCGTCGATTTTTCTGTGATGAGTTTTTTGGATGCTTTTTCAGGTTACCACCAGATCAGGATGCACCCCCCGGATATCAAAGATGTCTCGTTCATCACCAGGGAGGGGTGCTACTGCTATAAGATGATGCCCTTCGGGTTGAAAAACGCAGGAGCAACCTACCAGAAGATGATGGATCGGGTCTTCAAAGAGCAAAGGGGAAAGAACTTGGAGGTCTACGTAGATGACCTCATGGTAAAGAGCAAGAACGTGAGCATTCACCTACAAGACCTCGAGGAAACCTTCGCCACCATACGTAAGTACAAGATGCGACTAAACCCCCTGAAGTGTGTGTTCGGCGCCAGCAAGGGGAAATTTCTGGGACATCTCCTCACCCCTTTGGGGGTGGAACCTAATCCGGACAAGGTCAAAGCCCTCATGGAGCTGGGATCGCCTCGGAATGCCAAGGAGGTCCAGCGATTGACGGGAAAGCTCGCGGGGTTGAGCAGGTTCCTCTCCCGGGCCGGGGAGAAATGCTCCCCCTTCTTCAAAACATTACGAGGCAACCGGAAATTCGAGTGGACAAAGGAGTGCGAGAAGGCCTTCCAAGCCTTGAAGAGGCAACTTACCCAGGCTCCGCTGCTCCAGGGCCCCAAGGAGGGGGAGGACCTATCTTTGTATCTCGGGGTTGGAACCGAGGCCGTAAGCTCTGTTCTGGTCCGGGAGGAAGGCAAGAAGCAGCTGCCCATCTACTACGTGAGCAGGGTCCTGAGGGAAGCAGAGCTCAGGTACCCGATCTTGGAGAAGTTGGCCTTTGCTCTAGTCGTCGCGGCAAGGAAGCTCAGGCCATACTTCCAGGCCCATTCAATTCAAGTGGTGACGGACCACCCTCTCCGCCAGATCTTCGAAGGAGTGGAACACTCGGGAAGGCTCGCAAAATGGTCAATAGAACTAAGTGAATTCAACATTGTCTTCGTCCCTCGACTATCCATGAAGGCACAGGTGGTGGCTGACTTCATGGCAGATTATGTGGCCGAGATGAAGGAAGGTGGAACCCCTCGTCACGTTCCGTGGAAGCTGCTGGTGGATGGGGCTTCGGGAAAGAATTCACTCGGAGGAGGGGTGGTGCTGGAGAGTCCCCAAGGGGTAAAGATCGAGCAGACACTAGTGATACACTTCCCAATCACCAACAACCAGGCGGAGTATGAGGCGGTGATCGCCGGTCTACGGTTGGCCTAGGAGCTCGGTGTCCATGACGTGGAGGTCCTCACCGACTCCATGGTAATAGCCTCTCAGATCAGGGGAGAGTTCGAGACGAGGGAGCCTGCGCTCATAAAGTACTTGTCCAAAGTGAGGGGTCTCGTGGGAACGTTCAAAACTTTCTCCATCCAGCACGTCCCGCGGGAGGAGAGCACCCCGGCGGATCGGCTGGCCAAATCTGGTCCTCGGGCTGGGGAACCCTGACGGATCTATTCCGCCCTTCGATCGAAGAAGGAGAACTCATGGAAGTAGAGCAACGGCCCTCCTGGAAGGATCCCTTCATCACCTTCCTTGCAACAGGAAAGTTTCCAGAGGAGATCCCGGACCAGAGACGCTTCCGATATAAGTCCGCCTACTACGTGCTCCACGAGGGGGACTTGTATCGGAAGACCCTCTCGGGCCTCCTGGCTCGATGCGTTTCAGATGAGGAGGTCCCAAGGATCCTAGAGGAAGTTCACTCCGGCGAGTGCGGCAGCCACTCGGGAAGCAGGATGTTGGAGGCAAGAATAATGAGGCAGGGATACTTTTGGCTGACCCTAAGTAAAGACACGGCGGCTTTTGCCAGGAAATGTAAGAAGTGCCAAATGTTCACCCCGCTTCAGCTCATGCCAGCTCAGAGGCTAAAAAGTATCACGGCGCCCTGGCCATTCGCCATATGGGGAATGGACCTGGTAGGGCCCTTCCCTCAGGCTAGCGGGCAGAGGAGGTTCCTCTTAGTCATGATCGACTACTTTTCAAAGTGGTTGGAGGTCAAGGCGCTGGCTAAGGTTACATCTCAGGTAGTCCGCAACTTCATATGGGGGGAGATCATTTGTCGACATGGGCTTCCTCAGGCCATAGTCACGGATAATGGTCCACAATTCGCAAGCGAGGAGTTCATCAGTTTCTGCGGCCAGCTGGGGATAGACCTCAGGTTTGCATCCGTTCATCATCCCAGGAGCAACGGGCAGGTGGAGGCGGCAAACAAGGTCATCGTGAACCTGCTTAAGAAGAAGGTGGAAAATCTGAAGGGCAACTGGGTGGAGCAGCTTCCATCGGTCCTGTGGGCTCTAAGAACTACCCCCAACACAGCCACAGGGGAGACCCCTTTCAAGCTCTCGCACGGCTGCGAGGCCGTCATCCCCATAGAGTTCGAAGTCATGACACCACGGGTAAAGGTCGCCACAAATGAAGAGGAAGGTTGGAGAGCAGAGAACGAAGAGGAATTGCGGCTCTCCCTAGACCTCATCGAAGAGGCCCGGGATCTGGCCGCCATTCGCCAGGAAGAGGTCAAGCGACGGATGGCCAAGTACTTCGACAAACACATCAGGGTCAAGCAATTCGAAAAGGGAGACCTAGTACTCAAAAAGGTCGATGCGGCTGGAAGGTCTGCCGCCGTAGGAAAGCTTAACCCCAACTGGGAAGGTCCCTATGTCGTGGAAGAGGCACTAAAGTCTGGAGGGTATCGCCTTCAGAACGTGGAGGGTCAACCTCTCAGCCACACATGGAGTGGTGACGATCTTAAACGCTTCTATCCCTAACGCTATGTAGTGACAGTATTTTTGAATAAAAGTATTTCGTTTAAACCATGTGTATAAGTATGATGCTGCAGCATGTAGGGAAAGCTCCAAAAGCTTCAGAAAAATGGCCCCGAGCAGACCCGCTGCCCAGGCTCCCATCTAGCTGGCAGGTCCAAAGGCTCACTCGGTGGCAGGTTCTATATTAAGGAAAAATGGCCCCGAGCAGACCCGCTGCCCAGGCTCCCATCTAGTTGGCAGGTCCGAAGGCTCACTCGGTGGCAGGTTCTATGATTAAGGAAAAATGGCCCCGAGCAGACCCGCTGCCCAGGCTCCCATCTAGCTGGCAGGTCCGAAGGCTCACTCGGTGGCAGGTTCTATGTTAAAGGAAAAATGGCCCCGAGCAGACCCGCTGCCCAGGCTCCCATCTAGCTGGCAGGTCCGAAGGCTCACTCGGTGGCAGGTTCTATGATTAAGGAAAAATGGCCCCGAGCAGACCCGCTGCCCAGGCTCCCATCTAGCTGGCAGGTCCGAAGGCTCACTCGGTGGCAGGTTCTATATTAAGGAAAAATGGCCCCGAGCAGACCCGCTGCCCAGGCTCCCATCTAGCTGGCAGGTCCGAAGGCTCACTTGGTGACATGTTCTATGATTAAGGAAAAATGGCCCCGAGCAGACCCGCTGCCCAGGCTCCCATCTAGCTGGCAGGTCCGAAGGCTCACTCGGTGTCAGGTTCTATGTTAAAGGAAAAATGGCCCCGAGCAGACCCACTGCCCAGGCTCCCATCTAGCTGGCAGGTCCGAAGGCTCACTCGGTGGCAGGTTCTATGATTAAGGAAAAATGGCCCCGAGCAGACCCGCTGCCCAGGCTCCCATCTAGCTGGCAGGTCCGAAGGCTCACTCGATGGCAGGTTCTATGTTAAAGGAAAAATGGCCCCGAGCAGACCCGCTGCCCAGGCTCCCATCTAGCTGGCAGGTCCGAAGGCTCACTCGGTGGCAGGTTCTATGATTAAGGAAAAATGGCCCCGAGCAGACCCGCTGCCCAGGCTCCCATCTAGCTGGCAGGTTCGAAGGCTCACTCGGTGGCAGGTTCTATGTTAAAGGAAAAATGGCCCCGAGCAGACCCGCTGCCCAGGCTCCCATCTAGCTGGCAGGTCCGAAGGCTCACTCGGTGGCAGGTTCTATGATTAAGGAAAAATGGCCCCGAGCAGACCCGCTGCCCAGGCTTCCATCTAGCTGGCAGGTCCGAAGGCTCACTCGGTGGCAGGTTCTATGATTAAGGAAAAATGGCCCCGAGTAGACCCGCTGCCCAGGCTCCCATCTAGCTGGCAGGTCCGAAGGCTCACTCGGTGGCAAGTTCTATGTTAAAGGAAAAATGGCCCCGAGCAGACCCGCTGTCCAGGCTCCCATCTAGCTGGCAGGTCTGAAGGCTCACCCGGTGGCAGGTTCTAAGTTCTCAAGAGATGATCTCAAGAGCATTCGCATAAACCACGCGCCGGAGAGGGGATCACACTCCACTTTCATGACTACCTAAGCGAAACCCCGTGATGCGCGAATGGTAAGGTTCACTCGGTAGCGCGAGGTCGAAAGGGAACGACCGACCTAAGTCATCTTCGAGCATTCGCGGGGTGTCCAAGACAGTCGCATCACGACCTAACGTCCTAATGAGCCTAACGAGGTATAGCGGCGAATAAGAAATAATCAACGTCCTAATGAGCCAAGCGAGATATAACGACGAATGACAAAAAATTGAGATAACACAAATTGTAATCGATATATATATATATTTTTCAAGGACATTCGCCCAGTTCATGATTACATCCAAAAGGGAGATAAAAAAGAGGATAAAATACAAAGAACCCGCCTCATGGGCCGGCAGACTTCTCGCCAGAAGGCCCACCGCTTTCGCTCGAATCCAGCAAGAGGGCGTCTTCACGCGGCTGGCCATCCTCGTCCTCCGGGAAGGGGATAGGAATGTAGAGCTCGGGGACGACCTGTCGGGCAGAGAGGCATTCGACCTCCTCCTTCAGGTACCCAGCCTGCCGCAGCACCTGCAGCGCATGCTTAACGGCGCTCTGGGCGTTCTCTTGCATCAGCTGCTCCAATTCGTGGTGGGGGTAGAAGTGCCCCCCACTCGCCAGGGCGAGTGCCGAGGCCTCGGCTTCTCGCGACCGCTGGGCCTCGGCCTTCGCCAACCGGACTTCGTCCTCAAGACCGACCACCCGCGCGCGAAGCATCTCGGCGACCGTGGTGTTCTGAAAAAGAAGAAGAAAATATTACAAAACATACATATATAGGTGGTAAGAAGAGAGTGCAGCAATCGGCAACAGGTCACTCGCGAGAAGGGAAAGTATATACCTCTGCCACGGGGCGGCGGGCGAGAAGGGTTTCCGCAGCTTCCAGCTTTATCTTAAGATCACGCGCCTCGACAGAAGCGACATTCCGGGACTCCTCAACCTCCTTCAAGTTCCGCGCCAGTTTGATGCTCCGGCGCGAAGACATATGCGCGAGCTTGAGCGCCCGCAGCATGGCCCTGGCACTCTCATGAGCGAGAATCTGGGTCGTCTCGGCATCATAGACTTCGGCGTCTTCTCGGCCATAGAGGGCATACGCGATGGCGTAAGCCTCACCGCTGGCGAGATCGCTCTCTATCCACGACGGATGGAGGGTGGAGAGCGAGACCCTGTTAGCATTCCTATCCCACTTCACCAGGGGAGCCCCCGAGGGGTCCGTGTACTTCTCGCCGCTGGGAAAGTTCCGGTGGTCCCTGGGCAACGGAGGCGGCGGCAACGACGATCTCGCCGTGGTCTCAGCCCCGTCTGGCGCACCCGACCCCAAGGTTTGGGCCGGTGCATCTGCCCCCTGGGTTAGGGCTGGCGCGCCCGTCCCTAGGGTCTGGGTCGGAGCACTCGTTCCTGGGGTCTCGTCCAAGATTCCCTTCCCCTTGGCGGAAGGACTTTTTGGCTTCTTGGAGGAGGATGAAGTGAGCGCTCCGAGTTTTCGCTTCCGGCCGCTGGGCTTGGACGAAGAAGGTTCCTCCCGGCAAGCATCCGCTGCGGCCTGCGCAAGAGACACGCAGAACCCCGGAGGTCGTGGCGGATGAAAGGGGAAACTTCGCACACCTACGCAAGAACGCGAATGGGTTAGCGAATGGGGTAAGATACACAGCCTAAAGGAAAGGAGGGGATCTCGAGAAAAACCTACCCTCACCCTGCGGAACGGGCGGGAGTGAATTGACGTTTCGCCGGAGATAGACGAGGTCCATCCCATGCTCCAGAATGTATTGATGGAGTTTGGCCTCGTGCCCACCTAAGGTCGGGGGGCGGAAGGTTGACTCCTCCTCCTGCACCGGGGCAAGAAGAGTGTTCCCCAGACTCCCGCTGACGAAGAGGAAGCGGCGAACCCAGTCATGGTTTTTGTTCGGGAGCCCATAATGCTTGAGTGGGCTTTGACCCGAGAAGAAGGAGACGCCGTGGGTGCAGCGGAAAGTGTAGAGTTTGCGGAAGACGGGAAGCGAGAACTCGATCCCCTCTTCCCGCAGGTAGCACGCGTACCCGACCAGCATGGCGATAGAGTTGGGGTTGAGCTGGTCGGGCACGACCCCGTAATACCGGAAGGTCTGGCGGAGCTCCGGCCAGATGGGAAGGCGAAAACCCACCTCGAAGTGCTCTAGCGGGATCGCAAGAGCACAAGGCGAGATGGTGTTTAGACGGTCCTCTGGCCCGGGCTTCCGCGCTTGAAATCCCGGCGGAACGTAGTCCGCGACAGCGGTCAGGTAAGCCTCATCGGAAAGATCGCAAGAGTCGAATGCGTGGTTGGCGAATGCGCTGGCGCACCTGGCCCTACCTTCGGCTTCACCACCCATCGAATACTGAAGAAGGCGGGAGCAGTAGGGAAGAGAGAAGCGCGAGTGCTAGCGCGAGGAAAGAGAAGGAGCGGATGGTAAGGTATTTAATACGGTGGTTGAAAGACCTATTTATAGAAGGGCTAAACGGCGTTTGGGCTTTCGAGGTAACGGGTGTGCAGATAGCAGTCGCGCCTTCTCGACGCCTCGGAACCCGGGCCGACCTCTCTCGCTCAGTAATGACCAATGCCCTGCGGTTATTCTCTCATTGACTACGCGAAAGAGGTTAAGAAAGCATTCGACAATAATAAAACATTCGGCAATACCCAAGCAAGATATAGGGAATAAAAGACAAAGCATAGAGCATTCGCAAAACACAGGGCATAAGATTATTACAGACGGAAATAAAAATCCAGCATCCACACTACAGAAAACAGAAAGATTACAAGAAGGGCGAATAAAGACTGGCTCAATACTCCTCCCAGACCCACCGACCTCGCTTTCGCGACCCAGCTTCCATGGGCATTCGCGGGCGGTAATATGAGAGTATATTGGTGATCTCATGGGAAGCCAGTTGGAGTTGGTCCCGGGCTCGCGCGGCGTGTGTTTCGGGAGACAACTCCCCTCCTTCGCCCCCCAGGCGCTCCACCGTGGTGAGAATGCGCGAGTAGTCCCGATGGAGGTCCTTTAACTCACGCGCGACTCTCAGCCGCACGTCGTCCACCTAGCCGGCTACGTTTCGCTGGTTGTGGATGAGCTTCCCCAGGACCTCCGAGATCCGATCCTTCAGGGTCGCGTGATCCGAGGAATCACCCAGAAAGTCAGCGAGATCCCCAGGGGAAGGGAGAGGCGAGAGCATTCCCTCTCCCCCCTCGTAGTAGGAGTCGAAGGGGGAGGCTTCCCGATAGCCTGCGGAATCACAACTAGGTTAGTGGTGATAAAATATGCGAGTACGATAGGGGCGGGTGAGTGAACTGACCTGGGGTGGGGTCCCGGTGACCTAAAGGACGAGACGAATGGGGGTGCGTTCCAAACAACCAGGCGGGAGGTAAGACCTTTCCCTTTCCTGGACGGTAAGGCTGTGAGGAAGGAGCTGGAGCATCCGCAGGATCATCCGCGCGGTCCTGCTGACCGAGTCCCTTCTGGGGAGATACCCTCGGCTCATCCGCGAGCACGGAGGGGTTCGGTCGAACAGGGAAACTCGGAGGAACAGTGTCCCGCAGCGAAAGGTCGGGGTCGAGGGCTGCGAAAAGTAGTGGTCAGCAACGAGCCACATGAAGGGAGAATCTAAAAGGGTTTACAACTTACCGGACTGCAATGAGGTCTCGCCCGGAGGGGGTGGGGGAGCAAGGTCCAGATCTGGAGGTCTCTCGTTCGCGAGAGGTAGCACCGCGACACTGCCCGAGACGGCCCCGTGTCCAGTCTCCGGCACCAAAGCCCCCTGCGAATGGTCAGAATAAACGCAGGGTAAGGGACAGGAACTAAATGGAGACAGGAGGAATTCTCATACCAGCATCGCAGGGTCCGGAAGGGCATCCGCCAGCGTGTTCGCCGGTGGAGTATCCGCCGGAGACTCCGAGGCAGTCTCGCCTCTCTGACGATTCAGCCGAATCGCCTTGGCTCGACGCGAGACATAGGGGGCGCTCGGATCCCGTTTAGACATCAGCCAGGGAGCAAATTTGGATGCCTTGGGGGCAGTTGCAGCTTGGGCCGCAGCCAGGCGGTCGATCATCTCTCGCGAGAGGGGTTTCGCAGAAGGTTTGTGGAAAGACATTAGGAAGTGGAGAAACTCCGAGCCAAGATGAGAGAGTGGTCCAGAAAAACCTGACATGAGGATATATATATAGAATGACGGTGGGACCCGCAGAATATTATGAGGTCCAGTCAGCAGGCACTCACCGAATACAGGGTTGGACTGTTCTTTCCGAGCGCAGGAATCACTCGCAAAGAGCGGGGATTGTGTACAACCCGTATTCGCCGAGTGGGCCCCTCAAGCCAGCTGGCGAGACCTGGGCCAGTCAGATCATTCGGCCAGGTTCGGATAAGTAGAAGGGCTCCCAGGTCGATAGGGAAGGAATTCGGCGAGTGGTGCCCTCACGGACCATTCGCCCAGAGGAATGGGCACTCGCCCAGCTAGGCGGATGCCCAGCGAGTGGTGCCCTCACGGACCATTCGCCCAGGATGATTTGAGGAGGAAATGACCAGGATACCCCTGGTGGGTTGCAAATAGCCCTTCGGAACAGCGGAGTTAGGCTGTTAGCAGACCAATTAGGGGTGTCGTTAGTAAAATTAAAAGGCGGATTCATGCTATTTGCAGACCAGCCTAGAAAAATCTATAAATAGACCCTTAAGGGCACCTTGGAGGAGATCCGATTTTAGAGAATCCTCTCCTCCAGGCTAGTTTTTGGTCTGCTGCTAGTGCCCTCCAAGGTGCCCGGTTGAGCTCTGGTTCGGGAGGGGAAGCTCTCTAAGATCTTCCGGGTGTGTGGCGGGACCTCCTCGCTTCAGCCTTGGGTCTATTCATATTCTCACATCCACCGTCAAGAGAGTCTAGTGAGGGAGAAATAAGCATCGGCTACACCCTCAGTGGGTCCGAACTCAAGAGACCTGTTGCAGGTTTCAATAGTCGAGAGATTCAGCATGAATGAGGGGAAGAGCAGCTCCATTCCACTGGAGGTTGGGCTGAAGCTTCGGAAGGAAAAAAAGGAGAATTCTTCCTAATCCGAAGGTCTTCCGGGCACTGATGGAGATTCTAATCTACCTGACTATTACAAGGCCTGACATCGCTTTTGCCATCGGCCGAGTGAGTCGGTACATGTAGGAGCTGCGAAAGCCTCATCTGGAGACAGCTAAAGGGATTTTGAAGTACGTGAAGGGAACCCTTGAGATGAGGTTGTCTTACGAAGAGAGGACTGATTTCAAGTTGCTTGGGTACACAGATGCAGACTATGGAGGCGATGCTGATGATCACAAGTCGACATCAGGTTACGTGTTTCTATGTGGAGTAGCTGTTATCTCTTGGTGTAGCAAGAAGCAGGATTCTATCTCCCTTTCCACCACTGAAGTTGAGTACAAGGTGTCGTGCTTAGCAACTCAAGAGTGTGTCTGGCTGAGGAGGCTGGTGGAAGATGTGGACGAGAAGTTCAGTGGACCTACGGTTCTTCGCGGTGACAACGAGAGCTCTTTGAAACTGGTAACCAACCCAGTGTGTCACGCAAGAACAAAACATATAGAGATTGAGCATCACTTCATCAGAGAAAAGGTGTTGGGTAGCTTGATTGCGGTGGAGCATGTGCAGAGCGAAGACAACATTGCAGATATATTCACGAAACCCCTTTCTGTGGGGCAGTTCAGGAAGCTTCGTTTGCTGCTCGGAGTTATTGACGAAGCTCGCTTCAAGGGGGAGTGTTAGATTTGTGAAGTGAGCTACCGCAGGCGCTAGGGCTACCGCCGACGGTGGCTCAACTTCCAGGTGGCATCTCCCGGATCTATAAATAGGGGGTCAATCCCCCTGCAAAGTATACGTGATAGAAATAGAGACTTGAGCGGTCTCAATTTGGCGATCTCAGTTAGAGCGAACTCGGAGTGAGTTCGGCAAGTGACCTAGAGCAGGTTTCTTGAGTGTGGGAGACCGCGAGCGCTAGGAGCTAGCGCAGGCGGTAGTGGCTGAAGCGGTCTGTCTGTCTGCAACCTGCGGTCTCGTTAGTGGAGTGTGCGAGCAGCGAGCTCGCGGTCTGAGAGCTAGCGCGGGCGTTAGGAGGTAGCGTCGACGATAGTGGAGAGGTGGAGAAGCGGACACTGTTCCCGTCCAGTTATTTTTATTTGTATTCAGTTGTTGTAAACCAAGTTGTATGCAATTTGTCTTCAGTCATGTCTCTTGTAATTGTTGTAACTATTTACCAAGCAATAAAGAGGTATTTTTTGTTCATTCTTGGTGTGCTTGTCTCAGTGTTCCATTGATTTTGAAAATTTCAGGGGGGGGGGGGGGGGGGGGGTGGGGTGTTGCTTCTTCCAAATTGTGCTTTTTCACTTTGAAGGAACCTTACTTCCTTCAAAGTAACCTTCATAGGAACCTTACTTCCATTGTCGTGGTGGTCGGAAGAGGTGTGATTGCGGCTAAGGAATTTTTTGTGATTAGGGGTGGAAACCTCGAGTGTGTTATGGCCCGTCGTTCCTACTGGGGTTTTCGGGGGCGATTGAATCGTTGTCCCTTCGTAACTTCCTTGCTATGGGAACCTCTGCATGATGACTGAGTTAAGCTCAACTTTGATGATGCCTTGAAACGCCAATTAGGTTGGGGTTGCAGCTGATTGAGGAACTATCATGGTTTTGTTCGATTGGCCAGTGACATTCGTTTTCGTTGCTTATCCGCTCCTTCTATTGAGCTCCGTATTTCGTGAGAGGGTCTCCGTCAAACGATCATTATTCTTAGGTTCCAACGCATTGTTGTCTAGGGTGACGCAATGACGGTTATCGAGTGAATCAATGTTTTTTTGTCTGTTTTGGTAACAAAAGAAAATAAGTTCGGAACATTAGAGATTGAGGGCCAGTTTGGGTGAGCTGTTGCTGATGAAAAGCTGTTGATGAATAGCTGCTGATAGTAAAAGTGTTGTTTCTGGAAAACAGAGTTTTGTTAAAAATTGTTTGTGTGAAATGGAGTTTGCAGAGCTTTTGATAAGCTGTTTTGTAAAAACTGTTTGGCAAAAATGGAGTTTTTTTAGGTTAATTTTTTCTAATAAATTTAAATTCTTTGTTTAATACCTGAAATCATTTTCAACATTTAAAACCAACGTCACACCACATACCAAATAAAAATTCAATGTTTTTCAGATATTACAAAACAACATAACAAAAAAAAAATTTAAACTCTCGACGCACGGATCCATCAGCTGCATGCAAGTATTTCGGTGTATCACCTACATAATTGGAAATACTTTATATTAGATTCTTATTTTAATTTAAAATTTAAAATATGAGGAATGAATCTTACCTTCTTGCATTATAGAGTTGTTGCGCTATAGACTCACGCAGTGTTAACATCTCGTCTACACCACTTGATGTATCAGTGCATGTATTATGTTGTCTTTGTGAGCCCACTCCGCCTCCCGTACGCTGGCTCTCACTTTCTCTAAAATCAGGATCCATACGTGATGGATGTCTCCGTATAAAATTATGCAAAGTCATTGTAGCTAGGACGATACGTGTTTGTTTCTCAAAACTATAGGTAGGCATCACAGAGTATTGCCCATTTTTTCTTCCATACACCAAAAGTGCATTCAATCACACTCCTAAGAGAAGAGTGTGCCTGATTGAAAATCTCTCGAAGTCCCTCCACTGGACGATTACCACGAGCAAAATCAGGAAGATGGTACCGTGTATCTGGATATGGTTTTATATACCCTCTTTGCAGTGGATATACAACGTCTACCAAATAATACTTTCCTGCTTGAATAACGCACAAATTTTAATGAAAAAAATAGGGAAGAAGTAATGTATGAACTGCATTTATAACATCATTACCTCTGGGGGTGCGGGAAGTTATACTTGGGATTGCTTATAGCAAAATTAAAAATCAGACTATCATGCGCGGATCCTTCCCAACCTGCCATGGCGAAAGTAAAACACATGTTGAAGTCGCAAACATCCATAACATTTTGTGTAGTAATTTCATGACGCCCAATGTACGGTACTTGTTTTTTAACTAGAATACTTGCATCAACATGTGTTCCGTCTATTGCACCAATACATTTTTTAAAAAACGGCATATAACGCGCATCTCCCGTAATTTCTTATGGAGTATTAACAAAATCTCTGTCTTGGGGCACTATAACATCTTCTGCAAGGCGCAGTAGTGCACGCAGACCTTCGCTAAAATATCTGCTGGCAATCTCGGTTGAATGTTGAAACCGCTCACTTGCTTTTCTGATGGTCTCGTTATGTGATAAAACATACAATGTAATTGCAAGGACCTCTCTACTTGCGGTCCTTCGCGAACCTTTCAATCCGTAGTTTTGTTCTAACGTTTGTAGTAGATCAAAAAATATTTGTTTTGGCATTCTGAAAGCATTATGAAATCTTCCCGGATGCCCACCAACTAATTAACTCAGCCATTTATCACCAGTTTGTTTTGATGTCATGCATGATGTGATCAAATTGAATAAACTGGTGTGTTCAACTAACACATATATCGTCAAAGTTAGAACTTGATGATATGCAGCAACATGACGCCTTCTAACCCTTTTATACTCATCACTAGAAGAATCTAAGTCGTCACTGGACATTCTCTGATTCACAAAAATAAAGTAAAGCACAAACAAAATTAAACATTGTAGCAAAATGTAAAAGTCTGAACAAAAAAATTAAACAAAGCAAGATGTAAAAGCAAATTAAAGATAACATCTAATAGCAATGTGACAAGATTACATAGATTAAACATAGCATTTAATAGCAAATTAAACATTGTTTAAACATATCAAGATGTAAAAGCAAATTACATACCCTGAACAAAAAAAGTTGCAACATATCAACTACACATCATCTCCTACTCAGACCCTTTTCCGTAGCGTGTGCGCAGCCATCTAACCCTGATCTTCTCCCTGAGACACATAAAGGTCTCCCTATGATTCTTATCCATCAGCAACATTGTAGCAAAATCAAAAAAATCATACTCTTGGCATATCTCAGGGTAAGATTCAAGTTTCTCCAAAGCTTGGACAATTGTGAATGGGCAACTCATCTTTGGCGGCATACACACACACAATCAAGCACATACACATACACATTTATACAACACACACACACTGTGAAGACCCCTACTGGTCTTCCCAAACTGATCGGCACAGAATCAATAAGAGATCACAGTACAATCATAACAACCTTTATTTCAGCTGATTTACAGATTACATTGTTTTACAGACTTCCAAAACGTTCTAAAAATACACAATAATTTTCTTTACAGTCACGAAGATGACTTTCCGATCCTTCTTCAAGTGCTTTGTACATTTTGATCCATACCTGATCTAACTCATCAGGTGTAGGCCTCTGAGACGCAACTGGAGGTGCACCTGTTACCTAAAAAAATAAATCCACAACGGGTTAGTCATAAACATGACTAAGTGAGACAGCATCTCGTGAAACTGTGTATACAGACAACAAGGAGGTATAACAATATGCATACATGGAAAGCGAAATGCAATTACATAGTCTATGTTTGAAAGCCCCTTTTTATTTAGGTTCCATTTACTGGGAAATACTTGGGTAATGCATATCTTGAATTGGCCACACCCCCGAAGGGCATAATTGTAGGCTCACCCCTACTGGTGAATCCTCAGTGGATGCCTACACGTCACCGGATTCAAAGCCCTCGTATTTCCCCATGCCAGCTTTTAAATATGATTTGTTATTTACGATAAAATTCCCCTCAGAATATATATCGCTATAGTGTTTCCCTTGCCCACATTCGATTAGCGATTCCATCATTTTTAATTCAAATGCACATGCAGGCTTCTTATAATAAAATACACTGACATATTAAAATTACTTGAATAGATAAAATTCCAAGAGATAGAATACTCACCACCGCCTTTCCGGTCCCTTTGTTCGTATTGCCACGATTTGCCTGAGAAGCCATCCCTGACTTTCTGGGTCTTGGAAACCACTAGAACATATACTTCTTTAGTCGGGTTGCTTCACAATTCGTTAATCGTAATCGTAAATAGCGAACTAAGGAAATTATAAATCGAAAACAAAGTGCGAGAAAAATAGCGACATAAGATCGAATTGTATCCCTTGCTGGACAACTAAGTATGCCTCGAAATGTTCTAAAATCAGCTCTCTCCAAATGGACTTCCCGTCCTCGTAACGTAGTGTCCAGCAAGGCTACAATATAGTGACAAAAACTGCAAGAAAACAACGTAAAAGTAATCACAAAATCTGTCCCAAAATCTGTCCCAAAACTGACCCAAAGTCAGTCCCAAAACTGTCCCAAAACTGACCCAAAATCAGTCCCAAAACTGTCCCAAAACTCCTCTTTAAAACAGCGTAATAGTAAGGAACAATAGAACTATGTTGGTGTAAAAAGCAAGGGAGGAGATCCTAAAAAAAATCAGTGAGAAACTAGTGCAAAACTAGTGAAAATAGTGAGTGTAAGTACATCACAAAATCAGTGAGCAATCCCTGTAGACCCACATCATAATGTTCATAGCAAATCCGTAGAGAAGAAGCAGAAATTTCTACTGCCAGTCCAAGAGAGAAGAGGGAAGGAGATACCAGCACAGAAGAAGGTCGAGGATTCCTATCGGCGGCCGGCAGACAACAAGGGCAGCAGCGTTTTTATCGGACAGCACGCACACCACCACAGTCGGCAGCCCTAAACCAGCGGCACAGGAAGTGACGGCACAGAGCAGCGGCAGAGGTCCGTATAGGTAGGGCAGAACTGAGAGGAGGTAGGGGAAGAAGGAGTAACAGCACAGGAGAGAGTGCGTGAGATCGAAGGAGAGATTGACTGCAATTTATACCCGCTAAGAGCGGTTCGACGGAAGCGGCAGAGCCCCCATTTGACGCCATCTGCGATATCGGAAGCGGCAAAGAGGCGGAACAGGAGTTCAGCGGCAAGGAGGTGCCGCTCAAGTATAACAGCAGCGCCAAAAGTCCAAGTCCAACCTAATTAACAGCAAGCCCAGCCGATAAAAACCAAATCCAACTATATGCCAACTCACTTAAAATCAGGTCCAGCCGATGTCCAGCCAGCAATGCCAATGCCAAACAATTAAAACCCAAATCCCCTAATCAGCCCACCAAATAACAGCACCAATCCAGATTTGAATGTTCAATGGCAGCCCACCATTTAATATAAAACTTATGCATCAAACCACTTAACTCGAAAATGAAAACAAAATGAAACGAAGATGAACGCAAACGAGAAAACAAAAAGCGCGAAAATTTATTCAAAAAGTAAGCCTGCCTTGCGTTTTATCATCATCGGGGATGTCAAAATGTTCAAAAGTGGCATAAGTATTTATGGTCGTTACAATTCATCCCTCCTTACATAAATTTTCGTCCTCGAAAATCTTGAAACATAAAAGAATACGTCTACTTTCGCCGATAAGGCTCTAAGTTGAACGCTCGGGGCTGAATTTGACGTTCTTTGGGAACATCTGAAGGAGGAGCAGAAGTCTGAACAGGAGCAGGTACTGGGGGAGGTGCGGGTGCAGGAGTTGATGCTGATGCGAAAGACTCAGCAATCAAATTATATAGCTGCCGTTGAAGAGGAGGTTGAGAATTGAGTTCTTTCATGCGCAGTTTTGGGCAGTTCTTCTTTGTGTGCCCTGGCTCACGACAATAGTAACAAGCGCCAATCAAGCACTCACCGCGATGATATCTATTGCATTTCGTACATTTGTTTGTGGTTGCTTGAGATGCGGTACTACTTGATGGGCCAGTCTGGAGTAATTTGGTATCTTTACTCTGCGTTTCAACCTGGGTTGGAGTCTCCGTGACTTTTCTCTTCCCACTCTCCCGATTCTTTTGTGATTTTCCTTGATCAATTTCAACTAATCGTGCTCGCTCGACCAACTTTCCGTAATCGAGAATATCGAGGGGTACGATGAGATTGCGGATGTCATCTTGTAATCCTTGTTGAAACTGTAGGCAACGATCTTCTTCGGTTGTTACGAGAGATTCGGCATAATATGCCAATTTTGAGAATTCTGCTTCATATTCTAACACTGACTTTGTTCCCTGAACGAGTCGTAGAAATCGATCGTGCAGAACTCGCTTCTCTGACCGCGACACAAACCAGTTAGTGAATTCGTGAAGAAAGAGTTCCCAAGTCACTACTCTACGTCGACCAAACTTGGTAGTGACGATGTTGTTCCACCAGCGTTTTGCTGCGCCTTCTAGTAAGAAAGACGCGAATTCAACTTTTCGATCTTCCGGACATCGCATGACTTGGAAGATGGTTTCGATACGAAGTATCCAGTCTTCTGTTTCCAAGGGAGTCAGACCTCCTACGAAAGTTGGTGGTTTTAATTCCATAAACTGTTTGAGGTCGTAGTCCACTTGTCGGTATTGGGGCGTCGGTGCTGCCACTGTTGGACGAATATTCAGGGGAGGGTTCATTGGGTATTGCTGAGGTTGTTGTGGAAGAGTTGGTCCTAATGTCGTTAAGGTTGGGAAGACCAATTTCAAGGCCTCTACGATGGATAACACGAAATCGGAAGGACGTCTACGGTTTTGATGACCATTATCACTTGCTTCTGATCGGGTCATTTCTTGCTGATCGGGATCTGCTTGAGTCTCCTGAGGACGTCGATCACGGCGACTGGAATAGACGTGAACAGGTTCCTATACACAAAACGAGTATTAATGATGTTACGGTTTAAGGTTTGTGTTATGTCTTGATACTGCTTCCTACTTATTGAAAACCTGGCTTTGATATCATTTGTGAAGACCCCTACTGGTCTTCCCAAACTGATCGGCACAGAATCAATAAGAGATCACAGTACAATCATAACAACCTTTATTTCAGCTGATTTACAGATTACATTGTTTTACAGACTTCCAAAACGTTCTAAAAATACACAATAATTTTCTTTACAGTCACGAAGATGACTTTCCGATCCTTCTTCAAGTGCTTTGTACATTTTGGTCCATACCTGATCTAACTCATCAGGTGTAGGCCTCTGAGACGCAACTGGAGGTGCACCTGTTACCTAAAAAAATAAATCCACAACGGGTTAGTCATAAACATGACTAAGTGAGACAGCATCTCGTGAAACTGTGTATACAGACAACAAGGAGGTATAACAATATGCATACATGGAAAGCGAAATGCAATTACATAGTCTATGTTTGAAAGCCCCCTTTTATTTAGGTTCCATTTACTGGGAAATACTTGGGTAATGCATATCTTGAATTGGCCACACCCCCGAAGGGCATAATTGTAGGCTCACCCCTACTGGTGAATCCTCAGTGGATGCCTCCACGTCACCGGATTCAAAGCCCTCGTATTTCCCCATGCCAGCTTTTAAATATGATTTGCTATTTACGATAAAATTCCCCTCAGAATATATATCGCTATAGTGTTTCCTTTGCCCACATTCGATTAGCGATTCCATCATTTTTAATTCAAATGCACAGGCAGGCTTCTTATAATAAAATACACTGACATATTAAAATTACTTGAATAGATAAAATTCCAAGAGATAGAATACTCACCACCGCCTTTCCGGTCCCTTTGTTCGTATTGCCACGATTTGCCTGAGAAGCCATCCCTGACTTTCTGGGTCTTGGAAACCACTAGAACATATACTTCTTTAGTCGGGTTGCTTCACAATTCGTTAATCGTAATCGTAAATAGCGAACTAAGGAAATTATAAATCGAAAACAAAGTGCGAGAAAAATAGCGACATAAGATCGAATTGTATCCCTTGCTGGACAACTAAGTATGCCTCGAAATGTTCTAAAACCAGCTCTCTCCAAATGGACTTCCCGTCCTCGTAACGTAGTGTCCAGCAAGGCTACAATATAGTGACAAAAGCTGCAAGAAAACAACGTAAAAGTAATCACAAAATCTGTCCCAAAATCTGTCCCAAAACTGACCCAAAGTCAGTCCCAAAACTGTCCCAAAACTGACCCAAAATCAGTCCCAAAACTGTCCCAAAACTCCTCTTTAAAACAGCGTAATAGTAAGGAACAATAGAACTATGTTGGTGTAAAAAGCAAGGGAGGAGATCCTAAAAAAAATCAGTGAGAAACTAGTGCAAAACTAGTGAAAATAGTGAGTGTAAGTACAGCACAAAATCAGTGAGCAATCCCTGTAGACCCACATCATAATGTTCATAGCAAATCCGTAGAGAAGAAGCAGAAATTTCTACTGCCAGTCCAAGAGAGAAGAGGGAAGGAGATACCAGCACAGAAGAAGGTCGAGGATTCCTATCGGCGGCCGGCAGACAACAAGGGCAGCAGCGTTTTTATCGGACAGCACGCACACCACCACAGTCGGCAGCCCTAAACCAGCGGCACAGGAAGTGACGGCACAGAGCAGCGGCAGAGGTCCGTATAGGTAGGGCAGAACTGAGAGGAGGTAGGGGAAGAAGGAGTAACAGCACAGGAGAGAGTGCGTGAGATCGAAGGAGAGATTGACTGCAATTTATACCCGCTAAGAGCGGTTCGACGGAAGCGGCAGAGCCCCCATTTGACGCCATCTGCGATATCGGAAGCGGCAAAGAGGCGGAACAGGAGTTCAGCGGCAAGGAGGTGCCGCTCAAGTATAACAGCAGCGCCAAAAGTCCAAGTCCAACCTAATTAACAGCAAGCCCAGCCGATAAAAACCAAATCCAACTATATGCCAACTCACTTAAAATCAGGTCCAGCCGATGTCCAGCCAACAATGCCAATGCCAAACAATTAAAACCCAAATCCCCTAATCAGCCCACCAAATAACAGCACCAATCCAGATTTGAATGTTCAATGGCAGCCCACCATTTAATATAAAACTTATGCATCAAACCACTTAACTCGAAAATGAAAACAAAATGAAACGAAGATGAACGCAAACGAGAAAACAAAAAGCGCGAAAATTTATTCGAAAAGTAAGCCTGCCTTGCATTTTATCATCATCGGGGATGTCAAAATGTTCAAAAGTGGCATAAGTATTTATGGTCGTTACACACACACACAATCAAGCACACACACACACACACACACACACACATACAACACACACACACACACAATCAAGCACACACACAAACTCACACAATCAGAGCACATACACACACTGTAAGATCCCCCTCCCGGAACACAAAACACGGTCGAGGGGAGTCTTATGCCCAGAACAGCCGCCTTGCGGTAGCGTCAGCACACGAGCTAACCTGTACCACAAGACGCCTATCCTGCCGGCCAAACCAACTGAACAGTGCCAACCCATCAATAATAGAAAGCATTAAAGTCATAGGTTCACAATAAGTAATAAAGTCCAGAACAGAGAAAAGCAGAAAGCTACACAAGCTCCTGCAAATCATCAGAGTAACCAGCTAAATGCCCCAAGGGCTACATCTCAAAACACTCACCCGCCTCTGTCACTGACGGCAGCTAAGGTACTACAAACCCCAGCCCTGCACACCTGACCAGGCTGGCCTCCGGTGTTGAACGCTGCTATACCTCTGAATATGCTCCTAAAAAGAGGGACGTAGCAACCGTTAGTCATAAAGACTAAGTGGCTTCCCATCCGCTCCCCCGGCGACTCCAAGGCACCGGGCGGAAGGAAAGGAAGAAAAGCTGCAATATAACAGTAATATACAAAGCAGGTGACGGGAAAGTAAACTAGTGTATACACAAATTCTAAGCTACACAAGTGTAAAATGGGCTAATCTAATCATGTATAAGCAGGAGTATAATAAAGGTGTACAACAGTAAATAAACAGTAAGTAAAGCAGGTAAAGCAAGGCAGTAAGAATAGTAGCGACAAGTAATCAATCTCGTACCCTAACTTATATGAATGCCCATACAAACTTATAAGTTAGGATTTCCAGGAATTATAACTCATCATATAAAAGAGCCCATACTAATTTATATGATGAGGATCCGCAAGTGCGTATGCTATGTTATGCCATGAATGTTTTATGCAATGAAACTCACACACACGACTCTATGCGCATAGACCTTTGTAGTTCCCTCTGTTTGAAAGGAAGCCAACCTCTCGGGTACCAACCGCTGTGACACACGGTGGTAGCGGACCGGGCTGTCCACTCCTAGGCGGGTATACACTCTACCAGGCCTAGACCGCACGTACGCCTCGACGCTAAACAACCACGGAGCTCTGCGTACTCTTTGCTGGAGTCCACCAGACTGTGAGCCAAGTGAGAGGTGTCTTCGGGGAACTGTCGTCCCGACACGCAGCCAAGCTGGCCCCTTAGACCCCTACACACCCGCTAAGTCAACGTACCGCGGTCGGAGTGACGACCTGCATAGTACCGAAGACCTGCCACATTTCTGAGAATGTTACCGGGATAATCATCCCCTCGAGGTTCCCGCTCGACTAACCGGGCACCACAATCCTGCCACTCCCGCAACTGGGAGGAGATACATAAATCCAATCTTTCCCTACTATGGCTACTCTTGCCTACTTTAATTGTTATTGCAATTTAGGGTTAATCTTGGACTTCCCGAGGTGCACCCGGTGAAGGGCTCTCATCGGTACTAGGGGACGCAATGGGCTCAACCCCACCATCCTCCTCAAGACAATTACTTTGGTTGACGGTTAACAATTGGTTCACCCTTCATCATTTCATATAATTAAAGTGACTTAGCTCATTTCCCGTTCCACCCAATCGGGTTGGACGTACATTCATTCCTTCTACATTAACTCTAGCACCACCCCACAAGTAACCCTAGGATTGACCCTCCTTGAGTCCTTGTGTGCTATAACTCAATTACTGATTGTATACAACTTCTAAACACTACTTAGTGGTCTGAATTATCTAAAACTCAAAATTCTGTTTTTACTAAACGTAGACCACTAATTTGAACTAACCATCAACCCCATAAGGGAACCCTTCTAAAAAGTCATCACCAAGGTCGCTAATAATTATCCTAGTCTCTCTCTAACCTTAGTAAGATATGTTCCAATTTCCATAATTTTCCATATTAAATTGGTATTTAATATAATTTTAAGTAGTTAAGGCCTTAAGTCACATTACACATGAACTACCTTCAAAATGCTTCTTCATGCTTCATGAGAATTATCAGTAAGACAATATTCCATATCATGGTGGTTCACTGAGTATCATGACCCTAGGATGTAATTTGGCCTACTACATCACCATAATTGTATAAATACCAAAATGCCACTATAATTAGGAAAAGTAGTAATTCACTTCTGAAAAATCTACAAAAATTACCAGGTGTCCAAATGGGGACCTAGAGTCCACTGCCAAAAGATTGTGTCATTACCATGTGTTCTGATATTTTAAAATGATTAAACATCCAAAGGCGGCAATTATCAATTTCTACATGGGGTACAAGAAATAAAATTCAACAAGCTTCCAAACAATTATCATGGACATATATTAACCTAAAACTACAGATAACCAAGTATCACATCATAGCCCCATGATTTGATATTTTAAAAGATTAAAATTCCCTTAAGCTAGCAAGCGCTTAAAACTTCCTATACTAGGAATAAAGCTTCCATAACTCATAACAAAATTACCATAGCCTTATTTCATCCTAGTACTGCCACTGATAGTATATCAAAGTCATACAAGGTCATATGACCTTGCATTTTATTTTATTAAGGAAAAGGTGGCAATTTCATTATTAGGGAGAAAAGTACTTATGTGTCTCTAACAAGTCTCATGATGATTATCCTAGCCCTATAGCACTATTCCCTACCTAGGGATGAAGTCTGGTTGTCTAAATATGTGTTTAGGTCCTGGTTGCTTCATTAAGGCCCAAAAGGGCAAATAAGTAATTTTAGAGATATGGGCTAGGGTTCTTGGTCTCCATTGCTCCAATCACCCCTTGATGATGAGCAAGACCCTACACGGTCCCTAAGCCCCATTACCACTGGATTTGGATAAGCCCTTAAGGCTAAGCACCAAAATCCACGAGCCACCAAAGCTAAGTGGTTTTCAAACCTAGGGCATCAAAATGTCCCTTGGGGGTTCACCATTAAGATGAACTCCAATTGTCCTCAAATTTGAAACAGAGGCTACTCATAAACATAACTACATGCCACCAAAAAGGTTGGGGCCATTAGGGGTGATTACACCCACTAATTATTCTTAGTTAAGTTTTCTAAGTTATGATTAAAAGTAAAACAAAAAGTGCCCTAAACATACCACTATTTGGGCACATGGTAGGCCTAGGGTGGGCACTGATGTGGCCAAAATTTCAACCCCATAGGCCCACCCATTCAAAAGATATTATGGTTTTAGTGGGCTAACCCCACCTAGGGTCAGCCCTAGGAAAAGGCTCCTCTGGGGTCTACAGACCTCCAAATGCCAAAATCTTAGTTTCTAATGAAATTAGACATTTAGGGCTACAATAGTGTGTCTCACACCATAACATAAGTTACTCATATCAAGCATTGGGTATCCACCCACATGCTGACCTCTAGTGGAGCTAATACCTTTAGCATAGACTACTAATGCCCTAAACATAAAATTCTTTTTAAACTCGGCTATGTAAGAGTGAAGGAAAATTGCAGTTATTAAAAATAAAATTACTAGCACACATCTTAAGCACAGCAGACGATCCCTCATCGTCTACCTCCAGCCTAGGGCTGTGATCTGCCCAACCTGAAATATAACACATCTCTTCGTCGGCCACCAAAAACCCCAAACCGACCGACTAACACCGCCACCACCTTCCTCGCTTTGAGGTACATCGACGGGTGACGTGTTAGCGGTCGGAAGTGGCCGGAACATTTACCCGGAACATTTATTTCAGGCCGTCTCTTCACGGCTTGCTCTCCAATCGACTCTATTGAGATCGATATCTCACCTAGTGTGATCTAGGAAACTAGCACCAAGGGAGAGGGGAGGAAGTCACCTGATTTTCGGCCGACGATCGCGGCGGTCTCCTCCGAGGCATGGCGGCAGTTGGCCAAGGCTGAATAAAGGGGTCCTGATCCACAAAAATATCAAACATAAAATCAGTCAACATTACTCCAAACTAAAAAAGAAACAACAGACGGCCGGTCAAGGTAAAAGCCCCAAAGTTGTTCACGAGTTTGACTCAAATCTCCTAACAATAATTCTAACTGAAATGAGGAACAAAGATTAGACAACAGAAATTCCAAACAGCCTGCTCATAAGGAAAAGCTACTTCCACGCGAGAAATTGAATACTTCCTGGACACAAAACAAACTAACAGGAGTTTCCCCCAGCAACAATAAAAAGAGAAGTGGCAGCAGCTTTAACGGGACAGAAAAACAGCAATAGCCGGTCACCGACAACATCATTAAGATTCTCCAATATGCAGGTAATGGAACAATATTGCAAAGCAACAGTTGGCCAAGAGAAAACTGAAAACTAATTCTCAACAGTGAACCATCAACACCCACAAGGAAATCAAAAAGAGGAAGACAATAATATGCCATAAATAACAGCCCTAACAGAAGGAGAACAGCCGGTCCATAACTGAAACAAAAGGCAGCCGGCTAACCATAAATTGAAGCTAACAGGTAACTGGAACTACAACAGTCGACCAACAAAGGGTCAGTTAACTGGAACTGCAGCAACCGACCAACAAGAAGGACAAGCTATACCAATAAGAGCACCTAACATACATACTCAAAACAGCCCCCTCATAGCCTTCAAATTAGACAACGCTCAAGGAGCAGCCCCCAAATCAACAAGGAAAGGAGCCCCAACCAAAACATATCAGCACTCCAAATCAACAAAGAAAGGAACAACCCCAAAGCAAAGAGACAGCCTCCAAATAAACAAAGGACAGCAGCCTCATTTTCGAGTATAAACATCAACTTCCCCTCATGGAAACCAACTTAAGAAGCAGCCCCCCCCCCCCCCCCCCCCCCCCCATATGATCAACACTTAAGTAGCAGCCCCCACATGAACAACAAAGGAATTAAACATACATCAGGTTTTATAATAGCAGCCCCCTCAAATTAGACAAGAAAATAAGGCAGCCCCCAACCAAACAGCAAGCAGCCCGACTAAAGCCAACAACAGCAGCCCCATAAGAGGAGAAAACAAAAGGAAATAAGAGCAGCCCTCTAACTTGGATTCTACAATCAGCCCCGATGATGATATCAAACAGCCGCCTCACAAGGCAAATTTCGATAGATCAAAATAAACAGCAAGCCCAAAATAAATCCAGCCTGTGATCATGCATAACAGCCCCCAAACCAAAAATAACAAAAGCCCCAAAAATTTTTTACTAACCAAGATAAGGAGAGGCAGCCACAAAGATGTGAAAAGAGCCTTGCCAACAACCAAGGGAACACTACTAATCAAGAAAAAGAATACAGAAAAGAGATGGAGAGGAGGTAAGGGAAGAGTTTTCTTGCCGTGTGGAGTTGCGTTGGAGCATGAGCTTGCCGGAGAGATATCGGAGGAGAGGGGGTTTCCGTGCGGCGCAGCTGGGAGGAGAGGGACCGGGGGTTTGGTTGCTGGCTGACGGCGCGAGGTGGGAAGGATCGGGTAAGGGTTTCCTAACCTAAACTTACGTATATATATTATATATATAAGATTATAATTTATAATATAATAATAATAATAATAATGATAGTAATAATATTATAGTATTATTGTTATCATTTATCAACAAATAAATGCTTGCACCATGCACTAGAGAGCCCAGAATTTGTCCCGGAAGGGCTCGTTACGACCGTCTCGCCGATACGCATCTATCGGAACAGACCACGATCAAATCCGAGTTCGTCTGCTCCTTTTATGCTTGTCCGAGCATTTACAGCCTAATATACTTAAACGTCAAAACTCCTTCAAACGGCGTCGGAATCGCAAACGGATAAATCCGTTGAACTCGTACTATTGTGACGAGTCTAACAAGACTGATTGTGGTCGACTGAGAGGTCGTTACGCCTATTTCACGACTTTGGATAAATATGTTATTCGCAGACCACATTAATAAATTCGCCGATTCTCATCAGAATCGAGCGCAGACAGTTTTGTTGAACTCGTATAGGCTTCACGAGTCTAACAAAACTGACTGGGGTGAATACCGAGACCGTCTGCTGCATATCACATTTTGGATAAATATGCTATTCGCAGCCCGTGTCATTTGAGCTAACGTGCGCACTATAATTCCTTCAAGGCGGCACGCCTCCTTCGAGTTTTATTGCTCAAATTATACTCTCCGGACAGCTCGGATCCCGATACAGCAAACATCGAGACAAGGAATAGAAATGGTATTCGCCGCGTTCGTCGAGTGCACTTCTCCGACTCAGGTGCAAGACGGGCCCTCAATACACCACGAGCTCGAGTCAACTCGCTCGACTCAAAAACGCGCACAATGGGTCTAGCTCGAATCGGGATGTTACACACACAATCGTACATGGCTGCACACAATCCTGCACATATATACAACACACACACAATCAAGCGCACACACACACACACACACACACACACACACACACACACACAATCCTGCACACACACACACACACACAATCCTGCACACACACACATATACAGCACACACGCACACACAATCAAGCACACACACACACACACACACACATACAACACACACACACACAATCAAGCATACACACACAAACTCACACAATCAGAGCACATACACACACAATCATACATGGCTGCACACAATTCTGCACATACATACATCACACACACACACAATCAAGCACACACACACACACACAATCAAGCACACACACACAATCAAGCACACACACACAATCAAGCACACACACACACACACAATCCTGCACACACACACACAATCCTGCACACACACACACACACACACACAGACAACGCGCGCACACACACACAGACAACGCGCACACACACACAGACAACGCGCACATACACACAGACAACGCGCGCACACACACACACAGACAACGCGCGCACACACAAACAGACAACGCGCACACACACACACACACACAACACGCACACACACACACACACACACACACAACGCGCACACACACACACACAACGCGCACACACACACACACACAATCAAGCGCACACACACACACATATATAATTATACTGCACATACACATACAATCCTGCACAAACACACACACACACATATGTACAACACACACACACAACCAAGCACACACACAATCAAGCACACACACACAAACTCACACAATCAGAGCACACATACACATACACTACACACAAACACAATCCTGCACGTACACATTCAACATAAACAACACACACACACACACACTCATACACTTCAAACGCATACACACACCCACACATTTTCAACACATACACATTCAACATAAACAACACACACACACACTCATACACTTCAAACACATACACATTTTCAACATAAACAACACACACACTCATACACTTCAAACACATACACAAACTCATACATTTTTCACATAAACACATACACCTCTCATTTGCCTCTTCCAAAAGAGAAGGAATAAATGAAGAACAAACATAGCATAGTTATTGAGAAGATAATGGGGCAACCATTCAAGAATCATAGCAGTCGACGGAAGGTTTACCTGATTTGGATGTAGAAGAAACGACGAAACAACACAATCGGGAGCGGAGACCAGGTGGTGACGAAACGACGGGACATCACTGTCGACGGCTGCGGATGTGTGACGGCGTCGAAAGAGCAATGATCGTCGGCGGTCGGAGAAGAAACGAGGGCGGCGTGGAATCGGGAGCGGAGGAGAGGGTTTCTCGCGAGATCTGAAATGCGAATGAGCGCGCGGGGTATCGGGAGAAAAGTTGGAGTAGCGGCGCGGTCGAATTGGAATGCCGAGCCGCATTTTTGATAACCCTTAAACCGGCTTATATTAAAAACGGGATTTGCATATACGCGTAAACAAACACATCTTATTACACAACCGGGGTTTTTGGGCTGCCCCGCGGGAGCAAATAAGCTCGCCCAAATTTCCGACATGATCAAGCATGATTATCAGATTAAACTAGGACAGCCTCCTTTCCAGCTCCTTTTGCTGCGCGGTAGTCTTTCTCCTCAGAATCGCACTCCTGCTTTTACTGGCAGTCTGCTCTCCGTTCCCCCAAAACAAGGCACCAAAATAATGGCGAGTCGCCATCGCTCCGGCTCTTCCTTCCTCTGCCCGCCATTTCAAAACCTAATTTTTTCTGTTTTGATCCTCGTTTATACTCAACTGGATGAATTTATATACCCACCCACCCTTTTTATGCAGGATTACCTGAAGAGCGTCATTCCCTCACAGCTCATTGCAGAGCGCGGCTCCAATTTGGTAGTCATCAATCCAGGTACCAAATTTTAATATTGTTTAAAACCCTAAGGACCACATTTAAGCATCGAAACAATAAAATTTAATCGGAGACGATTCTAAATGCTTTCCTCTGATTCACCTATCAATCTTATTTCCAAGGTTCTGCAAATGTTAGAATTGGCCTAGCTCATCAAAAAGTGCCCTACAATATACCGCACTGTATTGCAAGATTTGGGAAGTCGGGGCAGAAAAACTTTGTTCAGGATCAGGTGGATTATAAAGTTTCGTTTTCATGTAGATGGAGTATAGATGGTAACTTGTTCCTGACTCGACATTTCTTGTTATCTCACCTTCAGTTTACTTTTTTGTTTCAGATGCTGAACACTCGAGCAACTCCTGCCCAAAATATGGAACGTGAGAATGCTTATAATACGGTATATAGTGGCAGTTGATACTCTTTCTGCTGATTCTTTGATTTTATATTTTTTCCCTATAGCATCTGATTTCTGGAAGCTTTAACTTGAATCTTGTATTCTAGGTTGCATCTTTTCTCAAGATACCACTTCTTGATGAAGAATTTGCAAACAATTCTTTTCCCCGCAAGGTTTGTCTCGCTAGTCATTGTTAAGTATAATGCTTCTCATGCTCCACCATGGATGATTTTCTTCTTTCTGAGATTTCTGAAGCCTTAGCAACCATAGTTTTTGAACTATCATTTCAAAGTATAATTCATATTTGTTGCTTAAATGTCTTTCATCATAACCCAATGTTCATTCCCAATGTGATATCTAGTACACTAGTAGTCCGTGTGCTCGCATCAAGGGCCCACTACACAAAGTTAGTCAGCTGTTCTACCGAATTTTGTTTGGAGATATTTTAGTGCAAGATTTTGCATGCGGATGCTGTTCAGGGAGAGGAATTTTGAGAATATATATATATCGATGAAGTTGTAAATAAAATTCATTTTATTTAGGGTTAGTGAATTTGAGTAAAATTCACTTGGGGTTGGGGTGATCCATGTTAAATTTGTATTTCTTCCGTGTTGTTTGCTTGAATTTTGTTTAAACAATATGCTCGCGGTTTTCAGATTGCTAGCAACCCCACAGACACTCTGGCTCCGCCGCGACAAGTTCGAGTAGGGACAACGTCCCAAGCCAACCTCCACCAGAAAAATTTCTCCCGCGGTTGGAGATGCAGTTTTTTAATCCAATCAAAGATGGTTGAAAGAGCCCCAAACTGGGCGCTATAGACAAGAGCAGTAATGCTCTTTCCGGAAAACCTATAGCCTATAGGCGAGCTTGGGCACATTGTGGTCAAGCCCAACATGAAGTGGGGTTTGATGATCAGCTCAACCAAATATTCTCCAAAATGTTGTGCAATGGCAGCACTGTCCCAAGCACCATCAGCATCCAAAAGTGCCGCCACCGAAAGCGACGAAAGCGCGTTGCAGTTCACAAATGTCGGCCATTTATACAAGGCCCGATTAAGGATCCATGCATGATTAAGGGAAATGATACTCAGTCCATCCGCAACTCGCCAACAGAGAATAGAATTTAGGCATTCATATCCGTTCTTGATAATGCGCCAAACTGGAGAATCACCACGCCTAGTGCTTTCCTCGTAGAGGCGATTGTTATACCGAGCATGCATAATTTTATGGAATAGAGTTGTGCCGGATTGGAGCAGCTCCCAGGAAAACGTTGCTCGTAGTGGCCCTTGTCAATACTAGTTGGGGCAATCAAAACGAGCAAGATCTTATGAAAACCTTGATTGGGTTCGATATCAGAGAATCTAGAGGATTTTTTTTCTTTTATTAGTATTGATGCATAAAATAAACCTTTGACTTTAGAAGTTAAATATCTGGTGTTGACGAGTGTGAAGCCATAATGAGGAGAAAAACTTACCTACATCAATGTTAGGTAAAACATTTATATAATATGAAATATAGTGGAAACAAAAAGATACAACAAAACATTACAACCTGAAATATAAACTCTTAATATTCTTACACTCCCTCTTAACTTGGAGTATGAATATTGATCATGCCCAATTTGTTACAAAGACATTTCACTATTTTTACAAAGACATTTCACTTACTTAAGATATCAACATGTTGATCTCTACTCTTAATGTGTCCAAGTGAGACAGGATCTTCACATTTTTCTCGAACAAAGTGACAATCGACTTTAATGTGTTTCATACGCTTATGAAAGACATGATTAGCGACAATTTGAATGGTTTCCTGATTGTCACATCGTAATTGCGTAGAAATTTGAACAAGATAGCCTATCCCATAAAGAATTTGTTGGGCCCACATAGTTTAAGCAATTGTACGAGACATAGCTCGATACTCGACATAACTCGATACTCGACATAGGCACTTGATCGAGCAATGGTATTCTGCTTCGTAACCGTGTCAAGATATCATGTTATCACACATGAAAAATAATACATTCAATTCAGTACTGGATTTCCATATAACCACGCATCATGTCCCATGAGAATCAGAAAAAGTCTCACTATTATGATGTCCATGATCATTGTAAACAAGATAGACCTGGAATCTTCTTCACATATCGAATGATACAAAGAATAACATCACATTGGGCATTTATTGGTGCTTCCATAAACGGACGAACCTTATTAACTGCACATGAGATGTCAGGTTGAGAGATAGTAAGGTAGTTCAATTTCCCAACTAGTTTGCGGTACCTTTCAGTTTCAGGGCAATCAATTAACGAATTTTTTAGGGTAGAGATTCTTCTCACCTGGTTCAAGAGGAGAGTCCATTATGCCACATTGAGACATAACCGCCTCTTTGTGGAGGTCAAGAATATACTTTTGCTGACATAAAAAGGTACCTTCCTATGATCTACACCTTCGATGCCTAGAAACTACCTCAATGGGCCAATGCCATTTGTCTGAAAATTCTGATGTAAGCTTTGAGGCGAATAATCCCAGACGAGTAAGTTTCTGTAATAACAACTACATGAATTACTAGTAAAATACTATCCGCTGAAGTGTGCTACTAAAGGCGGAAGAACCTTTCATGGCTTTTTAAGAGACCAAATTGAGTAACCACAGTACGAAATCGTCCAAACCAAGCACGTGGAGACTATTTCAATCCGTACAAAACTTTCTGAAGGCAACATACTTTTGATTGCCCCCTTCAACAATGAACTTAGGAGGTTGTTCCATATATACCTCTTCATCAAGGAAGCTACGAAGAAACAACATTTCAATATCAAACTGGTACATCGGCCAGTTGTGAGGCGCCGTAAGAGATTAAAGCAATCGAACCAACATACTTCTCTTTCAATCTGAAGTCATCTTAGCCATATGTGCAAAGGTTTCTTTGTAGTCAATACCATATATTTGAGCATAACCCTTTCCAACATATGTTCTTTTAGTCAACCTAGAGAGCGATCTGTGTTGACTTTGATAATATAAATCCATTTGCTGCCAATAAAACACTTACCAGAAGGAAGAGACACCAATTCCCATGTCTGGTTAAGTTCCAAAGGGTCAAATTCAGTTTCATGGTTGAAACCCAACCAAAGTGGCTTTTGGTCTCTTGAATGGATTGTGGAGCGGAGCAGTATGTGTATCAAGAGTGGATAACAATGCAATAATGGTGGTATATACGCCTTGATAAGAGCTAACATATAAAAAAGTATGTCTACAAGTGTGGGTATCTTTGCGAACAATAATAGGGAACTTAGAAGTAGACGAAGTAGATATAATGGCATTATGAGTGATGTTTAATTGTACAGTGTCAAAAGGATCTGTCATGTCAGTACCTTGAGTAGTGGTAGTCACAAGTGGAAGCAAAGATGTAGTATTGGTCGGACGACGAGGTTAAGCATGACCACAATAGAGATGTATTGTATACTTAGTCGTAGAGGATGAGTACTCATGATACATTGTAAGGATATAATCAAGAGACACAATAGAGTTGGTCGGCTCAGGTGTCTCAGGAGTGAAGGGGGCTGAATCAGCAAGAACAACGTTGGTAGAAAAAATGTATCATTTTAAATCAGGAGACTAACAACAATAACCACATGTGATACAAGAATATCCTAAAAATATCACTTGAGGGAGCGTGCATTCTGATTGGAAAGAGATGTCATACATAACAAACACAACCAAACACACAGATAGGTAAAATGTTACTCACCTCGAAGAATGTGTGTAGGAAGATGATTAATAGGATATGTAACTGTGAGGACAACATCACCCTAGAAATATCTAGGCATTTCATGTGAAGTAATAAGGCATGTATGACCTCTAGTAGATGATGTTTTTTGCATTTAACAACTTCATTTCGTTGTGGTGTGTCTGGGCAAGTAATCTAATGTGAAATGACTTTGTCACACAAAAATGTCGCCTGACCATTGTTAGTACGAAGACATTTCATATGAACAAAGAATTGAGCAAAAATTTTATTCCACAAATTTTGAAAAATAAAAAACAACTTATAACAATTTTTCATTTGATAAATCCAAGTTATTTGAGAAAAAATAATAAATAAAAGTAACTTAATATTGATAATCCAATAAGGGAGGAACCGAACAAGGTCCCCATACATCTGATTCTAGTAAATTTAAATGTGCTAAAGCTCATTTATAATCACGAGTTACATTATTGATTCGATGATGTTTTGCAAAGTGATAGGTCTCACATTTGAGTTGAAGGACATACCCCAACTCAGACACATATATTGAAGGACAGAGGCTAGAGGATGACCATGACGACGATGAAGATCCATGATCAGAACAATGACAACAAGACACCCAACATGAGTGGCTTCATCTAATACATATATGCCTCCACCCAACTTTCCTCTACTAATAATACAATTTGTTGACTATCCCTAAAAAGCACAACCAGAAGAGGTGAAAACATCATTGCAATTCAAATCACAAGTAATCTTACTAATAGATATCAATTGCAAGCAGATTGGGACACATGAGCTACGAAGTATAAACTCATGTCAGAGGTAACCATGCAATCACCAAATCCACAAATTGGGACTATCTATCCATCAACAACAATGATAGAAATACCACTATGAGGACAATATGATGTAAGATATTTGATGTGCTTGTGAGATGATTAGAATCACCCAACCAACGAACTGGACGTTGAGTAGTGCATGCTGTCTGGAAGGTTTGGACAATAACATCACCATGAGAAGAAGTCTGTAGCTGAATGGACAACAGTTGTTGATATTCATCCTCAAAAATTTTAATAGTCTTTTGTGCCCCTATATCAGCAGCATAAACGTAGCGAGTAGATTGAGATTGTGAAGTGGGTTGGAAACCCACTCTGACTTCCCATAAAGTGTCCAACAGGTATCTTTTGTGTGTCCATGATGTCTATAATGAGCACAATGTCTAACATTAGTGTCATAGCTACAACCACAACGACCTCCACCAACACCCCCACAGACATCACGTGAGGCAAGAGCAATGAACTCAGATATGCTTAAGGTTATATGGAAAGCAAATGGAGGTATATCAATAATGACTGACCCTGCCTTGGTCAAGCGATGGTACATACCAGCAGTCTGTAAGGTAGCTGGACTAGCCAACATCTTTGTCTTGGTAGTGGCGAAGTTTGGTGCAAGGCCATTCTACAATCAAAGTAGGACGAGATGTTCCCTTTGAGCCTGGTGCTCCTCTTTAGTAGAAGGAATTTTCTATATATCAAACATTTCATCTGCAAACTGTTTCCATTAAACAAAGTAATCGGTGACAGGACGAGTGCCTTGTTTCAATTTAGTCATCTTTGGGAACAGTTCACCAACATGAGTAATATTGTTAGCCTGTGCGAACATCATATGAAGGCCATCCCACAATTCCTTGGTACTTGTTAGAAAAGTCCATGTAAGGAAGGGCCCATATTGGGGCCCATTTATTTTCTTTTCTTTAGTCCCACACCGTGTATAAGTGACTCCTCTCTTTCTCTCCCTCATATATATATATATATTCATACTTTGTAATTCATTATTGAGAAAGTATATACAAGGTTCTGTATTTATCAACATGGTATTAGAGCCAGCGGTCCGGACCTGCGGTCTGCCCTCTCTTTCACGCGCGGTCTTCCCTCTAACCGCAGTTCACCAACGATCTCCCTTTTTCTGACCGCTTCCTGCTTCTCTCTCTCTCGTGGATTCCACATCTCCTCAATCTCCTCTCCTTCTTTTATAACCTTCCCCCTTGACAAGTGGGCCCCACCCCTCCTCTCCAGACTCCTCCCAGCGGCCTCCTCTCGTCGGCCTCCTCCCAACAACCTGCCGAGCTCCCTGAGATCGTGTCGCGCTCCCTGAGATCGTGCGGCCTCCTCCCAATGGTCTGCCACTCCAGCGACCTCCTCCCAGCGGTCTGCCACTCCCAGCGGCCTCCTCCCATCCTCCTCCCAGCGGTTTGCCGAGCAATAGTTCTTGCTCGCTGCCCTGCTCGCTTCTGCTAGCTGCGGTCTCCCTGCTCCGGTCTAGTCGCCTGTTGTCTAGTTGCCTCTCTAACCGCTGTGACTCCATGGGATCTTCGATGGAGTCTTCAGAGCGGCCTGCATCTTCTCTTACAGCCCGCATGGTTCCCACTCCTGAGGTGCGTGATGAGTTGATGATCACCATCATCTCCCTTACGGGGAAGAACTTTGTTGAATGGGTGCATTCTGTCAGAAGGTGATTCAATCTAAGGGACTTCTGCATCATCTCACTAAGGATCCTCCTTCGGCACCTACGGACGACTGGCTACGGGACGATGGTCGTGTTCAGACTTGTCTTCTCAACTCCCTTGATGGCGAACCCTACCGCATGGCCATGTATGACGAGACGACCAAGGCAATGTGGGATGAGCTCCATTCTCTCTACTACGACAAGGACAGTCTCCAACACCTATATGACATCATCACAGATCTTCAGACTCTAGACACTGGTGGTGCTGCCTACTTAACCTCATTTGTTGCTCAGGCTAAGACATTGGCTGAAGCCTGGATCCGACATCAGCCCGCGACTACGGATCTCGCTGCCCAACGTGCTCAGAAGGAAGCAGTTTGTATTGTCATGATGATGGCTCATGTACCGCCTCATCTTCAGAGCATTCGAGCTCAGATCCTCTCGCCTGCTGCTACTCCCTCACACTCTGATGTATGCTCCATGCTGCTAAAGGTATCACCACCTCCTGATACTGCTGGACCTCCCTCACCGGCCCTCCTTCAGCAATCTTTTGCGCCATTACTATCTCTCCTTCCTCCTACTCGTGGAGGACGTTCAGGGTCTCGGGGAAGGGGTCGCGGTGGCCGATCACGTCCTAAATATTCCTTCTGTGGTAGGGATGGACACCTTGAGGCGACTTGCTACCGCAAACATGGTCTTCCTCCTCGTCCCATTGCTTCTGTTGCTGCCGACAGTCCTGCCACTCGTGCTGATCTTGAAGAAGTCCGCCTCCAGCTCCAGCAACTCCCCGGCATGCTCAGCCGCCCGCCTGCCTTCGTTGCCTCCGCTGCCTCCATCTCCAATGAAGGTATCGCTTGTCTCTCCATTAATCCACGCTGGATAGTGGATTCAGGTGCGATTCACCATATCACCTTGCTAAAGTCACCTCAATACTTGGATTCTCCGCATCCTAAGTGTATCACAGTGGCCAATGATGACACCGTTCCTATCTCCGGCTCTGTTGATATCCTTCTCAATTCCTCTCTCTCCGCTCGGATCTTCATGTCCCGGGCTCCCCGTTTAATTTACTTTTCGTCAGTCGCCTCACTGCTGATTTGGATTGTTCAGTAACATTCACCTCTTCTTCTTTTCTGATGCAGGATCGATGGACGCAGAGTATCATTGGCAAAGCGGGCTCTATCTTCTTGATGTTTCTCCTACCATCCTCTCCTCAGTCTCCTCTGTTGAGTGGCATCAGCGTCTTGGGCATGCCCCTCTTTCGGTCCTTCAGAAGACACTTCCAGATATCTCTCTTCCTGTCTTTAAATGTAAATAATGTATTTTGGGAAAACAACATCGTTCCTCGTTTCCCTCTCATTGTACTCGGAGCTCTGTTCCCTTTGTTTTAGTGCATTCTGATATTTGGGGTCCGTACAAAGTTACTAGTATCTCTGGTTATCGCTATTTTATCACATTTATTGATGATTATTCTCGTTCAACATGGTTGTATTTACTTCGTGATCGCTCCGAGCTTCCCCATGTATTTCGGGCTTTCGTTCTTGAGATTCGCATGCAGTTTTCTGAAAATATAAAAACTCTCCGGACAGATAATGCTCACGAATACACTAGCCATGAATTTGCTAATCTCTGCTCTGAATTTGGGATCATTCACCAAACGTCGTGTGCCTATACCCCCAACAAAATGGTGTTGCTGAACGTAAAAATAGACATCTGCTCGATGTTGCTCGCTCCCTCATGATTCACATGCAAGTACTCAAAGTCTATTGGAACTTTGTGCTGTCCACGACATGTTATCTCATTAACCGTCTCCCTTCCTCCATCCTCCAAAATGCTACTCCATTCAACCTCCTTTTTTCCTCCACTTCGACATTCTCTCTAACACCCCGCATATTTGGTTTTATATGCTACGTTCACCTATTTGGTACGTCCATGGACAAGTTGGATCATCGGCCAGCCAAACACATGTTCGTCGGCTATTCCCGTACTCAGAAAGGCTACGTCTGCTACTCTCCTGCTACCCGCAAAGTGACCGTTTCTGTGGATGTTACCTTTCGGGAGGATCAACCTTTCTTCTCCAACCCAAACCCACCCCTTCCCCCACAATCCTTCACACGACCTGTCATTCCCGTTACCACTCCTCTACCACTACCCCTTCCGGTCCCGACTCCTGCTCTCCACAAGCCACCTCTTATCCGTGTTTACACCCGTCGCCCTCCTCGCTTCGGTGCCCCAATGAAGTTGGCTATGACCTCTGACACTCTGCGCCCTGCTGATCCGGCACCAGCCTCCACCGCTCATCCACTGACGAACTATGTATCCTTACATCGCCTATCCTCACAACTTCAAAACTTTGCCACTTCATTATCCTCTGTTTCTATACCTAACTCTGTGCAGGAGGCTTTCCAACATCCAGGCTGGCGGGCAGCCATGCAAGAAGAGATGACAACCCTCTGGGCTAACCAGACATGGGACTTGATCCCTCTTCCTCCAGAACAAACTCCTGTTGGGTGTAAATGAGTCTTTGTCATCAAGCATGCTCCTGATGGGACAATTGACCGTCTGAAAGCCCGACTGGTGGCTCGTGGCTTTACCCAACAACAAAGTCTCGATTATGAGGAGACAATCTCTCCTGTGGCCAAGCTTAACACAGTTTGTGTCTTCCTCTCTGTGGTTGTGCATCACCAATGACCCTTACATCAACTGGAATGTTTTTCTAAATGGTGACCTACAAGAAACAGTCTACATGCAACAGCCTCCTGGGTTTGAGACCACGGGGGAGTCTCGAGTTTATCACCTTAAGAAGTCAATCTATGGTCTCAAACAATCCCCTCGGGCATGGTTTGACAAGTTTAGTAAGGCTGTTCAGGAAGTTGGCTTTACTCGGAGCTCGACAGACTTCTCTCTGTTCACTCGACATCGAACAACAAAGAACAGTTCTTCTGTTGGTATATGTTGATGACATCATAATCACTGGAGATGATTCAATGGGAATACAAGCGGTCAAACAACACATTAGATCTGTTTTTCAAATAAAAGATCTAGGGAACCTTCTATACTTCCTTGGTCTTGAGATCGCGAGACGTCCTGATGAACTTGTCCTCTCTCAACGGAAGTACTCTCTCGATCTTTTTCAGGATGCTGGCTACTCTGGATGCATGCCGATTAATATTCCTATGAGTGCCAATCAAAAGCTGTGTGCACATGCCTCTTATGCCGATCTTCCTCTTTCAAATCCTGAATACTACCGACGACTTGTTAGAAAACTGATTTACCTAACGGTCACGAGACCAAATATATCCTTTGCAGTTGGGGTTGTCAGCCGGTTTATGCATTCCCCTCGAATGTCTCATCTTCAGGCCGTCGAACGCATCCTGAGATATCTGAAAATAGGCCCTGGTTAAGGGCTGGTATACAAAACCTCATCCTCTATTCCAACTTTGGTTGCGTACTTTGATGCAGATTATGCTGGTTCCCTGGATGATAGGCGGTCTACCAGTGGATTTTGTACCTCCTTTGGAGGTCACCTTGTTACCTGGCGCAGTTGAAACAAGTTGTTGTTGCTCGATCTTCAGCTGAAGCAGAATACCGATCGATGACATCAGTCGTCTCTGAGCTCACATGGCTTGAAAGTCTCCTCGCCGATCTAGGAATAAAACTTCCCTCTCCAGCTATCTTACTATGTGACAGTCAAGCCGCTATACTAAGAACCCGGTCTTCCACGAAAGAACGAAACACATTGAAGTGAACTGTCACTTCATCCGGGAGAAAGGTCAAATGAAGAAGCTAGAATTAAAGCATGTTCCGGGTACTGACCAGGTTGCTGATATTCTCACCAAGGCCCTACCAAGTACCCTGTTTTGTCAGTTCCTGTCCAAGCTGGGTGCCTACGACGTGTACGCTCCAGCTTGCGGGGGAGTGTTAGAAAAGTCCATGTAAGGGCCCATATTGATGCCCATTTATTTTCTTTTCTTTAGTCCCACACCATGTATAAGAGACTCCTCTCTTTCTCTCCCGCTTATATATATGTATTCATACTTTGTAATTAATTATTGAGAAAATATATACAAGGTTCTGTATTTATCAACAGTACTGTTACAGTTCTTGCACATATGTTGAACTGAGGGATCCATTGAATGGAGTAGGAGAGCAAAAAATACAACAGTCATCACTATCCCAGTCTTCATACTTGTTACTATCCATTTTACGAGTCAAAGGATGTAAGATGGTGCATACGAAATATGCCAGACAAAGACACAATCACACCCTTCTTCCACAACTGAAAATTGGAAGTCGTCAAGATAGTGGTGACAATTTTGATGGTAGGAAGAAACATATTGTAGTCATTATGTAATGTAGAAGAAACAGTAGTAGCGTTTCTCGACATTAGTAAGAAGCATATTCAACTACAATGAGGCAAGTATGGTATGAAATCATGAAGAAAGATCTCAAGATATGATAAGGCAATTGAATCTGCTAAAAGAAATCACAAGTGTAAGATTTTGTAGTTTATAACATGGAGGAGATTACTGCATGAGAAGATCCATACAAAAGGGCAACGACCCTTAAAAGATGATTTAATCGATCCTTCAGAGTTTCTGGCAGTTGGTACCCTTTTGAATTAGTGGAAGTAATCATTGATCGGTCGAAGGAATCAATCGAAGAAATTGGTCGGCAGCGCTACCGTATGCATGGAAAAATCTGTCGACTGCAGAAACAGCCGGGCAGTGCTATTTCTAGGGAAGACCATCCTGTTGACTTCGGCAAGTGGCGCATGCGCCATAGCTAGGGAACATGATCCCGTTGATGTCGGCAAGGGGCACACTCGTCGTTATCGATGGGAGACGCAGTTGACGTGTCCTATGGCATCAATGGTGTTACAACGTGCAATGATCGGGTGGAGGTAGGACATTTTTTCTTTTTCCCTTAAGGGGCTTTGATACCATGTGAAACTCTAGTGAGGAGAAAGAACTTGCCTTCCTCAATGTGAGGTGAAGTATTTGTATAATATGAAATATAATGGACACGAGTAGATCCAACCGTTTGTTACCACCTGAAATATAAACTCTTAATATTCTAAGAGGAGTTTATCGAGAACTACATGATTGAAAAGAGGTAGTAGTATTCTTGAAGCTATGTATTGGTCGAGCTGTAGAGGTGTTCAATTGTGGAGGTTTCCTCCAAAAAATTACTATTTTTCTATTCATATTGTTATTTTTAGATAAGAATAATTAAATTTCTTACCGTTTGCTGAGCAGTCATTGCAAAGAATACTAGCTATCTGATCACGGTAAAATAGTTTGGCCTCATTCAACATGGTTTAGGCCTCCCGGTGGATCAAGTATTAAGTTCTAGAATTTCAGATATGTGAAATTTCAATTACATTCTAACTTCAAATCAAGTTACATAACATGGTTCTTAGGTGTTTTTTGTTGTCTTGTCCCAAAGGTACCAATAATACATATGATACTATTTTGGTATAATAGGGCGATCTTCTCCTAATAGTTGTAGTTATCTCATCAATTCTTTATATTTTACCGGATAATATTTTATTTTTTTACTTAGGTTATGGTTCGTTGTTTAGAAGTCCCTGTGATTCATTTTCCAGGAAAAAAAAGAAAAATATTCACTTGATATGTTTTTTGTTCATTTATTGCAAGTTCATGACAGTAATGTTGTACATTGTCTAGCTCCTAATGGTCCTTCACTTTTACGACATATTAAGGTTACTCTACAAACACTCATGGCTTTATTTGGAATTTTGAATTGATTGCATGAATCTACTGCAGATGGGACGAGTCGATGGATATACACCATACCAAAGCCGAAATGATTTTATTTTCACCTGGACAAATGTAATGGACACGAAATCTACTTCTAATATTAGGAAAGGTGATTGCTAAGTCTATTTTGACATTTTATTCTGTATTTTACATACACACATGTTACCTGTCATGATTTTCAAGATGAAGTTTTGTAAGTAGAGAGAGGAATACTAGTTGTTTGAGATTATTATGGTTTTATCTTTGTTTGTATAAGCATAAGCATAGGAGGTTTCTTTAAGAGCCGCACCCAAGATGATGCTTATGAAAGAGATGATGCTTATGAAAGAGTTGATGCTTATGAAAGAGATGATGCTTATGAAAGAGATGATGCTATAGGAGCTGAAAATTTTATTCAAACACTAGATTACATAGTTCCTCGTGCTATTCAGTGGATTCCACCATAATTTTACCATAGATAACAGGGAATTTATTTATTTAGTTTTTTTTTGTACTACTGCAAAAGGTATGCAATTCTCTAACCACCCATGATTTAAAGATGTAGAAATCTAGGAGCATCCAACTCCAAATCAGTCGGTTAGAATGAATGATCAAAACAATACGTGGTCCCGCACAATATATGATCTCACCATGAAACTAATAGATGCTTGTTGGGGGATTTCTCGGTGGCAGCGGGGTGGAGTATACCGGGGGGGGGGGGGGGGGGAACCCTAGAATTGGAGGAGGAGATGAGAAGACGAAACCCTAGAGAGTGGAGGAAGGAGAGAAGAAGTTTACTGGAAGAGAGGAAGCCCTAGAAGGGAGACTTGGAAGAAAATTTTCTTATTCATTGATTAATTCTGATACAAGACTCTTAAGGGTCTATTTATAAGACCCCCGGGTAGCAAACCCGTAATTACATTAAAAGTATTAAAAATATGGAAATATTTGAAATATTCTAACTTGACTCGACTTGACTCATACAATACAATTCGATACATAACTCACTAAATAGAACGACTCGATAGTAATATAATAATATAACTGATGTATAGGATCCGTAACAAAAACATTCCAACAAAAGGTCAATAACCTAACAGATCAGATAACATATTTGTTTGATGTTTTCCATAACGAAGAAAAATATCACCTTATATAAACATTAAGTTTCGTTATGAGAATTGTACAACCCGTATTCGCCGAGTGGGTCCCCAGGTCCAAAGGGGATCAAGAGGCTAGATCCGTGTCAGGCAGAGCACTCGCCCAGGGCAGAAGAGACAGGAGAGCCTCCGGGCGAGTGCGAGTCCCATTCGCAAGGCACTCGCCCGTTCAGAGGAGTGAGTGCGCGGAGGACCAGGTGAGTTGGGGCGGAATCCCACTTGCCGAGCAGGCCAGGCGATTAGGCGAGTGGTGCCTACATGGACCACTCGCTCGGCAGAATCGAGTATGCGAGAAGCCTGGCGAATGGTGCCTTCACAGACCACTCGCCCAGAAGGCTTTAAGGGAAAATTGCCAAGATACCCTTTGTGGTTGCCAATAGCCCTTCAGAACAGCGGAGTTAGACTGTTAGCAGATCAATTTGGGGTGCGATTAGTAAAACCAAAAGGCGGATTCATGCTATTTGCAGTCCAGACTAGAGAATCTATAAATAGACCCTTAAGGGCACCTTGGAGGGGATCAGATCTTTTTGAGCTCTCTCCTCCAGGCTAGTTTTGGAGTTGGCTGCTAGTGCCCTCCAAGGTGCCCGGCTGAGCATTGGTTTGGGAGGGGAAGCTCTCTAAGACCTTCCGGGTGTGTGGCGGGACCTCCTCGCTACAGCCTTGGGTCTGTTTCAGATTTTCCATCCACAATCAAGAGAGTTTAGTGAGGGAGAAGTAGGCACATGCTACACCCCCCTGTGGGTCTGAACTCATAGACCGGTTGACGGTTTCAACATTTTTGGTGCGGTGAGCGTGGACTGTAGCCAGTGCAAGAAAATCTCAAGCTGAGCTTGATGGCGGGAGATGGGAGAGATGGTTCCGACCCAGGTCACTCGCAGCCGCCGACAGCAATGGAGTGGCTGGAGATGTTCGAGAATTTCAGGCGGGAGGTCATGCAGACCATGCAAATGGCACTCGCCGGGAGAGGCGAGTGCGAGACGCCTGTGATTCCGGTGATTCCGCCCCAGCAGATCGGCGAGAACGCTCCGGGCCAGCGGCCCGGGAAGGAGGTAGCGGCGGAAGCGAGCGCGCGAGATCTCCCCGGGTGGCAGCTGTTCAGCTGCCCGGCGAGTGCGGAGGTGTGCGAGCTGACCCCGCGCGAGAGGACTACTCGCCGAGCAGGGGAAGGGAGCCCCTTCTGTGAGCTGATCCTCTCGGCCCCGGTTCCAGAAGAGTTCAGAGGGCCGGAGATGTCCTACTATACCGGCAAAGATGACCCCGTCCTGCACCTGCAGTGGTTCGAGGACATGGTCTCGATCCTTCCAATGTCAGATGCCTTCCAGTGTCGGCTCTTCGCCACCACTCTGAAGGAGAAGGCGAGGGACTGGTTCCACCAGCTCCCCGTGGGCTCCATCTACGCCATTGAGGACTTGCGTAGGAGCTTCAGGCTGCGTTTCTCGACGTCCAAGAAAAGAAAGAAGGATGCAGAGGCTCTTTTCAAGATTAAGCAAGGACCTGGGGAGTCGTTGGCCCATTACGTGGACAGGTTCCAAGAAGAGGTCCTACAAGTCCAGGAGGTGCCAGGGTTTACCCTCCAGCTAGCCTTCATAGTGGGGCTTCGGGAGGGGTTCTTCAAAATGGACCTGAAGCGAAAGACCCCTATATCCTTTGAGGAGCTGATAGAGCGGGCGGCGGAAGAGATCGAGGGAGAGGCCGCCAACCCCGAGTTTGCAAAGAGGTTGGCAAGGTTGAGCGAGCCAGAGGTGAGGCAGCAGGAGGGAAGAAGAAGGGATGAACCCAAAAGATCAGGGGTTTCGGGGGTAGCAGCGGGATTGGGGGTATCAGGAGCCCAATAACCGGCTGGCTTGGAGGCCCCAGGAGGGACCGGCGAGAGGTCAGGAAAGAGATCACCATCGAAGGGGGGAGGGGAGGGTCAATCATCCGGGATGGAGGCAAGGTCCCAGACCACCTCACCCCCTCGAGAGCAGGCCATGACGGTAGGCCGGGGAAGAGGAGGAAGAGGAGGAAGAGGAAAAGGAGGAAGGGGGGTGGGGGGGGGGGGGGGGGGTGCAGGGGGGCGTTGCCCTATTGTGACTTCCACCAGGAGGAAGGTCACGCGACGGCCACCTGCCCAGGGTTTCTGGAGATGAGGAGAAGAGGTCAGCAACAACAACAACCAGTAAGGTTTGAAGAAGTGCTATCCGGAGAGGAAGAAGATAGATGCGAAGACAGGACGGACGTAGGAGCTAGGGGAGGGATCAGAGTGATCCATGGTGGGGTGGGAATAAAAGCGACTCACAAGAGAAGCTTCCAGGTGATGTTTAGGAGGAGCGTCGCGTCGACCTCCCAAACCCCACCCCCTTCGGAGAAGCTCACCTTCTCATCAAAGGATATGCCAGACTTTGAAGACCCGTTCTGTGACGCCTTGGTGATCCAGACGGCGATCGAAAACTTCACAGTCTCCCGAATCCTAGTCGACAACAGGAGCTTGGTGAATGTGATCTTCAAGAAAGCCTTTGACGCATTGGAGGTGGAAGCGAAGAGGGTGCAGGCCTCAGATGGACCCTTGTTTGGATTTTCAGGGGAGAGGAAAAAGGTCGAGGGAGGAGTCGGCCTCCAGGTGACGTTGGGAGGGGTCCCCAGGAACTGACGGTTCATCATCGTTGACGCTCCAAGCAGCTACAATGTCATATTCGGGCGCCCTCTCATCAGCACCTTCCGGTGCGTTCCCTCGTCCTTCCATCAATGCTTGAAGTTCTGCAGTGGAGGAGTCCAGGTCCGGATCCGGGGGAATGCGAAGGTGGCGAGGCAGTGTTATGTGACTGCCGTCAACACCATCTCCTGGATGGCGGAGGCTGAGAGGGTGGACAGAGAGATGAAGGGGCCGAAAGGGCCAGGAGGAGAAATGAAGGAGGGAGAAGGAGAAGGAGAGAACAACATCCGAGGAGAGGAGAGGGAAGTTTCTGGGTCACCTTCTTACCCCAGCAGGGGTGAAACCTAACCCGGACAAAATTAAAGCTATAATGGAGTTGGGTTCTCCACGAAATACTAAGGAAGTCCAGCGCCTGACGGGAAAGCTTGCAGGGTTGAGTAGGTTTCTCTCTCGGGCTGGAGAGAAATGCTCCCCTTTCTTCAAAGTGCTGCGAGACAATCAGAAGTTCGAATGGACGAAAGAATGTGAGGAGGCCTTCCAGGCCCTGAAGAGCCAGCTCACCATGGCTCCGCTGCTCCAAGGTCCTAAGGAGGGAGAGGACCTATCCTTGTATCTCGGAGTCGCGGCTGAAGCCGTGAGCTCCGTCTTGGTCCGGGAAGAGGGTAAGAAGCAGCCGCCCATTTACTATGTAAGCCGGGTTTTGAAGAAGGCTGAGCTCCGATATCCGATTTTGGAGAAGCTGGCTTTCGCTCTGGTCATCTCGGCCAGGAAGCTCAGGCCGTATTTCCAGGCCCATTCGATCCAAGTAGTGACTGACCATCCGCTTCGTAAAATCTTCGAAGGAGTGGAGCACTCGGGGAGACTCGCGAAGTGGTCAGTGGAGTTAAGTGAATTTGGCATCACTTTCGTCCCTCGGTTATTGATGAAGGCTCAAGCGGTTGCAGATTTCATGGCGGATTGTGTGGTCGAAATGGAAGAGGGGCAAGCCCTTCGTCACGTCCCCTGGAAACTGTTGGTCGACGGGGCCTCAGACAAGAATTCTTTAGGAGGAGGGGTGGTATTGGAGAGCCCTCACAGAGTGAAAATTGAACAAGCGCTAGTGATACACTTTCCCGTCACCAACAACCAGGCAGAGTACGAAGCAGTGATCGCTGGCCTACGTCTGGCCCAGGAGCTGGGAGTTCACGATGTGGAGGTCCTCACCGATTCAATGGTAATAGCCTCACAAATCAAGGGTGAGTTCGAGGCAAGGGAGCCCACCCTCATGAGATATCTAACCAAGGTGAGAGGTCTCATCGGGACGTTCAAGACTTTCTCTATCAAGCACATACCCAGGGAAGAAAGTGTCCTGGCAGATCGGCTGGCCAAGTCCGGCCCTCGGGCTGGAGGAACCTTGACTGATCTGTTCCGCCCTTCGATTGAGGAAGGGGAGCTCATGGACATAGAGCAGCGGCCCTCGTGGAAGGACCCTTTCGTGAACTTCCTGGCGACGGGCAGGTTTCCGGAAGAGGTTCCGGATCAAAGGCTCTTTCGGTACAAGTCCGCCTACTACGTGCTTCATGAAGGGGACTTGTATCGGAAGACTCTCTCCGGTCTCTTGGCGCGATGTATTTCTGAGGAAGAGGTTCCAAGGGTTCTGGAGGAGATTCATTCCGGCGAGTGTGGTAGTCACTCGGGGAGCAAGACATTGAAACAAGGATAGGCAGGGGTACTTCTGGCCGACTTTGAGCAAGGACGCAGCGGAATTTGCCAAGAAATGTCGGAAGTGTCAGCTGTTCGCTCCGCTTCAACTTTTGCCGGCTCAGAGGCTAAAGAGCATCACGACGCCATGGCCATTCGCCATATGGGGAATGGATCTGGTAGGGCCTTTCCCTCAGGCCAGTGGGCAAAGAAGATTTCTCTTAATCATGATCAACTACTTCTCGAAGTGGTTGAAGGTCAAAGCTCTAGCCAAGGTCACCTCCCAGGTAATCCGCAATTTCATATGGGGGGAGATCATCTGCCGACATGGGCTTCCATAAGCCATAGTCACAGATAATGGCCCACAGTTCGCCAGCGAGTTCATCAGCTTCTGCAGCCAGTTGGGGATAGACCTTAGGTTCGCATCCGTCCACCATCCCAGGAGCAACGGGCAGGTGGAGGCAGCGAATAAGATCATAGTAAATCTGCTCAAAAAGAAGGTGGAGAACTTGAAGGGGAACTGGGTGGAGCAACTCCCCTCGGTCCTATGGGCTCTAAGGACTACCCCCAGCACCGCCACTGGTGAGACCCCCTTCAAGCTCTCTCACGGTTGCGAGGTCGTCATTCCCGTGGAATTTGAAGTCAAGACGCCGCGGGTAAGGGCTGCCTCAGATGGGGATAAAGAATGGAGAACAGGAAATGAGGAGGAGCTGCGGCTCTCCTTGGACCTGATCGAGGAGGTTCGAGACCTTGCCGCCATTCGTCAAGAGGAAGTCAAGCGGCGGATGGCCAAATACTTCGACAAGCACGTCTGGATCAAGCAATTCGAGAAGGGAGACCTGGTGTTGAAAAAGGTCGACGCGGCCGGTAGGTCAGCCGCGGTAGGAAAGCTCAATCTCAATTGGGAGGGCCCCTATGTCATAAGGAAACCTTAAAGTCAGGAGGATATCGCCTCCAAAATATGGAAGGCGAATCCATCGGTCATACATGGAATGGTGACGACTTGAAACGCTTCTATCCTTGAGTCCATATAATGGGAATATCAATGCTTTGAACTTCATTTTTCTTATGCATGAGTGATGTAATAACTTGTGAGATGATGATAGAAAATCTCCAAAGGTTGGCCCCGAGCAGACCCGCTGACTAGGCTCTCACCTAGCTGGAAGGGCCGTAGGCTCACTCGGTGGCAGGTCCTAAGGTCTTCAAAGGTTGTCCCCGAGCAGACCCGCTGACCAGGCTCTCACCTAGCTGGCAGGGCCGTAGGCTCACTCGGTGGCAGGCCCTAAGGTCTTCAAAGGTTGCCCTGAGCAGACCCGTTGACCAGACTCTCACCTAGCTGGCAGGGCCGTAGGCTCACTCGGTGGCAGGTTCTAAGGTCTTCAAAGGTTGGCCCCGAGCAGACCCGCTGACCAGGCTCTCACCCAGCTTGCAGGGCCGTAGGCTCACTCGGTGGCAGGTTCTAAGGTCTTCAAAGGTTGGCCCCGAGCAGACCCGCTGACCAGGCTCTAACCTAGCTGGCAGGGCCGTAGGCTCACTCAGTGGCAGGTTCTAAGATCTTCAAAGGTTGGCCCCGAGCAGACCCGCTGACCAGACTCTCACCTAGCTGGCAGGGCCGTAGGCTCACTCAGTGGCAGGTTCTAAGGTCTTCAAAGGTTGGCCCCGAGCAGACCCGCTGACCAGGCTCTCACCTAGCTGGCAGGGCCGTAAGCTCACTCGGTGGCAGGTTCTAAGGTCTTCAAAGGTTAGCCCCGAGCAGACCCGCTGACCAGGCTCTCACCTAGCTGGCAGGGTCGTAGGCTCACTCGGTGGCATGTTCTAAGGTCTTCAAAGGTTGGCCCCGAGCAGACCCGCTGACCAGGCTCTCACCTAGCTGGCAGGGCCGTAGGCTCACTCGGTGGCAGGTTCTAAAGATTCAAAGGTTGGCCCCGAGCAGACCCGCTGACCAGACTCTCACCTAGCTGGCAGGGCCGTAGGCTCACTCGGTGACAGGTTCTAAGGTCTTCAAAGGTTGGCTCGGAGCAGACCCGCTGACCAGGCTCTCACCTAGCTGGCAGGGCCGTATGCTCACTCGGTGGCAGGTTCTAAGGTTTTCAAAGGTTGGCCCCGAGCAGACCCGCTGACCAGGCTCTCACCTAGCTGGCAGGGCCGTAGGCTCACTCGGTGGCAGGTTCTAAGGTCTTCAAAGGTTGGCCCGAGCAGACCCGCTGTCCAGGCTCTCACCTAGCTGACAGGGTCGTAGGCTCACTCGGTGACAGGTTCTAAGGTCTTCAAAGGTTGGCCCCGAGCAGACTCGCTGACCAGGCTCTCACCTAGCTGGCAGGGTCGTAGGCTCACTCGGTTGCAGGTTCTAAGGTCTTCAAAGGTTGGCCCCGAGCAGACTCGCTGACCAGGCTCTCACCTAGCTGGCAGGGCCGTAGACTCACTCGGTGGCAGGTTCTAAGGTCTTCAAATATTGGCCCCGAGCAGACCCGCTAACCAGACTCTCACCTAGCTGGCAGGGCCGTAGGCTCACTCGGTGGCAGGTGCTAAAGATTCAAAAGTTGGCCTCGAGCAGACCCGCTGACCAGACTCTCATCTAGCTAGCAGGGCCGTAGGCTCACTCGGTGGCAGGTCCTAAGGTCTTCAAAGGTTAGCCCCGAGCAGACCCGCTGACAAGGCTCTCACCTAGCTGGCAGGGTCGTAAGCTCACTCGGTGGCAGGTTCTAAGGTCTTCAAAGGTTGGCCCAGAGCAGACCCGCTGAACAGGCTCTCACCTAGCTGGCAGGGCCGTAGGCTCACTCAGTGGCAGGTTCTAAGGTCTTCAAAGGTTGGCCCCGAGCAGACCCGCTGACCAGGCTCTCACCTAGCTGGCAGGGCCGTAGGCTCACTCTGTGGCAGGTTCTAAGGTCTTCAAAGGTTGGCCCCGAGCAGACCCGCTGACCAGGCTCTCACCTAGTTGGCAGGGCCGTATGCTCACTCGGTGGCAGGTTCTAAGGTCTTCAAAGGTTGGCCCCGAGTAGACCCGCTGAACAGGCTCTCACCTAGCTGGCAGGGCCGTAGGCTCACTCGGTGGCAGGTTCTAAAGATTCAAAGGTTGGCCCCGAGCAGACCCGCTGACCAGGCTCTCACCTAGCTGACAGGGCCGTAGACTCACTCGGTGGCAGGTTCTAAGGTCTTCAAAGGTTGGCCCCGAGCAGACCCGCTGACCAGACTCTCACCTAGCTGGCAGGACCGTATGCTCACTCGGTGGCAGGTCTTAAGGTCTTCAAAGGTTGGCCCCGAGCAGACCCGCTGACCAGACTCTCACCTAACTGGCAGGGCCGTAGGCTCACTCGGTGGCAGGTTCTAAGGTCTTCAAAGGTTGGCCCCGAACAGACCCGCTGACCAGGCTCTCACCCAGCTGGCAGGGCTGTAGGCTCACTCGGTGGCGATTTATGGGGAAGACGAGGCAAGAAAGAGAAATCCAATGTGAAAAATTAACAGAGTAAGTCAGCATGGAGTCAGCGAGTGGTGTCCATCCTAAGAAACACTCGCCGACGAATGATATTACTCAAGAAAGATATCCGCACGACGAGTGCGCAGCAGAAACGCCGGCCGACCCCAGGGGTTGCGAGAGGTTATCATCGCTGAACGGGATCTCAGCGCAGAGGCACTCCCGACAGGAATCAATAAAATCGCTCAAGTCCTAAAGGGGTCGGAGCGAGTGCGAAAGCAGGAAAACAGTGTGCGAACGTACTAGCTATCGGCTAATAATAACGAGATATACAAGGAAGATATAAGACAAGTCACAGGGGCAAGCTTGTGGATGTCGGATGTCGGGTTCATGTCGGTTTGGGTTTGAAATGTCGTATGTCGGATTGCGGGGGATATATCGGGGATAATTTATAATGTCGGATTTTAATATTTAAATAAATTTAATATTATATAAACATTTTTTTTAAATTTAATATTATATACACACAATGTATGTTTATGAACTATACAGTGAACATGTAATAATAAAATTATAATGAACTAATAAAGTATTAAAGACAATAAACACAATTTTGCCTATTAATAAATGTTAAATATTGAAGAAAGTAACTTGCCTTTATTAGTTCCATGACATGAAGTCTTCTAATAGGTACCCTCATTTTCTCTGCTTCTCCTTATCCTAAAAATATAAAAAAAACAAATCAAAGTTAAATTGTTAACAAGATGCTAATAAAAGAAATAAGAAAATTGACATTTTTGTTTACCTTTTCAACCTTTGAAAGCTTCCAAACATTACTTTGTCAACTTTTGATACCTAAGTAAACAACATCATACTATATATCTAATAGACATATATATATATATTGTCTGTGTGAAATAAAAAATTATCATAAGCTTAATAGTTTTAACAGAAAGTTAATAATACTTGAGCCCTATTATAATGTCTGTGGGCTCATATAAAAATAAAAATTATAATTGTTCACCCATATATTTTGATTTATAATTTTATTCTCTAGCAAAAACTTGCATTTCATAACTCCTCTTCTGTTTCGTAATCTTCAAAAACTGTGTCTAACAGTGGAGCTTGCATATCCTCATCTGATAGCCCCGCATCTTCATCATCTTTCTCCAATGTCTGTGTTACAATGCGCTTTCGCTTTAAACTTTCATTTCGTGATTGTTGCTTAGAAGGTCTGGTGCTCCTTCTTGGTCCCAAATCAGTGTCCACAATGTTTCCAAGTTGTTGCCAAGTCAGTCCTTCACGAGGAAAGACTTCCTCTTCATTATCATTATCACCTTCACTTGAATATACAAGCCACTCTGCAACCTTTCCTTCATCCAAACCTTTTGCAGATATTGGATCTCGAGCGATATCAGCATGCTTAGACTTGAGCATATCATTAAACTTCACGAAGACAAGATCATTTAATCGCTTGCTCTCAAGTCTATTTCTCTTTTTCGAATGGATCTACAAATTGAAACATGTAAACTAATTAGTATCTCTTTAATACATAAATAAATTGGATGCATGCACTCTCAAGTCTACTACCATTTCGAATGTGCTTCAATTTCGTTCGCATCCGGATGAACTAGTGGTCAAGCTCAAAATCCTCATGGACATCCCCCTCAACCTCAGAGTCTCAACTCCATGTAATTTCCACCAGTGTACTAATAAAAAATAATTTTTTTTAGTAATATACACAATTCTTTTGGCAGCTTAGAAATTGAACTAGTTAACTACTTACCTGGATTAAAAGAAGGGACAAGCAATTGCCTCTTCGCAATATCTTTTCCAAATAGTCCTTGCCCGAACTGATATGTATCAAGCTCACTAGTGATCTGATCTTGAATATCAGGGTCATTTGCATACATTCTTGTAAGGCAATCAAGAAATCCGTGCATGAACCTAGTATCGGCCTCCACCTCCTCCTTATGTGGGTAATAGAAGAGGATTTAAAAAATATCCAGCTAAGTGTAAAGGGCTGCTCATCTTGTTATCTACTCTGCTATCAATCAGCTTCCATATAGGAAGATACTTGTTTTCTTTATTTTCGAGTGCTAGAGCAACTTCCTCCTTGGCCTTCTTCATATCTCCATACAACCACCCCATTGACGATATATCTCCATCTGCTCTTCTTAAAACTTTCACCAATGGGGTAAATATAAGGAGTGCTAGCTCAACATTACGCCAAAATGTGGCACTCAATGCAATTGTTGCGGCCTACATACAAGCAAATATATTAAAATATTGTTATGTAATTGCAAAAAATAATGTTAAAAATATTAGATGAAAACATTACTTGCTTTCCATGTGCGGTACTTGACAACTTTGTTGTCTCCCATTTAGCGGATGTGAACATCTCCCTCAATTGTCTTCTCTTACCCAGGAGGCTCTGCAAAGATAAAAAAGCGGTAGCAAATCTTGTCACACCAGCCCTAACGAGATCATGGGACTCCATGTCTTTCGTCGTCTCTCTGAACAAAGCTAGAGCAATGGTGTGGGCATATATAAACACAGTAAGGTGTCGGCCCATAGGGACACTCTTAATTTGCTTCAGCTTTGATATATCTTGGAGAAGAAGATTTATGGTGTGAGCGGAACAAGAAGTCCAAAATATCTTTGGTCTCTTTACAGCTAGCAATCGTGATGCGGCCATATTGTTGGACGCATTATCCGTCACAACCTGTACTATATTTGCTTCTCCTGGACCATCCGGGCTACTGATTGCCTCATCTACAAACTCATGTATGAACTTACCATCATGTGTCGATGATGATACATTCTTCGATAACCAAAAGGCTACTCCAGCAACTGTGTGCACAACAATATTCATGACACTTCTGCCCTTACGATCTGTCCACGCGTCTGTCAAAATACTACACCCATGCAACCTACATGTTTGAGTAAAGCTGCTAAGCATTTCCTTGGTCCGTTGAACTTCCATCTGTAAGAACTTCTCCCTCATTTCATACGGAGTTGGTCCTTTCATCCCAGGGCCACATTGACCTATAGCATGCAACATTTGTTGAAAGGATATGCTATATAGAGCATTGAAAGGAATGCCCATCTCGTATGCCCACCTAGCAATATATAGAGCTGCGTCATCTCTTGCTTTCTTCTTAAACTTGCTCTCAATCGTGCTTTGCGTTCTTTTTCCTGGTTCAATAAATTGGTCCATTGGACCCTTACTCCCAGTACATGCAAACAAATTCCTTTGTGAACAATAGGGATCTTCATCCTCTCCAACAACGACTTCATCCAAGCTACTTTGTAACCTACTACTTTTCATCAACTTAGTAGTTTGTGCTGCTGCAAGGGTTGCTTCGGCTTTTGCTCTGACATCGGTTGGAACATGAGGGCATGACTTTACATTGCCCTTAATCCTCGCCAGATGATGTTTGAACCTTGTTATGCCCCCATTTATGACTTGCTTGCAGTAATTGCAACGAATTCTATTTGTATCAGTTGCAACCACTTTCTCCCCAAATGCCCAAAATGCATCTCTACCGGTAGAAACTAAAGCATTGGTGGATTGACTAGAAGACTGAGAGGAGTTCATTCTATGATTCTACAACAAACAAATGGATCAAATAAAATAATTGCAACATCAGTAATATTTGGTTGGTAAAACCCAAAAAATTATACAATTTTTGCAACATCAGTGACACGGATTTATAAGCACAAAAAAATAAGCACCATCATGTCATGTCCTCACCGGTTCATAATTCATCAATACACTCAAAATCATCTATTCATCATTCACTTATGATTAATTATTAATTAATAATCAATTAATCATATTTCACCAATCACCATTCATATATATGTTGCAAAATCATATTTCACCAATCACCAATCATGCAATATCTCGCACAAAGAAGCATCGGCGTATCGCATACATCATATGTTGCAAAATATTGTTTAATTTATATATGATATTCTTGAATCACGGTTACATCATTTGTTGCAGCAACAATAACTAGAAAACTCCAGCCCAAAATGTCAGCAAAAATAATCCCAGGCAGCAATCCAAAATGTCAGCAAAAATGATATAAGGCAATAAAACAACTGAAATGTAAAGGCAATAGATTAATACCAGGCATCAATCCAAAATGTCAGCAAAAATGCAAGAAAAAATTTAGGGTTGCGACTGAAATAATGCCAGCCCATGATAAAATAATGCCAGCTAGTGATATCAGACTATCAGAGACGCTAAAATAGCCAGATCAGAGAGGGGCAAGACGCAAGAGTGCAAGACACTACCAGATCGTAGGAGAAGAATGCCAAACAAACCCTAAAATGCCAGAAAAAATCAAAATAATGCCAGAAGAAATAAAAAATAGCCACACAAAAATCCAGATAGAAGCGCAAGCTAGGGCAGAGAATGTTTACGGTGCTGTGTCGTAGGAGAAGAAGCTAGGGCAGAGAATGCTCACGGTGCAGTGTGCCTGTGTCGTAAGAGAAGAAGCTAGGGCTTCGACGCTAGGGAGGAGGAAGAACCGTCGAAAGAGAAGAGGAGAGAGTCGTCGTCGCAGCCAGGGCACCGGGAGGGAGAAATAGAAGTGAAGGACTGAAATGAGGCGTCGGGAATACATTCCCCGTAAAATGATTTTAACGCTACCAGAACAGTAACATCTCGCGTTTTTTTTATTTTAAATAGCCCACGATATATCGGCTGCCGATAACTCGCGCGATATATCGCCGATATCTCGCGATATTTTACAAAACGCAATTTCTCGTCAAAATATCGATTTCATTGCGGTTTACTCTCAAAACCTTCATGTCGGCCGACATGTCGGACATGTCGGCCGACATCTACAACGTTGCACAGGGGGCAAACCATTCTATTTCATTTCGGCGTAGAAAAGGAATTACAGGGGTCTGGCGTTACATCAAAAAGAAAAAAGAGAGAAGGGGTCTTCAGGGCTCATCGGCCTCCTCGCTGGAATGCCCGCTGCCTTCACCCGGAGATTGACCGCCGTCGAGCTCTCGCCTGAGATCCGCGATATCCCCGAGACTGTCCACTGGGGCGAAAAGCTCGGGAAGGACATGATGGGCGAGAATCCTCTCGCCCTCTTCCTTTAAAAGCCCGGCCCTCCGCAGCACATCCAGCGCGTGCTTCGCTGCTCCCTGGGACGACCGCTGCATCAACCCTTCGAACTCAGCATTGGAGTAAAGATGCTGGATTTCCCTCTCCGCGGGAGGTGGCCGCGCGGCTGCTTCTCACATCCTTTTATTCTCGGCCTCCAGCTCTTTGTTTCGCTCTTCAAGAATGCGAGACCGCACGAGCAGGGCATCATAATTGTCTATGTCCTGCAAAAGAAAAGTCAGTTAGCGTGGTGAAAGAAAGAATGTTGAAAGCTTAGGGCTCGGTATGAGAACGTGCTTACCTCTCGTTTTGGGCGGCTAGCGAGAAGGGCCTCGGCTGTGACCAGTTGCTTCTTGAGGGCCACGACCTCGGCGGCGGCGATGGAGTGGGTCTTCTCAACCTCAACCAGGTTCCGCGCGAGGGTCATGCTGTGGCGAGAGGACATATGAGTCCACTCGTGAGCGCGCATCATGGCTCGCGCAACCTCATGCGCGAGAGTCTGGGTAGACTCGGTGTCGTAGATGGACGCGCCCTCGCGGCTGTAGAGCGCGTAGGAAAGACCGTAGGCGTCGCCGCTGGTGGTTTCCTTCTCCCTCCAGGATGGAAGAAGGGTGGAGAGGGAGACTCGGTTGGCGCGCCGATCCCAGTGAATTAGAGGCCCACCGGCCACGTCTGCATACCTCTCGCCGAGAGGGAAGTTCCGGTGACCTCTCGGCACCAGTCTCGAGAAGGGCCCTGCCGGCTGAACCATGGGCTCGACCGCTGAGTTCTCGACCGCGGGCTCGATCGCTGGGTTCTCGGCCGCGGGAGCACTCGAACCTGGGGTCTTGTCCAGGACCGCTTTTCCCTTCGATTTTAAGGACGGCTTCGCCCGCTTGGCGGAAGGGCTAGGGGCGGCATCGGGCTTCCTCTTCTGCTTCTGCCCGCTGGACTCCGCGGGTGGTGGATCCTCGCGGCAAGCCGCAACGGCGGATCGCGCGAGAGCAAGGGGATCGGCGGGGGCGACCTCCACGATCACATTCGGCGGGTGGAGGGGAAGACTTCGCACTCCTGTTACAAGGAGGATAGGTTAATAAGGCGAAAGCTAGAGAAGAAGGAGCGGAAGCTGGGGGCGAAATATTCTAACTAACCCTCTCCCGCCGGAACCGGCGGCAGCGAGTCGACATGCTTTCGCAGATGCACGGCATCCATCTCGCGCTTCAGAATGAAGTCGTGAAGCTTGGCCTCATAACCCCCGAGCGCGGGAGGCCGGAGGGTTGACTTGTCCTCCTGCACGGGCGCGAGAGGAACATGCCCGAACTTCCCTGTGACGAATATGAACCGCTGAACCCAGTCGTGGTTCTTATTCGCGGTGCCGGTCACGCTGAGGGGGGACTGCCCGGAGAAGAACGCCACTCCGCGGGTCGCCCTGAAGTTGAAGAGCTTGCGAAACACCGGGAGCGAGAACTCGATCCCCTCCTCGCGCAGGTAGCAGACGAATGCCACCAGCATGGCGATCAAGTTTGGGTTGAGCTGCGCAGGAACGACTCCGAAGTAGCGCAGGGTCTGACGCACCTCTGGCCACAGCGGGAGGCGGAGTCCTACCTCGAAATGTTCGAGGGGGATCGCGAGTGTGTCGGGCGAGAACTGATTGATGCGATCCTGGTTCCCCGGGCGGCGCCCGACGAATCCCGACGGAACGAAGTCAGCAATAGCCTGGGTGAAATCTTCTTCCGATAGGTCGCAGGTCTCGAAATCCCGATTTGCGAAAGCCTGGGCGCAGTTGGCCCTGCCATCGGCCTCTTTCGTCATCGCTGAGAGGTGGGTAGGTCTCGCAAGGATTCTAGAGAGAAGGGCGAGTGGTATCGTGAGAGCAAGAAGGGAGAGAGAAAGGGAAGCGTAATAAAGGCGGTGGTTGGGCCAACTATTTATAGAAAAGAAAGACGAAAAATGAAGGATATTCCTTACGCGCGGGGTGCGGATAGCGATTGCGCTGTCCTGGCCCCTCGGGATTCGTGCCAGCCCATCTGTGCCCAGCCGCCGAGGAAAGGCGGAAGAGACGCGCGGGATCTCTCAGGAGAATGCAGTAAAAACATGACATAAATAAAAAACATTCGCAAATAAAGCATCCGCAGAAAGCACAAGATAATAAAAATTATAGGCAGAAATAGTTCGCGAGACATGTAAGGTCTCGTCTTGATTCGGTACGCGGAAGAAAAAGAAATTACAAGGGTGCGGGAGAATACAGGGGTCGAGAGCCGGTAGGCTTAATATTGTACCCACTACCATCGACCCCGACCTCGCCTCCCTGTCCTCGGAGGTACGCGCGGGTAATGATACGCGCTCACCGCGGTGAGCTCTTGGTGAACCAGGCGCATCTGGTCCCTTACCCGCGCGATATGCCTCCCAGGCGAGGTCTCCTCACAACCGCCCCCCCCTGGCGCTCCATCTCCCTGATGAGATGTGTGTAATCTCGCTCAAGGACACTTATTCGGCGCTCAAACGCCGCCCTGTGCTCCTCCTCCTGATTGGCCATTTCCCGCTGCATTCAGATCAGCTTGTCGAAAAGCTCCGTCATCCGCTCCTTCAGGCCCCTGACATCTTCGTGGTCGCCGAGAAAATCCGAGACGTCGCAGGGAGAGGGCGGTGGCGAGATCATCTCCTCCTCTTGAGGATCCGCCGGCGGGATCAAGCGGTAGCCTGCGAGAGCGAAACTTAGTCTTTCCCGACCATACAAATCTTGAGTCTAATGTGAGGGCAACTAACCAGGTACATAAGGCTCGACGGGGGATTGGCAAGAGGTCCCGGCCTGCCCTGCGAATGGTTGACTGGGGGGGGGGGGGGGGTGGAACGATTTCCCCTTCCCAGGACGATGGACCTGGTCGACGACACCCGGAGCGGCGCCCAAATCCGCGGCGGGAGAGTTGTTTTCGGGGCTTCTGTCCACCGAATTCTCCCGCTTCGGAGCTGGGGAGTTGGCGGTGGTCTCGGGGACATGGGACTTGCGCAAGGAAGGGGGTAACCCCGTGGTCCCGAAAGGGAGAGCTATAGAAATCCACGGCCAGGAAAAAATGAAAGGTGAAAGGCAGGCGAGAAGGCAGTGAAGGGCTTACCGGGCGCAGGCAGGATCTCGCCAGGAGTGGTTAGTATGACGGGCTCCTGGGCCAGTGAATTGCTCCAGGGAGCAGGCGGGGGAGGATTGGTGTTCGCCTGATTGGTCTCAGGGAGACCTTCAGCTGGCTGCAAGTTCTGCGAATGGTTAAAGTGGATAAGTTATCACGTCATCAAGATCAGCACCAAAGACAAGGTAGGTTGCATTACCTCAACAGTGTTGACCGGAGGGATGTTGGGAAGAGGGGGAGTCTCCGACGCGGACTCCCTCGCCGATAGGTCTCGCCGGACCGCCTTGGCCTTTTTCAGCCGGTAGGGCTTGGAAGGATTCCTCGTTGACGAGAGTCAGGAGGCGTACCGGGTGGTCCTGGGAGCGGTCTCCCCCTGTGCAGCGGCGAGACGATCCATCATGCCCTGCGAAAGTGGTCTCGGCGTCGGCTTCATGAATGTCATAGCGAGAGCTCAGAGATGAAAAAAGAGATGAAAAAAGAGGAACAGTGATTGGAGAATAGGCGCTCCGAAGGCAACAACTGGGGTTGTATTTATAACAAAGTGGAGGGCCCCACTAGAAAGATTCCCTCCAGGTCAGCAAGACACTCGCCGAATATGGGTTTTGGACTTTTCTTTCCGAGCGAAGGACTCGCTCGCAAAGAGCGGGGATTGTGTACAACCCCGCATTCGCCGAGTGGGTCCCCAGGTCCAAAGGGGGTCAAGAGGCTAGATCCATGTCAGACAGAGCACTCGCCCAGGGCAGAAGAAGCAGGAGAGCCTCCGGGCGAGTGCGAGTCCTATTCGCAAGGCACTCGCCCGTTCAGAGGAGTGAGTGCGCTCGCCCAGGGCAGAAGAGGCAGGAGAGCCTCCGGGCGAGTGCGAGTCCCATTCGCAAGGCACTCGCCCGTTCAGAGGAGTGAGTGCGCGGAGGACCAGGCTAGTTGGGGCGGAATCCCACTTGCCGAGCAGGCCAGGCGAGTGGTGCCTACATGGACCACTCGCTCGGCAGAATCGTGTATGCGAGAAGCCTGGCAAATGGTGCCTTCACGGACCACTCGCCCAGAAGGCTTTTGGGGAAAATTACCAAGATACCCTTTGTGGGCTGCCAATAGCCCTTCAGAACAGTGGAGTTAGGCTGTTAGCAGACCAATTTGAGGTGCGATTAGTAAAACCAAAAGGCGGATTCATGCTATTTGCAGTCCATACTAGAGAATCTATAAATAGACCCTTAAGGGCACCTTGGAGGGGATCAGATCTTTTTGAGCTCTCTCCTCCATGCTAGTTTTGGAGTTGGCTGCTAGTGCCCTCCAAGGTGCCCGACTGAGCATTGGTTTAAGAGGGGAAGCTCTCTAAGACCTTCCGGGTGTGTGGCGGGACCTCCTCGCTATAGCCTTGGGTCTGCTCCAAATTTTCCATCCACAATCAAGAGAGTTTAGTGAGGGAGAAGTAGGCACAGACTACACCCCCCTGTGGGTCCGAACTCAGAGACCGGTTGACGGTTTCAACAAGAATGATGTATAGGAGTCTTGGTTTAATGTACATTTTTTTCTTTGCAAAAAGCATTAAAGTTGATACAAAACTATAACATCAGGTGAAGTTATTACATGGGAAATCATTTGATATATGCACAAGTGTTGAGATTAAATAGATCACTTGATTCTCAGTGTCATTTTTATGTTTCATAAGATATTTTGACCAAACTGAAATGTGGTTTGTTAGATTAAAACAAAGGCATCGTGGAGGCAGAGGCCTACGCTATTCAAATTTGGAATTCCTTTCTGTAGTCTATCGATTTTACAAAGAAAAGGCTATAATGGAGTACGTGTTTTAAAATGTATGCCCGTCACATAATTTTTAAAATGGACCTATTAGAATCAACCATTTAAGAATTGTTTTAGGAACTTGGAACAGGACCTGGTAATCAAAAGATATTCAGTACACTCAATACAATGAATAAAAACACATGATTAGTACATGCTACTGTTATTCTTATAAAACAATGATTATTATGTTTAACCAAATGAAAGTATCAACTTTTAACCAAAATTGCCAACCCATATATAATTGTAAGGACACCACTATTCACAAGACAATCAATGCATATTTTGGAAACTGTACATTTTTTTTGAAACTTCCTTTAAGTAGTTGTTTGACTCTTCAAGTAAATAGTTTCATTACATGTGATTAATCCTGGCGTGGTTGCTTCATTTGTCTATTTAACTTTTTGAACTCATTAATTATGTATTTATTTGGAAAATTTTATTATTTTTATAAAACATGGTTAATAACTAAGAACATATAATTTGAATATTGTTCATTGAAGTCTCCAACTTTGCATCAATATTGTTCATTGAAATGTTCACCCAAAAAACAATCACATGTAAGTTGTTTATAAAATTTTCATTATAATATCTTGTTTCTTGCAGTTTTGCATGCTTGTTTTATATATCCCATACAAGCTCTGCAATATATACTATAGAGTGTTAGACATTGTCAGAACTCAAGGTGAGTAAACATTTTATTATTAAGATTGTCAAATACAAATACATGTACAAATATTTATAATTGTGATGAGTGACACCTCAACTCTAAAACGCAATGTGAGACTAAGCTATACAAAATAAACAACACTTCTAATGGGCCATAGAAGATTTTGCATTAAGTTTCTTATACATTTCTGCTATACTTCCCTGCAAGTTGTAGCATACATATCGTAAACTCCAAGCTTGGAAACGAACTGACGATAAAGTGATCGAGGCAAGACCTTTGTGAAAACATCAGAGAGTTAGTCAGCATCAGGAACATGCTGTAGATCAATTTTGCGGAGCTGAACATGAGAGTGTGATACGAGCCTTCAAAGATCGAAACCTGGCTCCAAGCCCCACCAGTCATACTTCGTCCAAAACCCTAAACCACCAACATTGCCTTCCCTCAACCTTGACCACCCACCATCCCTCCACGCAACAGCTGCCTTGCCCCCACTCACCGCCTATCCAACCAAGAGTATAATGACATGAGGAGCAAAAGACTTCGCTTTTATTGCAAGCGACCTTATTTCCCTATCCACGAGGGCCCCATGAAGAACTTTCGAGCCATGATTAGGGGCGAATGGGATGACATAAGCACGATAGACTTTAAGGCCCTCGAGATAAATGACAGATCTCCTGACAAAGCCACCAACACATTGTAACATCCAATCCGACGAGGGGCAGTTCAATGAAAGTCGAGTGTGTCTTTAGGGCAGAGAGGCTCGAAAAAAGATAACTCCTGACAGACTTCTTGGATGACTGATTTTTAGGTGAAAAGAGCTACATGCAGGGGCGGACCCACATAGGGTCTAGTGTGGGCGGCCGCCCACGCTGAATTCTAAAAACATTATTTTTCAGTAGAAAACATGGTAATTTACTATGACAGATATGTTACCTAATAATAAATATACTGTAATGTTTTTAAGAAAATAATCATCTTAGCTCAGCCGGTAGAGAGTGATGTTTTTAATTAGGTGGTCTTGGGTTCGATTCCCACTATCAACAATTTTTAAAGTTTTTTTATTTTATAAACAAGTTTGTTTTTGTTTAAGAGTTTATTTATAAATAAGTTCATCGTTGTGTTATTTTTTATATAAACAAGTTCATTGTCATGTCGTTATTTGATTTTTTTATTAAAGTTTTTTTTTATAAATAAATTATTAAAATTTTTTTATAAACAAATTTGTTGTTTAAATTTTTTGATAAATAAGTTCTTTTTTAAGTTATTGTGTGATAACATCAAAAAAAATTAAAATGAATGGTGATATTCATGTAATATAAACATAATTTTGTGTGAAATTAATATAATATAGACGTATTTTTGTTATATTTGTCGATTTATTTTTTGAATAATTTTGTACTCCGCCCACACAGAATAAATTTTCTGCGTCCGCCACTGGCTACATGAATGGGTTGAATCACACATCATAATTAGAGAGAACGTTATTGGACAAATAATAATTTGAGCTCTCAAATATCAAAAATGCATTTTCAGATCAAGTGATGTAGTTGTGTTAGGAACTCCACATTTAAGCGTGCTCTGGTGAGAGTAGTTCTGAGATGGGCAATCTCCTGAGAAGTACTCGTAGGCCATCTCTGGAAAACGATAAAAAACCATGCAGTTCAACTTAATATGACATGGTTGAACCAAACCGAATAGTATCTATAATATTGTTGGTCTTGTTGTTACAAATGGAATCGGAGCTAGACCTCATGCATACTGATATGTGATTCAAGGACAAACCAAGCAGAAGCTAGTGAGCCTGTAACATCCCGAATCTTTTGAGGGCTAATAATGTCTTTGGTGTAGAGAGGCCCGAAGAAAGACAACTCCTGCTAGACTTTTAGGATGACAGATTTATAGGTGAAAGAAGGTACATGAATGAGTTGAATCACACATCAGAATTGGAGGGAAATTTGATAGACTTCAATAATAATTTGAACTCACAACTATTAATGGTGCCTTTTTGGAGCAAGTGACGGAATTGTATTAAGAACTCCATAGTTAAGTGTGCTCTAATGAGAGTAGTTTTGGGATGAGTGACTTACTGAGAAGTACTTGTAGGCCACCCATGGAAAAAGATAAAACTGTGTGGTTCAACTTAATACGAGATGAGTTGAACCAAAGAAGAGAATGCCTCTTATATCGCGGGTCGGGTCATTACACACATTAGCAAGGGCAACCTACCGGTTGTATCTGTACTAGTCGTTTGAGTGGGCCATCCAGTGTCGCGGCCACGTCAGTTGACCGAGAGGATCTTCACACTCAATCTTGTTGTACTGCATTGAGGACAAGACATTTCTTAGACTGCGGTATCGTTATAGTGCCCATTGGAGAATGACGTAACCACCCACGCGTCATCGGCTAATTAACGATATGTTAGTTTCCTATTTGATGTAATTGTAATCTTCCTTTTTAGTACTCGTGCCGTAATTGGTTTGTCATAATTCATGGGTCGTAGTTGTAAATTTTTGTCCTTTTGCTTTGTAATCCCTTTATATAGGGGTAGGAAAACATGTGTAAGCACCTTGGAGGTCAATGATAATGACTTAGGATTGTTCCCTAAGGCTATCAAAAGAAGTGCTCTAGTGGATTTCCCGTGTCTTTTCCCCTACTCTAACATATATACCTAAGTCAATGATTGTGGTCAAGCTAGCGACAGTTACTGAATGAAAATTCTACTACATGCGCATCCTTTGTACCTAAATAAAGTTTGTTGAACTTGTAAGAAACTTGAAGAATTATGGGAGAAACTATCTCCTTGTACAAGCATGTGTCCTGTTTTTCCGATGTGTTCCTTCCTATCTTTTTTACTTCATTCCTTATTCTTTTTTATTTTACGTTTTTGTTATTTGTTTGAAAAAGTATTTGCGTGGCTTTCTTTATCCTTATTCTTATATTTAAGTTCTAGTAGAAGGCCATCATTCTTGTTAATTGATTTGTCATTTTTTAGTCTTTAGTTTGTCTTGCAGTTATTCATGCTTGCTTTATAGTTTTCTGGTTCTTATGTTAGATCAATATTAAAAATCTTAGATAGACACTCACATCATATCTGCATGTTCTCTATTCTTATGATACTGGCTTATTTAGTCAGTATTTCATTTAATGCTATTGAACTTGGCTGACATATTCTTTGAAATGTTTAGATGGCAATGCCACCGAATTGCATTCCTTGGAACCATCTAAATCGTTTGGTGGTGGGGACTCTGATTCCGAGGACTATACATTCAAAGAGTTTATTTGTGGGGAGGATGCCCTTAGAATTTCACCATCAGAGCCATACTGCTTAAGTCGGCCTATTCGTCGTGGTCATTTTAATATTTCGCAGGATTATCCTTTACATCAGGTTCTTAGCTTGATGCATTACATGATTATTTTTCGACAGTGGCCACAAGATATGCTATTTTGAAGAATTTCAGTGTTCTCTTTTATGTTCTGATCAAGTTGTATTCTGTTTTCAGTTCACAAAACTTATGGCATTTTCTTTATTGCAGGTAATTGCTGATCTTTGTTCGATTTGGGACTGGATATTGGTTGATAAGTTACATATACTTGCAGCTGATAGAAACTCGTATTCAGTTGTACTTGTTTTGCCAGAGACATTCGATAATAGAGGTGATTTTTTTAATCTTTACTGGGGCGGTTGCATTTTGATTTTCAAGGGAACACAAGTCTTATTCTTGTGAAGTTAACCTTTCAAATCTTTTTCTCATTCTAAAAGTATAGACGCTTTTCTAATGTTTTATCTGAAAAGGTTGGGCATAAAGAATGGCTCAACTATGACATTGTTATGGGTCTTCATGCATAGTTATCATGTTACATGTTTTCATACATAGTTTAATTAATACGAGTTATTAATGTGTTATTGGTAGTTGAGTCAAATAATGTGTCATTAATACATTAGTTGTTATTTGAGTCAATTAATACATTAGTTGTTATTTGAGTCAATTAATGTGTTGTGGGTAGTTGAGTTAATTAATGTGTCATTAATATGTTAGTTGTTAGCTGGGTCATTTAATGTATGTCATTAATATGTTAGTTGATGGTTGAGTCTTGTAATCTTATTTAAGTACCCTTTAGAGGATGAATGAAGTATGCATGAATTGAAGTTTTTTCTCTTGTCCCGAGTTATGAGATCATGACATCTCTCTTCTGAATAAATCCCGCTTAGACAACAATGGTTCCGGCTCTGTAGTATCCCCCTCACCATCATGTCCACCTCTGTTCACTTCTCTGGCGAGGCTACCGACGCAATATGGGTTAGCATGTAACATGTGTAATATTTTTTGTAAAATGGATTGATCAGCAATGTGTTGTTCTTCTTTGTCTATTTATAACCTATAAATCGTACATAAATGTACGACGATGTTATTAGCAGTCCTAAGACGGCTATTCACAGTCCTAAAAACACTTAAAACGACTATTCGCAGTCCTAAAACACATAAATTCATTGGACTACGAATATCAATGGACCACGTTTAGCGGTTATAGGACTGCTTATAACATTGCCCTAAATGTATCTATGCATCATTTGTCCAATCAGTAAAGTTTAATTCAGTGATTAAGCCAATTGAATAAAGCTATGAATTTCTGGATTATCCATGCTTCCTGGTCCCTAAGATGCATATTATGCCATTCCCTAAGGATTGTTGAGTACATCCATTTATATGTAAAATTATTGTTTTCTTCATGTTTTGGGGATTATGTATGACATGAGTTATGACTACCTCTTCCATGACTTGGAGAACTTTTGTAGTTTTAGGCTGGTGCGTAGCGAAGACATAGATTGCATTAGAAATGGAAAATGTGATACAAACGTGTTATCACGCCTAACTTCTGAGGGTTGGTTCCCTTTTGAAGCCCCTCTCCAAATGAGAGTCCAAACTTAGAGGATTCAAAGATAAATTCTAAGACTCCTCTCCACTCTCTTATATAGGAGTGACTGGGGTACATCACTATTACTAAAATGTCACTTGAGCTACATGAGTAAATAGAGAAGCACATGTGATAATAAGGTGGTAGTGCCCGATGAGGCGACAATGGATCTGAGGTGTCATAATCGTATCAGTACTCCCACCTAAAAATCGACCTTTTCCTCAAGGTCGAGACTCGTAGAGGTTGTCAACAGGCATAAGGGAATTCATGTTCACGGAGTTGAGATCATCATCTTCAGCACTGATAAGCAAAAACAGTTCCTTGAGAGGGCATTTGTGTATTGGAGAGTAAGGACTCTTGCAACGAAAACAAAGGCTATGTCGGTGAAGCTCTAGGTACTCCAGGTGAGATAAATGTTGCGGTGTTAGAGGTAGTGGCAGGCGATCAACGAAGGTCCAACTGGGATTGGGAGATCCAATCGATGGAGTGGTAAATGCAGTGGAGGCGGTCGGGAAGACGGGGGGACGGCGGGCTGCATTGAGTTTCTTGTCGAGGCAACATGCTTGCTTCATAGCTCGCGAGAGGGTGAATGGGTCGTGGACACGACGCGCCCGAATGCGAGGTTGGAGACTAGTTAGGAAGTTCCCTAATTAATGATCAGGGGAGAGGCCAATCACATGCGTGACGACCTAGATGAACTCAGTGATGTTATAGTGAAAGAGTCAGATTGACGAACAGAGTTAATGTGTTTGACCACATTGCCTGCCTAACGAATGTCGTAGCGACGAAGGAGCTCCTCTTTGAATGTGGGCTAGGAGAGATCAAGAATGTTCTGGTGCGTCCATCGTAGCTAGTGGAGTGTAGACCCTTCCATGTAGATTGTCTCCACTGGAACCTTCTAGTTTGCGGGAGTGGATTGGAGATCAAATACTTGTTCGGCTCGTGTGATCCTGCCGAGGGGGTCAATCCCGTCGAGCACCATTATCTCGATGCAGCGGAGGTGGACCGAGTGATGTCTAGGAACCCAATGTTGTCGACGATGAACCCATTTGGGGGTGGCAGTGGATGAAGGGGCAGAGGGGCCACTTGATAGAGGGTGGTGGTGCGGCGAGCTCGCAGAAGAGCCTGAGATCTTCCAACAGTGCTTCGAGCTAATCTAAGCGGGTGGAATTGGTGTAGGCCGAAGCGGAGGCACCCTTGTCAGTGTGAATGATCGTGGAATGGGTTGTGGGCATGAAGGGAAAGAGCCATGGAGGTGCTACTACAATATGGTGGCCTATAGTTAGCATGGGCACTGAATGCGATTTGCAAGAGGTGATGGGTTGACAGACAGGGAAACCATTCAAGGCACATTGCGAACTCTGCCTCGAGTGACTGTCCTAGTAACCACACATATTTCTCCAAGGCAGAGGTTGTCGGGGCCCTTGAACTAGTGGCCGCGACTTCCCCACTGGAATCTGCACGAGGGGCAAACACTCCCTAGAGTGGGAGAACACTCCCTAGAGCAGTCGCCCAAACTGTAATGGTTCAACGCTTGGGCGAACACTCTCTAGAGTAACCGCCCAAACTGGGATGGTTCCGGGCTTGGACGAATACTATTGCTGTCCTCCAACTGCAGGGGCGATTTCACCAATCGCTTGATCAGAAGGTCGCGTGTTCATTCTGTTGGTGCCAAAATGTCACCAACCTCGCGACAGGACTAGAAGGTGATGGAGGAATCAGGGACCACAAGCGATCAGTTACTAACCCTTGAGGGCCTAGCGAACAGAGCATAGAAAGCGAGCTTGCCACTAGAAGCGGCGAACACCAGATTTGCCCGCGAGGGCGAATACCACTTGCTGCGGACTGTGATATTTCTTAAAAGAGTTATTACAAGCTATTACAAGGGGCGAAAAGTGAGAGAACTCAAGGCAATAAATGTTGCATTTAATGTTAACTGCCTGGGGAACATGAGAATCCATACATGAAAGAGAGAGGGAGGGTTCGTGCGGTTACAACAGTCTGTAACCGCACAAACCACTACTAGCTAAGGAGAGAGGAGAGCTGGGGCGAACTCCAAGGGTGTTCGCCCGAACCCCCCGGGACTTCTGCTGTTGTTGAGGGCCGACTGGCTTGGGAAGCGACTGGCTGGAGGGGGGCGCGGTTGCTCAATACGTAACCAACCACCCTTCTGGGACTAGAGGAGGTGCAACTACCGGGATGGTAACCGCCCTTACTTCTGGGCACCAGAAGATCGCTCTGGCTAGAACCAGTTGGGGCTGTTACTGGAGGAGTGACATCATTAACTGCTGGAGAGTTAGCTAGCACTAACTTGGGAGGTTGCTGCTGGAGAGTTAGCACCAACTGGGAAGGTCACTGCTGGAGAGACAACACCAACTTTTGGAGAGTTAGTGCTAACTCGGGAGGTCACTGCTAGAGAGTTAACGCTAACTCAAGAGGTTACTGCTGGAGAATTAGCGCTAACTCGGGAGGTCGCTGCTGGAGAGTTAGCATTAACTCGGGAGGTCGCTGCTGGAGAGTTAGCGCTAACCGAGGAGGTTGCTTCTGGAGAGACGACACCAACTTTTGGAGGGACCGAGCCCTAGTTGGGGCGGTCACTGGAGGAGTGACAACACCTACTGCTGGAGAGTTAGCGCTAACTCGGGAGGTCGCTGCTGGAGAGTTAGCGATAACTCGGGAGGTCGCTGCTGGAGAGTTAGCGCTAACTCGGGAGGTCGCTGTTGGAGAGTTAGCGCTAAATCGGGAGGTCGCGCGACCTTGATCGGTCTTCGCATAGAAACCCGCACTAACACCTGTGCTGAAGTTCACGCGGATATGCCAAGAAAAACCGCTTAGGATGATGATGCTCGGTCCGAGCATCTTGAGGGTGATTGCCGACTTACGGGTGAACATTACAGTAGGACAAACACATCTGTATTTTATGATAAGGGACACATGATCAGCCTATCCCCAACTCAACCCAAGGAGCCTTTCATGGGTAGATTTGACTCTTTAGTTGGTACATGCTCCACGAAGCTTTTACATATCATGAGGAAACATGATTTTCTATGAGAGAGTTGTGAGTCAGGCATCATATTACTAGTGGCCTCCACACAGACATCTGAGAGCCATACTGAGACTTTAGAGGTCCACCTGGATGTTCGTCGCATTCTAGATGAGTTCTTTGATATTACACCAGATGAACTTTCGGATGAGTTGCCTCCCAGAGACATTCATCATGCCATTGACTTAGTACCCGAGCATCCTTGCCTAATTTACCCCATTACTGTATGAACCCTATCAAATATGTCGAATTGAAATGACAAGTTGATGAACTTCTCCATAAAAATTTCATACGAGAGAGCTGGAGCCCCTGCGCCGTTCCATCCCTTCTTACTCCTAAGAAGGACTGGAGTTGGCGTATGTGCATTGACAGTCGCGCCATCAATAAAATTCCAGTGAAGTACCATTTTTCCACTCCTCGACTGGATGATTTACCGGGCACTATGGCTGGTGCTCAAGTCTTCACTAAAATTGATTTATGCACAGGGTACCACCAAATTAGAGTACGTGAAAGAGATGAGTGGAAAACGGCTTTCAAAACAAAAGATGGTTTGTATGAATGACTAGTAATGTATTTCAGATTATTGAACACTCCTAACATTTGTACGAGGGTTATGACTCTGGTCTTATGACCCTATATGGTAAAATTCTTGGCGGTTTATTTTGATGATATTCTTATTTATAGTCAGACGCATACTGATCATCTTCTTCATATTAGACTCATATGTGAAGTTCTCCGAAAGGAGCAGCTGTATATCAATATGAAGAAGTGTACCTTTCTATCCATGTCTGTACATTTTTTGGGATACATCGTGTCTACCGCAGGCATTTCTGTAGACCATGACAAAGTAAAATATATCTGTGAATGACCCACTCCCACAAATATTCATGAAGCACGTAACTTTCACGGACTTGCCACTTTCTATCGAAGGTTTTTAGTGGTTTCAATATTATTATGTCACCCTTTACGAGTTGCCTACGTAAGGGTGAATTTGTACAGACCAAAGACTTCCACTAGAGCATTTGATGAGATTAAAGATAAATTATCCTCAACCCCAGTTCTTCGATTGCCCGACTTTAGTAAAGTCTTTAAAGTGTCCTGTGATGCGTCAGGTGTAAACATTGGCGGTGTATTGAGTCAAGAAGGACATCCAGTCGCCTACGTTAATGAGAAGTTAAATGAGGCCCGACAGAAGTATTCTAATTATGATCGGGAGTTCCATGCGATCATCTAAGCCTTTCGTCATTGACAACATTATCTCTTATCAAAAGAGTTTAGATGTACTCCGATCATTAGACCCTACGATATCTTGACTCGCAAAAAAAATTAAGGCACCGTCACGCTAAATGAGCGGAGTACATTCAAGTGTTTCGTTATGTTCTCAAACACAAGTCTGGTGTTGAGAGCAAACTTGCAGATTCCCTCAGTAGGAGAGTTAGCCTATTGCATAAAATGAGTGCCCAAGTAGAGGGTTTTGAGCGTCTCATATCTGTTATCCCACATGCTCCGATTTTAGCGAGACGTATACCGCTCTGTCTAGAGATCCACCAGAAATTCGTGACTGATTTCTCTTGATGAATGGATATTTATTTTATAAGTCCCGTTTATGTATCCCTTGTACTTTACGCGATTATTTGATTTGGGAGATGCACGCTGGGGCATTGCAGGTTATTTTGGAAGAGATAAGACGATTAGTCTTGTAGATGATTGTTTCTTCCGGCCTAGACTGAAGAAAGATGTTACCGTGTTGTCCTCAATTGCCTCATCTGCAAACAACCAAATGCAAACAACAGAACACTGGCCTATGTACTCCCTACCCGTTCCCCATTAGCCTTGAGTGAATATTAGTATGAACTTCGTGCTTGGACTTCCGCGAACACTTAGAAAGCATGATTCCATATTTGTGGTGATGGATCGCTTTTCGAAAATGCCTCATTTTATCCCCTGCAACAAGACTGCCGATGTATCCCGTGTCGTAATTTTATTCGTCAAGAATGTTTTTCGACTACACGGGCTACCTAAGACAATCATGTCTGACCGTGATGTCCATTTTGTGAATTATTTCTAGAAGACACTATAACGTATGACTGACACTACCCTTTAGTTCTCCACCGCCTATTACCCACAGATGGATGGGCAAGCTGAAGTAGTTAATCGAAGCTTAAGAAACCTTTTACGATGCCTAGCGGGCGACCATCCGTCTAGTTGAGATTCTACACTATCCATAACAGAGTTTGCGTATAATAGCTTTATGAATATGCCCACAGGGTTTAGTCCATTTCATGTTGTCTTAAATTACGATCCTAGGAAACATATCGACCTTGTGTTGCCTCCCACTTACAACCCAACCTACCGAGTCTGCCGGGTAATTTGCACATCATTTACATGAACTGTATGAAATAATCCAACGTAAAATTGCAATGAGTAATGAAAATTATAAAGCGTATGCAGACACTCATAGTAGAGAGCAGAGCTTTAGTGAGGTGAGCAAGTGACGATGAGAGTTAGAGCTGATAAGTTCTCTTTAAGAACTATTAACAAATTAAATGTCAGGCGAATGGGCCCGTACCCAGTAATACGAAAGAGTGGGTTTTTACCTATGAGTTGGATATCCCTAGGAGTATGAGAATCCATCCTGTATTAACCATTGATGATTTAACTCCATATTATGAACCTCATGAGTACCCATCCTCTGATCCCACTACTGAGCCTCAACCCGCTACCCAGCTATCCGTGGATCCACTTACATCTATTTCGACACCTGAGAGTATAACTGATATTGTGGGGGCGCGACATCGCTTTGACACTTGACAAACACATTATTCGTTACCTGGTCCACTGGAGGGGGCAACTTACTATTAATGATACATGGATGTCATCACATGAGCTCGATTCACTTGCACCAGGTCTTCTTCAATAGTATGACCATTTGCATTCTACGAAGATGAATGGTTTCAAGTCGGGGGAATTGATGGGGACCAAAATCCACGGGTGGGACGACCCATATCGGAGCCCGTTCGGGTTTATACTCGTAGGAGGGGTTAGGGTCGTCGTATGGACGATCAAAGCCCGTTGCCGTGTTCAGAGTGTCGACGGGATATTATCTGTGTTTTCGTATTTTTCTACGCATTATTCGTGTATTGTTTGTATACTGTTGTTTCGGCCGATCACAACCATACATTGTGTGTAAGAGCCTATTAATGCTTGTTGTGGAGTTCATTTTGAGTTATTGCATAAATTGAGATTTTGTAATCCTCCACGGTGTTGATTCCGTGGGATATTAGGTGCCGAAGCCTAAAACGAAACCATCTATCCATATATACGAACCCCTCCCACTGTTTACTCAAGGTCGAGACCCTCCCTGTTTCCACAATACCCATCGTCACTCTCTCTAACTGTTGTAAACCGTCGAATTCAGGCCTTACATTCCTGCAATCGCTCGGAATTCACGGGAAACCGTTGAGTTCATTACCAGAGCATCGTCGAATCAACTGGAAGAGAACGACGACCCTGTACTGACCCCTAGCATCGTCGAGGACTGTCGCTTCCTTCCCTGGGCAAGAACGACAATCCAGGCCCTGATTCCCCCCCCCCCCCGCAGACAAAACGACTCCCACGTCTGCGCCGACGTCTCTTGCTGGGAATAGGGCCACTGCCAGTCAAGATCAACAACATGCTTTTACTTCCAGACCACTCCTGTATATGGTCCTCTGTTTCATGGGATTATAATACTGCATCACCCGACTGCCACTTCTACCACACTCCAACCCGCTTGGGTTACTTTCAGTGTACAACCTTGGTGTTTTCCCATCCGGTTATCATTCTTCAGTGTTCTTTGATCTCCGGGAACCAAGATCGCTGCATAATATTCAGGATTCAACAACTCACCCGCTTAATATCCGCTGTCCAAGTTCAAAACTGTCGCAAATCCTCACAATTTGGGTCTTATTTGCTTATGTAAGTTCTAATTTGGATGATCTTTTACTTCATGCTGAATATTTGATGGAAAACATATGATTTGGGATTACAACATAGTAGACATTTGTATGATCTTTTTGTTGTACTTGAAGGGCGTATTCGCCAAGTATTTAATTACCACACTCTTACTATAATTGTAACTTGATCTTTCTTAAAACTTAATCTTGATTGTACGTGTTTATAAATTATGTTTATCAATTCAGGATCATTACAGCCGTATGTTGGACTATTGCATGAACATTGCATTCATTCTAGTTCTCCTCAGTGTCACTACATGTGCATATATTCATTAGAGTCCTCTTATTGATATTATGGTTAATCCTCGAGGAATGTGAGATCCGTAGAAGTCATAATCTTTCAATCACTTGGAGAATAATACACAGACTTTTTGAGTCCGAGAATAACTTAGAAAGACATAATTGGTAGCACGTGGGACCAACTTATCTATGAGAGGACTAAGGTCATGAAGAAAGCACTTGCACCCAAAAACTCTAAGGGTCCGTTCGGATCGCAGGTTTTGGTTTTGAAGAATTGAAATTCAGTAAAAACCAAAACCATCAGGTTTTGGTTTTCCTGAATTCCAATTATGCTGTTCGGCTGCAGGAAGGTTTTGAGCTGCAGGAATTGGAATTGGGCAATTTAGATGTTCGGATGCAGGATGAAATTAATCCACAGGAATTGCATGAAATTAAAAATTCTGTTTAGAAGTTTAAAAACTGCAGGCTTAACAACAACACAAATTTTAAAACAATGAAATTAATCAAAAGGGTTGTAGAAACATAAAAATAACAACACAAAAACAGAGATCCGGTTATTCCAAAAGTGCCATTTATACAAAGCAAAAAAAAATGATATACAGTTCTAATATTCATTTTTTTTTGTTCTGTAAATCACAAAAACAGAGAAGGAAGAAAAAAGATACCCTTGGCGGCTGAAAAAAAGATGATGAAAATGAAAAGATGAGATGATTTTTTGCTTCGAAGAAATAGATATCTTGCTTCGAAGAAGGCGGCTGAAAAAAAGATGATGAAAATGAGAACCTGCTTCGAAGAAGGCCATGAAGAGTGTTCCAAGCTCTCGGCGGAAATCCCAGCGGCGAAGAAGAAGCGCGAGGAATGGGGAGAGAAAAGATGAGATGATTTCTCCGACGGAGGCGGCGCATTCTTCGGAAGCAATCCAACCGGAAAATAAAAACAGGCGGTGGTGTCTGGTCGGTGAGAGGAGACGGGTCGCGGGAGGTTTTTAGGAGCGCAACGGGTGGTAATGAAAACAGGCGGAAAACCAGGCCGGGGAGAATTGCGCAAAGCTTAAAATGAAAACATAAGGTTTTCGTGAATTCCAATTCCCGGATGAATTCCATCAATCCGAACAACTGTAAATGAATTATTAATGCCGAAATCCAATTCCGAAAACCAATTCCGTGATACCGAACGGACCCTAAAGAGTTTGCGGAAATGGCGGTGTGGTAAGCAAAAGAATGGACAAGGGAGATACAAAACCAAGAACGTATGAGGGCTTACTATTGATTAGATAACATGTAGTAGTAATTGCATAATTCCAATATATTTTTGGAACATGCATCTGGAACATTGAGGGATCTATCTACTTCAAGAAGACGGTTCTTCTGCTATGCCACACCATTTTGTTGCGGTGTATAGGAGCAAGAAGTTTGATAGATAATGCCCTGGAGAATTGCAAGTCTCTTGAAACTTGTGCCTTAAATATTTGCGGGCATTATCAATCTTGATAATTTTGATAGTTGTAGAAAACTGATTACATATTTCTATGTAGAAAGAATGAAATACATTTAATTTTTTTTTATGATAACGGAACAAGTGCAACCAAGTCATATGCTATGAAGCATCGGTACGGGTATGAGTATCGGGTACGATACGTATTCGGTACGGTGGTATGAGAAAATGATACAGGTACGTTTGGGGTACTGTGTAATTAAAATTGACTTATATAAATACACACGCAATATATATACACACACACGACCTTTTTTTAAAGAGAATATAAAATGTAGAAAAAATCATGTTGAACAAGTTGAAACACTATCAAGTTGAAACTTCTAATCCTTAGATATATAGTAAATAAATAAAATAATAAAATTTAAATCAAATTCTTTATAATTTTAACGAAAAAAGATACTTAAATCTGAAGCACATTTTGTTACTATAATAAACAAACACAGCTAGTTGTTTACTTTAGAAAAACATACTCTTAAGTCCTATCACAATATGTAGAACGATCTGCCAAATCCAAGTGTATCTACAAACTAAAGTAACAAGTGTATCCACCGAGTATCGTACCGGTAACAAATATGTATCTGGTACGAGTACGTGACTCTCAAGGAAGTATTAATGCTTCATAGGTCACACGAGAATGATAATCAATAAATGTAGCAAAAAGCGATAACCAGATAAAGTAACAGTTTTATATGGACCCCAGATATTAGAATGCACTAAAGGGAAATGAGCATCGTTTCTAGTACAATGATGAGAAAAAGTAGAGCGATGTTGCTTCCTATAGATACATGATTCTTAGAAAAAAAAAATCAAAAAATTGATACTCAGGAAGCCCTTTTTGGAGGATCAAGTGAGGTGCATGTCCAAGATGACGCTAGTCCACAAAAGTGATGGATGATAGAGCAAGGAGTGCCAAAAGATAAAGCCCATTAAACAGCTGCCCATATTAATGATACCCTGTGCCCGAAGATCTTGGATATCAAAGGAAGAGGACGAAAAAGTTACTGATCAATTATGATCATGTGTAGGTGAACTAACAAAAAGAAAATTAATATGTGAACTTGGAATATGAAGAACAATGCAAAGAGATATAATTGGGGTAAGAGATGCTTCTGTAGATCCGCGCACTGGGGTGGTCTCTCCATTGGCCTATTATAATAAATTTTAGGAAAAAGAGTATCTCTGTACTTCAAGGGTCTCTTCAAAATAATATGGTTTGGGACCCAAGTTCACAATCTAAGATGAGTTATGAGAAAGATAAGATATCCCTTTATTAGATGCATATGAGATAGGTCTTGAAGATTGAGTGAGCATCCCACGAAGACTTTGTATCTCCTCTTGCAACACATCAATCTTGGATCGAGATGTGGTTGGAGTGTCAATCGTGGGAGTAGAAATGTGGCGATGGTGGTTTGCTGTTGTTTTTGTTGTGAAGGAAACTCGTACTTCCGAAAGCATGTCATCTCACTCTGATTCAGACTACCACAGTAGGAGCACATGCATGCATTCAGTCATTGAGGAAACTGGTCTTGATTGGCTGTTTTCCCAGGAGGTCGACCACGACCTTCTCGTCTTCACGACTTCACCCCTGCGAGAGCATGCCCGACCTCCCCCAAGATTGGAGGCAGAAGGAGGCGTGTCAGTATGCTGTTGAAGAAGTGTAGAAAATGGAGGTATGCGGAGATCAACAAGAGTGCTATTAAGATCATTGAGGATAAGGAAGCGATCATGGGAGCGGACAAAACATTTGTTCGAACACTATGTAGGTATGAGGAGACTCTAACCGTCATTAGAGCAATATCTATCGCCTCCTTAAGGCTTCGTTTGATTCGTCGGTGGCGGGAGCAAGCGGCGGGTGGAGCCGGAGAATTCGAACTGGAGGTGGGGTTCTAGACGGAGCTTTTTGCTCTGTTCCTCAGGGCGCGGCGGGAGCAGACGGAGCAAACGCGTCGGAGGCCGTTTGTTTTCCTGCTGTCCGGCGGCGTTTGCTCCAAACGGCCGGCGAAAACGCTGCGCCAAATGAAGCATAAATCTCTGAGCAGCAAGGTCAAGAGTGGCTGACTGACGTTGAATCCAGGCCTCAATCATGCTTTTATATTGGGCCACAAGATGTCATATCACCATATGGTCCTTGCTCAACGTTCCAAAAATCTTGAAATAAGTGGAGTAGACGTTGTAGACTATCCTTCTTGGAATAGAGGAACTTTTGTTCGTCCCACATAGCTTGAATATTTCGTGGTGCATTACCATTCAATATGACTCGCTATTCATAGAGCTCAGTATCCAGAATTGAACACGACCATCATCTTGTAGCCATAACTTAGTAGGCTCGATCGGTGATTCCATGGTCACATAATGAAGCCTTTTAGTCTGGAGTATCATGTACACCGAATGAACCCATTTGACAAATTTCTCTTTCCCAATCAAGGAGATAGTTGTACCCTTGAGCTCATTCCAAGGCTCATAGGAGGGAGAGAGTGAAGAAGGCGAGGTGGTGGATGAAAAGGAGGTGGAAGTTATTGCGATTAAGGGAGATGTTAACAAGAACTAGCTTGCCGAGACCTATGCTTGCTGAGATCTATGTGTACCAAGAGTTGTGCTTGCCGAGAGCTGCGTGTGTCGAGAGGTGTGCGTGCGGAGAGCTGTGCCTGTCTAGAGTTCTACCTGTTGAGAGCTCTACCTGCTGATAGGTGCGGGCTTTGTCGAGACGGGCTAACCTAAAAGCTTGATACCATGTTAGATATCGAAGTGAGCAGAAAGAGAAAAAACTCTCGGCTTATTTTAACTAACTAAACATGAGTACACATTACAATATTTGTAAGAGAGAAAAGAGACAAGTTTCTCCATAGACACTGTGAGACTAAAGAGGATATTCACTTAGCGGTGATTAAAGGGGATATGCACTAAGTAGAGAGTACATAGAGCTCTTTTCTAGAGATAGCCTACCGAGAGCTACCCGCTTTAAGAATATAGTCAATGATCGACGGAGGAAGAAAAGGAGGAACTAGATTTTTTTCTTATTATCTCTATAACCTCAATAGAAGGGGAGCCTTGGCGCACTGGTTAAGGTATTGTCGTGTGACCTTGAGATCACGGGTTCGAGTCCTGGAAGCAGCCTCTTGCAAAAATGCAGGGTAAGGTTTGCCTACATTTCACCATTGTGGTGGGACCCTTCTCCGGACCCTCGCTGCGCGGGGATGCTTTGTGCACCGGGCAGCCCTTTTTTTTTATCTCTATAACCTCAATGAGAATCAATAGTGGATAAGTGGATCCTTGACCTAGGCTGAGGAGCGCTGGACTAGTTGGAGGAGAGGGGTCGATGGAATAACAGAGAGGGCTTGGAAAGGGAGTAGGCGTCAATGAATGGAATTGAAGAGGGTGGAGGGGGTGTCGACTGATTGGGAGGCCGTATTCTCGTTGGCGGCATGTCCTCGATTCGACGGCTAGGATATGTGGTAGGGAGCACCAATTCTCAAAGAAATAGTCATTGTTTGCCTAGCACATTTTACTTAACAGCTTAAATAGACATAATTTGGACATATACAAAACCAAATTACAACCATAATAAATCGTTTCCTAATCCAAAGCTGAAGTAACTAAAACAAAACAACCAACCATTGCTTAAAATAAACAAGCCAACAAATAAATCAAAGAAATAAAATAAGCATAATAAAATAGCTTTTGAGACAAGTTCAGTTGCCGTGTTTTGTTTGAGTCGAAGTGCTTTGTAACCATAGATTTTGTCACAACTTAAAAGCTTATTTAATAATGAATTAGTAGTAACCTAATTATTTACTTAAATTAATCAATTAATAAGACTTTCAAGTGACCAACATTTTCCATCTTCAAGCGTTGGTCTGATTATATGATAAGTTAGGTGAGATTCATGTGTGCTTATAACATTTTAAGGTTTATAAATTTGTTCTTGATTATTATAGTAATATAGTTTTTCCTTCTAAAGATGGGCATCACCTCATAAATATGAATTTTTGGTTCTTTTACTTGTGCGAGCTGCTTAAAGTGTACTTGAGTAATTGAGGCATTTAATTTACCTATGAAGCACATATACTTAAAAATGTCTTGCATATCGGCTCGAACACGTATTGGATACGGGAAACGTACGGAAATGAGCGGAAACGCTTTCAGAAACGCCGAAAACACACTATTTAAATTAAAAAAATTAATAAGGGATACGCGATTCCCGCATTGATATTTCACGGCGGGCCCGTCTGTCACGTGGGATACTTTAATTTAGGTTACGAAACTTTTTTTTTCTTTTCGTGCACCCGAAGCCCTCTCCTCTCCCGCATCGATATTTCACGCCGTCGAAAGGGTTCTCCCCCGAAGCCGAATGCTCCCCTCTCTGCATCGAAAGCCCGTCGAAGCTCTCCCCTCTATGCGTCGAAAGCCCGTCGAACCTCTCCTCTCTTGCCGCTCTTCGTGCGCCCGTCGAAGAGTTCTCCTCCGCTGAAACCCTCCTCTTTGGTGACTTTGTGTTGTTTGTTTCCTTATCTTTTCCCTCTCCGGTGAGTTTGTGTTGTTTTTTTCCTTAATTTTTCCCCTTTGCATTTTTAATTTCTTCTTCATCTTCTTCTTCTACCTCCTCTTCTTCTTTTTCATTTAAGTTTTTTAGTTTCACTTTTTTATAGAGTGATTTCTTCTGGGGTTGCATAACTTGTATCTACATGTTTGCTTACTGTTCTTCTTCCTGATAATTTCTGGATTCTTATGAATTTGTTTAATTAGTTCAATGATCACTGTGATCATGTTGCAAATGTAATCATCTTTTGTCGTTGTCTATGATAGCTTTAAAGCTAAGGCAATAGTTCTTATTTATATATATTTGAGAATAGTTGTTGTTACTTATATTTGTTTACTTGGCATCCATAAGTTTATAATTCCAACGCATTAGTTAAACGAGTAATTTGTTCACTGTTTGTAAATGTTGTTCACCTATAATCAGTCCTAATGCTGACTCCCCCTTGCCTTCTCAATTTATAATTATATTTAAATAATTAGTTTTTCTTAAAGTTTCCCTTATCCTAGTTTTTTTAAAAATCACGTTTCCCGTATCCATTTCGTATCGTATCCCGCATCTCATCCCCGCCCCCGTGATACATAGTAATTTACTGCACAAGCATTGCAAATGCTGTTTATTTTTTGGAAATGGTTTGTTTAATTAAATTATGTATCTTTTTGGTGAAGGAAAATTGTTGAGAGCAAATTTGACAGTTTAGTGTTGTTTTTAGATTGATCTTCAAAAATGTTCTTCATCTTATAAGTTACTCGCTAGTGGCAATTCTGCCAAGTCAAAAACATTATATGACGATATTGCATCTATTTTTGCTTACCTAGAGATCAAAGAAATGCTATCTATTGTCTTGCGGGATTTGAGGTTTAGCACAGCCGTTGTACATCAGGTATGGCACATCATCTTCGTTAAAAATTGTAGTTTTCATGTCTAACATAGAGCTAATGTCATGTTATTCTTTTAATGCATATTATTCTAAATACATCCTGACAGTTTATCTTTCTCCTGTAAGCGCATTAATTATTGAACTTACAAATTTAGAAAATCATGGATTGGAGATGCCCGGATCTCTTATTGATAATTAAGTTGTTGACACAAGACGAATATAGTGAGCATGTGCAATTGTATCATAAGGGGACTCTAATAAATTAGTGTTAGTGCCGTGTTATTGGAATCTAAAATTATGCAATTCACAAGCAAGTCCCCAACGACTAATTAATAATTAAATTTGAAATTAATAAAAAAGTTCACAAACTATCACAATTGAGGTTTGAACCTAGATAAACAAATAAGCTCTAGTTAAATTAGAGTTAAGGGTGTTTCAATTAAATGTTAAATGAATAAATCCGGAAGTAGAACAATTCATGGACACACAACGATAAAATAATATCCAAAATTATATGTCTGTTCATAAAAAATACAACAATAAGTGAAATAGATTTCAAAGTAGAATTTACATTAATAATTGAAGACCCGAGTTGAATAGTTACTGATTTTGGTGGCTGGTCACCAAGATTGCTGCAGTTCGACACTAATTTTAGGAGTCGGGTGTTGTTTGAGGGTGCACGAGGACTGTTGTAGGTGGCCATAGGTTGTTGGAGTGGTCAGATGGGGTGTATGGAGACTGGACCTGTGTTGGCAGCAGTTTGGTGGATTGTGATGGTTCTTGGCAGTTACTGTCTGTCTTCAGAAAACCTGGGCTTAGGTAGCGGGCAGTCCAAGAGTTTTTTGAGGGGAATTAGATTGTGTAGATAGCACTGGGCTATGGAAGAGGGCTGGGAGAGAATTGGAAGACAGGGGGAGGGCTGAAGGGGTTTTGACATTAGGGATGAAAGGGAGAAGGCAGGAACACAGACACCAGGAGAATTCTGGTTCTTATAGGCTGTGGGAGTGTAGGAAAACAACCAGTGCTTCTCTAGTTGACTGGATTGGGGGAGAAACTGCCTATGGAGTGCGGTTAGAGGTGAAAGTGGGTGGTTTCTGCAGGAATTTAGATAGTTACTGCAGATATTTAAGTAGTTACTGCAGGAATTAGGTAGTTATATGTTGTGTGTCTACTCGGAGGAGTGGTGGGAGGATGATCGGAGGCGGGGATTACGTCAGCGAAGATACAATGGAGCCATAACCGCGGTTGTCTTGACGGGATGTGCTCGGGCGGAGAGAGCTACCAAAATCTCTTGAAGGGACAAGGAAATAGAATACTCCATTTCATATTTCATTCAAGCATACACATGCCTTTATATAGACTTACAAGACACCAAACTCATAATTACTAACTCCTAACTTCTAACCGCTAACTCTCAACTAACACATAATTAAACCACTGCATAAATAATAACAGACAACAATGAAAATAATAAAAAACCATAAAAGATAACTAGGCCCGGTACCCGAGGCCCATAACATCTCTCCCGACCCTCAAATCGAGCTTGCCCTCAAGCTCGAACGAGGTTGGTACTGCTTGATCATCTGACTCCTTAATTTTCTGCCAAAACAACTCCAGATAGCGCGTTGTTGTCGCGGAGACCGCATCGAAGGACATGTCGCCAACATGCTCCCCGAGGGCAGAAAAGACGGTGAGTGGCCACGGTACAAATGGAGAGGGTGGTCTGGACTAATCTCGAGGAGGAACGAGGGTGCCCAACGGTTGCGGACAGTCGAAGGCGACGGTGGCCCTGTTGGAAAAAGGCGGCGACGACCAAAAGTGGCCGTGCCGTCGTGAGGACGGTTGGCGGAAGAAATGGATCCAGAAGGGATGGAAGAAACTGCGGTGAGGTGGTCGGAGGAGCCGATATAACAGGTGGCCGAGGAAGAGACGTCGAGGTTGTGACATCCTGAAAATGTCGTCACACCAAGTAAGCCCTATGATTCTTAAGTACTAATTCACTAAATAAGAATCTGACCTATTACGAAAATGACATGTATAAATTATGATAAATTTACCTTATTGGGAAATTGTACGTAACTAAATTTCTGTATAGATATTAAGTTTAATAAAGAAATGTTTAGGAACTAATAAATTTTGTACTTTATTAATAGGAAATTTCAGAAATTTTGAGTTACAAATAAGGATTAGGAAGAATATATGCTAGAGAGAAGGCACTGGTAGAGCAGAGGCCTGCAGAAACTGCATCGAGGTGGTTGGAGGGGTAGGCAATGGCGAAAGGTGCAATGACACTAAGAGCTTATGAAATCGGCACCGTGGGACCACCGCGAGAGCTCGGAATTTCTCTCCAAATTATGTGATCCTCAGAAATCTGCCCCTTTACTACCAATTTATGGATATAGAGGCCATTATGGACAGTGTAGATTGTTCGGAACTTCAACCCCTAATAATACGCGGAATAAGAATATAAAAAATACATAGAAATATCTTGTTGTCGCTCTGAATGCGAGCACGAGCTCAGATCATCCATATGACTGTCCTAATTCTGCCTCCTGCGTATGTTGACATGTGCGAGTTCCAATAAGGTCGACCCCTCGCGATCCGTGATTTGAAGGCCATAATTTTAAAGCAAGTAAACTGTCAGTTTTCAAGATTTTAGTAAAAAATCAGAATTTCACGCCCCATATATGAAGTTCCCTTCATTGTCTGCTTTATTGGCATTGCTACAATTAGATCAGGGAAATGTACATTTGCACTTATTTCCTGTTAAAGCTCAAGATCAAAAGCCCATAAAAGGGCTCATTGTATTTTTTCCTCCTTGTATTTAGTCCCACATCTCCAATACATATTTACTTCTTCCTCATATAGTCTATATAAAGAGGGGAATTCATGCAATTTTTTAGATTTTTTTCAAACTCTCACAGGGTATCAGAGCCATATGAAATTCCTGGTTGTTCTCTCGTGTGAAAATATAAATTCTAGTTATTTTCAGGACCTTCACTCGCAGAGGACAATTGCTACTGGGACTGAACCCGTCGGTCTGTACTACCTTGACGATCTTCCCACTTCCTTTGCATCTGCCGTCTCCACTTCTCTACTCTAGTTGCACCATCATCTTGGTCATCCACCGCCGCATCTCCTCCACCAGCTCATGCCCGCTTTCAGGACCGACTCCACTTTAGACCGTGATGCTTGTCAACATGGTAAACATTATCATACTTCTTTTCCTTCTAAACAATGTAAAAGTTCTATTCGTACTTTTGATCTTGTTCATTCGGATATCAAGGGTCCTAGTCTCACCAAGTATGTTGGTGAAAATAATTTGTACCTTGTAACTTTTATTGATGATTTCTCTAGATGCACTTCGATATATCTTTTAAAGAAAATTTCTGAACTATTTTCTGTCTTCTCAAAATTTTATAATGAAATTCGCACTCAGTTCGGTATGCCACTCAAAATTATTCGAACCGATAATGCGAAAGAATACATGAGCCATCATTTCTTATCTTTCTGCACCTCCAACGATATTATTCACAAGACCAGTTGTGTTCATATGTCTCAACAAAATGGAGAGACCAAGAGAAAATCTCGTCATCTCCTCGATGTCACTCGGACACTCCTGTGTCAGATGAATGTTCCCCGCTTCTATTGGGGCCATGCAGTTCTCCTTTCTTATTTGCTAATTAACTGGTTACCTTGTTCTCTCCTTCAGGGTAAGACCCCATTCTCCCTTCTATATCCGTCTGGTACATCTTTTCCCCTCAACTCGCGTGTGTTTGGTTGTACTGCTTTCGCCACACTCCTGCATCTGGTCGTGATAAACTCTCTGCTCACGCCTCCAAATGTATCTTTGTGGGGTACTCATCGTCTCAAAAGGGATATCGTTGTTTCAATCCTATCTCCAAACGATAGTTTGTCTCTGCTGACATCACATTTTTTTGAGTCTACCCCTTATTTTTCCGAAACTGAGCGATCCTTTCTCTTGATATCTTGCTTCCTCTCTTTACCACCTCTCATCCTTCCACCTCTGTTCCACCGTTCCCTATCATTCATGCTCCTTCCCCTGATATCCCGCAGCCGGCACCAACTCCTGCAAGTTTTCATCCTATTTCACCCTTTCCATATCATTATCATCGACGTCCTGCTTCCCCGTTTGTCCTCGCTCCTTCCACTCCAGAGTCTTCGCCGACAACTCCCAGACCAATGCTCTCCTCTTCGAAAGGTTCCCACACTTCGGTAGGCGCAAACTTGGATCTCCCTATTGCTTTGTGCAAAGGGGTAAGGGGGAGCACACCCTCTTACTAATGTTGTCTCATATGCCAATCTCACTCCCTCTTGCAACAAGTTTGCATGGGCACTCTTTACCACCGGTGTTTCTGCTACACATGAATAATCTCTTTGTATACCTTACTGGAAAGCGGCCATGGATGAGAAAAATTTTGCCTTACAATTACGGTGCACCTAGACCCTTGTCCCTACCCGTTCTGAAGGAGATGTTGTCAGGTATCGATTGGTCTTTGTCATTAAGTTTCTCCCTGACGACACTGTAGATCGGTACATGGCTCGTCTTGTGGCAAAAGGATTCACCCAGACCTATGATTTTGATTTCTTTGACACCTTCTCTCCGGTTTCCCGTATTAGTACTATCAGAGTCCTCTTCTCTGTTGATGTCAACTGGAATGGGCAAATGTCTCTACTTGATGTTAAAAATTCCTTTCTTTATGGCGACTTACATGAAGAAGTCTATATGGAGCAACCTCCTGGTTATATTGCTCAGAGGGAGTTTGATGTATTCCAAAATCTGAGATTTGATTTTAAATATTAATTTTGAGATCGGTTTAAAAGTTGTGGCGCTAGCGAGTCTTTTACGAGCAATAGTGAGCAACAACCGTCTTAGGCTTCGCAAACACTCAAGGTGTATTAAAATTCGAACGACGAGAAACACGTAACGTTCCACAAGCGACAACTTGAGTCAACAAAGAACAAGAACATTTTAAGTTAACGACAATTAAGTAGGCAAAAATTAAGGCAAGCTCTGGGTTTTTAAAGATCACTCATATTAAGCATAAAAGTAAACTAAAAATATCGAGCAGTGAGACAAGGTGAGGATCATACCATCCACCAAATGACTGAATCGGCGTAGCAAACTGTAGGACAAAGTTGAAATCAGTAGCGACGGACTCTGGAGGCGAGGTGCAACTCTGCCAAGAAGCTTGGGCCTCTCGGAGGCCGGTCGAAGGGGAAAGTGGTGTGGAAGTTGACGTGGAAGCAGGAGGAAGGAGTAATGCCACCTGGAAGGAGAAATCCGAGCAGATGGCCCTGGGGTTGGACAAAGGAGTACAAACGACCGACGTTGGGTTTGCCTGAGGTGGCGACGAAGGAGGCCAGGAGCTTCGGCTGGTGGAGTCGATGCAATCGGGCGCTCGCGTAGAAGGGTTTCCGGCTTGATAGATCGAAACAGAGAGAATACCTCTGTTTCGACATTTTTAAAGATTTTTTTCGATGCTAGAAACAACGCACTATAATTTTTTAAACTTTACAACTCACATAAAAATTACTTCCTTTTTTTAATAATTAAAAAAAAAGTTAACGAATCGTCGGATTCACGATATGACTGAACGAACCTATCTCTGATACCAAACTGATGTATTCCAAAATTACGAATGCATATTTAAATGTTAAAAATGTGATCCTTTTCAATTTTGCGGCGCAAGCAAACCTTCACGAACAAAATCATGCGACAATCAACCTAGAGTTCGTAAATGCACATAAAGGCTAACATTCAAACATATGATTAACATGAAATATCGATCCACAGACGTACACTTAGAGAAATGAAAATGCGAGGACAAGTAAAATTTCAAATAAACGACAAACAGACAAGTGATAATTTAAAGGCAAACTCTGAAAGATTAAAAATCAAATAAACATTAAGCACAAAGTTAAAATAAACATGATTGGAGCTTGAGAGAAATACGAGGTATACCATAGGCACATAAGCACGTCGTCAAACCCAGTTCCCATTGAGAATGACTCAAGTCCAGCGGGAAATGGCGGAGGAAGGGGCGTTGACGGAAGCCGCGGGGTGCCGGAATCTCAAAGAGGCTGACGAGTACCGGATTTGGAGTTATTGAAGGGTTCAACGAGGGTTCTCGATTGTCGGTTGACTGAGGGGAACGAGAAATGTTCTCGATTTCTCTGTAGTGGCAGGGAGTTGGAGGTGACCATTCTTATCTTGGCGTCAAGGCGTACCAAGGCGAGCCCCGACCGCCTTGACGCTTAGGCGACAAGGCGGACGCCTAGGCGACAACAAGGCGAGCAAATGCAAGGCGACAATATTAATTTTTTTTAAAAACAAATAAAGTTATAGACAGCGGTTATTATAATAACCGCTGTCTATAGTCCCATGACAGTCACTATAGACAACGGTTATTATAATAACCGCTGTCTATAGTGACTGTCATGTGACTATAGACAGCGGTTATTATAATAACCGCTGTCTATAGTGACTGCCATGGGACTATAGACAGCGGTTATTATAATAACCGCTGTCTATAATCCCGATTTTTTTTAGGCAAAAGAGAACCATCATTCAGCATTAACTACACAGATTTTATTCAGCATTCACTACACAGATTTTATTCATTAATACATCCAAAATGAACAAGGCAACCTGCAACCAGCATGAAGAATGCTTTAAATCATTTCTATAATCTGTGACATCAAGCAAACTCAGAAGACACCAAATGATTAGGGCTCTAAAGATAGTTCTCACAGTTTAAAACATGATCTGTGCATGCAAGTTTCTTGACAATCAATGTATATTACAAGTTTACAACAATCACAAGTATGACAAGTTGACAATCAATATATAATGACAAATTGACAATCACAAGTTCACAACAATTTCACTAAATACCAAAATGTTATCAGATAGAATCATCATCTAGTAAATCGTCATTTGCATTGCATGAGCTTAGTTGGTTTGAGGTACTCGTCATTTGCCCATAATTATCAACAATATCTTCATCATCATTTGGAAAGCTAATATGATCTAGATCTTCATCCCCTTCAGCTATTAGTTCATGATTAGCTGGAGCTCCACTTCTTAAATTTCGAGCCCCAGTCCCAATAGCTTTCTCTACAGCTTCTCATGTGAGATCATCATCATCATAAACTAAAGCCTCCTCTTGTTGGTTCATCATCCACTCACTACTCCAATCTAGCTCATCAAGCACTAAAGGGTTGTAATTTCTTCCCTTTTCACGTCTTTCTTGGAATCGAGCTTGTAGACGACGATTGTATTGGATGTATATAAGATCATTAAGCCTTTGATGCTCCAATCTATTTCTTTTCTTTGTGTGAATCTGAATCAAGATAGTTGCAATTTGCAAACTTGTTATTTGTTAGTAGCTAAAACAAGTTTAATTTTAAATTAAAAATTTGTATACTTAATTACTTACAAACTCAAAAGTACTTCAGTTGCGCTCACAACTAGAAGAAGAACAACATAAGCCAAGTATGCGCAATGCTACCTTTGTAAGGTCAACATTAGGTCCTCCATGTGCACCCCACCAATCCACTATTTATTTAAGACATAAATTAGTATAAGTGTATAACATTTAAATATTTAAGAATAAATAAAATAGTAATCAATACTTACTTGGATTTAAGGTGGTTCGTTGCCTAATAGCCATAGGCTTTCCAAAACTATTTCGAGATGCTTTATAGTTAGTGCCTTGCTCTGCAATCTTGTCTTGCAATTGTTGATCGGGCACTAGTCTTGCAATAACATCATTGAAAGCATCTTGAAATTTCCAAGCATCATCAGCATATTTTTCCTTATATTCAAAATATTTGTTTGGATTAAGAAACAAAGCCGCCCTATACAACTTTTGCTCCATTTGCTTTGTCCACCTATTTTGAACAATGTCAATAATCTTTTTATATAATCTTTCTTTATTATCAAAATGATCTTTGATTTTTTGTTTGGCTTCTTCCATTGCCACATACACTTCAGGCATAGCTGACCTTTCATCTCCATCTACTAATCGCAAAACGGCTATAAGTGGCTTTCCGCCTTTTAGACAATCTCTTACTCCATTCCAAAAAACAGTTGAAAGTATTGCTTCAACAACTTGTTTTCCGGCTTCGGTTTTTGCTAGATTAGCAGCATTCCATGAAGGCGACACAAAGAATAATTTCAACTTCTCCTCATGCTTAAGCACACTTTGTAGAGTAAGGAATGATGTTGCAAACCTAGTCACTGAATGCCAGACTAGATCACCACCTATAGTAGTCCTTACTGCATCAAGTAAACGAGTGTGCCTGTAGATGAAATTTGTAATCATCATTGCCTTTTTTATCACTATTTTGTTTTGTTGTAGCTTGCCTATATCTTCTAACATGAGATCAATACAATGAGCTGTACAAGGAGTCCAGAATAATGTGGGTCTTCTCTCCATTAAAATTTTACCAGCTGCCTTATAATTGGAGGCATTGTCAGTCACTACCTGCAAGCATACAACAAAATTTTGTATATATCAAAAGGTAACCTGAACAACGCAAAAGGTAACCTGAAAAATGAAAATTAGTATAACCAAAAAGGTAACCTGAACAACGCAATCAGCTCCTATCTCTGTAATTTTACTATCAAGCAAATCTGATAGCATTGCAGCATCTTGAATATGACTGCATGCATCTACGGAACCCATAAAATAAGTTCCTTCTGGACAGTTTACTAGGAAATTGATCAAATGTCTCCCTCTCCTGTCTGTCCAACCATCTGACATAAGAGTGCAACCATATCTCCTCCAATACGCTTCATACTTTGTTTTCATCTCCTTAACTTTCTCTTTTGTATTTAGTAATAGAGGGACTCGTAAATCATGATAACTAGGGGCTTTATAACCAGGCCCATACTGTCCAACTGCTTCAAGCATTACTTCAAAACTTCGTGCCTTTGCAGCATTGAATGGAATTCCACATTCATAGAACCAATCAGCAACATAGCCATCAACTCTCTTTTTCTCTTCAGGAGATCTAAAACATCTCTCAATAGTAGTTTGTGCAGGACCTTTAGCACGTCTTTCATCAACTACATCTTCGGGAGCACGTCTCACATGAGCATCCATAGGGCCCCGTTTTTGTGGAAGGTGGAGAACTTTTCTCTTTTTGGCACTTGTCCCAGAACTTGGGACAAATGAACTTTTAGCTGTAGATACATTCTGTGAACTTGTTCGCTCTATTTCTTGTTCACTCGCATTATCATCATCAGCAGTCAAATCCACCTTGTCCTTTTTTTTACCATTTAAAGCCGCATACATTTCAGTTGCTATTTCCGAAGTAGTCTTAAAACACTTTGCTACATCTCCATATCCGCCACATAAGTGCTGTTTCAATCTTTTGATTCCACCTTTATATACTTTATCACACAAATTACATTTAACTGTATTTTTTTCCTTGATGTCAGGCCAATGTCCATACTTCCATCCAGGATCCTTTGAATTTGCTTTTCTTTTAGGATCAGTTTTTGGGTCTAGCTCATTGCTATCAACGTATGGAGCAAGACTGTTGATGTTTTGGTCTTCCATCTTTCACAAACAACTGAAGCAAGAGCTATAAAATTCAGATACACAATTAATTATGAAGCAACACACTAACACATAAAGTTAAGTAATAACTAATAAGTAGGGTCAATGTCCATACACAAATAGTTCATACATCATAGATTAGCAATAAGACAAAATATTTTTCTACTTTCTACTTTGTTTCTACTATGTTTCTACACAATTACATTTGATTAGCAATAAGACAAAATATGTTTCTACTTTCTAACTTTCAATTTGATTAACACATGTATTGATTATATAATCACAAATCTTATTTCGCATATTATCTATTTTCTCAGGTGAAAATTCATTCACTCCATCATAGATCTGCAATAAAAACAAAAATATTTGTTAAAATAAATTCAACACAATTATTATCATGTATGAAACTATTTGCAGTTAACTTACACTTGATGACATTGTCGTACTCCTAAGAGCATCAATTATGTCAATCATGTAGCACATGATATAATACCCACATTGAATACTATCCGGTTGTTTAGGGCACTAAATAAACAAATGGTAAACATTAGAATTTAGAATTGTAAATATGAAAATAATTATATAACATATACTCATATAGGTTATAGCTTACCGGCTTCCACCGTAAAACCTTTGGTTTTTTAAATTTGAGACTCTGCTCATTTGCCAAATCCTTCAATGCACTTCATAAAATATTAAAACAAATTAGTTTACAGTCGAATCTAAATTTCAAATAGGAATTAGGAAATATACTAATTAATAAACTTACAGTGCAATAACATTTTTAAGATCATCACGAATGTCATTATTTAAAGGATCAAACCAATAAATGGTATTGTTATCGTAATCAAGAATCGCCAACATCCAATGTACTCTGTGTAACAAATAAAATCATTAATAAGTAATAACTTAATTAGAATAATAAATAGCAATAATTATTGATACTTACTCTCTATGATATGACAAAAATAATAAAGAATCCGGTTGTAGTTGAGCAAGCCTATTTTTTAGCTCTTCTGCTCGTGATTTAATACGATCCTTGGCAAACTTATCATTAAAAGCAAAAATTGATGTCGGATTATGAAAATATACATTTCTTGTGTATCTAAACTTGTTTAGTTGTGAATCTATGTACCTGTAAAAAAACATGTAAATTAATAATCAATATATGTATTAACTAAAAATCTTAGGTTTGTAATATTTGATAATCATTACTCACCCAATACATGATAATATGATGTTAACTCCAATCTTTTCCATATTAAGAAAATCAAACAACTCTGAAGCTTCAAAGTATGTACATGTTGATGTTGGAGTTTCAAATACATTTGGATGTAATACCAGATTTATTATTTTGTCCTGTGTCTCCATCATCTTAATGAAATTGGGTAACATGACAATGACATCATTGGCATTCTGTGGAATTATAAATAATTACTATTTAGTATTTCGGGCAAAAAATTTAATTACATAAAGATCAAAAATAATAATTATAAATTTATAATACCGAAGACGGTAAACACCCATGTGATGTTTCAAGCTGATGTGACGTTTCGGGTTGATGTGATGTTTCAGGCCCTTGTGAGGCTAATACAAGTGCCTGCTGACAAACCAAAAATACACTTGGATAACATGATATTTCATAAAAGTATAAATAATTAAACATAATACATAATAATACCTGAGAAGTTTCAGTTCTAGCACTAAATATGCGCATAAGATCATCCATTTTCATTTTCATACTAGCCATCTCTGCTTGATACGCCTGCTGTTGTTGTTGTTCGTTGAGTTGTCTTATTTGGCTCGCATAGGCTTGATGCTCTTGTTGTTGTTCTTGCCTCCACAACTCTTGTTGCTTGCTCAATCTTTCTTGAACAATAGACTCCACATCATCAATACGAGCTATTGTACTTCTCTCCTTCCGCTTATCATTCTTGAAAAAATTTGTAATGGTGGAAAACTTGCCACCAACTCTTACTCTGCCCGGATGTTCCTTGCCTAAAACAGATGCAAGGATGTCATCCCTTCCCTGTGACACTAATGCAGCAGACTGAGACTCTTGGCTCGAGATCTCATCCTAAGTGAAATCAAGAAATATTAATGCAAATGATGTAATGAAAATTTACAAATGATGAAATGATAATTTAAACATACAATTCTAGCTGCCAAATCAGCTGCATCTTGACTAATGTATTCACCAGTCTTTCTTTTGTGACCGACTTTCCATAGCTCCGCACGTGAAAGTGGTGCATTTGCCCCTTGTTCAATCTTGACAATAAAATGCAAATAAATTATCATTTAAATTATTGAGAAAACCAAGTTTTAAAACAAAATATATGAGAGAGAAGTAGAGAATTAAATAGTAAATACTAATACCATCCTTTTTTCTAATCCGGAATAACCCATTCTGGAAGTAGTATGAAACGACTTTTGTGCTTTTGCTCTCTCTGAATTAGCTTTATTTTTCTCCTACACAAATAAATATTTGTTAATACTTAATACGTAGAGTAGAATGCTATAAAGCATTGAGTTTATTAAGAAAACATAACCATAGATTCCGTAGTGGTGCGACTATCGACAAAAACTTTCCAATCATTGGGAGTTATGAAATTATACTTGACAGGAACATTGTAACGATGCTCCAAATCAACATCCTTTACATAAGTGACATACAGTTTGGATTTCCAAGACCTCCAACTTTCACCCATGCTTTTCATTAATTGATGGCAAACACCATCAACATTATCAAAATAATTCTGAAAATAATAGACAATATTAATTAATAATTAACTAAAAAACACAATTATGTAATCACTAAAAACGAAATTACGTACATTTACTTCTTGCCACATTCGATCTTTAATTTGTTTATCAACTTCCTTCCATCTAGCAAATGTAACTGGCACATGCATCCTCACAAGAGAACCAATTAAACTCATCAATTTATTATACTCAGGCCCGGGAATAATGTGGCCATCATCACTAACAGAAATATAAAGCTTCTTCCCCTCTACTATAAGCTTATTCAATTCGTACATTTTAGTGTAGCCTCTTGTTGACTTTGATGAAGATCCTTTATCAGCCATTTTCCTAGAATAAGAAAACCCTACAAAAAACCTAAACCATCCAAAACACCTAAACAAAATACTTAAAAAACCTCAATAATATTGAGGTAAATAAAGAACAGTAAAACACACATATAACTATCATAGAGAGACAGAGAGTATGCTTGGCAATCACACATATAAATAAAGCAAAAAACCTAAACCACAAACAGTGAATCGTAAGAAGAAAAAAACCCTAAACCACAAACAGGAACTTGGAAATTATATGAGCAAGGAAAAAATCGTAAGAAGGTAGAAGGAATTAACGAACCAAAGGAGATGGGAATCTTTGAAGAAATCGCCGTTAGGGTTTTCGCACAGTCGAAACAGAGCAGCAACGAGTAAAAGGTAAAATGTCGAGGTAAAAATGATAATTATATGTATATTGGACAGCGGTTTATATATAAACCGCTGTCTATTGTACCAGGAATGATACAATAGACAGCGGTTTATATATAAACCGCTGTCTATTGTATCATTCCTGGTACAATAGACAGCGGTTTATATAAAACCGCTGTCTATTGTATCATTCCTGATACAATAGACAGCGGTTTATATATAAACCGCTGTCTATTCTCCTATTATTCGAAAAAAATAAAGCGGTCGTCGCCATGTTTCCAATCGGCCGACTGGACGCCTAGGCGTCGCCTCGACGCCATGATAAGAATGGAGGTGACCGACCAAGATGTCGGGGTGAAGGAAAAGTCGACTCAGAGGTCGTCGAACAAGTCGGCCTTAGGCGGAGGAGGGGTGTCCTGGATTAAGGTGGTCTTCCGGCGGCATCGTTGGGGTGTGGGAGTTGGTGGTAGGGCGGCCAAAAGGCTGATCGGTGAGAATAGTGAGGAGGGCTCGCTGGGGAACTGAAAGAACAAAGATATACTCGTTCTTCCAATTATTCCCATTCTACTTTTTTAGATGGGGGCCGACTGCTTTTAAAAGAGGGATTCGGGGATTTGTTTTATTAAATATTGGACGTTTTTTTAAGATTGGGGCCGACTGTTTTAAAAGAGTGAAGGGCGAATTCATTTTAATAAATGTTTGGAGGGTTTTCAAAGTTTTTTTTAATAAATGGACATTGAATAAAAGAAGGGGTTTTAAAGGATTCCACTTTTCAAAGAGGGTCGGCTGTAGATGAAATTATCAATTATAATTAAGAGTGGAGTTCAAATGGGTATTTAAGTGGCATTCCTTCCTTTTAAATTGTTCCATTAATTTGAAATTTCGAAATTAATTTGAAATTCGAAATTAATTTTAATTTCAGAAATCAAAATATTTATATTTAATTATAATTTCTGAAATTAAAAATAGATATGCAAATTAAAAATCATCATAATTTCAAAGCTTGCCATAATTACCATAATTTGACAGACTTTTGTATTCAGGATATTATTGGTTGGTCACTCCAGTAAGCCGAACAAACGTGCGTGAGTAACATGCGCTAAACAAAAGATATGACGCTAATAACATGCGCGAAAGCAAGAGAAAATGAACGTGCGCGAAGACATGCGCTAAAAATAACATAAAATGATGCATGAAATAAAAATAAGAAACAGGTGCGACTCAGGTTGCATCAGAGTCTCGGGTGTGTAGGGTTCGAAAGACCGTCTATGGTCTCAAACAAAGCCCCCGTGCTTGGTTTGACAAGTTTAGTCAGGCTGTCTTTACTATTGGTTTCTTCAGAAGCAATGCTGATCACTCTCTTTTTATACGAAAAACCAACCACGATCTAGTTCTTCTCACTGTCTACGTTGACGACATTCTTTTTACTAGAAATAACTCTTTTGGAATAGAGAAAACTAAGATACATCTTCGAGAACATTTTGTTACCAAAGATATGGGCCCTCCAAGATACTTCTTGAGAATTGAAATTGTGCGACGCAATAACTCCATAGTTCTCTCCCTACGCAAGTACGCCCTAGATCTACTCAATGAAGCAGGTTTCCTTAGAACAAAACCTGCTCAGAATCCCATGCCTATGTGCACTAACAAACTTTGGGACGAGACATCCCCTCTTCTACAAGACATTACTAGATACAAACGTCTGATCAGTAAACTCATCTATCTTACATTAACCACACTTGACATCTCCTATGCCGTTGGAAAGGTCAGTCAATTCATGCAGGCTCCCAGAGAGTGTCATCTACAAGCTGATTTAAAAATATTATAATACATTAAGGGGTCTCCAAGAAAAGGATTGTTGTTTCAAAGAAACAATCACTTACGCATTAAGATATATTCTGATGCAAGCTATGCAGATGACAAATGAGATCGAAAATCTACTTCTGGATTCTGCACATATGTCGGAGGAAATTTAGTCACATGGAAAAACAAGAAATAAGCAGTAATGTACAAGTCAAGTGTTGAAGCTGAATGCAGAAGTATGTCCCAGACTGCTTGTGAGTTGAAGTTATTAAGAACTGTTACGCGTACGCGCGTATTATTATTGTACTTCTTACTGTTTTAGGGTTTTGTCATGTGAGACCCCCTCCCTATATAAGGAGGTGGTTTGGGAGTAAAAGCGATCTTTTGATCATTTAGGTTTTGGGCTCTCATTTGAGAGAGGGATCATAGGAGGACCCAGCCTCCTTGATCTTGGCCGGAGTTCACTCCGGATTGTATCCGTGTTCTTGATTAATGCAATCTTGTCTCGTTCTTCCTTCCTAATCGTAACAAGAACACTTCTAAATGACATGGGAAAAATTTACGATTATCCTCTACCGATGTTTTGTGATAATAAAATTGCAATCTACATATCTAAAAATCTCATTTCATGAAAGAAGAAAACATATTGAAGTTGATTGTCACTTCGCGAGAGAGGAATTTGTTAAACAACAAATTTGTACTCTGTTTGTTCACTCAAATAAAGAGTTAGCCGACGTCTTCACCAAACTAGTTTCTTCCTCTTTTTCAAATATATGTGTCAAGCTGAGAATGATCAATATGTATGCTCCAGCTTGAGGGGGAGTGTTAAAGCCCACAAAAGGCCCATCATCGAGCAAGCAACCTATACCTATGGTCGGTTGTGAGCAATGGTCGTAACTCGTAATCATGGGACCTTCCAAGGTGCTCACAAGAGTCTCTCTCCTATTTGTATAGGGGTTACAAAATATAATGGCAAATGGCGAATTGCAAGAACATCTAATAAAAAAAATACCAATAAAATTTAGGCTTCATTTGGTTTAGCGGTTGCGGTTGTAAAAGGAGGTGTTGCAAATGGAGGTCTGTAAATGGAGCTGTTGGAAACTGGTTGCTGGAAATGGAGATCTGTTTGGAAAGTCTGCGTTTCCAGAGCTTTTCAGAACAGAGATTCATTTGGCAAAATAGCTTTTCAAAACTGAAGATTTATAAACTTTAAAAAATACACACTTTTACTCAAACAGTCTACAAAATACCAACTCGAAATCCCCTAACATGATCTCGAATTTTACACAAATAGTTTAGAAAAATAAAGTTCAAGCTCTGTGTAGCTGTTCGGCAATCGAGTCACGCAATGCCATCATCTCATCCACCCCTACCCGAACACCTCTAACATGCTCTCCACCTGAGCCTTCATTTGTTTGTCTTGTTCTTCTCTGAATGCCCGCTGGGTAAATGAAATGCTCGTCTTCATCACAAGCACGAAAATGAATATCTAGGCGCGATGGATGTCTGCGAATATAATTATGCAAAGTCATTGTTGCAATAACAATGTCTCGTTGCTTTGTCAAACTGTATGGTGGCATATCCCTAAGCATCTTCCACTTCTTTTTCCATACGCCGAATGAACGTTCTATAACACTGCGCAAGGACGAGTGAGCCTGGTTGAATATTTCCCGACGCCCTTGTATAGGTCTACTGCCCCTTCTGAAATCTGGTAAATGATATCGTGTACCTGAATATGGTTTTAGAAAACGACGTTGTAGTGGATATCCGGCATCTACTACGTAATACTTGCCTGCAAATGTATATATTGCAAGCGATGCGTGAATAAAAACTACTATAACAAAAAAAATCTTTAAATGCTCTTATAAAAGGGTCTCATGATATAGAAGACTCACCAGGTGGCGGATACGGGAAATTGTAACTAGGATCCATAAGAGCATGCTGAAATATACGGCTATCATGAGTGGAACCCTCCCAACCTGCTATTGTAAATGTGAAACACATGTTGAAATCACAAACTGCCATGACATTCTGTGTAGTTGTGTCATGCCGACCAATGTACGATACTTGTTGATCAGCAGGAACTCGAGCATCCACATGTGTTCCATCAATAGCTCCTATACAATCTTTAAAGAATGGCATGTATCGAGCATCATTTAATATTTGTGGGGGAATATCAACGAAAAGATGATCTACAGGCCTAATGACATCAGAAGATAGTCTCTTAATTGCAGTGATTCCCTTTGCGAAAAATCTGCTTATAGTTTCCGTGGAGTGTTGAAATCGCTCACTTGCAAGCTGCATTGAAACATTATGACCTAACATGTGCAGGGTAATTGCAAGAATGTCGCGTGCTAGAGTTCTCCTTGTCCCTTTCAACCCATATTGTTGTGTGAGGAGTGTCAACAAATCATTAAATATTACCTTCGTCATTCTAAAGGCACTGAAAAATCTATGAGGGTGTCCATTGAGAAGCTCACCAACCCATCTAGCCCCTGTTTGGCTTGATGTCATGCAAGCTATATTTGATGATCCGCTAGCCACGGTTAACTCATAATCCATTGCTGTTAAGAACTGTTGGCCACGAAGTGCTCTATTACGATAATACGAGTCAGCGGCTTGTTGTTGAGCCTCCTGATTAGAACTGTCCGAGGAAGACATAGTAATTCTGCTCAAAATAGATATTGAATAGAATATTAACAACACACATTATTACAATAAAAGAGTCCGACAATAACATTCTAACAACAATGTCTAATAGTCCAACAATAATGTTAAGAAACAAACAAACAGGATAAATAGAAGAAATAGTTCAACAATAATGTCCAACAACAATGTCTAATAGTCCAACCATAATGTTAAGAAACAAACACACAGGATAAACATAAAGTGCTCAACAAACAGGATAAACATAAAGTGCAACTACTCCGAGCATTTTTCATAACTAGTCTGCAACCATATAAGCCGCCGATCCTTTCGAATGCTCATGAAAGTTTCTCGATTTTGTTTCTCTCTCAGAAACATGGTGCAGAAGTAATAGAAATCATAGTTGGTATCAACCATAACCTCCGTCATAGTTTCGAGTTCTGAAATAGCCTCGGGAATTGTGAATAATGATGAAGATATCTGCATGCGAGGCGGCTCCTTCATGCACATTCCAATAATGCGTGATGTTTCAGCTATCTCATCAATCGCCGACCTCCTTGCCTTCTTCTCCGTCATCTTATTACTCTTTCCCTTAGCGGTCCGTTTTTTCCTTGCTTCAACAGAACTCTGTGGCTCTGTCAAGTTTTGTGTCTCACCTTCATCAGACCCTTCATGATCGTCAATGGACTCATGCTCAAAATCTCTAGAATTTGGGGCCCATGCAAGATCTCCAGTTGCTACAACCTGAGAAAACATCATACGTAGCTTGTCTTCTAACTCAGGGGATATGCCAAAGAATTGAAACTTCCTTGCACTCGGATAAACCTAGCATATAAATGAACATGTATTAGACGAATAAATCACAATACTATAAGAAAAACAAAAAATATATAATGCCTACCTTGAGGCGTTCTTTCCACCAATCTTCTGAAGCTGCAATAGTTTTGCGAATAGGATCCCAGCCTAAACCTGTTTCACGGCCCTTCAGCTCTCGCCACAACTTCCAATCTTTCTTTAACTGATCCCACTTGTTCTTCATTTGATTTCTATCATACGACTTTCCCGTGCGAGCAAAGAAATTGGTTGTCAAGTTGGTCCACCCATCCCTGCTAAAGTGTGTGGTTGGGCGATTACCCAACTCAATTTCTTTCAAGCACAAGTCACAAAAAATTAAAACATCATTGGCCTCCCAATTTGCACTAACACCACCTTCTTTATGTTTACCCATAACGCGTAAACTGAAATAAAGGAAAAAAAAAGTAAATAATCTACAAACCTACACACACACCACTACACACACATACACACACACCACTACACACACACCACTACTACACACACAAATACATACACACCACTACTACACACATACATACACACACAAATACACTACACTCAAATATATACACTCACACATACACACACACACCACTACTACACACATACACACACAAATACATACAATCACACACACACACAACTACACATACACAAAAATAATCACATACACAATCACATACACACATACACACACACACCACTACTACACACATACACACACAAATACATACACACACAAATACATACAATCACACACACACACACACACTACACATACACAAAAATAATCACATACACAATCACATACACACATACACACACATGCACTCGGATGAACACACACACACAACTACACATACACAAAAATAATCACACACACAATCACATACACACACACACAAATACAAACAAATACACTACACTCAAATATACACTCACACATACACACACACACCACTACTACACACATACAAAACATTAAACTGCAAAACATGTTTTCATGAACATTCAACTACAAAAAAATGATTTCATGTAACCATTGTCTTTTTTATTCAAATTCCTATAACATGCTTGAAAAAAATGTATTTAGAACAACATTCATGTTCTATGAAAATTGCTAATCCTTAGGAAGTATGATACGATTAAACGTGAAGAGGCTGTAATCCATCATAGGAAGAGAGAAAAAACTCTAGGTTAGTGGAAAAGAGGCTGTAATCCATCATAGGAAGAGAGAAAACCAAAATTAACTAGGAATATTACCAGCTATGAGGAAGTTGGTGGCAGAGGAGGGCTTTTGGGGGGTGAACTTGGATGATAACAAGCTCTGAGAAAGAAATCCACGATTGATAAATAAGATGAACTGGGGGAAGATCTGTAGACCATCAAGTGCAAAAGTAGTTGAATATCAAAGCGAACCTTTCAGCTGTGTCTATGTTGTCGGAGACGGAGTCGAGCAAACAAACTGAAGAGCGGCCAAAGTAGGTGAATGCGAACCTTTCCAGCTGTGTCTATGTTGTCGGAGTCTGGATCTGGAGATTACAAGGAAGATGATGAGATGCGGCGGCGAATCTCTGCAGAAATAAGGAAGAGGAAGAGGAGGAAGACGAGGAGGAATAAAGAGGCCAGAAAACTCACCGGCGGCGAGAAGAGGAGCAGCGTCGAGAAGAGGAGCAGCGTCGCGCTGAGGTCGCGATACCCTGATGCCCTAGCGCTTCGCCTCCTCCAAACGCGATCAACTGGAGGACATTTCGCTGGTTTCGGCCCGCGGGTTATTGAGCCGCGAAGAAACGCTGTGCGGCTCGAAATATTGCGGAAAACCAAATGGAAACGCTGACGGGATTGTGTTTTAACAAAACGAAACGCAGCAAAAACGCCCAGCCAAACGGGACCTTAATACAATACTAAAATAACATGTTATTGATTAGCCGGCGGCGCTCGGGCTTAAGTGCATCCCCCGTGCACGTGATGGGGCGGGGCCTCCAAAACACAACTCTTCATTCTTATGTTAATTAACTTTTACACCACCAAAAACACACACTCCAATTTAATCATATTTGGTGGCATGACAACTTTGTGGCTATTTGTCTTCTCAATCCGGGGCTTTGTCTAGGTAAACTAAATATTTTAGTCAATCTAATATACCTAATATCTTGGTTGATCTCACCAATTTGGATTGTAATGGAATCCCTAATTTCAGACATACTTAAACATTTTCTTATGACATCCTTTTGACTCACGACATTGACACGCGTTTGTTTAATCAGCTAGAGTTTAATGTAAACCCTCTGGGACTCCTATTGTTGTACACATTCTTAAACTATGGATGATTTTCATTCATGCCATTCTCATTGAATGGCCAAGGGCCCCCCAAGTAATCTTTTTATGCATAATTTTACATGATTTTTCTCTCACTTTATATTTTTATTTATTTATCATTATTCTTTTGCTTAAATTTATCACCTCTGTTTATATTTTTGAATTTTATTTTAGTTAATTTTTTAAAATATATTTTAATATCGTTTATCATAATATTTAGTTTGATTTATTATATTTTAATTTCCTTCAATTTTTTTCTCATTTATATTTTAAAGTGGTAAACTAAAGTATGTAATATGAAGGGGAGCCTTGGCGCATCGGTTAAGTTGTTGTCGTGTGACCTTGAAGTCACGGGGTCATGTTCTGGAAGCAGCCTCTTGCAAAAATGCAGGGTAAGTGATGAGGATCAACCGCGTGATCGTGATCGATGGAGGAGATCGGGCCACCACTCGGCGGGACCCGTTTGTGCATATTTGCTTGGGATGCATTGATCGGATCGGCGATTAGAGACCGCGAGCGCGCCCGGAGCGTCGTTTTACTATTTATATGTATTTTGTTTTTTTATTTGGGCCTGTATTTAGTGTTCAGGGACACTGGGCGTAACGTACGATCATAGCCGTTCACGCCGGGTGCCCAACCGCCCCTATCATTATAAATAGGGGCGGATGTTTTCATTTTCAGGCATTGCTGAGTTTGTGAGCGAATCCAGATCCGACAATCATTCGTGGTACGACATCGCGAGACCCCGGGGTGCAACGTTCCGGTTACATTTTCCTGAAATTCTCCTTTTATATTTTCTGATTTGTTTTTCCGTGACCCACCGTTATTCCCCTTCTATACCACTATTCCTACTGTTCTGAAGGAGAAAACCACCAATTTTCGGTTCATATCCTTCTTCCTCGACGGATCGAAAACCTCCAGTCGTGTATTCCTCCATCCTGCCACTCGACTGATGCCATCCTCATCTTCGTTAAACGCTAACCCTCCTCCTTCCGATCGAAATAATTACTCGCACGTTTCCTTCTCCAACACCGCTAACCACCCACGTTGCCCTAATCTCAGCCGCTCGTTTCTTTCCTTCCCCTCGACGGAAGTCGCTCGCCTCTCTCCATTGACTCATGCAGAACCGCTTGACATCTACCTCTCCTCCATCCAGATCGACGATCACCCTCATCCTGATCGAAGAGTGCTGCTCTTTACATCCTGTCGCCTACGAGCTCTCCCGTTGCCATCAATTTCCACCCACTGCCACTGCAAGACATCTCCCTAATCCTCCAGCCCGACCACCAACCACTTTCCTCCCCAGTGTCCTGTCGTTGGAGCCACCAAACTCCCCCTCTACCACCCATTCTCCCCCTGGCAATTCCTCTCCACCATATAGCCATCATTCTTCGTCCCCGACTGCAGTTCAACCACAATCAGGCAACTCCTCCATTCCGCTGTCGCACTCCACCACCGCTAGATTCCTATATTTGTGATTAACTTTATTTTAGTGTGTTTATTTTTTATGTTAAATATTGGGAGGCATTTCATGTTTCTTTGGGTATTGTGATTGCTAGTGCTACTGTTTCATTTCTTTTAATTTTATAACACTTATTCGTGCAAATTGTGGTTGAAAATCCTTTATGTGGAGAAAACTTTGATATTGTTCGTGCGCTTGAAAACTAAAGACTCACATTGTGTAGATTTGCTTAACTGCTAAAATTATATAATTATAATTGTTGTTATTTTGTTTCCGATTTAATTGCAAACATGCATGCATCATTTAGGTTGGGCTTGATCGCATTCATTCCACACATTCACGTAGGTTTGTATTAGCATGTCGGCACCGCCAATTTCAGAACCCGTCCTGCGCCAGTAAGGTTTGCCTATATTTCACCCTTGTGGTGGGACCCTTCCCCGGACCTGCACGGGATGCTCTTTACACCGAGCTGTCCTTTAAACTAAAGTATGTAAAATGATAACAAACCCGAGATAAAAAAAGGAAGCCCTATTGATTCACAACAAATGCTTCCGTTTTGTATAATATAGATTGCAAAAATAGCATTATTGTAGGTACCTAGGCATCATAATTTAAGGTCATCTTCAACGTGTAAGGATTTGCAGCCATATATTTTTTGGCATTTTAAAGGAAGACCAACCAGGAACAAAGATAAAAATAGAAAAGAAAGAAGAATATTGTAAATATTCAGTGGCGGAAGTATACATTTATTTTATTCTCAGCACACTTAAAAAACTAGTAAACAAAAATGCTTACAACACAACAACACACACTCAAGCCTTTATCCCATCATAGTGGGGTCGGCTATATGGATCCTTTGTCGCCATTGCGCCCTATCTTTAATCATAGCCTCATTAATACCTAAGCACATCATATCTTTCCTTATAGTTCCATTCCAAGTCTTTTTTGGTCTACCCCTCCCCCTTTTAACATGTCTAGTGACTAAACTCTCACAACGCCTAACAGGTGCCTCTAATGGCCTCCTATGTACATGTCCGAACCATCTTAAACGAGCTTCTCGCATCTTCTCTACAATTGGCGTCACTCCTGTCTTATCCCTGATACATTCATTCCTAATTTTATCCAGTTTCGTGTGACCACACATCCACCTAAGCATTCTCATCTCCGCAACTCCCATTTTTTGCTCATGTATTCTATTCACTGCTCAACACTCAGAACCGTAGAGCATTGCTGGCCTAATTGTTGTACGGTAAAACTTGCCTTTAAGTTTTAATGGTATTTTACGATCACATAAAATCCCAAATGCGCCTCTCCACTTCAACCAACCTGCTTGGATTCTATGTATCACATCTTTATCTACACCTCCACCTTTTTGAATTATCGATCCCAGATATTTAAAACACTCACTGCGGGAAATATCTTGGTCACCCAATTTAATGACAGAGTCATCCGGCCTTCTTGCACTACTAAATTTAAGCTCTATATCCGTCTTTGTCCTGCTCAACCTAAAACCCTTCTTTTCTAAAGTGTCTCGCCAAGATTCAAGTTTCGCGTTTACACCCTCGCGCGTCTCATCGACCAAAATAATATCATCTGCAAATAATAAACATAAATGCTTAAATTAAATAATAGAAGTTTAAAAGTGAGTAAATTTTTTATCATCGCATTCTAAAAGATTAATATAAACAAATCTCCGGTGAAGTCGGTTCGAATTTGGCCCCTGAAATTGTGCATCTCATCACTGTCGCTGCCTTAATTAAGGTAAGTACGATTGCAAGCTGTAACCGCTCTGAAACAAAAGAAGTGTTTCCTTAGCAGATTTTGAATGTGTTTATCTACCCCAAAATGAAGATATATTTAACTGAAGGAAAATTTATTGTTCTTCCTTCTGTTTGCTTACCAGCTCGACACCTAGCTTCCATCCACAATTAAGAATTAGCAAAACATTTTTGTCACATTCAAAGCAAGACAGTACACACCCTAAACGTACAAGAAAACTCTCATAATTGATCAAATAAATTTTCATTTTCACTCAATGTGATGAAAAAAAATAGATTATGCGAAACTCGATTTTGATTATGCGTTGTGATTCTCTTAACCTATGAAGATTGCCCAAGTCAGAATCCTAATCCCAAGTTCCAAACTCATAGATTTTATACATATTAGAACTTAGGGATTTGCATAATAATCCAAAAGAATGGAGAAAATCAGTTTCTATGATTCCAAACATCAACAAACCATCATCTAAAGCCCGTTCCTACACTATAACTTCAAAATAAATAGGCGCTAAAATGAGGAAAAAGATGTAAATAAATAATTGTTAGAAGACATCAAAGGTCGTATTACCTGGAATCTAAACGCTGCAGTGCTCCAAAACTTTTTCGATTTCTAATGAAAACTCCTTCATAACCCTCGTCTTTAAATATAAAGTTGTTTTTGGTGGGATAAGATGGAACAAGAATTTCATATATTTAGCATAGCGACATTCATGTTGATGCTAGTGTAAGATGGAGACAACAACGGGATGGTGGTGAAGGTTGGAGAGTAAGGGAACGATGGAGGGGTCCCCATCTAGTGGGAAGCAGCATACTGCCACTGACAACAGATCAGTTGGTGATGAAGGCAAGCGTTAAGTGCCTCTCATCAAGGAGGTGAAGGGTTTGAGATCTGACCTCAACAACCTGTCGCGCCGAGAACACGTGCGGTGATGGGTTGGGGTGTGTGGGCTGCGACCCTGTTATGTGGCTCGACCGGGGTTCAAAACTTGAATGAGCGGCCCATAACAAAAAGCTCCCCATTCTTCGTCCTCACATTAGCTTTGTTGAGGAAGGAAAGCAGAGCTAGGGCGACAAAGCCAGGGTATCAACTTAACTTTTTTCATAAATATGCTAGGGCAGGTTACATCTTAACTTTTTTCAGAAATCTAACCCGAGCACGTACCTGGGTGTTTCCCTACTGGTTTCCTCCCCTGTAAATATTAGTTACTTGGGGCTTTGAAAGGAAAAATAAATAGTGGGCTGCCACTGACAGCGGTCAGTCTATTTAAATCTCTGGTGATTTCTGAATAGAAAAGCTCCCCATTCTTCGTCCTCACATTAGCTTTGTTGAGGAAGGAAAGCTGATCAGGCACAGAGCTAGGGCGACAAAGCCAGGGTATCAACTTAACTTTTTTCAGAAATATGCTTTTGAGCGACAGAGCTTGGGCAGGTTACATCTTAACTTTTTTCAGAAATCTGACCTGGGCACGTACCTGGGTGTGCCCCTACTGGTTTCCACCCCTATAAATATTAGTTACTTGGGGATTTGAAAGGAAAAATAAATAATAACATTGGATTTCTCACCAGCCGATGTAAGTCGAGAGGGCAAATTTGATTCTCGCGGGCAAAATCACTCTCGATGTTTTGAACTTCGAAAGTTAGTCATATTTGGAAAGAAATCCTCAAGCATTTTATGGTTCGATTCGAAGCGATATTTGCATCTTCCGGCAAGCTTAATCACAAAGTACAATTTATGAGTAAACGACAATAAAAATAGATAGAACGATTGAGACAAGTTTTTTGTTAATTAATTGAATCACATACGACTAATATAATAAACGGGAGCAAGAAAGAAGGGCGGAGTTTACCCAAGCATACACAAATCTACGGCAAGGAGGAGGCCGCCTTAAACTCAGTTGCACAAAGCTGCAAACGGCTGCTGTCGGGCTGTGATCAAATGTTCTTGGGCTGCGATCAATTGCTATCGGCGGTTCAACAAAAGACGGGAGGGTGTAGTTTGCCGGCCTCTGGATGAAATTGAACCGAGGAAGCTTAGGTCGTCGGAGTAGGCCGTCGGTGTCGACGGAGACCTGAGGGGAGGGCGGAAATCCTCGTCGAGTCGGCCGGCGTCGGACGAAGGTTGAGCGCTGGCATTGTCGGGCTTGCTGAAGGAGTCGATGCGCCGTTCTTCTCTGGTTGTGAGATCTCGTCGATCCGCTGGGGAAGAAACTCGAGAGGAAGGCGTGTGCACAGTATGCTCTCTGGTCGACAAAGGAAAACGAGGGATTCGTTTCCTCTGTTAATGACCAACTGCCTCTTCCATTTGAAAGGAGCCCTCTTTTATGCACTAACATTCCAAGATCCTTCTTTAATTTGTCCTTTTTAATATTTATTCCAAAATATGATTTCTTAATTTTCTCCTCTTAATAAAATCAAATCTTCTAATTAGAGATATTGCCGCCTTAGTTGTATGCGTCCTTAATGAGTTAAAGCTTGACTTTTTTGTCCTAGCTGCTCAAAATTGCCGGAGCATTTATTCATGGTTTCACCAGGTAGTCAAACCGATGAGCCGTAAATTCAAAATAAGATTGGTGCGCGGGAAAAGAAAATGACAATAAAATAACAAATAACAAACAACAAAAAGATAACTGACGCGTGACGATACCATGCGTCCTCGGATGCGGTGACGGTTGCACCACTAGCATTTATTTGGTTAGAGATGCTTCTGATAGATTCCTGCTGCATGGGATTTGTTTTTTCAAGAAATCTGTCATTTGGATTTGACTGATGTGTGTCAAATTGGATCGACTTTCTAAACCCCCTTAGCTCTTCTCAAACTTCTGCATACATAATATATGTACTTTTTTTAAAAAATTTTGCGTTAAAAGTTTGATGCTTCTCTGTGATACATAGTTGTTTTTCTTAATTTATAAACCTTTACCACAGGAAGGCCTTGCAGCAGCTTTTGGAAATGGGTTATCGACAGCTTGTGTAGTAAATATTGGTGCTCAAGTTACATCTGTAATTTGTATTGAGGTAAGGGCACTAAACTGATCTATGCTTTGAACTGTATTTTCATTATTTACTGATTTATTTCTGTTTATTTCCACATCCTTTTTATTTTCCTTTTCCTCCCTTTATCTAGATATGAAAATTTTGAGTTTGAAATTAAAGGATTTTAGAAAATATTCAAGCTACTTTGTAGATGAGATTTTCCTCTATGGTGATTTATTTTCAGGATGGAGTTGCTTTGCCTTCAACAATAATTACACTACCATATGGCGGAGAGGTGGGTATTGGCTTTTCTTTTAATGTGATTTAAGAGAATTACCGATTGAATATTTGTAATTGTATAATTCTTTGTATGTATTAATAATATTTGAAGGAAAAAGTGTAGAGAAAGTGACGAAAAAATGAATTTTTGTGTATGAGGTTGTTATTGCAGCCATATAGTTGAGTATATCACTGGTAATATAATTCATTGAACTTTTTCGTAATAGTATTTGTAACCAACACAATATTTTGCTTACCCTCAAAAATTCGTTCACAAGCTGGTTTTTGGGTAGGAGCCATGTTGAAGAAATGATATGATACAAGATAAACCTTGCCGGAAATTGAAGTGATTCAATTTGCAACATGTGGCAGGCCAATAGTACAACAGATACCAGCTTTAATTTCATGAATTAAAATGGGAACATATTCCTCTTCAATTGGTGTGTCTTGTTGACATAATATGATTTTAAATCTCATTTAAGGATGATAAGTTGTAGTTTGTCTTTCCATCTTAAAACCGCTTAACTGTCCCTGTAATGTAGGCCTACTCTTTAATGCATGCTTTTGTCTTGGTATTAGTGTTTATTCAGAACTTGTCATGCAATCCTTCCCAGCTCATTGACATTTTGGAATTGCTATTGGTTTGCGTTTTGTTGATTTTTTTTCACATTACATTTTCTGTTAACAGAAGATTTATATTAGTAATATTTTGGAAAGCTATGCATGTCTAGATCTGATGTGTTTCAATATGTCTGAGAATCTGTGTTGTTATTTGGAGTGCAAATAACGCAAATTGGTATGTCGATAGCGGGTCTCCTCCTTTTGGTTTTAGTCCCACACCGCTAGTACGGTGTTGTTGTTGTCGTTGTGTGTGTATATATAGAGGCGAGATGTAAAGGTAAATACAGTTCATTTTTCTTCGTTGTATCAGAGCAAGGTTGTGGAAGGAATTATCGGAAGGGGGATTAAGACACTTGCGCGGCACTTGTGCTGCACGGTTGGAGGTGCGGCGCATTGCTTGCGCAGAAGGCAGGGAGGCTCAAGGTCTGGCATCTGCGCAGGGCGCGACATCTGCGGCGGAGCACGACATCTGCGCGGCAGGGAGGCTCGTGTCTTTTGGACTGTGGCAGTTGCGCGACAGATCGCGCGTGTGGTGCGGCATCATCGCAGGAGGTGCGGCAGAATCGGGAGGTGCGACAGTAGCGCGGCAGATCGCGCGCCTTGTGCGGCATCAGCGCAGGAGGTGCGGCTGAATCAGGAGGTGCGGCAGAATCGCTCGCTCCTTATGCGGCATCAGCGCAGGAGGTGCGGCAGCGAGACGTAGCGCGGCAAGAGGTGCGATAGATGCACGACACTTACGCGGGAGGTGCGGCCCTTGCACGGGAGGTGCGGCGCCTGCGCGAGAGTTGCGGCGCCTGCGCGAGAGTTGCGACAGGAGCGCATCTTTCCCACGTGCGCAGTGGAATTCCGACGTTGCGAGAGCTTCTCGTTGCGGGATGTCCGAAGAAATTCATTTGCTCAAAATAATAATAATGATAATAATAAATAAATAAATCAATAGTTGTGCTACTCATGGAGAAATTAGTGGCCAAACTAGAGGAGGCAGACCTCAAGGTGCTCTTCGACTTCTTACGGATGTCCAAAGGCGAAGGATCCGCTCAGTCGCAATCGTCTCCGGTGAACCTCGATCTCCCTCCTGTGGAGCTGAAACTCGACGGACCAACCACATACTTGAGTTGGTCGCGACGGGTAAAGAGGGCTCTCTCCGGAAGGAACCTGGAGGACTATCTGACTGGCGAGAAGGGGGAGCCAGAGAAGGAATCAGATGGATACAATGAGTGGAAAACTACGCATAGTCTGTTACACATTTGACTCCTAAATTCGATGATCGCATCTATCGCTATCACGGTGGATGACATAGAGACTGTAAGCGATGTTTGGGGGAAGTTACAGAGGCTTTACGCAGGAGCCGACAACAACATGCACATATTCCAAATCGAGCGGGAGATAGAGACGGTAACTCAAGGAGATCGCTCGATCCAGGAGTATGCCGCAGATCTAGAGCGACTATGAGCAGACTATGATTATTTCTCACCAGCCGCATGCTGCAAAGACCCTGAATGCACGAAAGGGGAGCGCGATGCTCAGCGGAGGACTATGCACTTTATGAGGGGGTTGAACCCGGCATTTGAGCAAAGGAGTGCGATGTTGCTCGCTCAACCAAAGATTTCCTCCCTGGATGAGACAATCTCAGCCATGATGCAGGAGGAGATTTGGATTAGGCTCCAGTCTGGTGGAACCACTCTTCCGGGAGAGAAATCGTCCCTAGCGGTCACCAATCAAGGGCACGAGGGATACAAGAGTGAGACGCGGCAATGTTACAATTGTGGTGAAATAGGTCATCCCGGCTAACTTGCCTCAAGCCACCAAAAGAGCGGGATGCAGGTGGGTGGGGAAAGTTTGGAGGTCGTGGGCGCGGATGTGGAGGTCGTAGAGGTGGTGGACGAGGAGGCTATGAGGCAAATCTCACGATAAGCGAGGAGGTGGCAGAAGAAGGTATTGCTGATATGGGTCACCCAAAAGAGCAGGAAATTTTGGATGCATACCACCAGCTAATGCAAAGGAAGCTGAAAGGTGTGATGGATGGCACACCCACTCCAACTGCGTCTATGGGTAATATGGCCTCTTTTGCACACTCCGCCACAGGTACATGTGATACACATGCCCTCTCATCTATATCCATGACTAGATCACCAGAATGGATAGTCGACTCAGGCACCTCCCAACATGTTAATGAGAATGTTAGGGAATTTCTTTCATATACTCCCCTAGTAGTCCCAGAACATATTCAAACTGCCGATGGCACGGCCCAACCTGTGGTTGGTAAGGGTACCGTACAATGTACCAACACCTTGATTATGCCCAATGCTTTGCATGCCCATTCCTTTCCCGTAAATCTTTTATCTATTAGTGTCATTATATCTCAGTTAAAGTGCGTTGTCTTGTTTGATATCCCAAAGGTGATCTTTCAGGAGAAGGAGGCTGGCAGGAAACTTGGGACTGACACATGGCGTAAGGGCTTGTGGTACCTGGATAGGGAAAGCTTGGACTCGGCCCTTTCCACGCTGATAGAGGATACTGCAGGAGTAGGAAGGAGCGTGGAGGACCAACTCATACTTTATCACAGGCGTCTGGGTCATCCTTCATTTTTTGTTTTGAGTCAACTGTATTCGTCTTTGTTTAAAAAAATCAATCAAGAAAAACTTGTATGTGATGCGTGTGAATTGGGAAAGCATACCAGAAACTCTTACTCAAGTTCCGGTAGAAGGAGTTCTAGTTTATTTGATCTAGTTCATTCTGATGTATGGGGACCATGTCACACGCCTACTGTAAATGGATTTCGATATTTCGTGTCCTTTATTGATTATTTTTCACGTATGACTTGGTTATACCTAATGAAAAACAAAAGTGATGTGTTTGCCTGCTTTAAGGATTTTCATAAAGGGGTTCAAACGCAATACGATGCAGTGTTGAAGGTGTTGAGGTCGGACAATGGGACAGAGTACACCAACATGGCTTTTGAGGAGTACTTGTCCTCACATGGGATCCAACACTAAACCACTTGTCCATACACACCGGAGCAGAATGGTGTAGCTGAGCGGAAGAACCGACATCTTCTTGAAGTAACCCGGAGTATGATGTTTTTGATGAATGCGTCGAAGCATTTGTGGGGACAAGCTGTTCTGATAGCAACATATTTAATCAATCGGATGCCCTCACGAGTCTTAAATTGGAAATCCCCGGTCGAGATGTTGCGAGGAAAAAGTGGAGATACTCTTCCTCTTAAAACCTTTGGATGTGTATGTTTTGTGCAAAACAATAGACCAAATGTGAGAAAGTTGGATCCAAGGTCTCTAAAATGTATTTTTGTTGGGTATTCAGCTATCCAAAAGGGGTATGTATGTTGGAGCTCAGTAGAGAGGAGATTGTTTGTTAGTATGGATGTCACATTTCGCGAGCATGGACCATATTATTCCTCTCCAGTTGACTCACCATTTGGGGACTCACTAATTACAGATAGTACGAGGCAGGAAGAGGAGGATAGCAGTAGTGGTAAAGAGCAAGTAATAAGTATCCCTTATTCCGTATTACCAAGTATGGAGTCAGGTGTGATATCAGTGCATGAGCAGAATGCAGCTGTGGAAAGTGGACCTCACACCCAGGAGGAGCTGAGAGTATATACAAGAAGAAAGAAGCAAAGTGAGACTACAATGCCCACAGAGCCACGCGTGTTGAGTCCCTTGTCACTGCCTAATCCATCTCCTGAAACGCCGATTCCATCAACCTCAATCTCTGTTCAACCCACCTCAACATTTGAACTCACAGGTGATATAATTCCCCATCCTACTACTTATACTTCCATACCGGTAAGGAGGAGTACCCGCAAGAATGCGGGAGGCTCACCGGATCGGTATGACTTTCCTCATGATATTGATAAGTTTGTTTCATATTCTCACATATCACCTGTTCATGGGGGATTTATTGCATCTTTGGACATAGTCTGTATTCCTAAGTGTTGGCAGGTGGCCAAAGAGGATCCGCGATGGAAAACTGCAATGTTAGAAGAACTCGGAGCATTGGAAAAGAACAAAATCTGGGATCTTGTGTCGCTGCCACCAGGAAAAAGAGCAGTTGGGTGCAAGTGGATTTTCACCGTAAAACAAAACCCAGAGGGACTGATCGAGCACTACAAGGCCCGACTAGTAGCAAAGGGGTACAGTCAGACTTATGACATCGACTACGATGAGACCTTTGCACCAGTTGCAAAAATGAGCGCGGTGCGGACGCTGTTATCCTTGGCTGCAAACGGGGGATGAAAACTACATCAACTTGATGTAAAAAATGTCTTTCTTCATGGAGATCTGTTGGAAGAAGTGTACATGAAAGTACCACTGGCTTTGGCACAAAACAAACTACAAGGAAGGTGTGTAGACTTAAGAAGTCACTATATGGGCTGAAGCAGTCTCCTCGAACTTGGTTTGACAGACTCAGGAGAGTCATGACAGCCATAGGATATCAACACACCAATGCTGATCACACCTTGTTCTTTAGGAGGCATGGAGCTCACATCACAGTACTTGTTGTGTATGTAGATGATATGATCACATAGGAAATGATGATAATGAAATTGCTCAACTTAAGGATGGATTGGGCAAGGAATTTGAGGTGAAGGGCTTGGGTCAGCTACGATACTTCCTTGGGATTGAGGTAGCCTACGGCGCACGAGGAATTGTTCTCTCCCAACGGAAATATGTGTTGAACCTACTCAAAGAGACAGGTATGATGGGTTGCAGACCTGCCGTCTCTCCTATTGATCAGAAGACCAAGCTCGGTGCGGAGGCGGGAGAGCCAATTGATAGTGAAAAGTACCAGAGGCTGGTAGGCCGGCTAATTTATCTGGGTCACACCCGTCCCGACATATTTGTCGTTGTGAGCGTGGTAGCTCGTTATATGCATGATCTTAGGGAGGGTCACTTGGATGTCGTATATCAGATTCTTCGATACCTGAAGAGTGCACCCGGGAAGGGACTGATCTTCCAGAAGAATGGACATCTAAACATCGAGGGCTACTGAGACTCTGATTGGGCTAGCTGTGCCGATGACAGAAGATCAACATCAGGATATTGTATGTTTGTAGGAGGCAACCTCATCTCCTAGAAAAGCAAGAAGCAGACTGTAGTTGCAATAAATTAGTTATATTAATTATATTTCAAATCTTTTTTGCATGCAGTTGCATTAAAAAATCTGATGCATTTGCTATTAGTTGGATGCAAGATATGATTAAGCCTAAGTTGAGGGTTTATGGAGCAAAGAATTTTCTGCTATAAATTTGTACTAGCCAAAAAAATAATTCAATATGATGATGATTGATAATGAAAGCTTCAAATATGGTGGTATTGAAACTAAATAATGTAGTAAAACTTTGAATTCACCTTATTTGTGTCTCATCTTGTAGAATTTTATCAGCACAATTTCTCAAACAAGTAGTTTCCTAATTTGGTTAAGCATCTTGCATACAAAGTTGGGAATATTCTCTTTTGACCGGATGTCTTGAGTTACTCCCCACAAACCTCCATTTTAGGAGCCTAATGCCCTGAGTATACCCTTTTGGTGGTTAATATTATAAGAACTCTTTATTTCTAGGAGCTTAGGTTCACCAGAAGTGTGGATGTATCGAACAACAATCACTTGAAGAAATTAAAAATTTTGCGTTATGATTAAAACTCTCAAAGTCTATGTTCTCTGATCAATATTTGAGCAAAATATGAACAGTATGATTAAGCTATGATAAATATTGTAAATGTCATGCCATCCTTCATTAGATTCCTACCTTATCAATATGCTCAATTTGCTAATGCTGTCAGGACATTTCAAGATGTCTTCTATGGGTTCAGCGCCGCCATCTGACATGGCCAATTCTGCATACTGATCCGATGATGAAGCCAATTGATATGCTGATGCTGAATAGAATAAAAGAATCCTACTGCCAGATTAGGGTGAGTTATTTTGACCATCCTAAACAGCATTTATGGTATTTTCTCACTTTTTTCACCTTCTTTTGCATTAAATGATCATCTCTTCTTTGTCAATTTGCTTCTCAAGCAAGGTTGCAGATGTTTGATGTCAGGGGCACATCGGTTTAGGTTTATAATGTCAGTTTTAGTATGTCGGGGGATATATCAGGGATATTTCATATATCAGGTTTTAATATTTAGTTATTTATAATACTTTAATATATATATATAGTTTTATTTTTATATATTTATATATTAATAATTTAACATTTATTTAACTTTTAAATCTACCAAATTACTATATATATTTTATGTTATGGGGTAATAACAGTATAATGCAGGGAAGAAAGTCGGAGGAAGCAGAAAGTCAAGAAGTCGTTGACGATGATGACAAATAGTGACCTTCTATACAAAATCCAAATGTCAAGCAGAATCAAAGTCAATGACGGACGAGCACGGAGAAGAAAACCAGAGAAGCAGGAAGATAGTTGAGAGCTATGACACAGAAAAATCTAAACAACGAAACGATTTTATTTTGTTGTATATTAAACCATAGACGCTAATTGAAATAAATTAAAAAAATTCAGCCGATATATACTATTGAGATATATCGGCCTATAGATCAGGGATACATCCACAACAGATATAATCCAAAAGGTATTTTGCAAAACAATATCGGAAACATGTCGTTTTGCCCATGAAATTGTTATGGGCCTTATTATGATGTTGTTTATTGCGTTTAGGTCATCTTCCTATTTAGCCGCATTCCAAGTATGTCGTTGATTTCCTATTTATTTGCATTCTAAGTCTATCGTTTTATTTCCATTAAGAGTCAGTTGTACGTCTAATTAAAGGACCCCTTAGGTCTTGTATTGTTATGAAAGAATTAATCTGTTTCTTTCCTCTTGTTTGTGAGATATTGATAGCTCTCTCCTCTAACGAGTAAGTCGCGATTCCGTCTCCACGGTATCCTCCTCCGCCGTCGTCATCTTCGCCTCTGGCCCTTCCTCCGAGTAGGCCCGTAACAACTTGATATCAGAGCCAGGTTGATTCTCCCTCCTCTACATCCCACTCAACCGCATCTTTCTTCACGCTTCGTCCATCTCCAGCAAACAATCGAAACCCTTCCTCATGTACCTATTGGAAACCCTACCCATCATCTTCCGCAACAGCTACAAGGGCTCGGCCCTCTGCTACGTCGGCATCTGGACCCGCAGGAGAACTCATATCCATCCAGCGATTGCCGCAAGGTCTTCGTGCCCTTTCCCCGCTTTTGTCGGGGTCACGTGCCATCACCTTGATCGACGACAACGATCGTTGTGTCTCCGCCCTCTGTTCGCAACAGCTCCGTCCCCTACCTGTACGCTTCTTCGGGTCACGCGAGATTCCGACGTGAATCCTCTGCGTCAATCACGCCCGCCCTTCACGCACATGGATCCTCCGCTGCAGCAGTTCCCATATCAAAGCTCCAACAGTTACATACGTATCACGCGTACTTGCCTTTTCCTTTTCTCGAGCCCACCAAAATCAGCAGTCCGACAATCAGCTCCTACCTTTTTTCAATTCAATTATTTCATTAATTAATCAATTATCTGATTAATTAATTATTTCCGCCTTTTCCACCGCCCACTTGCTGTTTACTTCGTCGTCACTATTGGGAAATGACGCTGCTCTCGTGGCCATTCCCAATCAACTGCTTCTGCTCAATCAAACCGACACGTAACCCACTCATTATCATCCGCCCAGCACAACATGGGCGAGTTGTCAAATTAACTTAACTAACTTATGACCATGGTACAAGCCTTCATCGCGTAACAAAATGCCATCACAGAGCGTCATCAAGAGGCCATTACCGCACTCTCCAAGCGCCTCGATGATCTCTCCACTGCTCCCGCACACAAGCAAATGACGCTGCTCTCGTGGCCATTCCCAATCAACCGCTTCTGCTCAATCAAACCGACACGTAACCCGCTCATTATCATCCGCCCAACACAACATGGGCGAGTCGTCGAATTAACTCAACCAACTTATGACCATGGTACAAGCCTTCATGGCGTAACAAAATGCCTTCACAGAGCGTCATCAAGAGGTCATTACTGCACTCTCCAAGCGCCTCGATGATCTCTCCACTGCTCCCGCACACAAGCACGCTTGCAGCAGTCAGGCACTGCCTCCACCTATGTCCCTTGTGCGCCCTGAGATTGTTCCCCTACCATGCTACACTAGGTTGGATTTCCCAACTTACGATGGGAAGACGGACCCCTCGGGTTGGCTCACCCGGAGTGAGCAATTCTTTGTCCACCAACAGATTCCGGCTGGTGAACGTCTTCCTCTGGCCTTCTTTCATCTTCTCGACTCCGCTTTGCTTTGGGTCACTCGTTTGCTCATCGGCTAGCCAGGCCTGACATGGGAAGAATTCAAGCACTTCTGCAACCGACGCTTCGGTCCTCCTGTCCGCAACAATCCTCTCGGTGCCCTCACAACACTACATCAGACGGCCTCCGTGAACGATTATCCGGACCAGTTTCAACTTCTTCTGGCACACATCACGTTTTCCCAAGAGATGCATGTCGCCATCTTCACCGCCGGATTTCGCGACCGCCTGCGACTTGATGTCGAATTTGAGGCCCCTCCAGACTTAGTGACTGATATGAGTTTGGCCAAACTGTGTGACCGTCGCCTCCAACTAGCATAGGAGGCCTATTTTTCCACTGACACATGCATTCAGCAAGGCCGTCCCAAAGGTCATCCATCCCCACCAGTCCGTAGACTATCTCAGGCCGATATGATGGAACGGCGCGCACATGGCTTATGTTATAACTGCGACGAGCAGTACACTCACGACCACAGGTTTAAATGGCTTTTCTATCTGCACGTCGAGGACTCTGATGATGGTGTCGGATAAAGTGGACACCATTGATCTCCCTCGAGCTTGAGGTCAAGCTCTTTTTGCAAGGCGGGAGAGATGCTATGGACCTTATTATGATGTTATTTATTATTATAATATTGTTGTTTATTGCCTTTAGGTCGTTTTTCCTATTTAGCCGCATTCCAAGTCTGTCATTTTATTTCCATTAAGAGTCAGTTGTATTTCTATTTAAATGACCATTTAGGTCTTGTATTGGTATGAAAGAATTAATTTGTTTCCTTCCTCTTGTTTGTAAGATATTGGTAGCTCTTTTCGTAAGCCCCGCTTAGGCAGCCGCGGTTCCGGCTCCACGCTATCCTCTTCCACCGTCGTCATCTTCGTCTCCGGCCCTTCCTCCGAGTAGGCCCGCAACCTTAGTTATTAAAGGCGCAAGGCGCACCAAGGCGCAAAGGGGTCTTGGAGCCTAGGCGCAAGGCGCACCAAGGCGCAAAGGGGTCTTGGAGCCTAGGCGCAAGGCGCAGGCGCGCGCCTGACGAAGACAAGGCGCAACCACATTCATTTAAAAAAATAAGCATCAAACATCAGTTCATCTTCTTTATCAGATTTTTCATATATTCTACTCATTAATCATTTAATACTATCATTTATAACTCTTAAAAAATAGAATTAATATGGTCGTTTACATCATATCTAAGTCTTAACACTCGATTATGTTTCACAAACACTAAATCATGCAAAAAATATTGAGTTCTTACATTATTTCTTTCTTTCTATTGGGAAAAAAAGTTTGCAACAGAAACCGCTCTCAGACGCGCCTTTTATACTTCAAAGGCGCAAAAAAGGCGCACAAAGGCGCAAGCCTCTGAGCCTGTTGAGGCTGGAGCCTTAGGCGTGCCCGAGGCGCGCCTTTAACAACTAAGCCCGCAACAGAAATCTTTATGTCGGCTAACTTGTCGGTCATGTCAGACGATACCCACAACCATGTTCTCAAGAAACCTAGTCTGGTATAAACCTCTCAGTTTTCATTTTTATGCTTCTTTTCTGTTTGCTTTGTGCCAAATCCTCTAGTTCTCTTTCTGATCAGATACTTGGGAAAATTATTTGGTTGTCCTTGCATATAAGATTGATCTCTCCTGGTTCATGTTTTGAGGGCAGTTGGTTTTTGGAACCATATACACGGAGGATCATCTTAAAATTGTTTTATCTCCATCTAAAGGGCTATATAACCAGCCTTATGGGAAAGAACCTGATAGGCTATTTTGCTTTGGGCACCATGCAATAAAGTGTGCATTTCATTATATCTAAGACTTATTCGAGTGTAACTGTAGCTTCAACTCAAAGACATGGTAACTCAATCAAATTGTTTGCACCATTATTAGGCTGTTATCCAAAGAGCTTCCTATATTTTAATAGCTTTAATATTTTTGAACTTCTTTTGTATTTTATTTTAATGTTAGTATTATATTTCTAGACATCATGAAGAGCTGCTTGGTTTGGCATCCATCTAGTGCTTATACTGACATTGTCAAGTTTTTTTATCAAGTTTGGTTCATAGAAAATGTGATGAAAAAGGAATTAAGGCAGCGGAAATAATATGCTGTCCAGAACAATAAGGTAGGTCTATAAGAATGCGCTTGATTTTTCTACCCAATGCAACTAGCAATCTGTCAATGAAGAACAATCACACTCAGCATGAAAGAGGTGGAATTTAAATAATTTATAGCCGTGATATCAACTGGATTCCAATGCTTTTTAGGACTCTTGATTCAGTTTTAGGATTGTTTCTTTTATTATGGAGCAATTATTAGATGCAAGGTGATTTTTTTTATTTGATGGTAAAAGATTTTCTTATTACATACTATGCACGTCTCTCTTGGCTTTTGATCATGTTTAATATTGATTTGCCCCTCTTTTGGCTTAGGAGGGAGAGTTTGATGCTGTGGCTATAGTGCACTCTTATGAGGAAGGAAAGCCTATTGGATCACACAAGGCTAGGCTGGCTGGCCTAAATGTAGCATATTTTTCTTGTATTTCATCCTTCCGAGCATAACTGTTGTCATGATAGTAACACAGTTAATTTGTTTGTCAATTGAAGTAACTGTTACTGAAGAAATTTATCAATTTTCAGACTATTTTATTAGCTTCCTGTGAAAGATTAACCATGGAGACAAACTTCAGTGATCATACAGTACTCATATTGTACCACTACACAAACCACCAACCCAAACTAGACAAAAACAGACAAACAAAAAATGAACATCTTGCATGCATTTCTTCAAATGAACCACATTTTGACGTGTATTACTTCAGTTGGTTTAGTTTAAGAGCAATTTATCACTCTTGTTTGGTTTCACTTTTTTGTTTTGATTTGTGTTCAGAAACAATTATTTAGGTAAAAAAATATGTTGGGCAATCATATTTCATCACCCTTTTTAGAATATCAAAGGATTGTTTGGGAATTTGAGAAAACACTTTGTTTTCCGAGTTTTGGGAAATAAAACTGTTTCTTGATTACTTAGACTTATTTAGTGATTACATAGACTTATAGATTGATTACTCGTCCTTATTAGGTGATTACTTAGATTTATAGATTGATCACTTAGATTTATTAGGTGATTACTTAGACTTATTAAATTGATCCTTGCGATTACTTAGGACTCAGAGCAGTCTCCCCGTTCTCATCTATTAATATTTCTTTAGTTAGTATTGCGTCTTTATGCAACTTTCCCTTTAAGGGGGCATTTTGTTAATTTCCGACACTAGTTTGTTCTCCTCTTTATATGGGAGAGCAGTTGAGTCTTAGGATATATTGTGAAGTCTTTGTAATCTCTCACTTGGTGAGAGATTCTCAGGTGGAACCAGCCTCTAAGAGTTTGGCTCGAGCATACCTCGCAAGTTTGTATCTCGTTCTGCAATTGTTGTGCAATCTACTTTTTCGTCTGCTATTATTATTAGGCTAATTAAGGCTATAATTAAACAACTAAAGTTTTATTAGTGTGTAATTATGGTAATAAGGTTTAGTATAAAAAATAAATTTATTTATTTATCATTAATCATGTGAGAATAAAGAATGTTTTTATTATTATTTGTGTACTAAAACTATTAGAATACTCCTTTATATATACAAAGAGGGGTTACCACAACTCTCCATATGATATGTGGGACTAAGCAAGAGAAGAAGGAAAGAAGGGCAGGGGCCAAAATATTGGCTTTTCTCTTTGGGCTTTATAGAATGTAAATGAAGAATGAGGTATATAAAGGCCCAATGTAAAGGCCCACTAACAACGACCCATTAGTAGTCTTTTCATCTTGTATAGATATTAGTCCCACATTGAGAAAGGAGTTTTTGTTTCACTCGTGGCTATAAATAAGTGCCCATGTACTTATATTTAGTTTACATGAAGTAATAACATATTTTTGGCATTTTCGGTGTTTTCTCACGTGGTATGAGAGTAGGAGCATGATTCCTGATTCCTCTCTGCATTGCTCGCATGGCTTACACTTGAACTCATATGATCTCACAGACTCCGCCTCTCTGGTTTCGCTTGGTTCTAGCAAGGACTTGCAGAACCTTCCTTGCTCAAGTCGATTCTCACTTGAGATCGCCAAAGCTCGCAAAACCTTATGCGGTCTTCAATCAGAGATAATCTTCTCTATACCGCGTCACGTCGTTCTATCCCCTTACCAAGTTTGGAACTCCTTGCCGATCTCACCTTGCTGATCTCTCTCGCGACCCACCCTGTGCGTGTAGCAGCCATGCGAACTCTTTCTCATTGAGTACACATTTCTCGCTGAGCTCCTATTGCTTGCGCGAGCTCGTGTTCCTTGTCGAGCTCTTTTGCGCGATCCTTTTCTGAGCTCTCGCTCGAGCTCCTGTCTTTTTTCCTAAGCTCATTCTTTTCTACAACTCGCCAAAGGTCTGTTTGACCACGTCGAGAACCCTGGTTCTCGTAGAACTCTCTGAACTCACCATGAGTCAGTTGCTTGAGTCTCCCAGACTCATTTGATTCTCTCCTAGAGTTTATAAGATGGGGCAAATGTTGCTTCAACTTCGTCCACCACCTCGACCATGTATGAATTCAGAGAGGAGCTAAAGGTCATCACTATTTTCCTAGCTGAGAGGAAAAACTTTGTTGAGTAGATCCACTCGATGCACCGAGTACTCCAGACTAAGGGTCTTCTTCATCATCTGACCTGAGACCCCCCAATAGAGTCTACTAAGCAATGACTTTGGGATGATGGTCGCATTCAATCCCGAATACCGAATTCTATGGATACTGGGTCATATCGCATGATAATGGACCATGAAACCGCTAAGGCTATGCGGGATGTACTAAAGTCTTTTTTACTCTGACAAAGGTAGTGTTCAACATTTGTTCGACTTATTTTGGGACCTTCAGATTGTTGAGTCAGGACTAGATGGCGATCTAACTTCGTTCGCGGCACAAGACCTTCATTGAGGTATGGATTCAACACCAATCTCCCACTCTTGATCTGGCGACCTAGAGATCTCAGAAAGTGGTGGTTGTTATAACCATGATGATGGTTCGAATTCCACCAAACTTATACAATGTCCGAGCAAATGTTTTATCTTCTCCAACGGTGCCTTCCTTATCAGATGTTTTCTCAATGGTTCTAAAAGTGACTCTCCAGTTGATGTCTCTATAATTCCATCACCTGTCCTTTCTCCAACATTCTACTAGAGCATGCTCCCCAAATACTAGGCGTAAGGGAGATTGTGCGGGCTCTCTCTGAGGTGGAGGGAGAGATGGCCATAGCCGTTTTGAGGGAAATAACAATGGGTTCCCCCAGCAGCAACATACCTTCTCTTCATCAAGCTTCTCCTACAATGGACACTCCCAACACATCCCGATCTGAAAGTGATATACTGAGATAGGAACTCTAGAATCTCCGCGAGCTGGTTACTCAAGCCTCATGGCTTATCACTTCAGCTTCTAATGAAGGTATAACATATCTCTCTCATAGTTCATCTTGGAAAGTGGATTTCGGTGTCACAAACCATATCACTTCGGAGAAACCCTTGAGATACATGGACACATTTTGTCCCAAGTTTATTACTGTTGCTAACGGAGAAATCACCTCGGCTAGAGGATCTGGAGACACGCGCCTCTTACCTCAACTATCACTCTGCGATATGTACTTCATGTTTCTAGTTCACAGTTTATTCTTCTCTTAGTTAGTGGTCTTACTCATGATCACGACTGCTCCATAGTTTTCACTTCTTCCACCTTTGTGATGCAGGATCGTTGGACGCATAGTATCATTGATAGGGGAAGACTGTCATTTGAGCTATAATGATGTTTCACAGGCACACATGACTCACCTTCTAAACTCGATGAGGGCAAACTGGGATAATTTTTTTGCAAAACAGAATAGGATGAATGACAAAATCCGATATGGATTTCCAGCAGTGCAGACATCGTTCTAGACCATACAATTGGGCATCATCCAACACATACAAGCCAATGGTCACAATATAGAACCATACAATTGGGCATCATCCAACACATACAAGCCAATGATCACAATACTTCTCTTAATCATCTGCCTGATCGTACAATCCTGCAAAGCAATGCTCATTAAAGAATGCTGCAGATTAATTCAAGTCATTGTAACCAACTAACAAACAAGTTGGGCATCGTCCAACACATGCAAGCCATTTATTACAATACTCCTCTTAATCATCTGCCTGATCGTACAATCCTGCAAAGCAATGTTCATTAAAGAATGTTGCAGATTAATTCAAGTCATTGGTAACCAACTAACAGACAAGTTTAAAGAGGAACATAGAATATGATTCATTATGCAAAGCAATGCATGGCGAATTTCAGTTATACCAATACCTAAATTTTGTTGTGTTTTTCAAATAACTCCTGTCAAAAGGACTAACATATATCCAAAACTAGCTTAAAGAATTTTTATCTAATAGAAAATTGAACTTGCGACCTGTGAGTCCAAAAGGACTAATTGTTCCCTTTAAGCAGATAATTTTGGTGTACCTTTATTGCTTTCTTTCACATCGTTTGTGCTTAATACACAAAATACATCACAAAAGACAGGGATCTATCCATAATCTGGATAATGGTGCAGAAAAGATAAATAGATACTATGTGATACAATTAAAGTCAACCTCGAATTGTATTGCCATAGAAAATAATATTTGATCAGGTAAATGATGGATATTTTACATCTGCTAACTCACTTCCAGCTATAACGTTTGAACTTAACATATTGCATTTCCATTCGGTCTACAACCATTACAATTTTATCTTTTGTTATTCATATTTTGATTAACTGAACATGAATTTTAAGATAGGAAACTCCATCTTAGCGGCATTATGATTAATTTACTTGTTAGGTTCCTCCAATGGGTTTGTTCCATCCAACTCTTTTTGTCCCAGAAGAATACCCTCCAGCACCCCGCTCTGGGTGAGATACTTATATATTCTGCACTACTTTTTCCTTCCCTGCTGTGGATTCAGCACCTTCGTTTGTGCATGTACTTGATCAAAGCTGCTACTTCTTATCAGGTTCCATGACTATGAAGATATGCTAGAAGATACTTGGCATATGGATTTCACCAGACGAACTGAAATGTCTGATGGACTGTATCTTGGTGCTAGTGGTGGTGTTTCCATGTGGGATAATTATCAAGTGTACCCAACAAGGGTCAAGAAAGATGAGTTGGTTGGCCTTGCCGAGGCAATCACTACTAGTATTCTTTCAACAGGTAGAACATTTAGTTCTCTGTAACATTGTGTGTCATGATTTAGGTTTGAGGGGCATCTGAGCAGTGAGATGCTGGTAAATAGCGCTAACTTCTTCAGTTTTATTGGTTGCGTATCACTCTCTGGAAACTTTTGAGGTACCTTATAATATCAAATAGGTATCAACAATGATTAGTTGCGGTGGAATCAAAACTGTATGGCGAGTTATTTCATTGAGAGTAATAGAAAGGTATTTGAGGCATATGGGGATATATGTTAGCATAAAGGGAGTATCAATTATTCATGAGATGGTGTAAACCATTCACAAGTTGCTATTGCAATCATTAATGGGGATATTCTACACACTTGGATATTCCCATTCTGTAGCAAGCTTCATAAGTTGAAAACTTGTGATCGAGAGGTTGTGTAGTTGGCACGAATCCACAATTACCCGTTCCAATGGTTGCCACCCTCCATTGATCAAACTAAAGTTGAGCAGAAATAAAATGATTAGGTTAAAATTAGAATCCATACATGAGACCTAAGATCTTATATAAGCGGTCTAACAAGCAACACTAGACACATGACATGTCACGCGGCGATACGACAATATTAGAATGAAATATAAAAAATATTGCACATTCAACTCCCCCCCTCAGGTTGTGTCCGTTGGGAGTATATGTCAATCATTCCCAACTTAAATGTGTTGTCATTAAAGTTGTCACAACTTAACCATTTGGTGAAGATGTCAGCAAATTGATCTTGGGAGTTCAGAAAGGGTGTATAGATATTGCTCTTGTCGAGGTGATCTTTAATGAAATGTCTATCCACTTCAACATGATTTGTCCACTCATGTTGAACTGAATTGTGGGCAATATTAATGGCTGCTTTGTTGTCGCAATAGAGAACACAATCCCTCACATATGCCTTATGTAGTTATGTCACATCCCTATATTCTGCCTCAGCACTAGCTCGGGCTACAACATTTTGTTTCTTGCTCCTCCAAGATATAAGATTTCCACCTACAAAGGAACAATATCTTGTAGTGGATTTTCGGTCATCTTGGCTACCTGCCCAATCAACATATGTAAAAACTTCATTTTTCAAGGGTTGGTTTGTTGAGAACAGAATCTCACTTCTTGGAGACTTCTTGAGGTACCTTAAGACCCGGTAAGCCGCCTCCTGGTGGCGGATCCTGGGAGCATGCATGTATCTACTCTGAATCCCAACAGTATACGTAATATCAAGATGGGTATGAGATAAGTATATGAATCTACCAACCAATCTCTGATAGCTAGATGAGTCAACTTTATCTTCTTTTGTGTCTTTATCAATTTTGTGACCGGTTTCAATAAGGGTATCCACGGGAGCTCATCCAAGCATACTTGTTTCCTCCGGAAGGTCAAGGACATACTTTCTTTGGGATATGAAGATCCCTTGGCTAGACCTTGTCACTCCAATCCCCAGAAAATATTTCAACTTTCCCAGATCTGTAACTTCAAATTTTGTGCCCAATTGCCCTTTTAGGTGCGTGATTTCCTCCAATTCATTTCCTATAACGATGATGTCGTCCACATATACAATGTGCACCGACACTTTAGTTTCTTCTTAACAAAGAGGGTGCGATCAACATGTTCTTGTAAATAGCCTAGTTGTAACATGGTTTTATGAAACCGCCCAAATCAAGCACTTGGGGATTGCTTCAGCCCATATAAGGATTTTCTTAGATGAAAAACCTTTCCGTTAGACCGTTCTTTGGAAAATCAAGAGAAAGCGTCATGTAGACTTCTTCTTCCAACTCACCGTGCAAGAAGACATTTTTAATATCTAGTTGTTGTAAGTCCTACCGAAGACATACAACACATGAAAGGAGCACCTGGATAGATTCCATCTTTGCAGCAGGAGCAAAGGTTTCTCGATAGTCAATTCTGAGTTTTTGTGTATCCTTGAGCCACTAATTCAGCTTTATATCGCTCCACAATCCCTTCTTGATTTTTCTTAATGGAAAAAATCCAACATGACCCAACCGTTCTTTTTCCAGGAGGAAGATGTGCAAGTTATCATGTTTCATTTTTGTCTAAAGCATGCATTTCTTCCTCCATAGCCTTTTTTCCATTCAGGTATCTTGATAGTCTTCTGCCAGGTCTTGAGAATCACAATAGAGGAAAGAGATGAGATACATGCTTTATGAGCAAGATAGAGATGATGTTACAAAATGTAATTGACTATAAGATGTTTGGTGCTACCAGTGTTGCCTTTGAGATGAGCAATCTGAATATAGAGATCGTCATCAGAATCTGGAGCTGTAGCAGACTCTTGCAGAGATTGAACATCCCGGGACTGTACGTGCTCAACTTTACGGGACTTGCGAGAGTATGCATGCAACATAGGAGGTAGTGGTCGCGAAGAAGGAACAAGTGTAGGATGAGCTAGAATTTAAAGGATAGGTGGAGGGATGTGCGATAAAACAATGATCGGAAGGGGAACGATCGGAAGGGAAATGTCAGAGGTCCCGTCAACAGTACTACTCGTCTCCCCCTGAGTAGGACCAAAGTAAGACTCCCCCTCACGAGAAGTAACATCAACGGTACAGAAGAAGCGACGAGTAGGAGGGTGATAACATCGGTAACCTTTGGTGGTGGAAGAGTACCCAACAAAAACACATTTAAGAGAACGGGCATCCAATTTGTCACGATGTAGAGTATGGACATGAACAAAATAGACGGACCCGAATATACGAGGTGAGATGCATGAAATGTGTTTAGAGGAAAGACGAGAAAGGAGAGTAGTGTATTGTAGAGAGCGTGAGGGGAGATGATTAATGAGATGGGTTGCGATCAAAACAACATCACCCCCAATAAGACTTGGGAAGGTGCATTGTAGGTAACAGACATCAAGCAACCTCCAAAAAGTGTTTATTTTTCCATTCCACAACTCTATTTTGAGTAGAGGTGTGGACACAAGTGGTTTGGTGAAAAAAATAGATGTACCCTAATATGGAGTATGGACATCCAATTGTCACGATTTGGAGTGTGGATATGAACAAAATAGATAGACCTGAATGTACGAGGTGAGAAGTATGAACGGTGTGTTTAGAGAAAAGATGAGAAAGGAGAGTAGTGTATTGCAAAGAGCGTGAGGGGAGATGATTAATGAGATGGGTTGTGGTCAAAACAACATCACCCCAGTAGGATTCGGGAAGGTACATTGTAGGTGACAGGCAACGAGCAACCTCCAACAAGTGTTTATTTTTCCATTCACAACTTCATTTTGAGTGGTGTGGACACAAATGGTTTGGTGAAGAATGTCATTATCAGCAAGATAAGTGTTAAACAATCCCCGGTTATCGTACTCGCCACCATTATCACTATGCAAAACACGAATAATTCCACCAAACTGTGTCATAACCATTCTATGAAAGGTGCGAAAACAACTAAACACTTCACTCCTCCTTTTTAGCAAGTAAACCCACGTAGACGTAGTACGGGAAAAACAATCAATAAAGGTCACAAACCATTTATAGTCAGACAAAGATAACATAGGGGAAGGACCCCAAACATCAGAGTGAATCACATCGAATGGAGAAGAACTTGGAAGAGATACATGACTTGGATTGTGACTGTTGGAGATTATGAGTTTAGTATTATATTAATATTTGTATGTGAGTGGGTTTAGTCCCACATCATGTGTCATGTTTGTGTGTCGTGTTGTAATGCTATATAATAACCCCTATATGGATGAATAAATTGCACCAGTTATTATCTTGTTCTTTCTTTCCAACATGGTATCAGAGGTGGTGTTATTTCCTCGAAATTTCGGAGCCCTAAAATGTTGGTCGTCTGAAATTTCAGGTGCAAATCATCTGCTGGCTCTGCATCCGCTCCTGTGCCTTGGTGCATTCTCTTTTTTTCTGTCATTTTGGGTTCGACATCGCCGTGTCTCGTCGACGAAGGAGTGACGACTTCTTGATCCCTCCGCTGCTCGTCGACGAGGAAGCCACTTATCTCGTCGACCCTCCCCGTGCCTCGTCCATCGTCGATCCTTCCTCCTGTCCTCATCGACGAATCCCAATCAACATTTTTCCGCTGCTGCCTCGACGAATCCTCGCTCGTCTGCCTGTCTCGTATCGTTATGCATGAAGCTTCTTCCGATGATGTCTCTCTTGCTGCTCATCGATGACGAGAAGCAAATCTGTGCGGCTGCTCTTTCGTGCTGCATCGGCGACAATCTCTCGTCTTCTTCCCGTCGATCCAGTGAAGGTTTCCCATCTCTGCCGCTTCTACGACATTTTCTATCTTCCCTTTCTCGTCGTCGATCCCTGTTCGTCTGCGCCCTTTGCCGACGACACTATTAATTGCTTTTCTCATCATGGACAGCATCATGGACTTCTGCTCCCACCGTCGTTGCTCCTATCTGACCTTGGCCGCTCCGTTGCTTCTACTCTGGACGCTTCCAGCCGCTGCATCTCAGATTTCCATCAGTCTTTGCAGCTGCCGCCCCTTTTTGGGGTGTAGATCTCTCGCCGATAAAGATGCATCGTGATGATTTGGTCGTTCTTTATGTGTTTTAAGTGTCTTTGGTTTATTGTTAGTGTTCATTGTGTCTATTGTTGTTGTTGTTAGCCTGTCTTTTCTTCTTGCCTTCATGCACATGTCCCACGTGAGGGGGAGTGTTGGGATGAAGGCGACTCGGATGATCTTTCCCGACTTTTCTCCTTCGTTTCACACGACCTCCAGGCTTATGTCATATGTGTCCCCCCATATTTTCTTTCGATTGGTCGTGTGTTGGGGAAGCGATTGATGTTGGTGTTTGAAATCTCACCGGGTTGTGTCACGTAGGACCGTGTCATGTGGGACTGTGACGTGTGGGGCCGCTCTTGTGCGGATGTATCCCCGACAGATTATCCCCGACGGATTATCCCCGGTTGCTCGGGTGATGATTTGCACCTCATTTTTCGTTCCTTTTCGTATGTTGTGTGTGTAGTTGATGTTGGTTGACCGGTTTCCAGCGAGTCCATGTCGTGTGTGGGTCATGTGTCGTGTGTGGGTCATCGTTGTGTGTGGCTATGTCCCCAGCTTGATTCCCCGGTTTGGAATTTTCCTCGGTGGCTCGTCTGATGTTTTGTCCTGCATCGCCTACCTCCATTGTCGTTATTTGATGTGTCCAAGCTGAAGGTTCCCCCTTCAGCTTGAGGGGGAGTGTTGGAGATTATGAGTTTAGTATTATATTAATATTTGTATGCAAGTGGGTTTAGTCCCACGTCATGTGTCGTGTTTGTGTGTCGTGTAATAGCCCCTATATGGATGAATAAATTGCACCAGTTATTATCTTGTTCTTTCTTTCCAACAGTGATGACCATGTTTCGACAGTTCACAAGCATCACAAGAAAATGACTTAAGTAAACAACTGAAAGCAGAAATTTTTTTGGTAAGATATAAAGAGGAGAGGTGCCTAGGGCGTTGATGCCAGCGTCAGATGTCATGGAGAGTAGGAGCACTGGTGGTGGAGAGCGCATTGTGGAGCAATTGTTGGTCCAACAAGTCCGCCAATATTTCTACCACTGTCAATGTTCCGCTTCATAGCCAGATCCTGAAAAATACAAACATTGGGAAGTGTGACCGTACAATTTAACGAATTAGTTGAATGACTAATGGACAAAAGATTGCGAGTAAATGATGATACATCCAATACAGAAGAGAGGGAAAGAGCACGAGATTTAGGAATTGTTTCTCTCCAGCAATAGAGGAATAAGAAATATTAACCGCAATAACTTTAAGGAATTGTTAATGGCAAACAAAAAACGGCTATCCGCACACCAGCTTAACTTAAAATCCTCGTATAAAATTAGTTCTGATACTTTACGGGCAAACCAAAAACTGATATCCGCACACCAACATAACTTAAAATCTTCATCTAAAATTAGTTCCAAATTTTTCTGCGTGCAAACCATAATCCGCACATGAGTGCCGAAAATCCTCCCCGATTCTCTCTCGCGCTCGGATGAAACCTTCTCGCATTCTATAATGATTTGTTTATGCAGTATATGCATGCACAATAAATGTTAATCGACAAAAAAGTGCAATACGATGTATTTCTTATCTTTCAGAAATTTCCAAAGGGTAATATAACATAACAAAAGGCTCTTGAGACTACAAAGTCAGAAAATAAAAATAATAACTGTAGAAAATTTAGTGATCATACTTTACTCATGCATAAATTGAGATTATTAGTTAACTTCTGTGGTTAAAGCATGAATGTTGAGATCAAAGTTTTTATTCCTGGATCAGGCCTTAGTTATTCAAAAAGATAAACTCAGTGAACCAATACTTCAACAACCCGTTATGTCTTTATAAAATAAATTTGAGCATACCATTTTATAGGATTTTTAAGCATAACAAACTATTACAACTTCACATATAGATCTAAACTATATCGCGCATATCATAATTTAGAGAAGCAAGAACTCACCATTTACTTCTTTTTTTCATTTTGGTCACTTTGATTAGCAACTACCCCTAAAACTCTCTCAATGGTGAATACTCAAGCAAAATTCACTGAAATTAGGAGAATTTAATTAATAAAAAAACTCAATTTATTTTATATTGATTAGCTCTATTTAATAATTTTCTTGAAATTTTACTTTGAATTGGTTCAAAGTGCTGTAATATAAAGTTTATCATGATCTAAAGTTTATGAGTGGTTATATCACGGTTAGAAAATAATTACAAAATTTCTAATTTTAGATTTGATTTGCTGTTAACAATATCTGTTTGTCGTTAACAGATTTGTCTGCACCGAGTAATTTCCAAAAAATATGGTTTGCTGTTAACAATGGAGTGTTGATATCCATTTTTGGTTTGCCTTTAACAATTCAGACTGTGAACGCAACATGCAGCGAAATGCCTCCAGCTCCTCAGCAGAAAGATCTTTTGAGGGAAGATCGTTCTCATAAACTTCACTAGTATGGGCAGAGTACTGCGAGCATGTACCAGACTGTCGACCATCACCACGGTTACTGTTCCGACCACAGTCACCTGCCCCCCCCCCCCCCCCCCCCCCCCCCGACCAGGTGGCGCAAGATGACGATTCAAGCGATAACAAGTCTCCTTAGTATGACCTTTCCTCCCGCAATGGCCACACATAGGAGGAGTGTAAGTGGGAGCACCAGGACCAATCCCAGCAAGAGCAGAGTGATCGGTCCGAGCAGTAGGAGCAAGACAGTGGCTATGATTCTTATCACTTAGGATCATGTGGAATGCTTCCCGAAGAGAGGGAAGAGGCTCACGATGGAGAACATGTAAAAGAACAGTATCGAACTCCATGTTGAGGACCATAAGGAAGACATGCACCCAAAAACAATCTGTCCTTCTGAAGGTTGACGGTGTCCGCAGTGCATGCTGGAATGAAGGTATTGAAGTAATCTGGTTCTTGATATAGACGTTTAAATTCTAAGTAATAGGCAGATACAAACAAGGATCCTTGTTTAAGCTCCAACGCACGACGAGTAAGCTCATAGATTTGCGTCGAGCTACCAACCTGCAAGTAGGTCTCACAGGCTTGAGTCCAAATCTCATGGGCAGAGTCTATGAGCATATAACTATGGTACACCAGAGGGGGCATGGAGTGGAGTAACTATGAGACAACCAAAGAATTATCCGCATCCCATTTCCTCCATGAGGGATCGAATCGTGGTGGTTCAACAACGGTTCTATCAATATGCCCATACAACTGGTGACTATGGATATCATGCTGAGCGGCGCTGGACCATTCAAGGTAATTCGTGTCATCCAAAGTCACTACAATGATCTTCATCGATCCAGATTGCCCGTGGCTCCGAGGGGGGTCACTTATAGGAACGATCCGAGGAGTGGACAAGATATCGGAAGAATCACTCATGGGCAAGGAAAGAGCACCCACTAGGAATAATCAATCAAAAATGGATAGTATGAAGAAACATCACATCCTACAAGCCTCCCTTAGATCTATCCAACGGAGAGGACACCATAAGATGCGATCATGATGTCTTTGGTGGCTGCCATGGGGAACAAAACGGTCGGGACCAACTTTCGCCTGCAGGACGGGCAGAGAGAAGTCTGAGGGAGCTACTGTCGAAGGAGTCCTGGCTGGACAGACGCGGTAGAGGTAAAAAAACTGTTGTTGGAGGCTCGCGGCTCTGGGTTGGTGAGAAACGGCCTGGACGGGACTGGAAGCGACTAGCAGGCGAGGATGGGAGTCTATGAAGCTGGAAGAAGATGCTAGTCGTTGATGCCTGGCTAGAGGTCGCGAGGGACAATGAGGGCACTGGAGCAAGCGGCGAGGAGGGATCGGGTGCGGCGAGGCGGGATTAGGACCGAGAGGCGGCGAGCGCAGGATGAGATTTTTTCCCCTCGCTCTGATACCAAGTCGAGCGGAAACAGAATGATTGGGTTAAAAATCAGAATCAAAACAAGAGATCTAAGACCTTATATAAGCGGTCTAACAAGCAACATAAGACACGTGACATGTCACGCGATGATACGACAATATTAGAACTAAATATAAAAAATATTACACATTTTCGGCTACTGATACATATACTTGTGCTCAACTTGCAGGTCGCATAGATCTCCAAAGGAAATTATTTTGTAGCATACAACTAGTAAGCCTTAAATTATTTTGGCATAATGATCATATCCGAATTTGCTATCTTAACATGTTTGCATATTCTTACAGATTGGTGGGGTTGCATTGATATCTGGCCTCGTTCCTGTGGTTGAAGAGAGGTTTGTTTTAATTTTATTAATGGATATATGATTTGTATGTTGAGTAATCGATGATGGCTGCTTCAAATTTATAACTCGATGACGAGAAACTTTATATTTCCCTTCTCGCACCCGATCTTTGTCTGATTTTAAAAACTCAATCTGGTTGCTGCAGTTTTACATTGAAGATAGATTAGTACGTCTTTCACCGGTTGACCATATAATGACATATAGCTAACCATCTGTTCACTGGAATCTAAGTTGAAGATACACTAGTATTTTCCTCCACTACATTTTTGATCCCACTCACCTTCATAATACAATCGTAGTCCCACATTATGTGTCAGAGCTCTATCAACGTGCATCTTGTGTTTACATGCTGCTATATGAATGCATCTTTTTATGGAGATTTCCCCTATCACGTTATAAACAGGTATTCCCTAAGTACTTTTTAATTTGAATTCCTTATTATATAATTTGAGCAAGCCGTGTAAATGGAGGTTAAATAAGTTAGTCGTCGTCTCTCCCCATCCCCCTGTCTCTCCCTCTCCCAATCACAGTCATCACTCTTTTATAAATTACATATATGCATGCATATATTATACTAATTAATTTATATATATGTTTACATGTAAAGATAATTTGTATGTGTTCCCCTTCCTAGTGTATGTGCTCACTAATGAGAATCTGTAAGATTGACATATACATATAAAGATAATTTGTATGAGGTCACACACTATCGCTAAAATAATGTGTGGTCGACTGATCGGAAGCAATCTAAGTTGAGTTGGTGACTAAGAATCAAATGTAGTTCATTAAGGATAGGTTTCTTGCGGTTAATTGCCTCCTCGCCCATGAGTAGGTGCATATCTTCAACAAAGAGGGAGTTGCATTAAGTTGAATCTTCTGAATTTTGTAATTGGGAGTTTGTTTGCCATATTATGTTATGTGTGCTCTTATTGAGGTTACTTCAACAAAGTGCTTCACCAAGGGGATCCATTGTGAAACATTTCTCCATAATGATGATTGTGGTGTCAAATGATTGTATTGTTCATTGACATCTTGCCTCATCTATTCTAAAGATCAGCCTGTGTTCATGACCACTATTAATGCAAGCCCTGAATGTAGTATCAGGAAAAATCCTATCTACCCTAGGATGATGAAGGTAGATAAACGACGGTCCGACAAGAAATTACAAATAATAATAAAGGCATAAATCTCACGCAGTTATCACAGGCAAGTAGCGAATAATTTTTGTCAGCAAACAAATTCAACTTTCCTCCGATTGGAGGGCCAAAATCCAACACATGGAAGCGATAAAGGTTCTGCAAGCCCCGATTAGTCCCATAATAAATATACTAGCATAGCAAGACATCCATGTAACCATATAAGCATTCAAATTCATACAACAATGTTGAAAGTAGTGAAATTGAACAATAAACACTCACAAGAGAGAGGCATAAGCAAGACCACAAGATTTGGTGGAAGTAAATGTTGTGAATGTTGTTCCAATCTACGATGGGGCTATTGTGGTATGATGGTTGTATTGGAGGGATTTGGCTATTGTGGTATGATGGTGTATCATGACGACTAATAATGCAAGCCCTAGGTGTAGTGTCGGGAAAAATCCTATCTACCCTAGGATGATGAATGTAGATAAACGATGGTCCGACAATAAATTACGAATAACAATAAAGACATAAATTGCACGCATCATCACAGGCAAGTAGCAAATAATTCTTGTACTCAAGAAAATTAGATTTTCCTTCGATTTGAGGGCCAAAAGACAACACGCGGAAGCGATAAAAGTTCTGCAAGCCACGATTAGTCCCAAAACAAATATACTAGCATATCAAGACATCCATATAACCATATAAGCATCCAAATTCATACAACAATGTTGAAAGTAATGAAATTGAACAATAAACGCCCACAAGGGAGGGGCATAGGCAAGGCCACAAGATTTGGTGGGCGTAAATGTTGTGACTGTTGTTCCAAACTCCGATTAGGGTGGTATGATGGTTGTATTGGAGGCATGGGCCTACTGTGGCCTCTTGAAGAGGGAGAAGATGGAGTGTTGTCCTGGAGTAGAACTAGGGGGTGTATGGTGGTGTGGATGAAGGGGTCGAATGTGGTCTGCACAGTGGCTGGAGGGGATTTTTGTGTGTGTCTGGGGGGTTGAGGATCTGTCTAAGGTAGGATTGGGATTGTATTAGAGGGAGGTGGGATGGAAGGTCTCGACAAAGATGGCCCAGATGGATTGGAGGTTATGGGAGGTGCTGGTTGTGGACGACTGGGTGTTGAAGTGTGTCGCTTGTAACGCCCTGGTCTACTGTGGGTGCGCTACAAGTCTGCAAACCAGTGAACCCAACCCATCTCCACTGATTTGATTGCCGCAACCACTAATTCCAATGGCGGTTGTTGAAGTTGGGGCTTGCAACTCAATTGGTGATGAAGACCGGTTTAGAGATCTCTTATCTAGGAGGTCTGGGGTTCCAGCCTCAACAACCCTTCATTGGAATTAGTGACTGCGGCCAATCAGATTCGTGGAGATGGGTTGGGGTCACTAGTCTGCAGACCTGCAGCTCACCCACAGTAGACCGGGGCGTTACAAAAAAAAGTGCACTTTTTATTGTAACGTCCCATTCAGCTATGTTACCGGGCTGCAGCCCAAGCACCCCAACCCTGCTCTCCGCGCTTGTTTCTTAGCAGCGGCAGGTTGTTGAGGTGGGGTTTTGAACCCGCAACCTCCTTGATACTTCAAACCACTCCTCATCACCAATTGAGTTGCAACTCAATTGGTGATGACGAGTGGTTTGAAGTCTCCTTATCAAGGAGGTTGCGGGTTCAAGACCCCACCTCAACAACCTGCCGCTGCTGAGAAACAGGCGTGGAGAGCACGGTTGGGGTGCTTTGGTTGCATCCCAGTAACATAGCCGAGTGGGGCGTTACACCGTTGTTGTTGGAAGAGTGAATGGAGAGCTTGGTTGTTATGGGATAGGGCGAGGGAATAGATTGGTGGCTGTTTTGTGGAGGAGAACTGATGGGGACTGCTGGTCGGCTGCCGGAAACAAAGAGGAGGAGATGTGACTAGTGAGGAAAATACAAGGAAACAAGAGGGATAATACCTTGGAGTCGGCACCTAGGGATTTCATGGTGTTGACACTGTGGGAAGACGACTGGATTCTGGAGAGAAGCTCTCCAAAATCTGTGATCCCCTGGCGGTTTCCCCCTACCCTCTTATTTATAATAAAACCTACTTAGGGCACCCATCATTGACGGCTATGATTGATCGTACACGATAAATGTGTGATCTCACTAAATAATACATCAAAAATAAAAGAAACACGTAGAAATGTCCAAAATGGCGCTCCTGACGCAATCATGGACTCGGGTCATCCATCGGGCGACGCCAAATATGACAAAGAACATATCAGCCTTGACGGGCACAAAACCCGTGCTCCATTGTTTCGTCGATCCCCATCAATTCATAGAATCGAAAAGGGAGGGCCTGAGATTTTTCTTGATATTCTTCAGGAGTTTGCCGACCCTTGACATAATCAAAACATGAACTTGATTTATTTAGGAAAACCACTTCTAACAGATCAGACGTGTGTCAGTTATTGGATATGTTTGAAGACCACTTTCGTGCACGTGCCTTGAAATTCCCCTCATTGCTAATTATGCTTCTACAAATGAATGTTCTGGATTAGTTGATTATTGTTATAAGCGGTTTGAAGCCCGACGTACCTAAATGTTGTCTTTTGGTGGGCGTAGTGTCGTAGTGAGCGTCTAGATTGGTTTTGTTGTTGATATTTTATGGCTCCATACAAACTTGTTGCCAACGGGTGTCATTGCAGGTAACTTCATTTGGTATTGGGGCATGCATGATGCATGTGATGAGTTGGGTCAAATATGCAGTCCCTGTGAAGAGGGTGATGCTGACCTTCATTTACATAAAGAATTTGTGATGCTACTGTCCTCAATAGGGGTGAAATTGGTGCAGTTTGCTGCGGTTGGAGCCCAAACTGCAACTGTAACGAAGAGGGTCGGTTTCAGACCGAACAAAACCGCACCGCACCAAAACCGTGCAGTGCGGTTTGGATTCGGTTTTTGCGGCATTGTTTCAATTTTTGTACAGTTATATAATGCATTTTCAATTTTACTCACATATTTTTATGACTTATTTGTGCTAAAAATATATAGAGCCCTAGTCGTCAAGCTGGTTTGGTATTTTCTTGCATGTTGCTCTATTTGGGTGAACTGGATGGGTACTAGCATGAGGATCATGCTAACTTCTACACTATAGAATTCTTGTCGTCTGAGGTGGTGCAATTCAGTTCATTCGGTAGAAGATTGTGAATGGTAGGACTACGACCACATGGTGTGATCCGTTGATTTCGGGCACTAATGTGGTTGAGAAATTTGGTTATGATAGATATGGGATTGTTTGCTCGCAATTTTGATTGAGGATGATTATTGGTGCAATGATGGAGGCATATGCATAAAGGACGTGATTACAAAGATTATTGGTAATGAGATTGTGATGTTGAGGACTTTCATTTCTAAGCTTGGGAAAGATTGACCTCGGTTCAATTTACTATGCACTCCGCCCTTGACCTTGTTCAACATCACCACCTTAGGGTTCCTTGGTTTGATGTTGTTCAGGTGAAGAATGGGATGGGAAAGATTTTTGTATGCCACTTGCATGCCATTACTTTCGAATTAGTTCAAGGGGCATCTTAAATGGTTGTGAATGTCTGTTTCAGATCACTTTTGCATATATTGTAGTTCTGGAACTGAGATGCGTGACCATCTCTTTTTTAGTTGGTCTATCACCGAGTAAATTTGGGTTGTTGTTTAGCCGCAATTGTGCGGAGTTCCCTGTCATGTGTACAATTATCTGACATTAGTAATGCCTTGTGTCCAAGATTTTGTGGTCATGTGGCTGTGGGTTGCACCTTATTCTGGCTTCCGTTGTTTGGCATGTGTGGAGGGAACGGAATCAGAAAATATTTTAGGGTGGTCATTTAAATAGTTTGATAGGATTTCTTAAAAATATAGAGACTAATATTTGGGTGCTAGCTTCAAATAAAATTTGAAGTTTGAGTTGACGCAATATTTTGTATGAATATTTTTGGATGAATATTTCATCATAATTCTATCAAGTACTTTTTCTCAATAAAATTATGTGTAAAAAATATAGTGACTAATATTCAGGTGCTAGCTTCAAATAATATTTGGAGTTTGAGTTGACGCAATGTTTTGTATGAATATTTCATAATTCTATGAAGTACTTTTTCTCAATAAAATTATGTGTAAACATATAGAGACTAATATTCGGGTGCTAACTTCAAATAAAAATTGGAGTTTGAGTTGACGCAATGTTTTGTATGAATATTTCATAATTCCATGAAGTACTTTTTTTCAATAAAAGTATGTGTGTTCTTTTTTCAGAAGCCTGCCATACCATCATTTGATCTGTGGAACATGACGGTATTTTGAACAGACCCCACTCATGTAGCCATTCCAGTGTTTTGTGGTTGTGAATGGAGCACACCTAAAATATCTATTCTAAAATTTGAAATTATTTAGCACTTCATTTTGAGCATACCGACCAAATCCCTGGTCATCATTCGTCATTCCTTTGCATCATGAACCTGTTTTAAAAATTAAAAGCCATCGTACCTTTTAATTATGGCGATCATGTAAGCTCTCACGAGCAGTTAATCCATTTAATCTATTACATGTTTGACTAATCTACTGCACCTTTCATTCATTAGTGTGTACTCATCTTCATCACTAAGAATATACTTCTAAGTATTCTCTTAGTTATCTACCCGCAATTAAATCTGTCTTCTTTGAAACCTGCAGGGTTTTGCACACTATTCCTTCAAATGAAGCAATTGATACGGTTGAGGTTAGTTTACAATTTAATTATTTGAGCCTTATCCCCTGTTGGTATGAAATGCATCTTGGAGCCTTATCCCCTGTTGGTATTTTAAGTAGCCTCTCAATCATCATAAATGCGTGTAGCTATTCACTAAGTGCCATATTTTTTTACATGTCAGTTGCTATTGCTATATCTCGTCATATTTGTATCCATGATTCTAATTGCTTGAAGATTTCTTGGCGTTGAAAGTTCGGAGATTCAGGCTTAGAAACTTCTGACGGAGCAGATTATCACCAACTGACTATTTTTGCTAAATTTAATTACTAAGCCAAATGTCACCTATGTAGTTCTGCGGTTGTGAATATCACTTCTCTCTTGATTGTTTTTGCTTCTATTGACAAGCTTATATCTGTCTGGTCAACCATTTGACAGAGTGGAAGCTAGGAGGAATGGTGGTAAGATGCTTTCTATTCACTATGCATACAATTTGGGAGGGCAGTGGGCAGGAACTAGGAGAGCAATTTTTACCTAGGAATTAGTAACCCAACCTCCTCACTTTATCACACAACTCATAAATCCATTCACTGAGGGTGTCTCCACAAAATGTATGTGTTGGAAACCTGCGACATCCATCCCAAAACCCCTAGGCGAAAGGAGGAGGCATCTGAGACCTTTAAGTACAGGCAGATGCTGCGCAGTAGATTATGTGGGACTAAATTTCATACCGCACCACGCCGGGGATAATTTGAATATAAACCTGTCCAACACGACAAGCTGGAATCTCATCAATCAACACGCCCCGCAGCGGGTCAAGTCTGCTTTGATATCATGTTGGAAACCCACAGCTTTCATCCCAAAACTCCGAGATGAAAGAAGGGGACTGGTTTCTATAAGCACAAGCGAGGTGATGCGTGGTAGGCAATGTGGGATTAAACTTCAGACCACGCCACGTTGGAGATAATCCGAATATAAATCATCCCACATGACACGCTAGACACATTGGGATCACGTCAACCTATACGTCCCTATAGCGGATCAAGCCCAACTCCTATGAAGCATTGATACTTCCTTGAGGGCCACGTACCCGTATCATATACGTATCTGGTACCGGTTATGTACCCGGTACTCGTTGAATTCACCTTTTACTCTAGTATGTAGATATACTTGGACTTGGTAGATCATTCTGTTTATTGTGATAGGAGTATGTTTTTCTAAAGTAAACAAAAAACTTCTGCGTGTCTTTTAGAAAAGAAAAAAATTATGACTCATAAATACAACTAACGGTGTTTATTTATTGTATTAACAAAATGTGTTTCAGATTTAAGTATCTTTTTTCCATTAAAACTATAGAGAATTTAATTTAAATTTTATTATTTTATTGTTTTACTATATATTTAAGGACTAGGTGTTGCAAATTGGTATTTTTTTAAAAAATGACTATGTACTACATGTGTATTTATATAAGGTAATTTTAATTATGGCGTACCCCAAACGTACCAGTATTTTTATTTTTAAATTTTCCCGTACCGATGTACCGGATATGTAGCGTACTCGGTACTCGTACCCTTACTGGTGCTTCATAGCCCAACTCTGATACCATGTTGGGAACCCGCAACTTCCATCCCAAAACCCCGTGGTGAACGGTGGACGGGCATGGGACCTAAAATCTAGAAAAACCCATTGGAAAAGGTAATGTGGTACTAAACTCCAGGCCGCGCCACGCCGGAGTTAATTTGAATATAAATCGGTCTCACGCAACATGCTGGGCACGCTGGAATCACAACAACCAACAGTGCGATCTGTCACTTGTTTAATTTTCTATTAGGGACGGTATTACTTTTTATCTTTCACAGTATTTTTCTTTACCTCTCTGGAGATGTCTAAGCACCTAAAATCTAGAAAAACTAGTTGGAAAAGGAAGGACAAGAAAGTGCCATGTTTTTCATCATCATCATTACAATATTTCTCGCACTTATATTTACGTTACCTTTTATCTAGTCATTTTCCTTGCCATTGTTTCATATTAGTTTTATCTGTGTCTTATTCATGCATCTACTCTTTGTCCATCATCAAACCACCAAGTATCTCTTCTACTACTTTTCATTAGATGTCACTGCACTGTTCTTCTAATATGATAACTTCTATGCATATTCTTCCTAGTTTATCACATATTTATCTTAATATTCTCATTTCTGTCTTGCTTAATTTGATTATCTTTTATTGTTTTGTCGCCCAACGGTCAAATATTACATAACATGACTATCTAGAGTAATTTATAAGATTTGTGATTAAGTCTTTATTATATTCTCTTCTCATATAGTACATATGAGGCTCTACGTTTTAGCAATCCAACTCTAGCTTTCTTGTGGTTATCTCATTCTTCTAAATGATAAGATTCAAAACACTTAAACCATAAACCTTAATCCTTAAAAACTTTAAATCCTAAATCAAAACCCTAAACCTTGAAGGTGTTGATGCCAATTAGGTGTTTGTGGACTTTTGTTGATCTTGATGTTACTTACATTCTAAAAGGTTTCTCGTGACGTCAATTTTAACTGGCTAGATGTATTCAATTGCATACTTCTAATGTGCTCCAAATGCTACTTTTATTTGTTCACTATCACTAGCCTTCTTTACACATTGGGCTAATATTTGGATGCTTATCGTTCAACACAAATTTATGGTGATAGGGGTGATTATCACTTAGGTCATCTGTGAAGCACAGATACCTACAACGGTTTTACGTATCGTATCAAAAAAATTTCGGAGTCTTGAAACTCTCGGAAACTCTAGGAAATACATCTCCAAAACTCTCGGAAACTCTAGGAAATACATCTCCAAAACTCTCGGAAACTAAAACTTTTTCCTTCTCTTTTAGATAAGTTTTTTTTTTATACTCGTGGATACTTTCAGATATTACCGGATACGCCTGAGTATGCTCGAAAATACCAAAAAAATTATGTGTTTTGCAATGGTGACATGGATAAAGACGTGAAAGAAAAATTGCTGAATGATAAGTGTTGGGATTCAATTGATTACATTCTTTTATTCATAACTCATATTTAGGATATGATGTGTTTTTGTGACATATAAACCGTGTTTTCATTTAATATATGTTATGTGAGATATAATTATGAAAATAAATGAACAAGATGTGCATATTACATATATCTTCATATTAATTTTTACTTCTATTAAATAATTAAAATTTTCTAAAACGTATCATGTATCATATGTTTTTTGAAAATTACGTTTCTCGCATCCGTATCATATCGTATCTCGCATCTCGTCCCGTTCTCGTGCAACGTAGTAGGTCATCGTCCTTATGCTCCTCTATTCGAGAATCTAGAGCCCATTTATGCTCGAACCTGTAGAGCTCCTCTGGAGAGATCTTCGTACTATCACGGTGATCTTTCTTTTAGCCCTCCGTTCATAGAGATCGTCTCGGCACTCCTTTACAATTCGATTCTACTTGTGATGATTACTGTGATGGTTAACAAAGATCTCATAGAGTGTACTTTTACAAGGATGACATGTCGATTTAGGCTAGATGCATCATGTTTTCATACCTCCTTTTTTTTCCGACTAGGTCTTAAATATTTGCACAATTTACAAATCTTCCATGCAAACGTTTAAATGCAACTAGCATCTTATCTGTGTCATGTTTGGTTCAAATGTAAATTCACATTTTGCCTCTCTTACCAATGTATCTCGAAGAGATCAAGTTTTGCTAAAGTGTAATTCACAACTTTATATCTTATTTGGGCATTAATATCTGTAATTCACATTTTGCCTCTATTACCAATGCCTCTCTTAACAATGTATCTCAATCGATTGATGACTTCTTAGCTTTCATATCTTATTTGGGCATTAATATCTGTTGATTGTTTTTGTAATATGTCTAAGATATACATCCATAGTGGAAACCGGAAATTGAATTAGATTAGATGCCCTAAACTGGGCAAACACATACATATATATAGGAGACTTGCACGTGACATATCACATGCATAACATAAATGCGTAAAATATAAAAGCGTAAATTCAACTCTCCCCCTCAAGTTGGGAATATATATTGATCACTCCCAACTTGTCAGTGTTGTTCTTGAAGTTGTCATTGCATAGTCCCTTGGTGAAGACATCAGCAAACTGATCAAATGAGTTCACAAACGGAGTGCAAATATTCCCATTGTCAAGGTGATCCTTGAAGAAATGTCTGTCAACTTCTATATGTTTGGTTCTGTCATGCTGTACTGGATTGTGTGCAATACTGATGCCGCCTTGTTGTCACAGTAGATCATAATAGGATTTATCCCCTGAAGACCTATATCACGGAGAATTGTCTTCAATCACAGTCCCTCACAAACGCCTTGCGCCATAGCCCTATAATCTGCTTCCGCACTTGAGCGAGCTACCACATTCTGCTTCTTGCTCTTCCATGAAACGAGGTTGCCTCCTACAAATGTGCAGTACCCAGTGGTAGACTTTCTGTCGTCTTGGCTACCAGCCCAATCAACATCTGTAAACACTTCAACTTTCAATGACTAACTGGTTTTGAATAGAATCTCACGCCCTGGTGCCTTTTTGAGATATCGCAATGCCCTGAAGGCAGCCTGCTGATGACGTATGGAGGGGGAGTGCATATACCTGCTTAGGACACCCACATCGTATGTGATGTCAGGGCGAGTATGAGACAAGTATATGAGCCGCCCAACCAAACGTTGGTATTTTGAGGCATCCACTTTCTCCCCACTAATATCTGCATCAATTTTGTGATTAGCCTCAATAGGGGTGTCCACGGCGGCACACCCAAGCATCCCAGTCTCCTCAAGAAGATCAAGAGTATACTTCCTTTGGGAGATGAAGATCCCTCGTTGAGACCTCGCAACTTCAATTCTCAAGAAATATTTCAGCTTTCCCAGGTCCTTGACTTCAAATTCTTTGCCTAGTTGTTTTTTCAAGTGATTGATCTCCTCCAAGTAGTATCCGGTAATGATGATGTCATCCACATACACAATAAGAATAGAAACCTGAGCACCCTTGCTCTTGATAAAGGGAGTGTGATCAGCTTGACTTCGAGTGTATCCAAGTTGAAGCATGGTCTTGTAAAAATGTCTGAACCATGCTCTCGGAGACTGCTTCAGGCCGTACAAGGATTTTAGAACATGGCAGACCTTCCCCTTGGACCCTTTGATCACAGAGCCCGGGGGAATATCCATGTAGACTTCCTCTTCCAGATCACCATTCAAGAACGTATTCTTGATATCAAGCTGCAGCAGCTCCCATCTACGACTCACAGCACAAGAGAAAAGCACACGAATTGAGTTCATCTTTGCAACAGGAGCAAATGTCTCTTGGTAGTCAATGCCCTGAGCTTGGGTATTTTCCTGAGCCACCAAACGAGTCTTGTACCGCTCCACCACTCCATCTTGATTTTGTTTAACTGTGAAGACCCAACGGGATCCGACCGTTCGCTTCCCAGGGGGAAGACTAGCAAGCCGCCATGTCTTATTTTTATCCAAGGCACGCAGTTCCTCCTCCATTGTCTTTTTCCACTCAGGTATCTGAACAGCCTCCTGCCATGTCTTAGGGATCACAATAGATGAAAGAGAAGATATAAAGGCTTTATGGGCCTGAGAGAGGTGATTATAACAAATGTAGTTGGCAATGGGGTGTTTGGTGCTACCCCTTTTACCTATAAGACGAGCAAGAGGAACATGGAGGTCATCATCAGAATCTGGTGCAGAGACAGATACCGGCACTGGCGGAACATCCTCAGTCTGCACTTGCTCAACAGTCATGGGACGACGGGAGTATGTGTATAGTATAGGTGGAGCGGAGGTGGAAGGAGCAGAAGCAGTGGAAGGAACAAGAGCAGTGGAAGGAATAGGAGGAGTCAATGATAGAAAGAGGATAATCGATGGTCTCGTCACCATTACTAGTCGTCTCCCCCTAACGAGGACCAAAGTACGACTCTGTTGGGTTTTTCTAAATGTCATTCATAATGACATGAACACATCAAATGTGCGCAGCGGAAGAAAACTAGAACAACCCAAAGAGTAAGGATCTTGCGGATCTCATGAATCAAAAGATTAGGAAAGCAAAATGCAATATACCTTCGCGGGATTGAGTCAATACTCAACCAAGGTGCTCCAAAGAGAAATCCAAAAACCTGCCTTTGAGTTCTTCAAGAATCGAAATGGATCGATCCCTCTATAGAAGTCCACACAAGCAAAAGGAGAACCCTAGCTTCTTGTCGTACAAGAACTAGGTCGGAGAAGGAAGCTCTCAACGTCCCCACGGACTGCTAGGTCCGATCCAGAGGAGGCGGCGACCGACGGCGGCGACTAGCGGCGGCGGAAGACGATCGGCGGACGGGGAGATCGAGATGCCCTCGCGCGGAACAGTTCCGGTCGGCTTCTCGTCTAAAATCGCGAAAAGATTAAGTCTCTTCCGTCTACTTCGAAGACCTAATTGCGTTCCTTTTATACGCAAGGTTTAAAACAGGCTATCCGTAGACCAGAGGAAAAACAGAACATTTCTGTATAGATTTACACAATAGCCGAATTCGACAATTCGACTAAACTATATAACTGAATTCGACTATATACAATAACCGAATTCGTCTATATGCTATAGCCGATTCGACTATATACAATAACCGAATTCGTCTATATAAATTCGGCTGTATGATTTCAACGAAACAATTTCGTCTATATAAATTCGGCGAAACCCTTTAGCCGAGTTTGTCACTTATTCAACTAAACACTTTAGCCGAATTTGACTTAGCCGAATTCGTCTAAACCCTTTAGCCGAATTCGTCTAAACCCTTTAGCCGAATTCGTCTAAACCCTTTAGCCGAATTCGTCTATATCCTTTAGCCGAATTTGTCTAAACCCTTTAGCCGAATTCGTTTAAACCCTTTAGCCGAATTATCTAGTATAAATCCATTCGTTTAAACACTTTAAACGATTTCCTTTTGAGACATTCTCAACTTGATTCCAAGCAGTCACAGGATTGGTCCTTCACTCATATCCAATATGAGTAAGGCCAACACAATCCTTTCTCCAATTTCTCCAACCGCTTTTATGTGCGACCATATAGGCTCATATTGCGTTGGCAGTAAGACTAACTTTTGATTGCTTTGAGATCATCTTAGAAACTCCAACAGACTCCCCCCTCACGAAATATAACATCTACAATGCAATAGTAGCGACGAGTCGGAGGGTGATAACACCGATACCCTTTGGTGGTAGGAGAGTAACCAACAAAAACACACTGAAGGGAACGCCCATCGAGTTTATCATGATGCGGGGTATGGACGTGGACAAAGCACACGGAGCCGAAGATACGAGGGGCAAGATGAGAGGTGTGGACAATGTGTTTTTTGGCAAGACACAATAGGGGCGTATCAAAAGAGAGGGCACGAGACGGAAGACGGTTGATGAGATGAGCAGCAGTGAGAACTGCATCACCCCAGTAGGATTCAGGAAGGTGCATAACAAGGAGTAAACACCGGGCCACCTCCAGCAAGTGCCTATTCTTTCGTTCAGCCACCCCATTTTGAGTGGAAGTGTGGACGCACGTGGTTTGATGTATGATGCCATGGTCGGCAAGATAGGCCCCAAAAACACCTCAGTCGTCATATTCCCCACCATTATCACTACGAAACACACGTATTTTACCTCCAAATTGTTGGGTCATTATTTTATGAAAAGTTTGAAAACAAGAGAGCACATCACTTTTCCTTTTAAGCAAATAAAGCCACGTAGTGCGGGAGTGACAATCAATAAACGTAACAAACCATTTATAGCCAGATAAAGATAACACCGGGGACGGGCCCCAAACATCAGAGTGAATAACATCAAATGGACATAAAGTAGGAACAGATAAATGACTAGTACTCCGACGGACATGTTTAGATTGTTCACACACATCACAAGAGAATGACTGAATTAAATGATGAAAAACAGGAAACAGTTTAGTAAGATATAAAGGAGAAGGGTGGCCAAGGCGCTGATGTCAGCGTCGGATGTCATGTAGAGTCAGAGATCTGGTGGAAGAGAGAGCACTGGGAGAAGACTGGTTCAGCAAGTACAGTCCGCCAACATTCCTACTACTGCCAAGTGTCCGCCTCGTACTCAGATCCTGAAACATACAAACATCAGGAAAAAAAGTCATGGAATAGTTTAAAGAGTTAGTCAAGTGACTAATAGAAAGCAAATTGCGGGGAAAAGAGGGAACACGCAAAACAGAGGACAGTGATAGGTCGGGAGAACAAGGGACATTCCCTTTACCAGCGATGGCTGAGAGAGAGCCATTAGCAGCAATAACTTTATCACGACCAGAAAGAGGGGTATAGGAGGTAAAACCTGAGGCATGGCCAGTCATGTGGTCGGTCGCACCCGAGTCGATAATCCACTCGGAAGGAGTGGAAGACACATCATTAGCATTGGACAGACCTGAAGTGGCAACAGCAGCATGAGAGGCAGCAGGAGTAGAGTCTGTGTGGGAGCGCAACAGGCGTCAGAAGGCCTCTAATTCAATAGTAGACAGGCCTCCAGAGGTGTCCGCCAGAACCTCAGTAGAGTGCGCAGAAGACTGAGAGCGATCCCCAGAGTGACGGCCACCACCACCACGGTGCCCACCTCTACCACGGGTACTAGAGCCCCGACCACCAGGAGCATGGTGCGGGTGCAGGCGAAAACAAGAGTTTTTGGTATGGCCTGTCTTCCCACAATGACTACAAACAGGAGGGGGTCCTCGAGACATCCCAGCCAGCGCAGAGTGATCAGTAGCGGGGCCTAGAGTGCGACGACGATTCTCATCACTGAGGAGCATGCTGAAAGCCTCCCGAAGAGAGGGAAGTGGCTTACGATGGAGGACATGTAGGCGAACAACGTCAAACTCCATGTTGAGCCCCATAAGAAATACGTGAACCCGGAATCGATCTTTATCTTTCTGAAGGGACACCGCATCAGTCGTACAAGCAGCAGTGAAAGTATTGAAGAAATCCAGCTCCTGATAAAGACGCTCAAACTCAGAATAGTAGGCGACAATGGTCATAGTCCCCTGCTTCAGTTCCAGAACACGGTGAGTGAGCTCATACACTTGCATCGAACTGCCTGCCTGAGAGTAAGTATCACGGGCCCGTGTCCAAATATCGTAGGCGGAGTCCAACAACATATAACTGCGATGCACCTGAGAGGACATCGAGTGAAGTAACCACGAGACGACCAACGAATTGTCCGCATCCCATTTGCGCCACGAGGGATCGGTGTGTGGTGTCTCAAAAGTCGTACCATCAATTAGTCCATACAACTAGTGGCTGCGAATAGCATGTTAGGCCGCCCTGGACCATTCCCGATAATTTGTGTCATCCAAGGCAACAATAGTAATCTTCAACGAGCCAGACTGGCCATGACTCCTAGGAGGATCACCCGAGGAACCGGGCAAAGCACTGGATCGGGGTACCGAGGAACCGGGAAGAGCACCGGCTTGAGAAGTAGGAGAGATAACAGATGGATCATCCATCGTAGAGGACGTAGATATCAAGCGAAAGTACATCCTACAGGTGCCCCTTAGATCTTGAAGCCGAAGAGAACACCAGAGGATGTGAGGGCGGTGTCTCCGGCAGCCCCCATGGAGGACAAAACCGCTGGCCGGAAGAGAAAGATCTGGCGTCGGAGACGAGCTAGGCCAAGGGAGGCTGGCGACGAGAAGAAGAGGCCTCGATTACGCCAGCGTCCCGATCGGCGAAGCGGGATCGCGAGGACGACGAAGCGGGCGCGGCTTCGCCGGAGCAAGATCGACGAAGCAAGATCGCGGGAGCGGAAGCGGGATCGGCGAAGCGCAGGATCAAGAAGCCCCGATCGGGAGCGGCGAAGCGTGAGCGGGATCGACGATCCTAGTGCTCTGATACCAAGTGGAAACCGGAAATTGAATTAGATTAGATGCCCTAAACTGGGCAAACACATACATATATATAGGAGACTTGCACGTGACATATCACATGCATAACATAAATGTGTAAAATATAAAAGCGTAAATTCAACTTCCATTTCCACAACTTTATATTGCTTGATCAAACTTTCTCATCAAGTGATTACATTTTTTTCAAGGAGATTTCTCTTTCCTTACAAGTATACGTTTTGATCAGGTAACTCCACTCTTGAAAGTTGAAAGTACCGAAACATTCTTTACATTTCTTATGAAAAACTGTTATTATTGTAAGATCATTTACTGTCACACAAAACGTGTAGTTTCTCCGATCTTGTTTTAATCTTCTAGTCTACCCACAAGTCATCCTCTCATCATACTAGTACCAATATGTCCATGAAATCTCAAATAATTTCTCTATCTTTGTCAAGCATAGCTTCTTTCGGAAGCTATTTTCTATTCCAAATTTAGGTGCAAAAACAACAATCACATTTACGAAGTTCTCATTGCCTATTAACATATTGCAATAATCTCCTTTCTAATTATATCCACCTCGACATTTTTTTTAACTTTCAATGCTCTACCACTATTTCCAACCTCCAATCACATTGTCATATTGTTAGCCTTCCTAATATTCCTTTTCTGTTTAGTTTCTTTTGACAATCTTGTACTTCTAATTATTATGACCTAATTATTTGGTCTCACAGTTAAATACCTCAATCAGACTCTATATAGCAAATTTTCTATGATTTTTCTATGATTTTTTCCTAAGTTAATCCTTGTATACTTATCTTTACAATTGGGTTTAAGTTTGATGACACTTCCTGGTAATAATAAATTAGAATTGAATTCATTTCATTGATTTTGGTATGATGTTTATTGTTTATCAACCTAGCATTATCCCACAAGTTCTCGTCGGTAGTGGTTTTAAAAAAAAACATGAAGTGTGGTATGACTAACGCTAACATCATAGTGATTACATTTACCCTCTTCACGTGAATCTTGTATATTTTGTCTGATTCTTAGACTTTATTTTGAGCAGGTATTGCAATCAAGAAATGATCCTTCATTTGTCTCATGGAAAGGTGGCACAGTAAGTAAATCGCTTCCCTTATTAAGCAGTGACATTGCCTTTTTATTAAATTTCTTTTGTCAGCTCTAATGTCTAATAGAAAGTCCAGTTATGCTAATGTGAGTTTGAATGGCATGGTGCCAAAAATGGTTTAATTGCATTGTATATTATACGTATAAAATATGCTTAATTCTGATATGATCATGGGCTTGCTGTAAATTTTGCTACTTTCAACTATGATGCGGTAGTTTATGCTTATTTCAGCTCTAGATATCTCAACCCAGTGCTATTCTTTTTTAATGTTTTAATTTCTTCTTCTATATAAATTTTAAATACGAGAGGGAGGGCTTATAGAAGTGGTTAAGTTGTACCGATATCCTGAATACAGTTTCTTCACAATGCTAAAAGTTTGCTGCTAAGTAGCCCAAAATATGATTTTTTTTAAATCATATTTTTCTTCTTCTCTCGGCCCTATCCAAAGCTTATAATTATGTGATTCCTCTTCTTCTAATGAACTTTGCTCACCCACACATCTCTGATTGTCTTGTTGTTTCCCTCTTAGTTGAGCTGGCACAACATGCGCACCCTGCCCTTTTCTGCTGTTCTTCTTGGCTGATCACGATTTCATGTTGCACACTATTCATGAGTTGTGTCTCCCTTGGCGCTAATCTACATGGTTTGTGCTACGAGGCTGCCTGTAATGTGTTGATAACTCTCCGAAGAGGTGGTCGGAGGTAGCGTGGTTGGCGGAGAGGTCGGAGATACAATGGGAGTCATCCGAAGGGAACCATGCTCAACCTACAAGATGCAACGTGGAAGACGAGCTCAACCTCACAATGCCCTCGATGGGGTAGAGGTTAGGGGAAGGAGAGGGAGGGAGGTAAGAGGAGAAACTAAGGGGAGGAAAAAGATAATATTTCTTGCTTGACATATCCATTGCCCAAGGATCTTTCAATAGAAGTTACATGACCTAATTGCGAACAAGTCCTACTCAAAATATTCATTAAACTACGTAAAAGACGAACACACCTGAAATGACTTGTACATAATGCGATACATAAAAACATGAAATAGAAGGCGACTACCCTATGCCCATAACACATCATCCCTCCTCTTCGATCTTGTCCTCAAGCTCGGAACTATGGTATGAAGTCTGGGCTTGAAGGCGTGACTGATTATCTGGTTCCTTAATCTCTTGCCAGAACAATGGCGTGTTGCGTTGTCCTGTTGAAAATGTCGTCTATGTACTAGCAGAATGGTGGCGAATAATCCGCAGGTGGACACCATGTCTTCCTAAGTGGGGGTTACCCGATGATTGTCAGAACAACACCGATCTCCATGTTTGCAAGTGGAGAATTGGCGTAAACAGCGCCCGTCTTGACTCTTGACGCATACGATTAATGTCAGAGGGGTGCCCGCCGAAATTAGATGATGGTAGATGGCGATGGCTGGGTGATAGCTGAGTTGGCTGAAATATCAATGACTTGTACTTGGTCTGGAAGGATCTATGATCGTGTGATGGGTGGCTAGATACTTAGTTGTGCAGCTATAAGGCCACCAGGTTCGTCGTAGCCTGTTCCCATTTTGTAGTGGTCTTCAAATATTTCTATCGAACAACCTCTGTTGACATCATGGTGGCAGTCCCCAGGGGTACTGGAGGAGGCTCGACTTATCTAAGGCACCAACGTCGTGGATTTCTTGCCCCCACAAAGAGGCGAAGCCATCTTCAAACAACGAAATTTTGCACAGTAATAATTAATGAGTTATTCAAGTAATTAAACTAGTAAGAAATTAATTAATTGATAAATCAATCAATGAATTCAGCTCATTCCCTTATTACCTTTTTATTTTATATGCAATTAATTAATCAACGACGTAGGCTGTTCGAGGAAAGGACGGATTGCACGTCCAAGAGAAGAATTAGATGAATTAGACACTCATGGTCCCTATGTTTTTTCAAACTAGTTGTACACACTCCTAGAAACTGGTAATCTTTACATTGACCAACTTATGAGCACCTTAAAAAAATGAACTATTTGGAGAAAATCATCAAAGACATTGAGAACGAAATAAGTTAGAATGTAAATTAGATCTTAAAGATCCCAATTTTCATATCCAATCTAAAAAGATTGACGCCATTAATGAAAATATAGCTGATTTTAAAATACATATATATGAGCTATTAAAACTCCAAGTTATTAGACGAAGTAATAGCCCTCATAGAAGTCCAACATTTATCGTTAACAAACACAGTGAACAAGTTTGTGGTAAACCTCGAATGTTTATTGATTATAGACTCTTAAATGATAATACCGGAGATGATGCTTATAACATTCCCGATAAAACTGAATTACTTAATAACATTCAAAATCATTATTATTTTTAGTAAATTTGATCTTAAATCTGGATTTTGGCAAATACGTGTGCATCTCGATAGTACCTCTTGGACAAATTTCACATGTTCGCTTGGACATTTTGAAATAAATACAGTTTTGACAGATGATGCGGCTATTAAAGAGTGATGGAAAAGTGTTACGCGCACGCGCCATCTCATGTTATCATTACTATTTTTCTTTAAATATATTAGGTTTGATGTGAGTCCCCTCCTCCCTATATAAGGAGGAGGTATGGGAGTGTTAATGTTATCTTTGGATCATTAGGGATTTAGGCTCTCATTTGAGAGAGAGATCATTGGAGGAACCAGCCTCCTTGATCTTGGCCGGACTTCGATCCGGATTGTATCCGTGTTTCTTCTTCGATTAATGCAACTTGCTTCTTGTTCGTATTATTTGGTCCGACCTGCCCGGCCGCCCGCTCTAAGCCGCCGGTTAACTCCAGTTCGTCTCACCGTGTTCGACTGCGGCATCCAGCGCCTGCCAACGATCCAGGACTGCCGGCTGATCCTGCTTGAAAGCCCTCGATCCAGCGCCTGCCGATCCAACGTCGAGCCCTCGCCTGCTTCTCCAGCGGTTGTTCCGCCCTACCATCGATCCAACGTCGAGCCCTACGTCGATCCAACGTCTGCTTCTCGCCTGCTTCTCCGTCGATCCAACGTCTGCTTCTCGCCTGCTTCTTCGTCAATCCAACGTTTAAGCCCTCGATCCAGCGCTGAGCCCTCGATCCAGCGCCGAGCCCTATGCCTGCTTCTCCAGCGGCTGTCCTGCCAACGATCCAGCGTCGAATCCCTCGATCCAGCGCCGCTCCCTACGCCTGCTTCTCCAGCGGCTGTTCCGCCCTAACATCTGCTCCGTCTCCGGGCTGTCGCCGCTGCGACCAGCCGGCTTCCCACTTCCCGCCGCCAGCTCGCACCTATCTGCCCTCTCCGACACACTCCGGCGACATCTATCCCTTGTGCACCCTCATATGCCAAAGGGGAGGATGGAATCCCACGTGGAAGCCCTCGAACACTCCCTAGCCACCATCAACTCTCGTCTCGAGGCTCAGACCGAGCAGTTCGCCTCGATTCTGACCATGCTCCAGAAATTGCAGCCCACCCAGCACTCTGGGCTCTCTACCACCTCTGTTGTGGGATCCCCCAGCACTGTACTTCCCGATGCTTTCGCAGCGGTGGAAGTGCCTACTCCACTGTCCCGTGGACCTGACATGCCTACCTTCAACAGGTCTGACCCCCTCGGGTGGATTGCCCGCGCCGAGCAGTTCTTCGACATTCACCAAACCGCGCCGACACAACGGGTCTCCACCGCAATCATCGGCATGGAAGGGTCGGCCCTCCATTGGGTACGTTGGCTCCGGCAGACCTCTCCTGACCTCACCTGGCCAGCTCTCTCTGAGGCCCTCATTCAGCGGTATGACGCCCGCTACTCTGGCCCCATGATCGAGCGACTTTGCGGGGTCCGTCACACTGGCTCCATTGACTCGTACATTGATGCCTTCGTGGAATTAGTCACCCATGTCCTCGGTCTTCCCCCAGACCATCAACCTCACTTCCGCTCCCGTCTCCGCACTCTCCAACCGTTAACGGTTCACCACGCCATTGACCTCGCCCCCCTGGTGGAGGCAGAATTTCTCGCGACGTCCGGCGACGTTCCTTCCCCATCACCTCCCTCTCGGCATCCTTCCTACACATATTTCTCGACCCATCCGAAACCTACACTCCGCCACCTCCTCTGCCTCGGCCACCAATGATGGGCCCTTGCAACAACCGGCCTGTCCCTACCCACCGCCTCTCCAACCAGGAGTACAACGACTTACGAAGCAAGGGCCTCTGCTTTCGCTGCAAGCACCCCTACTCTCCTGGTCATGAGTGCTCCGTGAAGGAGTGTCGTGTCCTCATCGGCGACGATGTGGCCGCGCTCTCCGCCGCCGACTTCGACGCCCTGCTGCTCTCGGACGGACTACCGAACGACGCCCCGGGCACCTCGACGGCATCCCACTACTGACCGGCGGGCGGCACTCCGACCTTGGGGTCAAAGTCGCTTTTCTGACGGGATGTATTGTTACGCGCACGCGCCATCTCATGTTATCATTACTGTTTTTCTTTAAATATATTAGGTTTGATGTGAGCCCCTTCCTCCATATATAAGGAGGAGGTATGGGAGTGTTAATGTTATCTTTGGATCATTAGGGATTTAGGCTCTCATTTGAGAGAGAGATCATTGGAGGAACCAACCTCCTTGATCTTGGCCGGACTTCGATCCGGATTGTATCCGTGTTTCTTCTTCGATTAATGCAACTTGCTTCTTGTTCGTATTAAAAAGATACTTTTATCAACTCTATAATGAAACAAAAGACAATAAACTCAACTTGAAAGAGGTAAGTAAATCGGAGGAGTATATGAACATAACGTTTTATTGTAAAATTCAAGTATCGGAGGTAAATGATGCTCTAAAGAAGGTGAAAAATGGAAAGGTGGTTGGGTCAGACGATATACCCATCGAAGTATGGAAATGTCTAGGGAAAGAAGGAATTTTGTGGCTTACATGTTTCTTCAATAAGATACTGAAGTCAAAGAGGATGTCAGACCAATTGAGAGAAAGTATATTGGTACCTTTGTATAAGAACAAAGGAGATATACAAAATTTTGTTAATTACAAAGGAATTAAATTAATGAGTCATACCATGAAACTATGAGAACGAGTAATAGAAAGAAGAGTAAGACGAGAGACTAACATCTCAGAGAATCAATTTGGATTCATGTCAGGGCGGTCGACCATGGAAGCTATATATCTCTTGAGGAGACTCATTGACAACTATCGAGAAAGAAAATAAGATTTGCATATGCTGATTATCGATCTTGAGAAGGCTATGATAGGGTTCCAAGAGAGATCTTATGGAGAGTCTTAGAAAAGAAATGTGTAAATGTATCATACATTGACATAATCAAAGATATGTAGACAAATTCAGTGACGAGGGCGAGGACATCAGGAGGATTAACACATGAATTCCCTATCACTGTTGGCTTACATCAAGGTCCACCTTTAAGCCATTATCTCTTTACCCTTATCTTAGATGAGCTCACCGGACATATCCAACAAACAATACCTTGGTGTTTATTGTTTGCTGATGATATCGTTTTGGTCGATGAGAAGCGCGTGGGTGTAAACGCGAAACTTAGATCTTGGTGAGACACTTTAGAAAAGAAGGGTTTTAGGTTGAGCGGGACAAAGACGGAATATATGGAGCTTAAATTTAGCAGTGCAAGAAGGACGGATGACTTCGTTATTAAGTTGGGTGATCATGATAATTCCTGCAGTGAGTGCTTTAAATATCTTGGATCGATAATTCAAAAAGATGGAGGTGTTGATAAAGATGTGATACATAGAATCCAAGCAGGTTGGTTGAAGTGGAGAGGCAAGCGCGTCAGGGATCTTATGTGATCGTAAGGTACCATTAAAACTTAAAGGCAAGTTTTACCGTACTGCAATTAGACCAGTGATGCTCTATGGTTCTGAGTGTTGGGCAGTGAATTGTGTACATGAGCAAAAAATGGGAGTTGCAGATATAAGAATTCTTGGGTGGATGTGTGGACACACGAGACTGGATAAAATTAGGAATGAATATATCAGGGATAAGACAGGAGTGACACCAATTTGCGGAGAAGATGCGAGAAGCTCGACAAAGATGGTTTGGACATGTACAAAGGAGACCATTAGAGGCACCTATTAGGCGTTGTGAGAGTTTAGTCACTAGACATGTTAAACGGGGGAGGGGTAGACCAATAAAGACTTGGAATGAAACTATCAGGAAAGACATGAGGTACTTAGGCATTAGTGAGATTATGACTAAAGATAGGGCACACTGGCGACAAAGGATCCATATAGCCGACCCTGTTATTAAAGGTGCAAAGGGGTCTTGGAGCCTAGCGCAAGGCTCAAGGCGCAGGCGCGCGCCTGACGAAGGCAAGGCGCAACCACATTCATTTTTAAAAAAAACATCAAACATCAGTTAATCTTCTAGATCAAATTTTTCATCTATTCTGCGCATTAATCATTCATTACACTATCATTTATATCTCTTAAAAACAGAATTAAAGTGGTCACTTGCTTCATATCTAAGTCTTTAACACTCGATTATGTTTTACAAACACTAAATCATGCAAAAACTATTGAGTTTACATTATTTCTTTTTCTTTTGAAAAAAAAGGTTTGCAACCGATATCGCATCCAGACGTGTCTTTTATGCTCCAAAGGCGCAAAAAAGGTGCACGAAGGCGCACGCCTATGAGCCTGGAGCCTTAGGCGCGCCTTTAACAACTTTACACTATGGTGAGATAAAGACTTGAGTGTTTTGTTGTAGTTGTGCCCTTCGGCCTTAAAAATGCTCCTAGCATATTCCAACGTAAAATGAATGATATTTTTAATAAATATAGAGCCCTTACAAGTGTTTACATTGATGACATCTTAGTACATTCCTGTACTACAGAAGATCACATAAGCCATTTAAAATTTTAGTCTTAGCAGAGTTTATGAATCATGGCTTAATCATTAGAGTACAAAGAACGCACAATTTTTTAGCAAAAATATTAAATTTTTAGGTGTGGAACTAGGACGGGGAAAAATTAAGCTTCAAGAACATATTAGTAAAAAGGTATTAGATTTCCCCCAATTAACACCACTAAGCAACTTCAACCGTTCCTTGGTCTCGTTAGTTATGCGCGACCTTTTATTAAGGATTTAGGAAAATTAGCAGGACCATTATATAGTAAAAGTAAAAGAACAGAAAGAATTTAATCTAGAAGATGTAAAACAAATTGATAAAATAAAAGAAAGAGTTAAGACGCTCCCAAACTTAAGACTACCATTAGATACAAAATATTTAATTATAGAAACAAATGTATGTGAAACAGGATGGGGAGCAGTACTCAAATGCAAACCCATAAGTTTGCTAGTAAAACAGAAGAACAAATATGTACTAAGTCACAAATGATGAGCTAATTTCTTAGATCGCATTGTTAATAAAAACATAAGGTTATGTTCGAGCATATTAAAGGATTAGATAATAAGCTTGCAGACCAACTATCAAGGATCTTTAATGGATGATATAGAAAAAATTCATACACTGCATGTTGAAGACAGACACTATATTCGAATATTCGAATATTTAGAACAAAGCCGTCAGAAGTTGTGCCCGGTAAATAATAATTTAGCCAGAGACGTAGTAGAATTTAAACGATTTATTATTACCCTTCGTGGAAATATTGAACGCAAAATCGCAAGTCTTACCCATGAAGATACTACAACTGAGAGTGACCCTAATAGTGATGAATCCTTTTGCAAATGGATCATCAACAACTGAGCCATTTCCATTTTGGTCCTTTCCGGCTTCAAACCTACCTAGCTGGTAGCAATCTACGATTCCGAACAAACCACGTTGTCACCTAGCTTCAACAATGCCTTCTGGACAACCTGTGGAACTGTAAAAGAGCTAAAAATTTCAATGATATTATTGAATGTGTAGCACGACATTTTACCTTTCTAAATTCTCCCACATGGGTTTCCACCCGAGGCAAGCAGTAGCCATGTAAATCTACGACCTAATGGTACTAGCGAACTCCATATGCTAAAAGCATCACTTAGCCAAGCAGAAAAGAAATTAGCAGAATATAAAGAGATAATTAGAAATTTAGAACAATTAGTCAAGCAGATACATAAAGAATTAACAAATGTAGTAGAGAACTGACAAATATACCCAAAGCAATTAGAAATGGTCAAAGAAAGAGTTCTAGACAGAGTATTGGATAGAGAAGTAATAACATTTACGGAATACCAACGGATGTTTAAACAACTAGCAAAAGGGTTTCATTCCCTAAAGACGTAGGCTCGAAAAAGGGGCCCAAGGCTTCCCCAGCAGTCATGGGGCTCGAAAAGGAGGCGTGTGGCTTCCCTGGCAGTCATGGGGTTTGAAAAAGAAACGTGTTGCTCGAAAGTGGACTATGTGGTTGCTGTTTGAGGAAAGGAGGGAAGGAATTGTTGATAACTGCGGGGAAAAGGATTGGCCAAAACTGCTGTGTGAGGAAGGGTCGATAATGCCAGTGTTACCTGTCGTCGACTGTGAAGAAGGGAAAGCCAACGGGCTCGCGTGAAACCTGGCAACGGGGCTGATTGGAGGAAGCATTTGTGGAGACGTGTCGCCTTGCTGGGAGAGAGAGGCTCACCGGATAGGGGAGATCATTGTGCGTCTGCGGGAGAGTGAAAGTACGTTTCTGCCTGTGCTGGAGGACGCTTGATCGGCTCCTGCTGCTTGGAACGAGGATGCAGACGCTTGGTTGTGCGAGTAGCGGGTCAAGATCACTCAGAAAGGCGCAGTAATGGTGATTCCATGAATGAAGCAGGGATCCGTCCCTGTCTGCGTGAGGATATCTTCGCAAAGAATACTTGATCTCTCTTATTCTTGGCGCCATGCCACACACGCATGCCTCGAAACTGCCACATCGTTGCCCTCTTCATGGAAATATTTTAGCAGGTGTGATGTACCTCCCTCGCCGACTGTGACTTTGACCCATGCCCTTCGTGGGTTGTGCTTCACTTGGCCTTAATTCCACCATTTTCTCAGGCAAGTGTTCCAGCACCGCTCCGTGGGGTTCATGAAGGAGGTCTTAATATCCCATAGGAGCTTACATAAACAAGTGTGAACTAGACTGAGGTCCTTAGAAAAAAAAAGAGTAGCTACTAAAATTTTCTTTGTAGTGGAAGACCAAAAAGCTTGGGCTATTCTTCCACTACTTCATTGAATAGCTACTTCCTGACCTGCTTTTGATAGGAAAGAGGTAGGCAAAGGGTTTGAGGGGGTGAATATCTTCCGCTGTTAGGAAAGCCGATTCGGGGAACTCACTTCTGCTGTGCTGTCTATGACCGATCTGTTCAAGAACCATGGACAAGTCCTTACGGACGAGTTCTTTATGGTGAAACGAGCAATTCGAGGGTGACGACGGATTCTCAATGGGTAAAGGTACCGGAGCCTAAGGTTAATCCCTTAATTATATCCCATGTTGCTGGACTGTACCATCTTCCACTCCTGAATTATAACAATATTATTATGTTTAATCATAAAATACACATCTATAAATTTGACGGTATTATATTCTCTCTTTTTCGAAGCACTTCTAATTTCCAACGTGAAGGAGCATAAGTCAGCACATCAATTTTATTAAATAAGAGCATATGAGTGTTTTTAAAGAGACATTGAGAATGTTCACATTGACTTTGCATAATCTTGCCTCCACATTAACACCAACTTAACTAGAATGGTGGATTAGTAAGACATATATATATATCAAACCTGCCCTGTAAGTTAGCATAATTACTGAGTGCACCCCTCTTTGTTTCGAAATTACAAAAACCTCCCCTTAAGTTTTCATTGCATTACATCTATAAACAAAAATACCCCCCTGGACACTGTTCACCGAGGGGGGTATTTTTGTGCTTGGATGTAATGAAATGAAAACTTAAAGGGAGGTTTTTGTAATGAAATGAAAACTTAAGGGGAGGTTTTTGTAATTTCGAAACTAAGAGAGGTGCTCTCAGTAATTTCGCAAAGTTAGAGGAGAGGTCCCGGTAAATGGCCCTATATATATATATACCAGTAATTTAAAGAATTGGGTGGTGTACCATATTCCATAATTTTGTGATGATATTGTTGTGGAAATGATAGTAGAAAGATCAGGTAAATAGAAAATCACAACACAGAATACAGATTTATGTGGTACACGCCAAGATGAGTTGCGCCCACGGGCAGCAGCAGTCCGTTTTTTACTAGATCAAGAACAGAGGCGGTTGCAGAAATTGGCTGTTTTTCAGTTTTTCGATGACTCAACCCCTAGAACGACAAGGAGTTTATATAACACTCCGTACACTTACAAAATATCCAAAATACCCCTGATAACTACCGACGAAAAATTTCGGTCGAGATCAATGTCAATCGTCGTCTTTGGGTTAGGATTCGAGGCATATAATTAACAGGTATATTAGCAAAGAAACACTTTTTCCTTTTTGGTTTGGAAAAGGCATCTCCATTGCATTCATCAATTATAGAATAAATTCTTCCATGTAATCAATTAGCATCCAATAGAGTTTTTACCGGACAACTTTGCTATATTATGTTGTTTCCTTCCGGTCCATGTTATCAATTTAGGGGTTTTATTATGTTGCGATTGTCTAGGAAAGTGCTTTTTGTGCTCTTGCATCTTCAATCACCAAATATGGTACTCTTGTCATGTAATCATCTACAATGATACAGTTTAGCAATGAGCACATTTTTGCAGTATAATGATCATCATGCCTTGCATTACGTTCACGGGCTGCAAGAATACTTTATTCGCCAGCTTCACTGTCATCACTCGGCATTGTTGGAGCCTATGCATCCAGCCTAAAACCAGTCGGATCCTTGATTTATGCCTGATCGAGAAACAACTTCTGTTTGGCAGATCCTTGGCATCCTTGATTTCAGCCGCGATGCATGGATTCACAGAGAGGATTGGATTCGGAGCGGAATACATGTAGGAAGTGGAAGAAAATACAAGGATTCTTATTTTCTCCAGGCCCAGGCAATGTGCTACATCAACTCCTAACTTCTGATTACTTCTGTGCCTTTCAATTTGTAGCTATGCAGCCTTTGCAAAATGTATATAATTGTATATGCTTTATATGGATTTTGATCCTTGCTTTAGTAATTTTTATGACCTTTCCCCCCTCTAATTTGTGGGATTATTTGCATGTAATTGTTTGAATGTGATGTAGCCTGTAGATGAGCAGCATATGGTTATGCAGTCTATTTCTTTCGATTTTGGGGGTAATTTTATGTTTATATGGATGGAGATGAAGCATTTAAATAGCTGAATGTATATACTATATGGATGGTCCGTGTTCTTTTTAAACGTGCGAGTCATATATTCGTTCGGTATGACTCCAAGCATGACCTGCGGTTCTCCTCGTTTCAATTTTTTTCGGTAAGAGTATGACATGCAGCTCTCATTTGTCGGGTCCATCGTATATGACTTAACACGTGCTAAAATAGAATACGTGCTGATGAGTCTCGTATGTTCCTTTGTCGCTGACCGTGAGTTTATGATTTTTCTGCGGCATATTTGGCCACGAGTATTTGAGAGATTTGTATTATAATCCATGTGACGAGGAAGGACTATTCTTTTTATAATAATAATTTGTGTATTTTTTGTTTATAAACAATTTATTTCTTGAATATTCTTCATTGGCTTCATGTCTTGTCCATTGTGATGGTTTTTGCTCAGTCGGATGAGGAAGGTGTCATGGGAGGCAAGGAGTTGGTTAATGGGTTAAGACTGTAAAAAGGATTTAAACAAATTTATCACGACTACTTTAGTTTATACAGGGTGATGAGTTTAGTTTGTCGATGCTGATAGGCGGAACACGAGTTCAGATTGTGTCCTGGTATACAAATAAGGTGTGCCATAAATAGTTTAGAGAAATGGGTTTGCGGTTGTATCTGGCGCTCACTGAGCAATTTTATTTTATTTGGTATATGACTCATTTGACGATTGAAAAATGAAGAGTGACTCCCGCCAGAGATGGAGCGAAATTTGATGAAAATTTGGCAAGTGAGAGTAGTTGCCAAGATTATTATGTATGGTGTTAGATGAGGTTGCAAGTAACTTGATAGTGAGGGATATCAACAGGGAGTGCGAGTGGTGATATTTGTAGCAAAGTTCAAAACTAGTTTTCTTTTCTTGGTGGCGGCCATAATTGTGGCCATGCCAAATATATATTCTATGATGATGGTGTTTTTGTCCAAACTCACCAAATATATATTCTATGATGATGGTGTTTTTGTCCAAACTCGCCGGAGCAAAAAAGTGTGGTGCCAAACTGAGCCTAAGAGTAAAGGGCATATAGATTGATCAAACATTGCCACCAAAGGATAAAAGAGATTCGACATTTTATTAGAGGATAATATTTTCGTGAGTTGTGCGCGGATTTTTCTGTTGTTAACTTCAATTAAATATTTTAATAAATTAGAAAACAGTAGCACCAGTGGTCTAGTGGTAGAATAGTACCCTGCCACGGTACAGACCCGGGTTCGATTCCCGGCTGGTGCACCATTTTTTATTTTTATTTTAATTGCCTTTATCATTAAATTTACTAAAAAATTACAATAATATATCGGTGGTCGACCGTGATGAAATTTACAATTCTTCAAAAGAGAAGCACGTGAAATCAACAAGCAATCACAGGTTTTTTTTTTTAAACAGAGGCAGTCAAATTTGATGACACATTCAAGTACCCAGAGAGTTTTTGCAGAGGATTTGAAAAACACGGCTTGTGTTTCAAAGGCGAAGATGATGCTCTTTTACTTTTTACACACGAGAATGCTGTCGAAGTGATAAATCACGCTGCCGCCGTGTTGAAGAACGCAAATTCTTAACAATTGACAACAGTAGACTAGGCTCAAGCTCTATCCAGGACCAATCAAAAAAATATTAACACCTCTATAAAAGTCTTCTCTTCTTCCACAAAATCACTTTTTTAAATTGATAATGAGTTGCTATAGATCTACCGTCCCGACATAGAAAATTCGTTCTAGAAAATGATGAAACTCGTCCGATCCATCGTCCGATCGTTCACATTCCATCAATGATAAGTAATCAAAAGAGTGGTCAGTAGATTATACATCAAAAACTACTCAACAATTGGAGGGGGGGGGGGGGAGAAAAAAGGTATCCTCATTCAATGCTGTCGAAGCTGTGTGGCATGTCAACATGAACGAATCGCTAAGAATCTGCTGTATACATTGGATGGACCAAAATCTCTAAGTATCGTGGAGGACTCTATATAACTCCTCTCCCATGGACCGGAGCACTGCCGGTTTCCTGATCAAACCATTCATGCCGGCCTGCAGGCACCGCTGCCACACGTGCTCTTCCGCGCTCGCCGTTAGGGCCACGATGGCGGGCCAAGACCGGCTCCTCATCTTCCGGATCCTGGCGGCGATTTCAAATCCGTCCATCACGGCCATGTGAAGGCCCAGGATGACGAGCTGGTAGGGCGTGCCTGAGGCGCCGAGAGAGGCGAGGCACTGGATGCCAGAGGCGACCGACGTGACCTTGCACCCGAGTTTCTCGAGGAGTTTTCGTGTGACGGCTCTATTGATATCGTCATCGTCGGCTAATAGGACTCGGAGACCTTTGAAGTTCGGAATGGAGGGGATGTGGTGGTTTCCGGAGGACTCGCCCAAGTCGGAGCTAGGGGCCAGGGGCTGTAACTGGAATTGGAGTAGCAGCTTTATACATCTGGGAAGACCTCTAGAGTTGGGGACTATCCAGATATCCCCATGCATCATCTGCAATATAGACAGAAGCTTCAAGGTGGGCATATATACCAAAATTAAATGAGCAATTGCATGAAAATAAAGCACTTGGGCTAACATTTTGGGTCCATTTGGCATGGTGGTGGACCTGGTGGTGGTCAGTGATTCAAGCAGTGATTATGAACCGTCGTTCGTAAACGCACAACCACACCTAAAGAACTTCATTCACTTTTATGTTCAAAATTGGTATTTTTTCTTTGTAACGGTCATAGCCGTTGTCATGTCAAACACATTTTATGAGTGATGTTTTTGTCTAAACTCACCGGAGCAAAAATGCCGGACCCATAATCTTCTTCTTTTTTACCCTTCTTGATGCTCTTTGAAGGCTGGACCCCTTCTCAAAGTGCAATTACCGTGTATCATAATAAGGAATCGTTACAAAAAACTATCATGCAACTTTGCATAATTATAGAAAACCTCCCCTCAACTTTTTAAAATTACCAAGACCTCCCCACTACTTTTTAAAATTACCAAGACCTCCCCTCTACTTTTTAAAATTACCAAGACCTCCCCTCTACTTTTTAAAATTACCAAGATCACTGCTCTAATTTTACATTGGTAGCATACATGTACGTGTATATTAAAAATGTAAACTTGGAGGGAAGGTTTATGTAATTTTAAAAATTAGGAGGGTGGGGATACCATAATTAAATAAATGAACCTTATAACAAAGAAAAAATAGAAGCTCTAGTACATTGGTGTGGAGTAGGAATTTAAACCAAATTTTGCAAAGTTCTAATGATAAAAAGAAACTTAACTCTAGAGCACATTTTGTTACTATAATAAATAAACACGGTTAATTATATTTATTGGTCCCAATTTTTTCTTTCTAAATGACATGTATAAGTATTTTGTTTACTTTAGAAAAGTAGAATCCTATCACAATATGTTGAATGATCTACCAAGTTCAAGCGTATCCACTGACTAGAGTAGCAGGTGTATCCGCCGATTATAAGGTAGTCGGGTACGTATCGATACCCAAAATGTACCCAATGTAGGTACGCGGCCCTCGGGAAAGTATTAGTGCATCATAGCTAGTGTAGTGTACTTAGGGTATCACTTCCCCTAGCAATCAGCACCAGGCCACCTTCCCCCTCATGTGTAGCAAGATTCATTTCATAGCCCCAACAATCTCCAATCAAGTGCATCATTGTTCGTGATAATTTCATCGATGACTTGAGATATTCGTTAAGCTGGGGGAAATTCTCTCCCCAATGGCTCCAGCAAGCCCTCGACTAGCAATCAAAATTTGTGGAAATTGTGTTTACTTCCTTGCTCAATGGCCTGTTTTTTTTTGTTCGGAGGCGGCACAAAATACAATGATTATAGTGTTGAGTTAGAAAAGTTGACATTATGTCCACTTGGTAGAACTACCTCCAGTGTAGTGAGATTTATATTCCCTACTTCCGTGATAGTTGTCACTTTTGTCATAGTCTAGCTGCCTCAACCATCGCTCAGGCAAACCTAAATCGCTCTCGTTCGAGTCACTTGCAATGGGCCCGGTGAAGTCCAACCACAATCTGATACGAATATGCTCCTCGATCGACGGATATACATACCTCTCTCCTCACAACAATAGAAGAATTGAAAGCGCCTCCTTTAGTCATCTTTTAATATTATGATTGTTAGTTGCCTTTATCTCATTAGGATTTCCCCATTTCTATATAAGGAGGGCTTAGGTGCAGGTTGGATCATCTTGGAGTCTTGTAGTATTCTCTCAGTCGGAGAGGAACTCTTAGAGTGAACCAGCCTTCAGGAGTTTGGTGTGAGAATGTTTCGCAAGTTTGTATCATTTTTCTTTTTTTAGTGTACTAATTTGTGCTCGTGCATAACAATTTGGTCACTTTCTGCTCTCTATACGCCACCTAGAACCAGCACCACCGCCACCATTATTCCCGCTCTGCGCTAGCTGGTCAGCTTCCTTCCAAATCGATGGACACTCGCCACGATCAGATCGAGATGAAGCTCGCTGCCCTCCGCGTTATGGATCTTTCCTTTCACAAACAAATCATGCCCTCATCCTTGTAGAGCCATCGTCTTCCTCGATAACATCTACCGCCACGTACAGGATATTGAAAGTATCTAGTTGTCTACCTAAATCACCTAGAGGGGGGTGTATAGGTGAGTTCTATGGCATTAAGCAGAATTAAAATACTTAAAAAAATATGCACACAGAATAAGAGAGAACACACAACACAGACACACGGATTAATAGTGGTTCCCCAGAATAGGCACTCCACTTTCCTGCCTCGCCTATCTAGCACTTCGGGCTAGACTCGGCTACTTCACCAAACTCAGATTTCAACAAATCTTACACCTCGGAGTCTTCAACTCCTACAAGCTCGGAGACAACGTCCCCTACAAAAACTCGGAGAACAACCTCTCCTACACTCGATCCTCTAATCTAGGATCTACAAAACTCAGAAGTAAAACTTCCTATAAGAATTGTAAAAAGGGTTCTTTACAAACACAATAAATTGTAAACAATCTTCTTAGAAATCCCAAAGAGATTCAACTTCAGATCTGAGAAAAAGATTCTTCTTCCTTGCTTAAGAGAGAAACTTGAACTTGAAGGTTGAACGAGAAGAATGACTTGAGCTTTTGAAATCTTGATCTGAAACTTGAGAATTGACTGGATCTAAATGCAACTAGAAGTATCTGAAAACAAAGATCCTGTCGAAACTTTTCTTTGAGAGGAGTCGTGAATCGAGTTGTCGGCGACGAGTTCTTCCTGTTGCGAATATGAGAAATGCCGACAGAAGGAATTTTGTAATTTCTTGATCGGTTCACGATTAGGGTTTTCTGAAATTAACCCTTTAGTATTTATAAGAATTCCTCTGCTAACGGCTAGAACGAAACTTCAGGACGGAGCTCCACGTGTATTGTACATGGTCGGTTCCCTAAAGGGAAGCCTTCAACAAATTCAAAAAGAAAAGTTGTTAAGTCCATTCGTCGACTGTTCACGTAACATCACTAGATTACTCGACGAATCACCCTTAACTTCTCGACGAATTATACTTGGCTGAGATTTGAAATAGAATAAAACTTCAGGTCGGTGATTAGGAGACCTCTCGAGAGTACTCGACGAATTCGTCGAGTATTCACAGGAAATCAACAGATCACTCAACGAATTTTACTTGGCCAAAACTGGAAACAAGATCTGATATCTTCAGAAATCTCTCGAGTAGATACGACGAATTGATCGAGTGCTCACGTGAGATCTCGACGAATGACATGTGTCTTCACGTGAGTACTCGACGAATTTTACTTAAAACAAATTTTGTCAATCCAGCAACCAACTTCTACTTGATTTTCCCCTTGCACTTGGAAATGAAGTACACCTCAATAGAGAGATTACACATGAATCAACACTATGTCTTACAAAATGAAGAATTACATTGCATAGTCCTGTGTTTTATGACTCATTGTAATCTGACATTAGTTTGTACTTAGCAATTAAAGTCCTGCAACAACATAACTAAAATCTAGCATCAAATACAAATTCAATTCATCTTAGTTCAAGGGGGACTTTTTCAAATCAAGACTATTGTGGATACAATACCCAACAGATGTGGTTGTGTCACCTGCAACCACTATACCGGCCCCAGTCGACCCATCTCACGCCAAAATTTAGTATCATTTTCCACTTAAAATACTACCCTAATCCGCACTCAAACTAAAAATTGGACCACTATCTTTCCAAATGCTTGTTATAAAAAGAGTCACTCATGCCCATTCGGGCCCACTAAATATTCCCATCGCACTTGCATCCACATTTTTTGAAGAACTTATTTTCTCTCCCAAATTGTTCAAGATCTAGACAAATGCAATTGTTCGTTCGCAAGCACTCAAGGACTCTTTGCACATGTTCGGTTATTTACATTTAACCGAAGCAAGAGTATGATGTCTCTAACCTTTTTTTGAAGCTCGTCCATGGGGACTGGGTTAATTTTCAAATAGGTGTATTAATACGAATACACTCCTCGGTCGACGGATACACATGCGCTCCTCGGACAACCTCTTTGAGACGAGAAGAATCGGAGGCATCACACTCTCTCTTTACAAACTATAAATACAATGTTGAGATCTTTTAACCTTTGATTCATTCTACAAATTTCAACAAATTAGTTCTAAAAAACTTACAACCTGGAGAGCGAGTCATTCACATCCAACCCCAAAACAAAACATAGGAGCACATAATCCCTCCATTGGTTTGATCCAACTGATTCGCAATCTACGTATTAACTCGAGAATTGTGGGCTTCTCTAAGGGCTTTATGTATTTATAGAAGTACTAAACTTCGTGCTAACTACTTGCTTGAGAGTATAAGTCCTACAGAAAATAGAGACACTCTGACAACGTGAAGGATGCCATAAGCACATAGCAATAGGTACTCAATGCGTTATGAGGAAAAAAATTGAGATATCTATCACGGATCTTACAAGTAAACCTATATATGTTCAAGAAAAAACTGAGACATCTATTATGGATCTTACAAATAACCCTGTTAAAAATCAATGAATCTACGAAGAAAAACTTCGCCCATGCCTGAATTAGATGAAACTATAGCTTCATATACATCATAACATATTTCAAATATATATAGCTTGATTAAAATTTTGCATACAGCAACATCCAAAACATATATATTAAAAAACTACAAATTTATTCTAAGGTAGAAAAAGCTATATATGTACATAATTCGTTGACTTTGAGAATGACTCGAAACTTGAAGATGGAAAAATGATTACCTCCACAAGTTTTTTGCACATAATGAAGCCACGGCCCATGTCATGACCCTCTGCATCGAGTCTCCAAGCTCGTGGAGCAGGTGAACTTAAATCACTACTTTCTGTTGTTCTGATCCCGATCTCAAACTTTACAGAAACACCGGGGAAGTTAGATTTCCATGTGATCCATTCATGATCGTGACTATCTTGGGACTCGCTATAACAAACCACTTTGAAACTAACAAAGCCCTCATCGTAGCCACTTAACAATTTATCCATCACATGGAGTATCGCGTGAAAAATTCTCTTCTCATCACCAACAACTCTATCGGGAACACGATTATCAAACTGAATGCCAAAACCAAAACCTTTACAATCACAAAGACACCTGGCGACGCTAGCAGCCTCCTTGATCATAGAATGCAAGTGAAACGATCTCATCTCCAATGACAATCTCTCACTGTTGACGCGCGATATTTCCATCGCATCAGTTATCAAAGTTGAAACAACGCCGCTCGTTTTTGTTATACTGTTGATGATAAGCCTTTGCTCACAACTCAAATTTTCTTCTTGCATCATAGATAACAACCCCACAATGGAGTGTATTGGCCTTCTCATTCCCTGACACATAACCCTTTGGAAAGTACTTCTTGCTTCACTTGCCATCAAGGCATTCTTCTTTTCTTGTAGTAAAGCCCTATTCTGGTCTGCAAGTTTATCCCTCATCAACTGTGACTCCTCCAATAGAGCAGCATGAGAAAGAGCAACGGCCACCTGATCAGCGACTACTTTAATAATCTCTAGTTCATGATGGCTCCAAATCCTAGAATCATCTCCAGGGAGGACTAGGACCAATATAGCATAAGAGGCTTGGACAATCTCTGGCGTCCCGCCCTTGAAATTTGACACCTTCAGCATCGGCATCCTAATAGCCGCTATAGATCCCGGCTCAGGATCTTCCCCGCCACTTGCCAACGCGAGCATAGAATCACGTCTTAGTATCCTCACACCGTTCGATTCATTAACTTCTACGACATCCTGATCACTGACAGGAATCGAGTGCTCGTACAACTCCATTGAGCGTCTTTGCCTCAACTCATGTGTCAAATTCATCACCTTCCTGCCTTCATCCGGCATCCACACGGCGCAATTCTGCAGCCCCAGGGTTTTCGAAAGCTCGACCAAAGTTGTGTAGAGGATAGTATGTCGATCGAGAGACTTGCGAATCTCCTGAGTCAGCATTCTCACATGCCAGCTTGCTTCCTCCTTCCTCTTCATCATTCCAACCTCCCTGTTCAGCTCCCGTGCTTTTATTCGCAGAAAATTCTCCCTCACTTTCACTCTCAAAAGTTGAGGGATCAAAGTTAAGAGAGTGATGGCAGTGGCGAAGGAGACCAGCGCAGTGAAAAGCTTGGATATCGTGAGGCTGAGCATCAGGAGAAAGGAGTGGGGCTCGTATGTGAACACATTGAGTAAGTGTGTGAGTCCGCAAAGAACAATGAAGGCTCCAAACTGGAAGACGATCCATTTGAAGGGGAACAGATTCGAGCATGTTGCAAAATATAAGAGCTCGAGTGGGATGGAGAAGTATGCGGCCGCAATCAAGAAATCACTTACTTTCTGGCATTGAAGGATGCCTTCCGTGCTCAAGAAACTGTCGATATCGCAGTTGCAGCGGGGATATCCAACTTCAATGGCTGATGCAGAGAGCATGAGCAATAAAAACAGCAATCCATGGCACAATGCTTTCAACATCTGATAGGAGGGAACTTCATTCAATCCATTTATATTCTGAAATGTACAAAATCACTTGAACTCCTGCAGGAGATAATACCTAAAAACTGGCCTTCAAGTCACCTTCGTGAGCCCTAAAATCAAATTCAGAAAGATATTTAGTAGAGAATTCGAAGGAGAAAAACTAGAAAGAGATTATTAAAGGGAGGGGAAAAGAGATTGTGTGAGGCAGCTAAAGCCCTGGTTATCAACAAGAAAAATAACGTTCTGATTAAAAAATTCCACGATCGTATTTTAACGAAAAATTGAGGAAACAATGAATATCAAACATCCACACGCAAGTGGTCGGGATCGGCATGAAATACTTGATAAATGCCCACGAAGCCCAGTTCACAGATCTGAGAACCGGAAAAAAAATCATGTAAACTCGTGAACTTCAAATTTTCAAGACTCGAAAGATCGTATAACCAAAATCTCAACCCCGCCATCATCCTATCCCCAAATTTCCACAAATACAAATCGAAATATCAGAATCAGAGACAGAGGCCAGTACCTGTGAATCCACTTTTGCCAGCCCAACGGAGGAGGGAAAGAAGATGCCGAAGACTTGATCAACACTGGGCAGTCTATCCGCGAGCTCGATCTCATTTCAGCACAGAAAGAATCAAAACGAGGAAATCCAGAAGCCGCGAGAAACCAGAGCCGCTCCTTCCTTGCCTCCCTTGGATCAAGAAAACCGAGGAAGTAGTCCTCCGCCATTTCACCGCCATTCCATTTCTATGCTCGAAGGGATTGTGGATTGGAACAAGTCCTATTCCTCTCGAGTTCCGATCCAGGAGGCGGCGACAGGCAACGAGGACGAAGAAGCAGAAGGTACAAGAAGTGGAAGAGGGGGGAAAATACAATGAATGTGAGCTAAAAAAAGGTTCCATAATGGAAAAAGAAACAGACGTGCTATTCTCACGCCCTCTTTCACATGATCTACACTGACTTGTGTTTAACGCCCCCACGCCGCACGCACGCTAAAAGGGCTGATTTATGATAATTATGATTAATAATAGCAAAATTATTAAATCAGTCTCTAAAACTAGTGTACTTTTTAAAATCAGCCATTCCTGAATTTCCAAAGGAGTGAAAGCAGTCTCTAAATTTTAGGTACTTTTTCAAATCATTTCTTAAACTTCTAAGAGCATTATTTATGTGCGTTTCTCTCACATATTTTTAGGTGTGAGAATAAATAGTTTCATTAGAAGTGGACCCCACTCCTTTCCTTCCTCCAAAAAAAATTCCCGCACCAGCGAACCATCTCGCTTCCCCCCTCCCCAATCTCTCATCTCCCTCCCGGCGAAACCCTAAGGCCGCGTCCTCCCCCTCCCGCGGCGAACTCCGACCTCCTCCTCCCACTGCGAACCCCGACCTCCTCCTCCTCCTCCCGAGGCGAAACCCCGGCCTCCTCACGCGGCAAAACCCCAACCTCCTCCTCCCTCCGCGGCGAAAACCCGCCTCTTCCTCCTCCGGCGGCGAAACCCCGGCCTCCTCCTCCTCCAGCGGCAAAAAACCGGTCTCCCAGTATTTTGGTGAAATACTGGGAGTTCTGGCAGTATTTTGTTGAAATACAGGGAGTTCTGACAGTATTTGACAAAATACTGTATGACAAAATACTGTATATTATGACAGTATTATATATGTCCAAAGAAGTCAATAACAAACACATTGCAATTTACCAAAACGGCATAATGTTGCATTATGTAATCGTATTAACATTTTCTCCCCATTATTATATATACTATAATATAAAATATCTAATTTATGGATTGGATTATGCATGATATTGAACGATATATTGACAGTATTTTGGTGAAAAACTAGGAGTTCAGACAGGATTTTGGTGAAATACTGAGAGTTCTGACGGTATTATGTCCAAAGAAGTTAATAATAAACACATTGCAATTTACCAAAACAGCATAATGTTGTATTATGTAATCGTATTAACATCTTCTCCCCACTATTATATATACTATAATATAAAATATCTAATTTATAGATTGGATTATGCATGATATTGAACGATATATTGACGGTATTTTGGTGAAAAACTAGGAGTTCTGACAGTATTTTGGTGAAATACTGAGAGTTCTGGCGGTATTTTGTCCAAAGAAGTCAATAACAAACACATTGCAATTTACCAAAACGGCATAATGTTGCATTATGTAATTGTATTAATATCTTCTTCTCTGTATTATATATACTATAATATAAAATATCTAATTTATGAATTGAATTATGCATGATATTGAACGATATATTGACAGTTTGGTGAAATATTGGGAGTTCTGCCAGTATTTTGTTGAAATACTGAGAGTTCTGACGATATTTGCACAAATAATGTATATTATGACAGTATTGTGGCTCTAAGTTTCCGATGTGGTTGAAGGTGGGGGAGGATCGGAAAATCTTAGCCGTACGTGGTTGTGGCTTTGTCGCCGCTGGAGGAGCTGGAGGAGGCCGGGGTTTCGCCGCGGGAGGAGGAGGTCGGGGTTCGCCGTTAAAGGGGGAGGGGGTCTCAGCGCGGGAGGAAGAGGAGGGCAGGGTTCGTCGTGGGAGGAGGAGGGGGGTCTCGGCACGGGAGGAAGAGGAGGGCACAGTTTCAGCGCGGAGGAGGAGGATGACTCGACCTTTAGGGTTTCGCCGCATGAGGAGGAAGGAGGGTATCGCCGGTGTAGGGTTCGACTTTCTTCAGGAGAGAAATTTTTTAAGAGGATTCACGCGGCAATTTTTGGGAAGGAAAGAAGTGGGGTCCACTAATAAATGACTATTTATTCACTCACATAATTCTATGTGAGAGAAATGCACGCAAAATTTTTTCAACTTCTAAATGATACAAATTAGTCCTCAAAATTTTCCAAAATATAAAAATGACCCCCCCCCCCCCCCTAATTATATAATCCTTCCTCCAGCGATTTTTCCGTTCCGTTATATAATACTATTAACTAAAACATGAACACGACGGTGTTTGGCATGAAAAATTGGGATTCGTCTAGAGCTACCGGCACGCATTCTCAAGATCAAAACAACATCAATACTTATAGTCAAGAAAGACCTTTTATTGTTCAATCCACAATCAAACTCACAAAGTGAATCAAAAAATGCTCCAAACGAATATGATCAAACTTTTAGGAGAAGTTTCAATGAACAACCGAAAAAAAAGTAGTTCCGGCAAAATCGCTATAGGAAGGATTTACCTTTTCGAAACACTAGTCGCCGGAGGAGGGAGTAGTTCCGGCAAAATCTGGAGAAGAAGCACCGTCAGGTCAAGCATGGAGGCGTGAAAAGGGAGTTAAAGCCCTAACATGATATTTAATCAATTATTATTTTTAAAAGATTTTTTAATAGTACTATATAACTGAACGACAAATCGAGTGAGGAAGAAGGATTGGTGAGGAAGGATTATGACAAAATATAATTAGGGGAACTATTGTGTGCTTTGCAAAAGTTTAATGGCTGATTTGTATTATTTAGAAGTTCGGGACTGATTTTTAAAAGTACCTAAAGTTTAGGGACGAGTTCAATCCTTTAAGAAATTGGGTATTGATTTTAAAATTGTTGCGGGTCGCTTAGGGCTCTTGGTAGACCGGTTTAAATTGAACCGCCTTAGCTCATGAGCGGTCTAAGCGCGCAAACAGTCAATTTGAGATCTGCTGAGTACACATGGACTTTTTTAGCGTGGAAAACCCGGAAAGGGTGAAAAACCACGTGGCCGGAGCTGTGCCGACCAAATTTCACTATCTCCAGAGATGTTACAATTAGATGCTAAGAGATCGAGCGTGACAGGCCGCTGCTCGTTACAATAGAGAGAGAGAGAGAGAGAGAGAGCACTCCGAGGGTGACAGACCACCTCTCGGAAAAACTAAGTACTTTTCCTATGAGCACAGCAGTGAACGAAAGTGAGAAGGCCTTGTCCGCTTTCCAGAGGACAGAGGTGAGACCGCCCTGTCTGCCTTTGAGAAGACGGAAGTGAGACTGCCTTGTCCGCTTTCTTGAGAACGAAAGTGGGACAGCCTTGTCCGCTTTCCTGAGAACGAAAGTGAGACAGCCTTGTCCGCTTTCCTGAGAACGAAAGTGAGACAGCCTTGTCCGCTTTCCTGAGAACGAAAGTGAGACAGCCTTGTCCGCTTTCCTGAGAACGAAAGTGAGACAGCCTTGTCCGCTTTCCTGAGAACGAAAGTGAGACAGCCTTGTCCGCTTTCCTGAGAACGAAAGTGAGACAGCCTTGTCCGCTTTCGCGAAGAAGGAAATCTCTAAGTCCACGAAGAAGATCTTCAAGCACCGAAGGAGAATTCCGTGGAAATCTTCAAGGAGCTCTCTCTGGTCGTCAAGGCGGGATCCTTTAAATGAAGCCTTGGGGGCCTTTTTATAGTTTTGGTCGGGGGTAGCCCAGTAATTTCGCCGTCGTAACCACCATAAACACATTGGCGGACGAATCATATTTCCTGATTTGGGGCACTCGGATCACCATTTTCGTAAATGACCATCTTGCCCTTTGAGGAAAGGCGACAAGCCGTTCCTGAAAAGTGAGAAACTGAAAAGACAAAAAGTGAGCGAGCCGAGGCGAAAAAGTGAGCGAGGCTGAAATGTGAGCGGGGCGAGGCGGAAAAGTGAGCGAGACCAGGAAAAGCGGACTACAACCTTTCCCGGCGAGGGATGCGGTTTCGGCTGCATCCCCCGCGGAGGGGGACTCGGCCGCACCTCACATGGGAGGGTGCAGTTTGGCCGCACCCTCCTATGGCCGCACCCCCCATAGGGAGGTGCGGTTTGGCCGCACCCCCCATGGGGGGGTGCGGTTTGGCCGCACCCCCCATGGGGGGTACGGTTTGGCCGCTCCCCCTATGGTGGGGTGCGGTTTGGCCGCTCCCCCTATGGTGGGGTGCGGCTTGGCCGCACCCCCCTATGGGGGGAGGGTGCGGCTTGGCCGACCCGGCCGCACCCCATGTGGGTGGGGTGCGGGCTAACCGCCCCCCACTTAGTGGGGTGCGGGCTAACCGCACCCCGGTAGTGGGGTGCGGCTTTGTGCTTACCTGGCGCCGTTTCTAGCGCGTCGTACTTGCGCGGCGGGTCCTCATCTTCCGCGATCCGGGGTTCGACTGGTCCCCCCTCCTCTCTTTAGCGGGGTTTTTCTCTAGACGCACCCCAAGGCCTTTATGGGTACGCAACATAAGCCCCCCAAACCTCCGGAGTCTGAATCTCGTTGCGAGGAGTTCGGAGGTTTTGATTTTCCTGCGGCGGCTTTATCCATTGTTCTCTTCGCCGTGCCCTGGGTAGGATCTGCTGCCTAGTATTGATATCTGAACAGTTTGAGAGTTTCCTGCAAAATTTTGCACGGTTCTGAGCCCGCGGCTTTTATATAATAGAAAGTTAGCTTGCACAAGTCTGGGCTTGCGGCTTTTTTACACGAGTCTGGCTCGCGGCTTTTTTGCACGAGTCTAGCTTGCGGCTTGGCCGGTGAATAGCGTTTGTATTCAAACCGAGGGTGAACGTAAGGGGGGCAGGCCCCTACGACACCGGGACTTGACGGCGGAGGAGAAGGGAGGGCCTTCAATCGACGGCGGTACAAAGTCCCCGGGGCAGGGCCCCGAAGTGGCCGGTGAATAGCGGGTGTATTCAAACCGGGGGCGAACGTAAGGGGGGCAGGCCCCTACGACGCTAGGACTTGACGGCGGAGGAGAAGGGTGGACCTTCAATCGACGGCGGTGCAAAGTCCCTGAGGCAGGGCCCCAAAGTAAAGATTTTTCCTTTATTAAATATAGGTGGCGAGGTATGTGCCTATTTTTGTAGTAAAAAGTCTTTTTAAACATAGTTTTTTCAACACAAGACAAGTTTGCACGAGTCTGAGCTCGCGGCTTAGCAGCGCCGAGGCAATGTGCCCAAGCAACGTGGAGGCCAGGTGCCCAAGCAACGCCGAGGCCAGGTGCCCAAGCAGCGCCGAGGCAAGGTGCCCAAGCAGCGCCGAGGCAATGTGCCCAAGCAGCGCCGAGGCAATGTGCCCAAGCAGCGCCGAGGCAAGGTGCCCAAGCAGCGCCGAGGCAATGTGCCCAAGCAGCGCCGAGGCAATGTGCCCAAGCAGCGCCGAGGCAAGGTGCCCAAGCAGCGCCGAGGCAATGTGCCCAAGCAGCGCCGAGGCAATGTGCCCAAGCAGCGCCGAGGCAAGGTGCCCAAGCAGCGCCGAGGCAATGTGCCCAAGCAGCGCCGAGGCAATGTGCCCAAGCAGCGCCGAGGCAAGGTGCCCAAGCAGCGCCGAGGCAATGTGGTCTTTTGGGCAGACCTAGTTGAAATTGTCGTACATGACGCTTATCCTCTACTCGCGAGAGGCCTCTTCTCTTCACCATGTTGGCGAATTTGCTACTGTGTTAGTGTCGAAGATCGTGGGCTTAACTTTCACTGCCTTGTTTTAAACGATTCACGTTGTTGATAGAGCCAGAGAATAACTGTAGTAAATTTGAACACACAACGGATACATGTGCACAAGTGCAATCTTGTGGCTTACTGTTTTAAAAGCAAAAACTGGAAGAAAAACTAGAAATTGACGGTAGATGAGACGCGGGTTGTGCGCGCTCTACTAAGGGGAAGTTCCCTTGTCCAGTACCGTTTGCTTATCCGCGTCGGGGTACGACGTTGTCCTCTACCGGATTGTCAGCCTGCGGTCCGTGCTGGTTTGAGACTTGGTTTAGTAAAAACCTTCCGAGGAGGCCTTGCTGGACAAGACGCTCGATTTCCTCCTTCAACCGCTTGCAGCTTTCAGTACTGTGTCCGTGCCCGCGATGGAAGTCGCAATATTGCGTCTGGTCTCTTCCGCTCGACGTAAGCGGTTCGGGCCTGCGGAGCGCGTTGCTACCGCGGATGGCGAGGAGAACGTTAGTCCTGGTGGTGTTCAAGGGAGTGTAGTCCTGATGCTGGTGAGATCTTCGGTCTCGGTTGGGGTTGTCGTGATGCTTGTTGTTCCTGTTGGGAACTGTCTGCGGCGGCGACTCCTCTTTCTTCCTCTTCAAGCTCCCCTAGAACTGCCGGTGGTGTGCTTCGATGGCCTCATCGGCGGCTATCTGAGCTTCAACTCGGTGAACGAGATCGGGGTAACTTGGTACGGTTTCTCTCATAAGAGCTGAGTAAAATCCACTCGGGCGGAGTCCTCCAAGGAAGACTCCCCGCAAGAGCTCGGGATCGACTCCTGGGATCTGTCGAGCCTCCGTAATGAAGCGTCGGAAGAAATCTTTGAGTGTTTCTCCGTCGTTTTGGCGGATCCCTGAGAGATGGGAGGGATCTCGGACAATTCTGCGGTTGGCGATGAATTGGTCCACGAACTGCTGCGTCATTTCTGCGAAGTTGTTGATGACCCCATCTCGCAGGGAGTTGAACCAAGTGCGTGCTTGTCCCTTTAAGGTTGCTGGGAACACTTGACAAAGGAGTTGATCGGGAGCGCTGTAAATCCTCATGATGGTGGTGAAGTGATTGACATGTTCCAGGGGGTCGTCCGTCCCATCGAACGTTTCGATGTTGGGAAGCTTGAAGCCGTTCGGAATTGGATGAGCCAATACTTGAGGCGATAAGGGGGAGTCGCGGTGTGCGGGACAGCGGGCGAGAGTTGCGCATCGTCCTGCTTGGGCGTACTCTTCTTCTATCATGTCGCGTATTTCCTCTCGCATGATTCTTTCCACTGCTCGGACGGGAGCAGCTCTTCCTTGGCGGGGGTGATTGGGGTCAGCCTCCGGTCCTCCGACCGGCGGAGCAGGATGTGCGGAGCTTGCAGCGTCAGAGAAATCTTCAGAGACTTCATCTTCCTGAACGGCTCCCTTGACCGGAGCATGGTTCGGAACTGGGGGTGGCGGAGCGTTTGATGTTGGAGGCTGAATGGGAACTCGAGGTGGCCCTAGGTTTCTCACGAGAGTCAGCATCTCGGCTTGCTGCTCTTCCATTTGTCGAATGCGACCTTCCAGAACCGTCGCAGGCGTAAGCACTGCCTCTTCTGCGAGAGGCGCATTGATGAGCGAGTGGGAGGGAGCTGGGTCGACGCGTCCCTCCGGCATTGATCCATCGGTAGTGCGAGCACTCTTTCTTGCCATTGCAGTTGGCCTTTCAAGAGTTTTGGGAATCCTTCCCACAGACGGCGCCAAACTGTTGCGGGTCGCTTAGGGCTCTTGGTAGACCGATTTAAATTGAACCGCCTTAGCTCGTGAGCGGTCTAAGCGCGCAAACAGTCAATTTGAGATCTGCTGAATACACAGGGACTTTTTAGCGTGGAAAACCCGGAAAAGGTGAAAAACCACATGGTCGGAGCTGTGCCGACCAAATTTCACTATCTCCAGAGAGGTTACAATTAGATGCTAAGAGATCGAGCGCGACAGGCCGCTGCTCGTTACAATAGAGAGAGAGAGAGCACTCCGAGGGTGACAGACCACCTCTCGGAAAAACTAAATACTTTTCCTATGAGTACAGCAGTGAACGAAAGTGAGAAGGCCTTGTCCTCTTTCCAGAGGACAGAGGTGAGACCGCCATGTCTGCCTTTGAGAAGACGGAAGTGAGACTGCCTTGTCCGCTTTCTTGAGAACGAAAGTGGGACAGCCTTGTCCGCTTTCCTGAGAACGAAAGTGAGACAACCTTGTCTGCTTTCCTGAGAACGAAAGTGAGACAGCCTTGTTCGCTTTCCTGAGAACGAAAGTGAGACGGCCTTGTCCGCTTTCGCGAAGAAGGAAATCTCTAAGTCCACGAAGAAGATCTTCAAGCACCGAAGGAGAATTCCGTGGAAATCTTCAAGGTGCTCTCTCTGGTCGTCAAAGCGGGATCCTTTAAATGAAGCCTTGGGGGCCTTTTTATAGCTTTGGTCGGGGGTAGCCCGGTAATTTCGCCGTCATAACCACCTTGGCGGACGAATCATATTTCCCGATTTGGGGCACTCGGATCACCATTTTTCGTAAATGACCATCTTGCCCTTTGAGAAAAGGCGACAAGCCGTTCCTGAAAAGTGAGAAACTGAAAAGACAAAAGTGATCGAGCCGAGGCGGAAAAGTGAGCGAGGCTGAAATGTGAGCGGGGCGAGGCGGAAAAGTGAGCGAGGCCAGGAAAAGCGGACTACAACCTTTCCCGGCGCGGGGATGCGGTTTCGGCTGCATCCCCCGCGGAGGGGGACTCGGCCGCACCTCACATGGGAGGGTGCAGTTTGGCCGCACCCTCCTATGGCCGCACACCCCTACGGGGGGTGCGGTTTGGCCGCACCCCCTACGGGGGGTGCGGTTTGGCCGCACCCCCTATGGGGGGTGCGGTTTGGCCGCTCCCCCCATGGGGGGGTGCGGTTTGGCCGCACCCCCCCATGGGGGGTGCGGGTTGGCCGCTCCCCCCATGGTGGGGTGCGGCTTGGCCGCACCCCCTTATGGGGGGAGGGTGCGGCTTGGCCGACCCGGCCGCACCCCATGTGGGTGGGGTGCGGGCTAACCGCCCCCCACTTAGTGGGGTGCGGGCTAACCGCACCCCGGTAGTGGGGTGCGGCTTTGTGCTTACCTGGCGCCGTTTCTAGCGCGTCGTACTTGCGCGGCGGGTCCTCCTCTTCCGCGATCCGGGGTTCGACTGGTCCCCCCTCCTCTCTTTAGCGGGGTTTTTCTCTAGACGCACCCCAAGGCCTTTATGGGTACACAACAAGACTATTTATTTCAAGATTTTATGTGTATAGTTAGTCTTTTATGCTGGAGAATTCCATGTAAATGCATACACTCGTTAATTGTATTAAGAAAATTCAATATTTTTTTGCTAAGATAGAGTACTTATAAATGCAATAATAAATGTCTTATGTTTTTATATTAATTTTTTATTTTCTACATTCATATGAGAATAATAATAATATTTGTGGTTAATAATTTTTGTTCTTCTTAGAGCTGCAGATAGTAAAAATATGTGGATAGATGAAGTTGCTCTGCGTATAGTAATTTCTTTAAATTAATACATATATATTAACAGCACATGCGCTTCCAACATTATCATGATAAGATTCATTGATCCTAATTATGGTAGCAATCTTCTCTAAGGTTTTGGTGATTGATAATCGTACACCATCATTGGCTATTTGTAATCCATCATTATTTGTAGCTCAGAGAATTATAATTGTATCCCACGTCGCTATTCGTACTTAAAAATGTTTTTTTTTTTATAAATTAACTAGACATATATTGAACATCTTCCCCCCAAAAATAAAGTTGTTCCAAAAAAACATTGAAATGCATTTTTTTTCAAACTAACATAATTCAATCTATAATATTAAACTGAGATAAAAAGATAAAAAAAACTCACCGGAGGGCAAAGAGTTCGCCTAAGCAGTCAAAATGACCTGAAAAAATGATCTCGTCGACCGGAAATCACACATGGGCGGCGCAGTGGGGAGGTCGGGCGAGGGCTTCAGATACGCGAAACAGGAGCGGCGGCTTTCAGATGTGAGCGAGAGAAATAAGAGAAGGTACGAATGAGTATTTTAGATGCCCTAGTAACACCTTGTTTTTTAAAATAAAAAGACGTACAAATAGTCAAATAGAGTGTCTGATTATCAATACCCCTGATTGTATGGCTCTAGAACTTGACTTTTGTTTCTAGAACATTTTTGTGAAATATTTTCTTTAGCATTTTCTCTCCCTTAGTTAAAAAAAAATACAAATGTTATTATTGTATTCGTTTGAATAACCTCAATTCAGAAGCATCAATCTCCAACCTCTACCATTCACTCAAACAAATCCTTAATTTGATGGGATCCGGATCCCCTAGAGTTCGTGCGGGAACTCTAGGGTGGAGTTCAATTCAACAGCGCGAGATCCACCAACTCCATCAATCCAACGGCTAACTGAATTTATCCGCTAGAACAAAAAAAACAAAAAATTAAAAACTAAAGAAAATATAAAAAATAAGGGTGTTCTCGCCCGTTGGATGAAAATCCAACGAGCGAGATCGCGCGAACCCCGCGCTGGAATTCCCGCACGAACTCCAGAGGATCCGGATCCAATTTGATGTAGAGTTCAATTTCTCCTCTTTGATGATAAACCCCCATCAATTTTAATTATTATCTTTTAAATTATAATTGATGTATTTTATAAATATAAAATTCATGATAATGTTTTATATTCACCTGATAACAAACCATTTGTATTTTACGGATTTGAAGATGAATTCTTTAAGTGCCATGAAATCGGAATTCTTAGAGGAATTCAGATCATTTTTTTATTCATGCAAGGATCATTGTTGTTGTGAAATGTAATTCTGATGTTTAACTGAACAACAAAATTAGGTATGTAAAGTTAAAATTAGTGATTATAGTGTTTAATAGGGGTGCAATTCGGGTCAGTTCCACTCAAAATTGAGAACTGATTCATGTAGGTTCGTCGGTTCTGACTGTTGGAAATCGGAACCGATCCATGCACCGAAGATATAGAACCGGATCCAAACATTAAGGCTCGGTTCAGTTCAGGTTCGATTCTCGGTTTTACCCAGCATCATAATTTTTTTCACATGCTCGTATACATTTAAGCATTCCTAGCTATTGAACAAAAAAATTGTAGAATCAAATACTTCGTCTTAACGAAAGTATATAAAACAGTCGCAAAAGTTTAGTCAAAATAACATTGCAAAAGTATTAATACATGATATAATCAGGATAAAAAATTAGTGAAAAATAATACACAAAATGGGATAAATATCCTAATAATAATTAAGATGCACAACTCAGGTGTAACCATTTCTTCCTAAGGGTTAATTACTGGGACCTCCCCTGGGAGTTTGCATATTTATAGGTTACCTTCCCTCTAAGTTTCCTCAATTTACAAAAATGCCCTTTCATTAGAAATATGGATGAAAAATGATAAAATCAACCAAATTATTTTATTATATTTCAATTTTCTCCTTTTATAATGATTTTAGATTCATTACAAAGGGTAAAATGTAAGGCATCATTTTTAATGTAAAATAGTTACAAATGGTAAAATTGAATATCATAAAATAATTTGACTGAATTTATCATTTTCCATCCATATTTCTATCGGAACGGGCAATTAATTTTAAAAGATAGAGGGGTGCAACCTGTAATTATGCAAACTCCTAGGGGTGGTCCCGGTAATTAACCCTAACTTCTTACTAATATAATCAAGCAATATCATGAAAATGTGACACTTGCTTTCGTTAGTTGTAATCCCTCACCTTGTTCTCCGAAATATTTTATGTTTAATCTTGTATATCTAATATTCAAAGTAATGTCGGATGCGGCAATCGATTCTTGCACCATGGGCGGGCAACCAACCCTTATATCGGCTGCTTCCTGGGAACCGCCTTCTGCGGGTACGGTGAAGATAAATTTTGAGGGAGCGGTGCGGTGGAACCCATATCCACCCATATCGAGTGGGCGCGAGGGTCATTGCTCGGAACTTGGCATGGGATGCTTGGCTTGGAGATCGGCGGTGGTGGATTTAGGGTTGAGGTGGCATTGGATCAGAATGGGTAGAACTCCGTCATTTTTGAGGGAGACTGTGTCACGGCGATTGATTGCATTGCTTCAGGTGTGACCCCTCTCTCGGTTGAGCGGTCTTTCATTCTTGATATCATTCATGCAGATACTCTCCTCTGTATCTACCTACATGTTTAGTTTTGTTCGCCGAGATGCGAACCGGGTTGCGCATGAAATCGCTTGCACCTCTTTTTATTACCCTCCTGCCCTGCCCTAGCTTCATCTTTACTCGAGGTTCCCCATTGGGAGTCTTCCGATTAATGAAATCATGCTTTCCTCAAAAAAAAAACATTCAAAAGAATACGTATGTTCAGCCGCAGGAGATTGCGGTTGCAGGAGAAGAGGATGGCGGTGTAAACCCTAGATACATGCAGCATCAATAAACGGCATCGGCATCGGCATTTGGGGTCTGCAAAATGATAGCACGATCAAGGTCGGGGGAGACAAGAGGTGTGTTGCGGAAATACGAGAAGAATAAGTAACGAAACATAAATAAACAATCACAAACGACACAAATTTACATGATTCACCCCAAAATGGGCTACGTCCACGGGCAGCAGCAGTCGCATTTTTACTATCAAGAACAAAGGTGGTTACAGAATAGATGGGCGGATTTCTAAATTCAAATGAAATCCCAAAACCCCAAAAATGCTTCGTAACTGCTTGGAGTTTATACAACACTTGTACATTTATAGTTTCGGAAATTAGGATTGACACACGGGTCGTGTTCCGCATCAGTCGCCTCCTTTGAATTAGGATTCGAGGCATGCAATTAACAAGGTGGAAAAAGTCTTACAGTGTAGGCGTCAGAGGACGACGGTTGAAACAGCAGTTTTGACAATTAGGAAATTACCTGACAAGCTAAAGAATTCATAGGATTCAAAAATTACACTTCTTGATGTGATAAACCCAACTCTACAAGTAAATATTATGTGATAAACATTATATTAGAAAAAACATTAGTTTACACTTAGCTGAAATTAATGTAATAATTTAAATGCTTCTTGATGTTAGACTTATGCTTCGTTTGGCGTGACGGTGGCGTTCGTGAACGCGATGGTAAAACTGTCATTTGTGAACGGGCACCTAAGGAACTTCATTCACTTTTATGTTTAAGTGGATGAAGTTTCTTAGGTGGGCGTTCATGAATGAAAGGTCTACCATCGCGTTCATGACCGCAGCCACTGTACCAAACGGAGCCTTAGTTGGCATGTATATTAGCTTAAGGCGTATATTAATGTTCGTTCAGTTCGATAGAAATGGGGCTTTGGAATTGAAATCGGGGGTCTAATTCAATAGCAATGGCCTTCATTCATAAATCGATCAAGGCTCCAATTCCGCCCAACCAAATAGAAACTTTAGGGATGTCAAATTCCCTCTCATCATTAGTATATAATTTGAAGGAATTCTTTCCTTAACTTAAACCTAAGCCAAAGTTTCTCTCTCTCTCTCTTCATTTCTCTTTGTCAATGACTTAGATGATTTTTTTTCGTTGCCGCTTCATTTGGCACCCAAGCGGTACAAGATGGTGGCGTCCCGAATAATATGTGAGGCTCTAGTGGCGCCCCACCTCCGGTGGGAAAAGAGATCTTCGATAAAACTCAATAAGATTCTTAGAAATTTTCAGACCAATGATACTTTTTTTTTGGATAATTTGTAGGGCTCTAGCAATATTAAAAAAGGGTGTGGAAGCTTTAAGGTCCCTTCGGATGGAAGACATTGATTTTCAAGAATTGATTTCAATCCAATGTCAATACGTGCATAAATTAACATTTAGTATAATTTTAATTTTATTGTTCGTCCACATGATGATTTTCTATTACAGAAATTGACATTGATCATTTTTGTTTTTTTAGAGAGAAAACATTGATTTTCATCAAGATTTGAAAGAAAAGATAAGAACATGAAGAAAAATAAAACAATTTTACAATGTGAATTCAAAGAGAAGACTCAAATAGTGAACTATATAGGTGATTTGCTTGATGAAATTGGTATTGAAATTTACATTATACTACAATTTTATAATGTCCAAATCGTGCGCCCAGACGAAAAATGCACTACGGGCGAAAAATGCGTGTCGGGGCCAAAACGTGCACCCTGGTGAAAAATACACGCCCGGGTGAAATACTCACGCACATGCGAAAAACACGTGCACGGGCCAAAAATGCGCAACCGAAAAAATGTGCGCCCTGGCGAAGATGATAAGTTCTGCGGAAAATTGATGAGGAGGTAAGAATTGCGGTTTGATTTTTTAGGTCAAAGTCATGGATTCTAGAACCTATCTAAATATCGATGACGCGAGAATTGCGGTTTTTGCCCCTAAAACCAATTTCACCCTAAAATCGTCCAACCAAACAGCAAAATTGATTTTTGATGGGGTCTCCCCTAATACCATCGCCCGCGATCAGCACACCCAACCGCCACCTCGCCCCACGGCCGCACCCCCACGACCGCGAATGTCCGCGGCCATCCTCACGGATGGCCGTCGTCGCATCGTGCGTCCGCTCGAGTGCGACCGACCACCTCAGCGCGGGCGCCTCCGAGTCGTTCGAACGTGCGGCCGCACGACCTGCAGCCGTCCGCCGACTCGCTATGCGTCCACCTGCATGCGGTCGTGCAACCCGCGGTGGCCCGTATGCTGTCGCCGCCGCGTCGTGCGGGCGCACTGCCCGCGGTCGCCCTTGCGGCCGGCCGCCACCGCGCCATGCGTCGGCCCGCATGCAGCCGTCGCGGCCCGCCCTCGGCCAGCCCCGCTGTTGAAACCGATATCTCGGTCTCTGTGGAGTTCGGGGTCCCAAAAAAGGGGTGACCGCGCACTTACTACGCTCAAGTAAACGATCTAGACACAAGACTAGAAACTCGAAGTACAGATCCAAGGTCTCAGCGTGGAGGTCCCACCGCACACCCGGAAGACTAACTAACTCTTCCCCTCATAAGCCAATGGCTGAGCTAAGGCACCTTTGGAGGGCTCTCTTGGCCAGCCAAAATCTCAGAGCCGACCCTTTCTCTCCATAGGTGCACCTCCCTGGATCTATATAAAGCCTTTTTTGCCCGGTCGACCAATATCGTACTCCCGCCTAATAGTTTTACTATACGCAGACCAAATGGGGCTACCAACAGCGTGACTCCGCTGTTCTGGGAGACTATTAGTGGACCCTCAGGGGGTTTCCAAATAGGTTTCCCTCTGGGCCCCCACTATGTGAGGGGTCCACGAGGACTTTACTTGACTACGATATAAAAGATAAATAAAATACAAGCATCACAGATTACAGGGATATAAATTCCATACTTCGGCACGCAGGCCGGCAATATAAATAAATAAGGCCTTCTCGGGTCGGCACAACCTTGGGCTTAAACCCACTATTTCCCGCTTTGCTCTGCAACCCCTGTACGTCAACGTCCTGCCAAGCGGTGGCAAGCTGAACGTCGATCTGCTATGACAGGCCAAAGTCTATCGACCCTACCCCCTTTTTTGGGGTGACAATATTTCGCCCCTGCAAGCAAGTAGTATACAACTTCCTCGGAGTCTTCTCCGGAAACCCCAGAACATCACCAATCCGGATTGACATATCCGGATGGGCTTCACACAGCATGCCTAAATCCGTACTCGTGCTTCCGGACACTAATGCAATTACAGGCGGGGACGTACACGTCGACCCGACGGAGAGCTCCCTTCTTCCACCCGTTGGTGGAGAAGGGCTTCCATGCAATCATGATAAATTAGGGTTTCACCTGCCCTAGGAGAAATTTCATTACCCTTGAAGCGTGTTTTGGAACCATGGCAACGGTGGTAGCAGTTTCCCCTGGGCGATTTGCACTTCCAAAACAATTTTCCACAGAGATCCTCGGCACGACCTTCACCCGGCAAGGGCTGATTTCAGCAAGGATGGATCTCAATAGAAACCACGACGACAACCCCCTTTCTTCACGGTCGGCACACACGAGGAGTGGGAGGGAGGAAGCTTCTTCCCTCGGCTTGCGGTGGCCCTAGCACCCGAGAGGAAGGAGTCAGCTTCTCCTTCCAGCAGCAGAACAAGAAACGGAGGAGGGGGTTTCGGGTCCTCCTTGCTCCAGGCCGACGGGGAGAGAGGAAGAGGGGGGATCGGGGGCTGATCCTCCTGCTCTAGGCGGCGACGGGAGAGGGAGTGAGGACGGGAGATGGGGCGCTGTCCTCCTTGCTGCAGGCCGACGGAGAGAGAGGGAGGAGGAAAGCTCAGGGGCGTCGTTTCCCTACTACAGGCCAATGGGGAGAGAGAGGAGGAAGGGAGATCGGGGGTCCTCCTTTTGCTCACGGGCGGCGAGAGGGGGAAGGGCGACGGGGAGTGGGGGCGCCGGCTGATGCCCTAGATGTGCGAAGAAGAGGGGGAGGGGCTCGGGTCCTGCGGCTGGGCTGAAGTGAGGAGAAGGTTTTAGGTTTTATAAAAAACCCTTGCCTAAATTGTCTATCCGCAGACCACTCCTCTAAACGCACACCAAAACCAGCTAACCGCACCCCGATCAATGCTAGCCCATCACAAGACACCTCGGGTACCAGCTATCGGGGGAGGTCCCACCCGACGGGTACGGGGTTGTACACAATCCCCGCTCTTTGCGAGCGTGTCCCACGCTCGGAAAGAAATGTCCAACCCCAAGTATCCGGCGGGTGGGAGCCGACCCGGAAAAAAAATTATGGTATATTATCATATGGATGATGATTCTTCTCTTTTTTTGTACTCATATTTGTTCTGCTGTGATAACCTTTCCCTTTGTTGCCTTTAAATGATCAATTTTGGTTGTCAACAACCTTGGTTAAACACTATGCCTTCTTTTTATGGTAAAAACATTATGCCCTTCATGTTCTCCAAATGTCATGCAACTTAATGTCTATCAGCAAGCAAACTCATAATTCAGATTGCGGTTATTTTTACTATTGCATATCGTGTTATTCAGGAATGGGCCTCAGGGATGATTGACAGTGCTGAGGAAAAGAATGCTCACTTTTATCTATAATGATTACATAAACAATCATGCATTGAAAATTTAAAATGAATCTGATTTTGTTTCTAAAACTAATCAAATAATGTGGTGTCATTGTAGGATTCATTATCTTAAGCTTCTGTTTTCAAAACTATTTTTAAAGAGCTTCGATTGTCAGTGAAAACTATCAATTTATCAAGCATAATTGATCCCTTATATGTTAAAGCATTATATTGAATCTCATCCTTTCTCAAACTGTCATCCGAGAGGTTTACCCGCTCTGCCGGTTAGATGAGAGCCCGAAAAGCGAAACCATCTCGGAGCCGAAACCAAAGAGCCTCCACGAGAGGTCAACCTGCCATTATAAAGAACTTGTCACCTTGCCAGCCTCTCCGCGAGATCAACCTGACCCACCGGCTAGTGAGAGCCCGACAGCGGGACCGTCCGGGGCAATCCAGGATAAAAGAAACTGTCACCTTGCCAGCCTCTCCGCGAGATCAACCTGACCCACCGGCTAGTGAGAGCCCGACAGCGGGATCGTCCGGGGCAATCCAGCATAAAAGAACCTGTCACCTTGCCAGCCTCTCCGCGAGATCAACCTGACCCACCGGCTAGTGAGAGCCCGGCAGCGGGATCGTCCGGGGCAATCCAGCATAAAAGAAACTGTCACCTTGCCAGCCTCTCCGCGAGATCAACCTGACCCACCGGCTAGTGAGAGCCCGGCAGCGGGATCGTCCGGGGCAATCCAGCATAAAAGAACCTGTCACCTTGCCAGCCTCTCTGCGAGATCAGCCTGACCCACCGGCTAGTGAGAGCCCGGCAGCGGGATCGTCCGGGGCAATCCAGAATAAAAGAACCTGTCACCTTTGTACAACCCGTATTCGCCGAGTGGGTCCCACAGGACAACTGGCGAGACCTAAGCCAGTCAGATCATTCGCCCCGGCTCAGACAGGTGAAAATGCCCCCAGGTTAGTGGGGGTAAGCTGCAGGAGAGAAGGAGCTAGGCGAGTGGTGCCCTCACGGACCACTCGCCCGGAAGCGTGGGCATTCGCCCAGCTAAGCGGGTGCCCAGCGGGTGGTGCCCTCACGGACCACTCGCCCAAAAGGCTTTGAGGGGGAAATGACCATAAGACCCCTTGTGGGCTGCAAATAGCCCTTCGGAACAGCGGAGTTAGGCTATTAGCAGACCAATTTGGGGTGCGGTTAGTAAAACTAAAAGGCGGATTCATGTTATTTGCAGACCAGCCTAGAAAAATCTATAAATAGACCTTTAAGGGCACCTTGGAGGAGATCCGATTTTAGAGAATCCTCTCCTCCAGGCTAGTTTCTGGTCGGCTGCTAAGGCCCTCCAAGGTGCCCGGTTGAGCTCTGGTTAGGGAGGGGAAGCTCTCTAAGATCTTCCGGGTGTGTGGCGGGACCTCCTCGCTTCATCCTTGGGTCTATTCCTATTCTCACATCCACCATCAAGAGAGTCTAGTGAGGGAGAAATAAGCATCGGCTACACCCCCAGTGGGTCCGAACTCAAGAGACCGGTTGCCGGTTTCAACATTTTTGGTGCAGTGAGCGTGGACCGTAGCCGGTGAAGGAAAATCTCAAGCTAGGTTCGATGACAGGAGATGGGGGAAATGGTTCTGACTCAGGCCACTCGCAGCCGCCAGCAACAGGGGAGTTGTTGGAGATGTTTGAGAAGTTCAAGCGAGAAGTCCTGCAGACAGTTCTCGCAGGGCGGAGCGAGTGCGAGACCCCGGCAGTCCCCGTGGTTCCGCCCCTGCAGATCGGCGAGAACGCATCGGGGCAGCGGCTGGGGAAGGAGGTGCCGGCAGAAGGCAGTGCGCGAGATCTCCCCGGGCGGCAGCTGTTCAGCTGCCCGGCGAGTGCTGAGGTGTGCGAGCTGGCTCCGCGCGAGAGGACCATTCGCCGAGCAGGGGAAGGGAGCCCCTTTTGCGAGATGATCCTCTCGGCCCCAGTGCCAGAGGGGTTTCGAGGGCCGGAGATGTCCTACTACACCGGCAAGGAGGACCCAGTCGTACACCTGCAGTGGTTTGAAGACATGACATCAATCCTTCCCATGTCGGATGCTTTTCAATGCCGACTTTTCGCAACCACCCTGAAGGAGAAAGCATGGGACTGGTTCCACCAGCTTCCCGCAGGTTCCATCTACGCGTTCGATGATCTGCGCCGAGGCTTTCGGCTGCGCTTCTCGACGTCAAAAAAGAGGAAGAAGGATGCGGAGGCTCTCTTTAAGATCAGGCAAAGGGAGGGTGAATCCCTGGCACATTACGTTGATAGGTTCCAGGAGGAGATACACTTTGTGCAGGAGGTGCCGGGATTCGCCCTCAAGATGGCGTTCATCGTAGGGTTGCGAGAAGGGTTCTTCAAGATGGACCTGAAGAGAAGGCCTCCTTCGTCCTTTGAGGAGTTGATGGAGCGAGCAGCAGAGGAGATTGAAGGGGAGGCGGCCAACCCGGAGTTCTACAAGAGGTTGGCGAAGATGAGCGAGCCCGAGGTGAGGCAGCAAGAAGGAAGAAGGCGAGAAGAACCCAGGGGTCAGGGGTTCGAAAGACCGCCTCGGAATTGGGGGAATCAAGAGCCCAACAACAGGTTGGGCTGGAGGCACCGGGAAGGACCAGCGAGAGGTCAGGAAGGGAGGTATCAAGGAAGAGAGGCGGGAGGAATAAATCCGGGGTAGAGGCAAGGTCCCAGACCCCCTCACCCCCCAAGGGAGCAAGTTATGGCAGTAGGTCGAGGAAGAGGAGGTAGAGGAGCAAGAGGAGGGAGAGGAAGAGCAGGAAGAGGGGACAGGGTGGCGTTGCCCTATTGTGACTTTCACCAGGAAGAAGGTCACGCGACCGCCACCTGCCCAGAATTCTTGGAGATGAGAGGGAGAGGTCAGCCACGGCGGCAGCAGGCCAGGATCGAGGAAGTGCTCCCAGAGGCGGAAGAGGACCGATGCGAGGACAGGGCGGATACAGGAGCCAGGGGGAATCTGGGTGATTCATGGTGGGGTTGGGATAGAAGCCTCTCGCAAAAGGAGCTTCCAGGCGATGTTCCGGAGAGACGTCGCATCAACTTCCCAGACCCTACCCCCCACAGAGAAGCTCACCTTCTCCTCGGAAGATATGCCCGATTATGAGGACCCGTTCTGCGACGCCCTGGTGATCCAGACGGCGATAGAAAACTTCACGGTCTCCCGGATCCTGGTGGACAATGGGAGCTCGGTGAATGTTGTCTTCAAGAAGGCTTTCGATGCGATGGAGGTGGAGAAGAAGAGGGTGCAGGCCTCTGATGGGCCGCTATTCGGTTTCTCAGGAGAAAGAAAGGAGGTTGAGGGATGCGTCGGCCTCCAGGTAACGTTAGGGGGAGTCCCAAGGAACTGCCGGTTCGTCATCGTTGACGCTCCGAGCAGCTACAATGCCATATTTGGGCGCCCCCTCATCAGTGCCTTCCGATGTGTGCCCTCATCATACCACCAGTGCTTGAAATTCCATAGTGGAGGAGTCCAGATCCGAATCCGGGGAGATGCAAAGGTGGTCAGGCAGTGCTATGTGACTGCCGTCAACACCATCTCTTGGATGGCGGAGGCTGAGAAGATGGATGAAGAGATGAGGAGGCCGGAGGGGCCAGGAAAAGGAGTAGAGAAGAGGGGAGAAGGGGGAGAGGGCAGTGCCCGAGGAAAGGAGATGGAGGTAGCTCAGGAGGAGCAGGTCGAACCAATGGAGGAAGAAGGTGCGGCAGAGGAGAAGGCTAGGGTAGAAGGGCGAGAAGCGAGGGGCAGATGGGAAGAGCCGGCCCGGCTTGAGGCGGCAGAGGAAGTAGTGGAGATGGAGGTTCTCACCCGGGGAGGAAGGGTGGAGAAGGTGCGTGTCAGCGGGGGCCTCAGCTCGGAGGACATGGTAAGGATGCTGGAGTGCATTCCGAAGAACGTGGACATCTTCGCATAGAGCGCGGCAGACATGCCAGGCATCGAGGCGGACGTGGCTTGCCATCATCTCAACCTTGAACCAGGAACCCGCCCCACCCGGCAGAAGAGGAGGGCCTTCGCCGACAAGCTCGAAGAACCGATCCGCGAGGAAGTGGCTAAGCTCCTTGAAGCAGATTTTGTATCGGAGATCCAGTATCCAGGCTGGGTCTCCAATGTCGTCATGGTAAAAAAGGCGATGGTCGCTGGCGTATGTGTATTGACTTTTCTTTATTAAACAAAGCCTGCCCTAAGGATTGCTATCCCCTGCCTCGGATCGACGCGCTGGTTGATTCAGCCGTCGGTTTTTCTGTGATGAGTTTTTTGGATGCTTTTTCAGGTTATCACCAGATCAGGATGCACCCCCCCCCCCCCCCCCCCCCCGGATATCAAAGATCTCTCTTTCATCACCCGGGAGGGGTGCTACTGCTATAAGATGATGCCCTTTGGGCTGAAAAATGCAGGAGCAACCTACCAAAAGATGATGGACCGGGTCTTTAAGGAACAAAGGGGAAGGAACTTGGAAGTCTACGTGGATGACCTCATGGTGAAAAGCAAGAACGCGAGCTCTCACATCCAGGACCTCGAGGAGACCTTCGCTACCCTGCGCAAGTACAAGATGCGCCTGAACCCCCTGAAGTGTGTGTTCGGGACCAGCAAGGGGAAGTTCCTGGGACACCTTCTCACCCCTTTGGGGGTAGAACCTAACCCGGACAAGGTCAAAGCCATAATGGAGTTGGGATCGCCTCGGAATGCCAAGGAGGTTCAGCGCTTGACAGGAAGGCTCGCGGGGTTGAGCAGGTTTCTCTCCCGGGCCGGGGAGAAATGCTCCCCCTTCTTCAAAACGTTACGAGTCAACCAGAAATTCAAATGGACAAAGGAATGCGAGGAGGCCTTCCAGGCCTTGAAGGGTCAGCTCACCAAGGCTCCGCTACTCCAAGGTCCCAAGGAGGGGGAAGATCTATCCCTATATCTCGGAGTCGGGACTGAGGCTGTAAGCTCCGTCCTGGTCCGGGAAGAAGGCAAGAAGCAGCTGCCTATCTATTACGTGAGTAGGGTCCTGAGGGAGGCGGAGCTCAGATACCCGATCTTGGAGAAGTTGGCCTTTGCTCTGGTCGTCGCAGCAAGAAAACTCAGGCCATACTTCCAGGCCCATTCAATTCAAGTAGTAACGGACCACCCTCTTCGCCAGATCTTCGAAGGGGTAGAGCATTCGGGGAGGCTAGCGAAGTGGTCGATAGAACTCAGCGAGTTCAATATCACCTTCGTCCCTCGGCTATCCATGAAGGCACAGGTGGTGGCGGATTTCATGGCAGATTATGTGACCGAGATGGAGGAGGATGGAGCCCCTCGACATGTTCCGTGGAAGCTGCTGGTGGACGGGTCTTCAGGCAAGAATTCTCTCGGAGGAGGGGTGGTGTTGGAGAGCCCCCATGGGGTAAAGATCGAGCAGACGCTGGTAATACATTTTCCAATCACCAACAACCAGGCGGAGTATGAGGCGGTGATCGCCGGCCTGCGGCTGGCCCAGGAGCTCGGGGTCCATGATGTGGAGGTTCTCACCGACTCAATGATAATAGCCTCTCAGATCAAGAGGGAGTTCGAGACGAGGGAACCTATACTCATAAGATACTTAGCCAAAGTGAGAAGCCTCATTGGAGCGTTCAAGACTTTCTCCATCAGGCACATCCCTCGGGAGGAGAGCGCCCAGGCGGATCGCTTGGCCAAGGCCGGTCCCCGAGCCGGAGGAACCCTAACATATCTATTCCGCCCTTCGATCGAGGAAGGGGAACTCATGGAAATAGAGCAGCGGCCCTCTTGGAAGGATCCCTTCGTTACCTTCCTTGCAACAGGGAAATTCCCGGAGGATGTTCCGGACCAAAGGCGCTTCCGGTACAAGTCCGCCTACTACGTGCTCCATGAGGGGGATCTGTATCGGAAGACCCTCTTGGGCCTCTTGTCCCGGTGCATCTCGGAAGATGAAGTCCCGAGGATCTTGGAAGAAGTTCACTCCGGCGAGTGCGGCAGCCACTCGGGGAGCAGGATGTTGGAGGCAAGAATAATGAGGCAGGGATACTTTTGGCCAACCCTAAGCAAAGACGCGGCCACCTTCGCCAAGAAATGCCATAAGTGCTAGATGTTCGCCCCGCTTCAGCTCATGCCCGCTCAGAGGCTAAGGAGTATCACGGCACCCTGGCCATTTGCCAAATGGGGGATGGATCTGGTAGGACCCTTCCCCCAGGCTAGTGGGCAGAGGAGGTTTCTCTTAGTCATGATCGACTACTTCTCAAAGTGGTTGGAGGTCAAGGCGCTGGCTAAGGTCACCTCCCAGGTGGTCCGCAACTTCATATGGGGGGAGATCATCTGTCGGCATGGTCTTCCGCAAGCCATAGTCACGGACAACGGTCCACAGTTCGCAAGCGAGGAGTTCATCAGTTTCTGCGGCCAGTTGGGGATAGACCTCAGGTTTGCATCCGTCCACCATCTCAGGAGCAACGGGCAGGTGGAGGCGGCAAACAAGATTATCGTGAACTTGCTCAAGAAGAAGGTGGAAAATCTTAAGGGCAATTGGGTGGAGCAGCTCCCCTCGGTCCTGTGGGCTTTAAGAACCACCCCCAACACCGCCACTGGAGAGACCCCTTTCAAGCTCTCTCACGGCTGCGAGGCCGTCATTCCCATAGAGTTCGAAGTCATGACGCCACGGGTAAAGGCCGCCACGAATGGAGAGGAAGATTGGAGAGCTGGGAACGAAGAGGAGTTGCGGCTCTCCCTCGACCTCATCGAAGAAGCCCGGGATCTAGTAGCCATTCGCCAAGAAGAGGTCAAGCGGCGGATGGCCAAGTACTTCGACAAGCACATCAGGGTCAAGCAGTTCGAAAAAGGGGACCTAGTGCTCAAGAAGGTTGACGCGGCCGGGAGGTCTGCCGCAGTGGGAAAACTTAATCCCAACTGGGAAAGTCCCTATGTCGTGGAGGAAGCGCTAAAGTCCGGGGGGTATCGCCTTCAGAACGTGGAGGGCCAACCCCTCAGCCACACCTGGAGCGGTGACGATCTTAAACGTTTATATCCCTGAAACTATGTAATGAAAATGTTTTGAAATATGAATTTTTGTTTAACATGTGTTTGAGATCGATACTGCAGCTTGTAGGAAAAACTCCGAAAGCTCCAAAGATGGCCCCGAGCGGACCCGCTGTCTAGGCTCTCATCTAGCTGGCAGGTCCGAAGGCTCACTCGGTGGCAGGTTCTATGTTGAAGGAAAAATGGCCCCGAGCAGACCCGCTGTCCAGGCTCTCATCTAGCTGGCAGGTCCGAAGGCTCACTCGGTGGCAGGTTTTATGTTGAAGGAAAAATGGCCCCGAGCAGACCCGCTGTCCAGGCTCTCATCTAGCTGGCAGGTCTGAAGGCTCACTCGGTGGCAGGTTCTATGTTGAAGGAAAAATGGCCCCGAGCAGACCCGCTGTCCAGGCTCTCATCTAGCTGGCAGGTCCGAAGGCTCACTCGGTGGCAGGTTCTATGTTGAAGGAAAAATGGCCCCGAGCAGACCCGCTGTCCAGGCTCTCATCTAGCTGGCAGGTCCGAAGGCTCACTCGATGGCAGGTTCTATGTTGAAGGAAAAATGGCCCCGAGCAGACCCGCTGTCCAGGCTCTCATCTAGCTGGCAGGTCCGAAGGCTCACTCGGTGGCGGGTTCTATGTTGAAGGAAAAATGGCCCCGAGCAGACCCGCTGTCCAGGCTCTCATCTAGCTGGCATGTCTGAAGGCTCACTCGGTGGCGGGTTCTATGTTGAAGGAAAAATGGCCCCAAGCAGACCCACTGTCCAGGCTCTCATCTAGCTGGCAGGTCCGAAGGCTCACTCGGTGGCGGGTTCTATGTTGAAGGAAAAATGGCCCCGAGCAGACCCGCTGTCCAGGCTCTCATCTAGCTGGCAGGTCCGAAGGCTCACTCGGTGGCAGGTTCTATGTTGAAGGAAAAATGGCCCCGAGCAGACCCGCTGTCCAGGCTCTCATCTAGCTGGCAGGTTCTATGTTGAAGGAAAAATGGCCCCGAGCAGACCCGCTGTCCAGACTCTCATCTAGCTGGCAGGTCCGAAGGCTCACTCGGTGGCAGGTTCTATGTTGAAGGAAAAATGGCCCCGAGCAGACCCGCTATCTAGGCTCTCATCTAGCTGATAGGTCCGAAGGCTCACTCGGTGGCAGGTTCTAAATTCTCAAGGAGTGACCTCAAGAGCACTCACATAGACCACGCGCCGGAACGGTGATCTCACCTCCCTTTCATAACTACCTAAACGCAGCCCCGTGATGCGCGAATGGTCCAAAGGCTCACTCGGTAGCGGGAAGTCGAAAAGAGCGATGCATCCTAGGTCGTCAACGAGCAGCGGCGAATGGTCAAGACAGTTACACTACGACCTAGCGTCCTAATGAGCCTAGCGAGATATAGCGGTGAATGAGAAAAAATTAAGATAGCACAAAAATTGTAATCAATATATATCTTTCAAGGGGACTCGCCCAGTTCATGATTACATCCAAAAATGAAGAATAAAAAGAAAACAAAAGAAAAAATATACAAAGGGCCCATCTCATGGATCGGCAGGCTTCTCGCCAGAAGATCCATCGCTTTCGCTCGAATCCGGTAGGAGGGCATCTTCTCGCGGCTCGTCGTCCTCATCTTCCGGGAAGGGGATCGGAATGTAGAGCTCGGGGACGACCTGTCGGGCAGAGAGGCATTCGGCCTCCTCCTTCAGGTACCCAGCCTGCCGCAGCACCTGCAGCGCGTGCTTTACGGCGCTTTGAACATTCTCCTGCATCAGCTGCTCTAGCTCATGGTGGGGATAAAAGTTCCCCCTGCTTCCTGAGGCAAGTGCCAAGGCATCGGCTTCTCGCGCCTGCTGGACCTCGGCCTTAGCCAGCCGGACTTCCTCCTCAAGATTGCCCACTCGCGCGCGAAGCATCTCGGCGATCATAGCGTCCTGAGAAAACGAAGATGGTGAGAAGAAAGTGCGGCAATCATCAACGGTCATTCGCGGGGAGGAGGGAGGAGGGAAATATACCTCTCTGACGGGACGGCTGGCGAGAAGGGCTTCGGCAGCTGCCAACTTCGTCTTGAGTTCCTGCGCCTCGGCCGAAACAAGGGCCCTGGTCTCCTCGATCTTGGCCAGACTCCGCGACAGACTGATGCTCCGGCGCGAAGACATGTGCGCGAGCTCAAGGGCCCGCAGTAGGGCTCGGGCGGTCTCGTGGGCGAGGACTTGAGTCTTCTCGGCATCAAAGACCTCGGCATCGTCACGACCATAGAGGGCATACGCCATGGCGTAGGCCTCGCCGGTAGCAACGTCGCTCTCTATCCAAGTCGAATGGAGGGTGGAGAGCGAGACCTAGTTAATGTTTCTGTCCCACTTCACTAGAGGAGCCCCCGAGGGATCCACGTACTTCTCGCCATTTGCGAAGTTCCGGTGGACCCTGGGCAGCGGAGGCGGTGGCAGCGACGATCTCACCTGGATCCCAGTCCCGTCTGGCACACCCGACCCCAAGGTTTGGGCCGGCGCATCTGTCCCCTGGGTTAGGGCCGGCGCGCCCGTCCCCAGGGTTTGGGTCGGAGCACTCGCCCCTAGGGTCTCGCCCAAGATCCCCTTCCCCTTGGCGGAAGGACTTTTCGGCTTCTTGGAGGAAGAGGAAGTGAGCGCCCCGGGTTTTCGTTTCCGACCGCTAGGTTTGGAGGAGGAAGGTTCCTCCCGGCAGGCATCCGCGGCCGCCTGTGCAAAGGATACGGAAACCCCAGGAGGTCGCGGCGGGTGAAGGGGAAATTACGCACACCTGCATAAGAACGCGAATGGTTTAGCGAATGATGTAAGATCCACCAAGCTGAAACGAATGCAGAAGGTCTCGAAAACTTACCCTCACCCTGCGGAATGGGCGGGAGCGAGTTGACATTTCGCGGGAGATGGACGAGGTCCATCCCGTGCTGAAGGATGTATTGGTGCAGCTTAGCCTCGTGCCCCCCTAAGGTCGGGGGGCGAAAGGTCGACTCCTCCTCCTGCACCGGGGCGAGAAGGGTATTCCCAAGGCTCCCGCCGACGAAGATGAAGCGGCGAACCCAGTCATGGTTCTTGTTCGGGAGACCGTAGTGTTTGAGAGGGTTTTGACCCGAGAAGAAGGAGATGCCGTGTGAGCAGCGGAAGGTGTACAGTTTGCGGAAGACGGGTAGCGAGAACTCGATCCCCTCTTCTCGCAGGTAGCACGCGTACCCGACCAGCATGGCGATGGAGTTGGGATTGAGCTGGTCGGGCACAACCCCGTAGTACCAGAAAGTCTGGCGGAGTTTCGACCAGATGGAAGGCGAAACCCCACCTTGAAGTGCTCTAGCGGGATCGCGAGAGCACATGGCGAGATGGAGTTTAGACGCTCCTCCGGCCCGGGCTTTCGCGCCTCGAACGCCGGCGGAACGTAGTCAGCAACTGCGGTCAAGAAGGCCTCCTCGGAGAGGTCGCAGGAGTCGAAGACATGATTGACGAATGCACTGGCACACATGGCCCTACCTTCAGCGTCGCAACCCATTTCGCGAATGCTGGAGAAGACGAAAGCAGCAGAGAAGAGAGAAGCGCGAGGAGAGAGAGGGAGCGGATGGCAAGGTAATTAATATGGTGGTTTAACGGCCTATTTATAGAAGAACTAAAGGACGCTTGGGCTTTCGAGGCAGCGGGTGTGCGGATAGCAATCGCGCCTTCCCGACGCCTCGAAACCCGGGCCGGTCCCTCTCAACCATTAATGGCGAATGCCCAGTGGCTATCCGCTCGACGGCCACGCGAAAGAGTTGTGAAAACATTCGGCAATATCATATCATTCAGCATGCTCAAGCAAGCTGCGAGAAATATAAACGAAAATAGAAATAAAGCACTCGCCAAGCACAGAATGTAAAATTATTACGGGTGTAAATATAGTCCAGTATCCTCAGCACCATAAATAGAATAAAAGGAAAAATACAAAGGAGGCGAATGAAGACCAGACTAGCGCTCCTCCCAGTACCACCGACCATGCCCTCGCGGCCCAGCCTCCGGAGGCATTCGCAGGCGATAATACGCGAGCATGGAGGTGATCTCGTGAGACGCCAGCTGAAGATGATCCCGGGCTCGCGCAGCGTGCCTCCCAGGAGAAAGCTCCCCTCCTTCACCTCCCAGGCGCTCCACCGCCGCGAGAAGGCGCAAATAGTCCTTCTGAAGATCCTTCAGCTCGCGCGTGACCTCCATCCGCACATCATCCACCTGGCCGGCGATATTCCGTTGAATATGGATAAGCTTCCCCAAGACCTCCGTGATTCGCTCCTTCAGGGTCGCATGATCTGAGGAGTCGCCGAGGAAGTCAGGGAGATCCCCGGGAGAGGGGAGAGGCGAGAGCATTCCGTTTTCCCCCTCGTGGTAGGACCCAAAGGGAGAGGCTTCCCGATAGCCTGCGAGATCATAGGCTGGTCAGTCGCGTTAAACAAAGCGAATGCGCTAAATGCAGCAGAGGTCGCTAACCTAGTGAGGGTCCCCATGATCGAGGGGACGAGACGAATGGGGTGCGTTTTAAACAAACCGGCGGGAGGTAGGACCTTTCCCTTTCCAGGACGGTAGGGCTGTGAAGAAGGAGCTAGAGCATCCGCAGGATCATCCGCACAGTCCTGTTGACCGGGTCCCTTCTCGGGAGACACCCTCGGCTCATCCGCAAGCACGGAAGGATTCAGTCGAGCAGGGGAGCTCGGAGGAATGAAGTCCCGCGACGAAAGGTCGGGGCCGAGAGCTACGAAAAATAGTGGTCAGTGACGAGCAGTATGAAGGACGAATCAAGAGGGTTCACAACTTACCAGACTGCAATGTGGTCTCGCCCGGAGGGGGGGAGGAGCAAGGTCCAGGTCTGGAGGAGGCCTCTCGTTCGCGAGAGGTGGCACCGCGGCACTGCCCGAGACTGCCCCGTGGCCGGCCTCAGGCACCGAAATCCCCTGCGAACGGCCAGAGCGAACACAGGATAGGGGACAGGAACCAAACAGAAAGACAGGAGGAATCCTCATACCTGCATCCCGGGGTCCGGAGGATTCCTCGCCAGAGGAGTTTTCGCCGGAGGGGTATTCGCCGGAGGGGTATTCGCCGGAGGGGTATTCGTCGGAGGGGTATTCGCCGGAGGGGTATTCGCCGGAGGAGTTTTCGCCGGAGATGTATTCGCCGGAGGAGTATTCACCGGAGACTCCGAGGCGGTCTCGCCTCTTTGGCGATTCAGCCGAATCGCCTCGGCTCGACGCGAGACGTAGGGGGCACTCTGATCCCGTTTAGACATATGCCAGGGAGCAAATTTGGCAGCCTTAAGGGGCGGTTACACTTTGGGCCGCAACCAGGCGCTCGATCATCTCCTGCGAGAGGGGTCTCGCGGAAGGTTTGTGGGAAGACATTGATATCGGCGAAAGGCCAAGGGAGAGAAGAAGCTCCGAATCGAGGAATGAAAGCGTTCCAGAAAAATCCGACATGAAGAGATATATATAGGGCAACGGTGGGACCCACAGAATCTTATGGGACCAGTCAGCCAGCACTCACCAAATACCGGGTTGGACTGTTCTTTCCGAGCCCAGGAACCGCTCGCAAAGAGCGGGGATTGTGTACAACCCGTATTCGCCGAGTGGGTCCCACAGGCCAACTGGCGAGACCTAAGCCAGTCAGATCATTCGCCCCGGCTCAGACAGGTGAAAATGCCCCCGGGTTAGTGGGGGTAAGCTGCAGGAGAGAAGGAGCTAGGCGAGTGGTGCCCTCACGGACCACTCGCCCGGAAGCGTGGGCATTCACCCAGCTAAGCGGGTCCCCAGCGGGTGGTGCCCTCACGGTCCACTCGCCCAAAATGCTTTGAGGGGGAAATGACCATAATACCCCTTGTGGGCTGCAAATAGCCCTTCGGAACAGCGGAGTTAGGCTATTAGCAGACCAATTTGGGGTGCGATTAGTAAAACTAAAAGGTGGATTCATGTTATTTGCAGACCAGCCTAGAAAAATCTATAAATAGACCTTTAAGGGCACCTTGGAGGAGATCCGATTTTAGAGAATCCTCTCCTCCAGGCTAGTTTCTGGTCAGCTGCTAAGGCCCTCCAAGGTGCCCGGTTGAGCTCTGGTTAGGGAGGGGAAGCTCTCTAAGATCTTCCGGGTGTGTGGCGGGACCTCCTCGCTTCAGCCTTGGGTCTATTCTTATTCTCACATCCACCATCAAGAGAGTCTAGTGAGGGAGAAATAAGCATCGGCTACACCCCCAGTGGGTCCGAACTCAAGAGACCGGTTGCCAGTTTCAACAACCTTGCCAGCCTCTCCGCGAGATCAACCTGACCCACCGGCTAGTGAGAGCCCGGCAGCGGGATCGTCCGGGTCAATCCAGCATAAAAGAACCTATCAACCTCGCCAGCCTCTCCGCGAGATCAACCTGACCCACCGGCTAGTGAGAGCCCGGCAGCGGGATCATCCGGGGCAATCCAGCATAAAAGAACCTGTCACCTTGCCAGCCTCTCCGCGAGATCAACCTGACCCACCGGCTAGTGAGAGCCCGACAGCGGGATCGTCCGGGGCAATCCAGCATAAAAGAACCTGTCACCTGCTCAGAAAAGACCTCAGAATATATGCATGGATAATGAAACGCACAACAAGTTGGTTACAAAAATTTTCACGGATAGAATCTTTTCAAGTCGTCCACACTCCTGCCTCGGCCGAGAGGTAACCCTTCCACATCCTGGTAGTGATACCCTCCCGACTTGAGCACTTCACTTACAACGTAAGGCCCCTCCTAGTTGGGCTCTAGTTTACCTAAAGCGGCTCCTCTCCCTACCGCATATACCTTCTTCAGGACCAAGTCCCCCTTTTCGAACTGCTTTACCCGGACGTGGTGATCAAAATACTTGGCCATCCGCCTCTTGATTTCCTCCTGGCGAATGGTGACCAGGTCCCGGAGCTCCTCCATGTTAATATCCTCACCTGGTGATGAGATGGTATAAAGTATGATTCTCCCTCACGAATGTGACATCCGCATAGACATGATTTCTTAGATGGATAATGGTGATTTTATAACATTGTTTGAGCGGAAAGATATCCTAGAAACATACTTTATAGTCCTGTGATTCAATTTCTCCACATTAGGATTATGATAATGAACAAAAGGACTAAAACTTCTAGGATAGACATTTGGTTGCATACTCATATGACATTTAAAACCCAAAATTCTAGATGGAAGATCATTCGTAAGATGAGTAGTAATGATGGCTTCCCCAATATGATTTAGACACATGAAAGTAGAAAGTCAGTCTTGGAAATAATCTTTGATACCTAAACTTTGTATTTTACAACCAAAGTGACTTTAGATCATAACAATTTGTAAGAATTATGCCAACAAAAATATATAGGTTTAAGAAAAATCGAAGTGACCCTGATGCTACTATCACTAAATGATACAAACCAACGAGCTCCACTTACATTTGAGTATTAGATGACCCCAGAATGTCTCTGAACTAAATGAAAAGGGATAAATCTTATTTTATTGCTAATAAAAAATGTAATATGTTTATACAATTATACTTAGCATGCTCACACACAACAATAACAACACTCAAGCCTTTATCCCACTATAGCGGGGTTTGCTACATGGATCTTTCGTCGACATTGTGTCCTATCTTTAGTCATAACCTCACTAATGCTCAAGTGCATCGTGTCTTGCCGTATAGTTTCATTCCAAGTCTTTATTGGTCTACCCCTCCCTTGGTTATCATGTGATGCCTAACTGGTGCCTCTAATGGTTCCCTTTGCACATGATCGAACCATCTTAGTAGAACTTCTCACGTCTTCCCGCGGGTGTCAGCGCATGGCCCTGGTCGTCACTTAGTTCCCCTTCTCTAGTCATGACGTTCGCTTGAGTTATTCTGTGCTAGTCACTCTCCACGCTCACCGCACCATAAATGTTGAAACCGATATCTCGGTCTCTGTGGAGTTCGGGGTCCCAAAAAAGGGGTGACCGCGCACTTACTACGCTCAAGTAAACGATCTAGACACAAGACTAGGAACTCGAAGAACAGATACAAGGTCTCAGTGTGGAGGTCGCACCGCACACCCGGAAGACTAACTAACTCTTCCCCTCCTAAGCCAATGGCTGAGCTAAGGCACCTTTGGAGGGCTCTCTTGGCCGGCCAAAATCTCAGAGCCGACCCTTTTCTCTCCATAGGTGCACCTCCCTGGATCTATATAAAGCCTTTTTTGCCCGGTCGACCAATATCGTACTCCCGCCTAATAGTTTTACTATACACAGACCAAATGGGGCTACCAACAGCGTGACTCCGCTGTTCCGGGAGACTATTAGTGGACCCTCAGGGGGTTTCCAAATAGGTTTCCCTCTGGGCCCCCACTATGTGAGGGGTCCACGAGGACTTTACTTGACTACGATATAAAATATAAATAAAATACAAGCATCACAGATTACAGGGATATAAATTCCATACTTCGGCACGCAGGCCGGCAATATAAATAAATAAGGCCTTCTCGGGTCGGCACAACCTTGGGCTTAAACCCACTATTTCCCGCTTTGCTCTGCAACCCCTGTACGTCAACGTCCTGCCAAGCGGTGGCAAGCTGAACGTCGATCTGCTATGACAGGCCAAAGCCTATCGACCCTACCCCCTTTTTTGGGGTGGCAATATTTCGCACCTACAAGCAAGTAGTATACAACTTCCTCGGAGTCTTCTCCCGGAACCCCAGAACATCACCAATCCAGATTGACATATCCGGATGGGCTTCACACAGCATGCCTAAATCCGTACTAGTGCTTCCGGACACTAATGCAATTACAGGCGGGGACGTACACGTCGACCCGACGGAGAGCTCCATTCTTCCACCCGTTGGTGGAGAAGGGCTTCCATGCAATCATGATAAATTAGGGCTTCACCTGCCCTAGGAGAAATTTCGTTACCCTTGAAGCGTGCTTTGGAACCATGGCAACGGTGGTAGCAGTTTCCCCTGGGCGATTTGCACTTCCAAAACAATTTTCCACAGAGATCCTCGGCACGACCTTTACCCGGCAAGGGCTGATTTCAGCAAGGATGGATCTCAATAGAAACCACGACGACAACCCACTTTCTTCACGGTCGGCACACACGAGGAGTGGGAGGGAGGAAGCTTCTTCCCTCAGCTTGCGGTGGCCCTAGCACCCGAGAGGAAGGAGTCAGCTTCTCCTTCCAGCAGCAGAACAAGAAAGGGAGGAGGGGGTTTCGGGTCCTCCTTGCTCCAGGCCGACGGGGAGAGAGGAAGAGGGGGGATCGGGGGCTGATCCTCCTGCTCTAGGCGGCGACGGGAGAGGGAGTGAGGATGGGAGATGGGGCGTTGTCCTCCTTGCTGCAGGCCGACGGCGAGAGAGGGAGGAGGAAAGCTCGGGGGCGTCGTTTCCCTGCTACAGGCCGACGGGGAGAGAGAGGAGGAAGGGAGATCGGGGGTCCTCCTTTTGCTCACGGGCGGCAAGAGGGGGAAGGGCGACGGGGAGTGGGGGCGACGGCTGATGCCCTAGATGTGCGAAGAAGAGGGGGAGGGGCTCGGGTCCTGCGGCTGGGCTGAAGTGAGGAGAAGGTTTTAGGTTTTATAAAAAACCCTAGCCTAAATTGGCTATCCGCTGACCACTCCTCTAAACGCACACCAAAACCAGATAACAGCACCCCGATCAATGCTAGCCCATCACAAGACACCTCGGGTACCAGCTATCTGGGAAGGGTCTGTAAGACCCCCCCCCCCCCCCCCCCCCCTCCCCAAACTGAACCTGGTTCAGGGAGGGGGGATCTTACTGCCCAAGAATGACCACTTAGCGCTTTATGGGTGGCAACGTCCCACCCTTTTCAAGCAACGAGTGGTCTCCTTGTCAGGCACAAGAATCATAACATCACAACAGAATGCATAGCGGAAGCAATCGAAAGACATAAAAACAAGCACACAGCTTATATTCACATATTGGAACAGGGCCGAAGCCTAATGTTTACAACTACTACCTCGGGAGCTACATCGACGAAACAAAAGATCCTAGTCTAGTCCTATAATCTAGGACTCACGTCGCGGAAGATAGGGGGCGAGGCTGGGGTAATCGAACGGGCCATCTCCAAGGCTGGTATATCATCTTGTGGTGCGGGGGCCTCTTGCTGTCCCATCTCCTGTGATTGGTTATAAGAAATAACCGTTAGTCACAGAGCTAAGTAGAAAATACATCCCCTCCCCGGATCCATATCCAGGGGGAGGCTAAAGGACGGAAATAAAATAGCCGAAGCAAGGAAGAGAGTTAGCAGCAGGTAAACATATATATATATATCTACATATATATATATATATGGATAGGGTCTTCCGCCCTAATATCCGTAATCGCGCCGTATGGTAAATACGCAACACTATTTCGCGCATACACACACCCAGGTATTCAAACCTGTACGCACACAAAAAGACCCTGTGTCGACACAGTTTAAACCGCTTTATTTCGAGCAGGGGAGCTAACCCCACGGGCCTCACCGATGTGGCCGTCGGTGACAGTGGCCAGTCTTGCCACTTCTGAATGTAGTCGTACCGTATCACTCAGGCCCTCCTGTACAACTTGGTGTACCAACTGGATGTGAGCGACATCCGGCGAACCGATTTGTAGGCCGACCAGCGGAGGCAAAACTGCAGGTTTGGAGTGGTGATAACCCGCTGTGCACATCTCCCTGTCGCCATGAGTCGTCAACCCACCCGCACCGGTACGAACGGTCTGCGAGCGTGACCAACCCGCCACTTCCAAACAATCTTCACCCGCTTAATAATAAAACAAGCGCTTAAAGTACGTGGCAGATTACTCGACCCATCCCACAACCTCTGACCGGGAGGCTTAGCGGTATGAGGGCTCCTTGCTTGGGGCTAACCTGGGAGGAGAGACTCGACTCCGGGTTCTCCCCAACTAAGGCCTCGCAGAAGGGAGGATAAGCACCGCATTATAGCCACGACAGCGCTGCATTTAGTAAGTAAATTAGGCCGAAAGCAGGGGGCCATAACACTAAGCAGAGAAGTAAGCCGAAAGCAGAGGCCATGTTAAGCAGAAAAGTAGGCCGAAAGCGAGGCCATGTTAAGCAGAAAAGTAGGCCGAAAGCAGAGGCCATGTTAAGCAGAAAAGTAGGCCGAAAGTAGAGGCCATGTTAAGCAGAAAATTAGGCCGAAAGCAGAGGCCATAATGACAGGACCAGTGCGAGACTGGATTTAAATGAAAGTACAGAATGTAAATGCGGGGGACCAGTGCGAGACTGGATTTGAAGGAAACCACTGAATGTAAATGTGGGGGACCAGTGCGAGACTGGATTTAAACGAAAGTACAGAAATTAGTAAGCATATAAAAAGGGTTAGTAGTCCAATCACTCCATAAGAGGAGGCTTCATTCGTCGACTCCGTTCGTAGGAGGAGATTCTGCTCTTATTCTTTTGTCGCGAGTTCGTCCCTTTATTATTGCCGCGGCGGTATCGAGTTTCAGCGCCGCGCCGCGATTTCATTCCGATTTTGCGTTGATATTCCGAACTTAGTCGATTCTTTAGATCGATACGCGTAATCTTTATTAAGCGTTTAAAAAATATGCGTCGAGGGGACGCCGATTCATTTTGATGAATTTCGCTCTTTTTCGGGCGTTTATTTTCGCTTGTAAAAGCTTTTGGAGGACCAAAACCAGAGGTCACACCTCCCAACTTTGATAGTAGTTGAAAAATACCTTTAATTAGAGCCCATGATTTTTGGTGATTTTTGCGAACTTATTTGGGCGTTTATTTTCTTAAAATAAACTTTATAATGGGCTTTAAAAATATTAAATCTTTTCCTAAAATTCCCCAAAAATTACTGGAGGTGCCCCTTAGAGTGGGGTACATTTTCCATTTAGAAAGTTTCCCCTGAAAATGCCCCATTTGCCCTTAAAAAAATAAAGTGGGGGAGGGGCTGTTTTGGGGTGCGGATAGGGAAAGGGAGGAGGCGCGGGGTCTTGCACCTTGCGCCCTCCCGCGGCCCCCGCAGCGGATCCGCGGCGGATCCGCGGCGGATCCGCTGTGGGGGCGCATATGCTGAGGCGGGGGAAAGGCGGGAATTAAGGTGCGGGAGGCCGCCCGATCTCCTGGGGGAGATCGGACGGCTCCCGCCATCCCCGCCCGAAGGCGGCCCCAGCTGCCGCCGGGCAGCGGTCGGAGGGGCCGGCGCCGCCCCCGGTCGGTGCGCTGGGGGCCGGTGACTCCTCCGGTGGTGGTTCGGCGGCCTGCTGCCGCCGGCCACCGCCGGGGGAGGGCGAATAAGGAGACGGGAGGCGGGGGCGCGGCCTGCATGGGCCATGCAGGCCAGCCGCGCCGCCGCCTCCGCTGGGAGGGCACCGGCGCCACCCCCAGTCGGTGCGCCGGGGGTCGGCGGCCACCCCGGTGGTGGACCGGCGGCCTGGCGCCGCCGGACCCCACTGGGAACTTGAGCAGGAGGGGAGGGGGAGGCGCGGCGCAGCCTGCATGGGCCATGCAGCTGGCCGCGCCGCCGTCTCCTCGGGGAGGGACCTCCCTGCCGCCCATGGTCGGGGCGCCGGGGAGGGGGCAGACCTCCGGCGGGGGTCCGGCGGCCTGGCGCCGCCGGCCGACGCCGGGGGAGGGGTTTCAACCCTTACAGGAAAAAGAAGAGGGGGAGGCCACGGGTGCCGTCGGGGCTGCGTCCTCCGGCGGCCCGACCGCCTCCCCTGCGCTGGAGTCGAGGCCCCTGGGAGGGGGCCTACCTCCCCCAGCGCCACCACCGGCGCTGGGGAAGAGGGTTTCCACGGCCAGCTTTCTCCCCGAGCCTTGCAAGGCTCGGGGCGGCGGCCGGCGGCGCTCCGGCGATGGGGAGAGGGGTGGCCTTCTCCGGGAGGTAGGAAGGAGGAGGGGGAGAGTTCTACCTGGGGATGGGGGGCTCGGGTGTTGGAGGTGCGGTCGGCCATGAGGGAGGAGGGAGGTGTCGGCGGCTTGGGCTGGCTGGGCTTGCTCCGGCAGGGTGGAGGAGGAGGGGGTGGCTGAGTTTGCTGGCAGGGGGAGAGCTTGAGAGGGGGAGGGTGGTGTTCTGAAAGGAGGTGCTTGGCCCTCCTTTTATAGGAAGGGGGAGGTCTCCCCCCCCCCCCCCCCCCTCTCCTCCTTTTCCCCCACGTGGGGATAAGGGAGGGGAAGATATTTTCTCCCCCTCCCCTCCCTTCTCTCTCTCCTGCCCACTTTGCCCCAAATAGGGGCTGCCTATTCATGGGCAGCCCCCCTTTCTTGGGGGGGGGGGGGGGGGGGGGGGGGGGTTCTCTCTCCTCCCCCCCCCCCCCCCCCCCTTTTCTTTTCATTTCCCAATAAATTTCAAGCCGGGGGGGGGGGGGGGGGGGGGGGTTGACCGAGGTTAACCTAGGACGGGGTCTTCCATGATCCAGGGGTCCATTATGATTTGCCGGGGCTGATGCCGTGTTCGTGCACTTTATATTTCGTGCGCTGCACTGATGTGGTCTGCATAGCCCTAAAATGGCATACTCTCCATACGACCTTGAATCGAGGTGCAATGAATTCGGTTGCGCTCGTATTGTTCATACGAGTCTAACGGAACTGACGGGAGTAAATTCGGGGTTCGTGCGGTCACTTTTCATAATAATGAGGTAGTGGCGCGCTACGACACCCGAAATGGTCGTTTTCTCCAAACGACCTCAGATCGAAGTGCAACGAATTCCGTTGCGCTCGTATTGTTTATACGAGTCTAACGAAACTGATGGAAGTCAATTCGGGGTTCGTACGACCACTATTCATTATAATGAGGTAGTGGCGCGCTACGACACCCGAAATGGTCGTTTTTTCCAACGATCTCGGATCGCAGTGTAACGAATTCCGTTGCGCTTGTATTGTTCATACGAGTCTAACGGAACTGACGGAAGTCAATTCGGGGTTCGTACGGTCACTATTCATAATAATGAGGTAGTGGCGCGCAACGACACCCGAAATGGTCGTTTTCTCCAAACGACCTCAGATCGAAGTGCAACGAATTCCGTTGCGCTCGTATTGTTCATACGAGTCTAACGGAACTGACGTAAGTCAATTCGGGGTTCATACGGTCACTATTCATAATAATGAGGTAGTGGCGTGCTACGACACCCGAAATGGTCGTTTTCTCCAAACGATCTCGGATCGCAGTGCAACGAATTCCGTTGCGCTCGTATTGTTCATACGAGTCTAACGGAACTGACGGAATTCAATTCGGGGTTCATTTGGTCACTACACCCCAATGACTTAATTGCGGCGTGCAACATTACTTAAAATTGTAGTTTTCTACCGCTCGAGCCTACTTTTATTGGGCTCACTAGGGTCTAGTGGCCCAATAAAAGTCGGGATGTTACAATCCAATAAAAATAAAGGGATTTTCGTCCCCGAAAATTGGCCAAAGTAGGGGTTTAAAGGATATACCTGGGGGAAGAGTGCCGGGTATTTTTCTCGAACGAGCGTTTCTGGTTCCCAAGTAAACTCTTCGCGTCCACAGTTTGACCACAGGATCTTGACCATCGTGATGGTTTTGTTCCGCAGTTCTTTGATCTTGGAGTCCACTATCTTCACTGGTTCGAGTTGGACGGATCGGTCGGATTGTACTGATGTTGGTGGTGTGGGTAGATGCTGCTCCGGTTGGCGTAGAACATGTCTTAGCGAGGAGACATGAAATACGTCGTGAAGGTTTCCCAGTTCAGCTGGCAGAGCTAACCTATAAGCCACCGGGCCAACTCTTTCGATGACTTGATATGGGCCTAAATAGCGGGGGTCCAGCTTTTTATGCTTCTTTATTCGGGATATCCCGTGCATAGGCTTAATTTTCAAGAAAACCATATCTCCCGCGTTGAATTCCACCATCCAATGACGTGCATCATAATATTTGGCTTGACGACTCTGTGCCTCCAGCATACGTTCTTGAATCAACCTTATAGCTGTCGTGGTATCATCTATATAGGTGACTCCTAAAGCTTCGGGGTCCTCGTCCTGTGCCCATGATAGTGGTGTTCGACAACGTCTTCCGTAAAGGTCTTCGTAAGGTGCCATTTTGATGCTCGCCTGGAAGCTGTTATTGTATGAGAACTCTACTAAGGGCAGTAACTGCTCCCAAGGCTCGTTGTGTTCCACTATGCATAATCAGAGGAGGTCTTCCATCGTCCGGTTCGTCCTTTCCGTTTTCCCGTCGGTCTGGGGATGGAAGGCGGTACTAAAAGCTAATATGGTTCCCAGATAAGCCTGCACTCGCCTCCATTCTTTTGACGTGAAGCGTCCATCGCGGTCAGACACGATCGACTTGGGTACCCCGTGAAATCGTACCACCTGCTCTATAAATAGTCGGGCTAATATGTCGACGTCATCGCCTTGTCTGTTCGGAATGAATCGAGCCACTTTGGTGAGGCGATCTACTACGACCCATATTGAGTCGTTTCCTGCACGAGATCGGGGTAAGCCATGGACGAAGTCCATGGAGATATCTTCGAATTTCCATTCTGGAATCGGCAGGGGTTGTAGTAGACCTCCTGGGCTACGACATTCTGCCTTGACCATTTGGCAGGTTTGGCAGTGTGCTACATATTCGGTGACGTCCCTCTTCATTCCTGGCCACTACAGTGTCCTTCGCAGGTCCGTGTACATCTTCACTACCCCCCAGGTGTATGGAGTACCTCGTTTGGTGTGCTTCACGGAGGATCTCTTCCCGGATTCCCTCTGCAGCGGGAACAAATATGCGGTGTCTGTACTGCAGGATGCCATCATACAAGTTGTAGTCTTCTTGCGCACCGTGTTGCAAGGCTTGAATGATCGGGGCTGCTTCGACATCGATCTTCTGGGCTTCTCGTATTCTATCCCTGATGTCACACTGTATCTCCATCCAATAGAGGTGGGCCTGATATTCCATTGGGTTCCTGCGGGTAACGAGGATGATATCCAAGTCTGCCAAGGACTTGATCAACTCCTCTGGTATCATCTCCAGCCAGCTACTGGCCATCGAAGTTTGCCTACTTAAAGCATATGCAACCTTATTGGCCTTGCCGGGATGATATTGGAGAGAGAAGTCGTAATCGCATAAGAACTCCAGCCACCGGCGCTGTCGAAGATTTAGCTCCTTCTGGGTGAAGATGTATTTGAGGCTTTTATGATCGGAGAAGATCTCGCATTGCACTCCGTAGAGGTAGTGCCTCCAAACTTTTAATGCGAAAACTACCGCACCCAGTTCTAGATCATGGGTGGCGTAGTTTAGTTCGTGAGGCTTCATTTGCCGAGAGGCGTATGCGATTACTTTGCCGTGTTTCATTAGTACGGCTCCCAATCCCTTCAATGATGCGTCAGCGTAGATCTGGAAGCCCTCTGTACCTGAGGGAAGTGTCAGAATCGGGGCTGATATCAGTCGGCTTTTTAGCTCTATGAATGCTGCTTCGCATTCAGGAGACCACTGGAACGTCACGTCCTTTTTGGTTAGGGTGGTAAGTGGTAATGCAATCTTAGATAAGCCCTCCACAAACTTTCGGTAGTAACCGGCGAGGCCAAGGAAACTCCTGATGTCTGCTGCTGACTTAAGTGGCGGCCAGTCTCGTACCGCTCGTACTTTAGCTTGGTCCACTGCTACTCCGTTCTTGTTAACTGTGTGTCCAAGGAAGCCGACTTCTTCCATCCAGAACTCACATTTGCTGAACTTTGCGAAGAGCGAGTGCTCCCTCAGTTTGAGCAGTACCATTTGGAGATGCCGGGAATGATCAGCTTTGCACTTCGAGTAGATTAGTATGTCATCTATAAAGACTATCACGAAGTGATCTAGGAAGGGTTTTAAACACCGTATTCATTAAAGACATGAAGGCGGAGGGAGCATTGGTCAACCCAAATGGCATTACCATGAATTCGTACAGTCCATAGCGGGAGCTGAAGGCGGTCTTGGGGATGTCTTCTGCTCGTACTCTGAGTTGATAGTAGCCAGATCTTAAATCCATCTTAGAAAAGACGAACGCGCCTTGTAGTTGGTCGAACAATTCATCTATTTGGGGCAGGGGATAAGTATTCCGGACAGTGAGCTTATTCAGTTCCCTGTAGTCCACACAGAGACGCAGGGATCCATCCTTCTTTTTCACGAACAGCACTGGGGCTCCCCAGGGCGAGGTACTTGGGCGAACGAAACCGGCGTCAACTAGCTCTTGTAGTTGGATCTTTAGCTCGGCTAGTTTTCTCGGGGCCATTCGGAATGTAGCTCGGGACATGGGTCGGGCCCCATGTGTAAGTTCAATTTGGAAGTCCACTTCCCGTTGCGGGGGCAACCCGGGAAGGGATTCTGGAAAGATGTCCGGGAAATCCCGAATTATGGGTACTCTAGAGAGCACCTGTGTCTTGTCCTCCATCTCGAAGTAAATTAGGTATACCTCGTCCTTCCGTCGGACTGCCTTCACTGTCTGTGCGGATGTTAAAATAATGCGAGTGACAGATGGTATACCTGCTAGTGTGATAATTTGCCCATTCGGATTCTGGAGGCGGATTTCTCGAGTTGAACAATCAATTTGGGCGCTGTGCTCGGTCAACCAATCCATCCCTAGAATGATGTCGAATCCGGTTATCGCCAAAACGGTCGCGTTGACTTCGAATTCCATTCCTCCTAGCATTGCTTGGAAGGAACACTTTTCTGTGGACGTCATATCTGATCCATCCGGGAGTCGTATTCGTATTGACATCCCGGATGATCGTATAGTATTTCACTTGTCAGCGATGAAGTTCTGTGCGACGAATGAATGCGTGGCACCGGTATCGAATAGCGTTTTAGCAGGATGACCTTCTACCAAAAGTAGACCTGATAACATGTACATACTATGATCATAAGTTTTTACAGATATACCGGAATAGGGATCATACATGCTATACAAATAAAAGATCACATCATATATATATATAACTATCACATCTCCCTAGGATATCGTAACTACTAAAAGTAGATACCTATCACTACGTCTGGAGTAGGACCGTGCTGGAGATCTAAGGCGTACGCCTCGAGGGGTGCTGCTCTGCCCTGCCTGGCCTGGCCTCTCCTGCCTGCAGGCTGTCCTCTGCGCCCACCTCGTCCTCGTCCTCTCTCCGCGGCTCCCTGTACTGCTCCTAGGCTGGGCCTACCTACCGTCTGTGGGCAAAAGGCTCGTATGTGCCCGGGCTGCTGGCACAGGTAGCAGTTCCCTGTGAAGGGAACATCTCGTCGTGCGGTGGGGGCGGCCTGAGGTGCTGGGGCTGGTGGTGCTGGGGCTGGAGGTGCTGGTAAGGGCTGAGGTGCTGGTCGGGGCTGAGGTGCCTGTCTATATGGTTGGTGACGGTGACGCTGTCTCCTGGCCTGGTCCTGTCTGCGTGGGCTTACTCCTCTCTCTCGGCCCTAAGTCCGGGGAACACCCACGTGTCCCCTCCGCTGCTGGGCCACCATCCGCTGATCCATCTATAGAGCGGTGGCATGTGAGGCAATCGTGTGGAAGGATGCCTGGGAAATCATGATCAGGGCCTGACGGAGATCGTCTCGTAATCCCCGGTAAAATCTGGCCGATATGTCTCTATCCGTACCTGCTAAGGTCCCGGCGAAGCGGGCCAAGTGGATAAACTCTCTCTGGTAGTCTGGAACCGTCCTATCTCCCTGCCGGATCTGCAGGAACCGCTCCTAGAGTGCCATCCGGTCCGCATCCGAAATGAAGTGCTCTAAGAAGGCCTCTGAGAACTCCCCCCAGAGGATCGTGCTGAGTGGTCGCCCTATGAAGGTAGAGCGGCTGGCGGCCCTCCACCAATCTCGGGCATAGCCCTCTAGCATAGTCACCACCAAGGATATTGCGGCTATGGCGGGGCACATCATCCCGATTAGGATCTCCTCTACCCTCTCCACCCACTCCTCAGCCTGAATGGCTGACTCGGTACCTCGGAAGCTGGGGGGCCTTAGCCCCCGGAATGTCGTCAGAAGGTCGGTGGGTACGGTGGCCTGCTGGGGTGGCCGTAGGGTGGCTATCTGGAAAGCGGCTAACAATGCTATCAGGGTCCGTCCCAGCTCTGTATCCCCGAACGGAACTGCAGCTGGAGTGGCCGAGGCTGGTGGTGGAGTGGTAGGGTGGTACTGATCCCTGGAGGAGGATCTCCCGTTACTCGACTCGGGTATCTGGAGAAGTAACAAAACGAACATCAGTACTTTCAAAAATAAGGGAATTTTGCAGGACTGAAACGAAACGAAAGCGGAAAGCGTGCGGGTGTACTATCGTGCAGTCTCGAATCCTTAACCTTAAACCTAAAGGGTCTACCAGGCTTCGCTGCGTGGTTCGTCCCGAACCAAGAAACGGAACCGGGAACGGGAGGATCGAAAGACTGCCCCATGTGGTCGGATCGTGGTAGCTCTGATCCATTTGGAAGACCCCCCCCCCCCCCCCCCCCCTCCCCAAACTGAACCTGGTTCAGGGAAGGGGGATCTTACTGCCCAAGAATGACCACTTAGCACTTTCTGGGTGGCAATGTCCCACCCTTTTCAAGCACCGAGCGGTCTCCTTGTCAGGCACAAGAATCATAACATCACAACAGAACGCATAGTGGAAGCAATCGAAAGACATAAAAACAAGCACACAGCTTATATTCACATATTGGAACAGGGTCGAAGCCTAATGTTTACAACTACTGCCTCGGGGGCTACATCGACGAAACAAAAGATCCTAGTCTAGTCCTATAATCTAGGACTCACGTCGCGGAAGATAGGGGGCGAGGTTGGGGTAATCGAACGGGCCATCTCCAAGGCTGGTATATCATCATGTGGTGCGGGGGCTCCTTGCTGTCCCATCTCCTGTGATTGGTTATAAGAAATAACCGTTAGTCACAGAGCTAAGTAGAAAATACATCCCCTCCCCGGATCCATATCCAGGGGGGCGGCTAAAGGATGAAAATAAAATAGCCGAAGCAAGGAAGAGAGTTAGTAGCAGGTAAACATATATATATATAGGGCCTTCCGCCCTAATATCCGTAATCGCGTCGTATGGTAAATACGCAACACTATTTCGCGCATACACACACCCAGGTATTCAAACCTGTACGCACACAAAAAGACCCTGTGTCGACACAGTTTAGACCGCTTTATTTCGAGCAGGGGAGCTAACCCCGCGGGCCTCACCGATGTGGCCATCGGTGACAGTGGCCAGTCTTGCCACTTCTGAATGTAGTCGTACCGTATCACTCAGGCCCTCCTGTACAACTTGGTGTACCAACTGGATGTGAGCGACATCTGGCGAACCGATTTGTAGGCCGACCAGCAGAGGCAAAACTGCAGGTTCTGAGTGGTGATAACCCGCTGTGCACATCTCCCTGTCGCCATGAGTCGTCAACCCACCCGCACTGGTACGAACGGTCTGTGAGCGTGACCAACCCGCCACTTCCAAACAATCTTCACCCGCTTAATAATAAAACAAGCGCTTAAAGTACGTGGCAGATTACTCGACCCGTCCCACAACCTCTGACCGGGAGGCTTAGCGGTATGAGGGCTCCTTGCTTGGGGCTAACCTGGGAGGAGGGACTCGACTCCGGGTTCTCCCCAACTAAGGCCTCGCAGAAGGGAGGATAAGCAACACATTATAGCCACGACAGCGCTGCATTTAATAAGTAAATTAGGCCGGAAGCAGGGGGCCATAACACTAAACAGAGAAGTAGGCCGAAAGCAGAGGCCATGTTAAGCAGAAAAGTAGGCCGAAAGCAGAGGCCATGTTAAGCAGAAAAGTAGGCCGAAAGCAGAGGCCATGTTAAGCAGAAAAGTAGGCCGAAAGCAGAGGCCATGTTAAGCAGAAAAGTAGGCCGAAGGCAGAGGCCATGTTAAGCAGAAAAGTAGGCCGAAAGCAGAGGCCATAATATGCAGAAAATTATGCCGAAAGCAGAGGCCATAATGACAGGACCAGTGCGAGACTGGATTTAAATGAAAGTACAGAATGTAAATGCGGGGGACCAGTGCGAGACTGGATTTGAAGGAAAGTACTGAATGTAAATGCGGGGGACCAGTGCGAGACTGGATTTAAACGAAAGTACAAAAAGCAGTAAGCATATAAAAAGGGTTAGTAGTCCAATCACTCCATAAGAGGAGGCTTCATTCGTCGACTCCGTTCGTAGGAGGAGATTCTGCTCTTATTCTTTTGTCGCGAGTTCGTCCCTTTATTATTGTCGCGGCGGTATCGAGTTTCAGCGCCGCGCCGCGATTTCATTCTGATTTTGCGTTGATATTCCGAACTTAGTCGATTCTTTAGATCGATACGCGTAATCTTTATTAAGCGTTTAAAAAATATGCGTCGAGGGGACGCCGATTCATTTTGATGAATTTCGCTCTTTTTCGGGCGTTTATTTTCGCTTGTAAAAGCTTTTGGAGGACCAAAACCAGAGGTCACACCTCCCAACTTTGATAGTAGTTGAAAAATACCTTTAATTAGAGCCCATGATTTTTGGTGATTTTCCGAACTTATTTGGGTGTTTATTTTCTTAAAATAAACTTTATAATGGGTTTTAAAAATATTAAATCTTTTCCTAAAATTCCCCAAAAATTACTAGAGGTGCCCCTTAGAGTGGGGCACATTTTCCATTTAGAAAGTTTCCCCTGAAAATGCCCCATTTGCCCTTAAAAAATAAAGTGGGGGAGGGGCTGTTTTGGGCTGCGGATAGGGAAAGGGAGGAGGCGCAGGGGTCTTGCACCCTGCGCCCTCCTGCAGCCCCCGCAGCGGATCCGCTGTGGGGGCACATATGCTGAGGCGGGGGAAAGGCGGGAATTAAGGTGCGGGAGGCCGCCCGATCTCCTGGGGGAGATCGGACGGCTCCCGCCATCCCCGCCCGAAGGCGGCCCCAGCTGCCGCCGGGCAGCAGTCGGAGGGGCCGGCGCCGCCACCGGTCGGTGCGCTGGGGGCCGGCGACTCCTCTGGTGGTAGTCTGGCGGCCTGCTGCCGCCGGCCACCGCCGGGGGAGGGCGAATAAGGAGACGGCGGGCGGGGGGCGCGACCTGCATGGGCCATGCAGGCCAGCCGCGCCGCCGCCTCCGCTGGGAGGGCACCGGCGCCACCCCCAGTCGGTGCGTCGGGGGTCGGCGGCCACCCCGGTGGTGGTCCGGCGGCCTGGCGCCGCCGGACCCCACCGGGAACTTGAGCAGGAGGGGAGGGGGAGGCGCGGCGCAGCCTGCATGGGCCATGCAGCTAGCCGCGCCGTCGTCTCCTCGGGGAGGGACCTCCCTGCCGCCCCTGGTCGGGGCGCCGGGGAGAGGGCAGACCTCGGGCGGGGGTCCGGCGGCCTGGCGCCGCCGCCCGCCGCCGGGGGAGGGGTTTCAACCCTTACAGGAAAAAGAAGAGGGGGAGGCCACGGGTGCCGCCGGGGCTGCATCCTCTGGCGGCCCGACCGCCTCCCCTGCGCCGGCGTCGAGGCCCCTGGGAGGGGGCCTACCTCCCCCAGCGCCACCACCGGCGCTGGGGAAGAGGGTTTCCACGGCCAGCTTTCTCCCCGAGCCTTGCAAGGCTCGGGGCGGCGGCCGGCGGCGCTCTGGCGACGGGGAGAGGGGTGGCCTTCTCCGGGAGGTAGGAAGGAGGAGGGGGAGAGTTCTACCTGGGGATGGGGGGCTCGGGTGTTGGAGGTGCGGCCGGCCATGAGGGAGGAGGGAGGTGGTGGCGGCTTGGGCTGGCTGGGCTTGCTCCGGCAGGGTGAAGGAGGAGGGGGTGGCTGAGTTTGCTGGCAGGGGGAGAGCTTGAGAGGGGGAGGGTGGTGTTCTGAAAGGAGGGGCTTGGCCCTCCTTTTATAGGAAGGGGGAGGTCTCCCCCCCCCCCCCCCCCCCCCCCCCTCTCCTCCTTTTCCCCCACGTGGGGATAAGGGAGGGGAAGATATTTTCTCACCCTCCCCTCCCTTCTCTCTCTCCTGCCCACTTTGCCCCAAATAGGGGCTGCCTATTCATGGGCAGCCCCCCCTTTCTTGGGGGGGGGGGGGGGGGTTGACCGAGGTTAACCTAGGACGGGGTCATCTATGATCCATGGGTCCATTATGATTTGTCGGGGCTGATGCCGGGTTCGTGCGCTTTATATTTCGTGCGTTGCACTGATGTGGTCTGCATAGCCCTAAAATGGCATACTCTCCATACGACCTTGAATCGAGGTGCAACGAATTCCGTTGCGCTCGTATTGTTCATACGAGTCTAACGGAATTGACGGGAGTCAATTCGGGGTTCGTACGGTCACTATTCATAATAATGAGGTAGTGGCGCGCTACGACACCTGAAATGGTCGTTTTCTCCAAACGACCTCGGATCGAAGTGCAACGAATTCTGTTGCGCTCGTATTGTTTATACGAGTCTAATGGAACTGACGGAAGTCAATTCGGGGTTCGTACGACCACTATTCATAATAATGAGATAGTGGCGCGCTACGACACCCGAAATGGTCGTTTTTTCCAACGATCTCGGATCGCAGTGCAACGAATTCCGTTGCGCTCGTATTGTTCATACGAGTCTAACGGAACTGACGGAAGTCAATTCGGGGTTCGTACGGTCACTATTCATAATAATGAGGTAGTGGCGCGCTACGACACCCGAAATGGTTGTTTTTTCCAAACGACCTCGGATCGAAGTGCAACAAATTCCGTTGCGCTCGTATTGTTCATACGAGTCTAACGGAACTGACGGAAGTCAATTCGGGGTTCGTACGGTCACTATTCATAATAATGAGGTAGTGGCGTGCTACGACACCCGAAATGGTCGTTTTCTCCAAACGATCTCGGATCGCAGTGAAACGAATTCCGTTGCGCTCGTATTGTTCATACGAGTCTAACGGAACTGGCGGAAGTCAATTCGGGGTTCATTTGGTCACTACACCCCAATGACTTAATTGCGGCGCGCAACATTACTTAAAATGGTAGTTTTCTACCGCTCGGGCCTATTTTTATTGGGCTCACTAGGGTCTAGTGGCCCAATAAAAGTCGGGATGTTACAGGGTCCCACCCGACGGGTACGGGGTTGTACACCCGCGGCCCGCCCTCGTCCGGCCGCCTCCCTCCTCCCCGAACGACTCCCCGCCGTCGTGAGCTCATTGTTGGCCACCATCGCCAGTCGTCTCGTCTCCTCCATCCGATCTTCCCCACGCGATTCCACCCTCCGGTTAGCGGGTAACCACTCGCGTAACCACCCGCGTATCCACTATTATGGATGGGTGTAAACATCCGAAATTATATTGGTCTGCGCATAGAAAAATATTTAAATAATACGCGTCTTAAACCATATAAAGGAGGCCTGCAAATAACAATTAAGGGGGTTACTGCTTGCGAATAATCACATAACTATCGTAACCACCCTTGGGGCCTATTATTAGGGCCACAGTCTTTTCTTCATTTTCAACTTTTCCATCTTCTTTCTCCTCCGACTTCTTCTTCTACGTGTAAGAGAGTTCCCTTGAAAATCTTCACCGCCATCGAAGATGCTCTTCAAGATCATCAAGCACTTTGAAGACCGCTCAAGGATTTTCTCCCGCCTTCAAGTTCTCCTCCAAGAGCCTTCCGCGCGAAGAACACTCAGTGTTCGCTGCCTCCAAGTCAACAGCAAGCTCTGCGCTCCAAACATCGCCCTAAACTGCAAGATATACTTCGAAGACATCCAGACGGGCAGAACGCGCCATTCAAGATCCCAAGCGAAAGAAGGTCGTCAAGGCCCCAGAGCGCAGTGCTCCTCACCGCGGCCAGGAAAAGTTGGAGGAGAAAGAAGATGGAAAAGTTGAAAATGAAGAAAAGACTCTTTTGGTAATCCTCAATTTTATCCTTTGCGTTATTTTATGCTCTCATATCACCTCTCTTTTTATTTTATATCATACATGATATTTTTTTTGGCACATGTGTGACATCTTTGGGTGTCTTTTATGATGTACGGGTTACTTATTTGTTATAAGTAAAATAAAATTTAGCTATTCACACACCTAAATTCGGATATTCGCACACCAAATCCAGTTGTTTGCACCCCACGACAAAATAAACCGATATGCCTTTACGACTTTACGCATCGAGTTCACGACTTCACCCTTGCCTCACTTCAATATTTATGTTGGTTGCTGCATGTAGGGAATGAAGGTCGCAACTAACGACGTCTCCCACCGATCAATAGAGCCTAAAACAATGAGAAAAGAAAACCAACAAAAACCAAACACAAGAGATTTACGTGGAAAACCTTCACCACTTGAAGGTCAAAAACCACGGGGCACGGCACAACAAAAATCCACTATAATAAATAAGGATTACAAGAAAAATATCTAGGTTTGCCCAAACCTAGAAAGCCCACCGGATTTGACACACAAATCCACTCCTCTCTACCACAAAGATAAACAAACAACTTCTCTACAACAGGACAAAACTCTACTCTCTCTTCAAGCACAATAGCAAACGAAGACAAGAAAGAGAACACCTTGAACCGTAGATGAAGAAGCCTTTGAAACGGTAGAGAAGTCTCCGCCAAGCAGCACTGAGGAATCACCTCCTCCTTCCGGCAAGCGGCGGGCCCTCCAACACCTCCAGGCGGCGCTCACGAAGGCCGACAGTTCCTCCTTCCACCAACACAGCGGCGGCGACAGCCCTCCCTCCAAATCAGCGCCGGCGACAGCCCTCTCCAAGGCAGCGCAGGCAGCCCCTCCTCCACGCAACGGCGGCGGCTCTCGAAAGTGAGAGAAAGAAAAAAGGGGGGGCGACAGTTCTGAATCGTGAGAGGGAGAGAGAGGAAAAACAAAGTGATCAAAAACCTAACTCCTCCTAACTAAACCATAAAAACTGCTCACTCCAAAAAATTAAAACAGTCCGGTTCAGCTTGAACCGGACCAAAGAAAAAACCAGCCTATTTTGCTCCACGCCAAGGACAGTATGAAAAGAGTTGCAACAAGCCTGTGAAGAGGTTGCAACCTTTCCACTTATTCGCAAAAAACATCACCTTTAGGGGCTGAACCCCAACAAACTCCCCCTTCAGACCATAAAGGGGAGTTTTCCACCTTGACCCCTTCAAGTGGACATCATGCCGATCAACTGCCGGCAAAGATCATGCTTTTCCCTTGGGACGACCTTTGTCATCATATCCGAAGGGTTTTCATCTGTGTGGATCTTCTCCACCACCAACAGCTTCTCCTCAACTGCATCCTAAATCCAGTGATACTTGACGTCGATGTGCTTCATCCTGGAGTGGAAGGCGAGATTCTTGGCCAAGAATATAGCACTCTGACTGTCACAAAATACTGTGTACATGTCCCGTCGGAGATCAAGCTCAAGCATGAACTTCTTCATCCAAATAAGCTCCTTTGACGCCTCAGTCAACGCAATATATTCAGCCTCCGTTGTCGACAATGCCACGCACTTCTGAAGCCTTGACTGTCATGACACTGCTCCCCCTCCAAAGGTGACCACGAATCCAGAAGTGGGTCTCCTCGTGTCAACATCTCCTGACATGTCCGAGTCCGAGTACCCGATAAGTTCTGGTGGACCTCCACCAAACATTAAACAAAGGCCTGAGGTACCTTGGAGATAGCGAAATATCCATTTCACAGCACTCCAATGAACTTTCCCTGAGTTTGCCAAGTAAGGGCTCACAGACCCCCACAACATGAGCTATGTCTGGCCTAGTGCAGACCATAGCATACATCAGGCTCCCCACTGCAGATGCATAAGGAATATGACTCATCTCTTCCACCTCCTTCTCAGATGAAGGACTTTGAGAACTAGAAAGTCTGAAGTGCCCGGCTAAAGGAGTAGCAACGGATTTTACCTTGTCCATCATGAACCTCTTCAGCACTTTCTCCACATACTCAGACTGAGATAGCCATAGTTGACCGGCACTCCTGTCCCTGGTGATTTTCATTCCAAGAATCTTCCTTGCTGGTCCCAAATCCTTCCTTTCAAAGGACTCACTGAGCTCCTTCTTCAACTTAGCTATGCTTGCCTTGTCATCCCCAACAATCAGCATGTCATCTACGTACAACAGCAGAATAGTCAAAGCCTTCTCAGTCCTCTTCACATATACGCAGTGATCAGCCCTGGTCCGTGGAAATTTGCTCTTCATCATGAAAGAGTCAAATTTCCTATACCACTGCTTGGGTGCCTGTTTCAACTCATAAAGACTCTTCTTGAGCCGGCAGACCAGATGATGCTTCCCCTTAGCCACAAAGCCTTCGGGCTGCTCCATGTATACCTCTTCCTCCAAATCACCATGCAGAAATGTCGTCTTGACGTCCATCTGCTCGACTTCAAGATCCATGGAGGCAGCCATACCCAGCACCAGTCTGATAGAGGCCATTTTCACCACTGGGGAAAATATCTCATCGAAATCGATACCTTGTTTCTGACTGAAACCTTTCACTACAAGTCTCGCCTTGTACCTCGGCTGAGAGAGATTTTCATCCAACTTCAGCTTGAAGACCCACTTGTTCTTCAAAGCTCTCTTCCCTTTAGGCAATGGGACTAAATCATACGTCTCGTTCTTCTGAAGGGAGTACAACTCCTCTTCCATAGCAGCTGTCCAAGCCTCACGATCTTCAGCACTCTGAGCCTCCTCATAGGACTCAGGCTCTCTGCTATCTGTAAGCAAAATATACTCATGAGGAGAATACCTGATATTGGGCCTTCTAACTCTCTTAGATCTGACAAGAGGAACCTCCACCACAGGTGGCACATCAACTGGCAGAGCTCCCCCTACATCCAGAATCATCTCCTCATCAGGAATAAGCTCACCAACTTCCTCCTCAGCATGCCCATCATCAGCAGCAGTCTCTACTGGCCCATCATCAACATAGAGTCTCTCCTCCGCAGGTGGAAACTGTGGAACCTGTGACTCCGCAGCATTCTGCTCACCAACCACTTGATCTTCAACAAAGATCACATCTCTGCTTCTGATCATTTTCTTGTTCACGGGATCCCAGAGTCTATATCCAAACTCCTCATGGGGAAATCCCAACAAGATGCACTCCCGAGACTTCTCATCAAGCTTCGATCTCTCTTCCTTGGGGACATGAGCGTGAACTTTGCACCCAAACACTCGCACATGTCCGTAAGACACTTACTTCCCGGACCAAACACGCTCTGGAATATCACCATTCAGAGGTGCCGAAGGAGACAGATTTATCAGATGTACAGCAGTTTGCACAGCCTCAACCCAAAACTGCTTGCCAATGCCAGCTTGAGAAATCATGCATCTGATCTTCTCAATAATCTTCCTGTTCATCCTCTCTGCCAACCCATTCTGTTGCGGCGTCCTCGGGATTGTCCTTTCATGTACTATGCCATGCTCTCTGCAGTAAGCATCGAAGGCACCAGTGTACTCTCCCCCATTGTCAGATCGAACTCGCTTTATTTCTTTACCGGTCATCTTCTCCACCTTCGCTCTGAACTCTTTAAACTTTGCTAGGATATCACTCTTCTGCTTCACCGAATATGCCCAGACTTTCCTGGAATGATCGTCAATGAACGTGACAAAGTAAGCGGCTCCTCCCACAGACTTGGGCTCAATAGGACCACACACATCAGTGTGTATCAAATATAGTAACTCCGCATTCCTCTTTGGTTCAGAATCAGCAAAGGAAACACGTTTCTGCTTACCGGTCAAGCAGTGCACACACGTGTTGGGAATCCCTCCTGATAGCTCCGGAAGAACCTTGTTCTTCACCAAGATCTTCAAGCACTTCTCACTGATATGCCCAAGCCTGCGATGCCATAACTCCATAGAGTCGCCCTCAGCAACATTCACAATTGGACCACAGATCTTGGCTTTAGTGCGATAAAGGCCACAACACTTCCTTCCTCTGGCTACCTCCAAAGAGTCCTTCAGCAACCTCCAGGTACCTCCACCTTCAGTGCTTGTGAAACCACCGTCATCAAGTCTACCAACGGAGATCAGATTCATTCTCAAATCAGGAATATGCCTGACGCCCTTGAGAATAATCTTCCCAAACTCAGTCTCCAAGTGGACATCACCATTGCCAATAATCAGCGATTCACCAGAATTTGTCATCCGGATCACACCAAGGTCTCCCGCAGAATAGGTGTAGAAGTAATCCCTGTGAGGAGTGCAATGATAAGATGCACCTTCGTCCACGATCCAGTCTGTGTCAACGCATTCCTGGCAAGACGACTCACTGCACTGCAAGCATAACGGCTCAGCCTCCACAATCGAAAGCTTCACATCACCACTGAATTCTCCTACCTCCTTGGTCTTTCCCTTCAGGTCTCTTTTCATTTGGAAACAATCCTTCTTGAAATGACCCTTCTTCTTACAATAGTAGCACTCGATGTCCTTCTTGGATTTGCCCCTAGACTTGCTCCTGGAAGTGCCCCTGTTCTTCACATCCTTCTTCACAGACCTACCTCTTCCTTCCATGAGGAAAATACCCGAATTGGAAGTTCCAGAATCCTTCCTTCTCAACTCTTCGTTCAGGAGACAACTAGACACCATCTCCATGGTTACCACGCAATCAGGTGCTGAGTTGCTCAACGACACTACTAGAGTCTCTCAACTCTCTGGTAAGGAACTAAGGACCATCAGAGCTTGGAGTTCATCTCCCAAGGTAATCTTCATGGACTCTAACTGATTGATAATACTTTGGGCAAGGTTCAGGTGCTCAGTCATCTGCGAACCTTCCCGGGACTTCAAATTAACAAGCTTCCTAATCAGAAATGCCTTGTTACCTGCCGTCTTCCGCTCATACAAGGCTTCAAGCTTTTTCCATAAGGCTTGAGCCGAGGACTCCGTGGAAACATGATGAAAAACAGAGTCATCAAGCCACTGCCTAATGAACCCTACTGCCTTCCGATCCATCCTCTTCCACTCTTCATCATCCTTAACTGAAGCTGGTCTCCCCGTCAGCGGAGCATGGAGATCTTTGCAATATAAAAGATCCTCCATCCGAGGCTTCCAGATGCTCCAATTCTTGCCATTCATACTGACCATCCTTGTATTCTGTTCCATTGCTTTCTCAAACAAAAATAGCTCTAACACGATCCACAAGTCGATTTATTTCAAGGGATTAACAAGAGAGGATAGGGAGCGGACCAATGGTCGTCACCTACCGCACCGAGTTAGAAACCGAGAAATAAAAATGACAAGCCAAAGAACCTCGCTTTGATACCACTTGTAGGGAATGAAGGTCACAGCTAACGACGTCTCCCACCGATCAATAGAGCCTAAAACAATGAGAAAAGAAAACCAACAAAAACCAAACACAAGAGATTTACGTGGAAAACCTTCACCACTTGAAGGTCAAAAACCACGGGGCACGGCACAATAAAAATCCACTATAATAAATAAGGATTACAAGAAAAATATCTAGGTTTGCCCAAACCTAGAAAGCCCACCGGATTTGACACACAAATCCACTCCTCTCTACCACAAAGATAAACAAACAACTTCTCTACAACAGGACAAAACTCTACTCTCTCTTCAAGCACAATAGCAAACGAAGACAAGAAAGAGAACACCTTGAACCGTAGACGAAGAAGCCTTTGAAACGGTAGAGAAGTCTCCACCAAGCAGCACTGAGGAATCGCCTCCTCCTTCCGGCAAGCGGCGGCCCTCCAACACCTCCAGGCGGCGCTCACGAAGGCCGACAGTTCCTCCTTCCACCAACACAGCGGCGGCGACAGCCCTCCCTCCAAATCAGCGGCGGCGACAGCCCTCTCCAAGGCAGCGCCGGCGAAAGCCCTCTCCAAGGCAGCGCAGGCAGCCCCTCCTCCACGCACCGGCGGCGGCTCTCGAAAGCGAGAGAAATAAAAAAAGGGGGGGGCGGCAGTTCTGAATCGTGAGAGAGAGAGAGGAAAAACAAAGGGATCAAAAACCTAACCCCTCCTAACTAAGCCATAAAAACAGCTCACTCCAAAAAATTAAAACAGTCCGGTTCAGCTTGAACCGGACCAAAGAAAAAATCAGCCTATTTTGCTTCACGCCAAGGACAGCAAGAAAAGAGTTGCAACCTGCCTGTGAAGAGGTTGCAACCTTTCCACTTATTCGCAAAAAACATCACCTTTAGGGGCTGAGCCCCAACACTGCAAACCCTATTCACCAACTTCGAATTTCTCCTCCCTTCCTTCCTAGGTTGACCTCGCTCCTCATCGAATCATCACCGTTGCAGGGTCTTCTACCTCCGCCGGCAACTCGAAACTTCTCCCCCCTTCCTTCATTGTCGGGCATGCTCCTCATAGAGTCATCAATGCTGCATCATCGTCTTCTATCTCCACCGCCAACTCCGAACGTCTCCTCACTTCATTCCTTGTTGAGTTTGCTCCTCAAAATGAATCTTGTTCTTAAAACCACGGCAAGTATGTTATAAATTGTAGATACATAGTTACTCGAGAGGATTTCTTTTGCTCGGAAAAGTATTTTACCAGGAGATTGTACGAAAGAGACCTCGGTGGTTAAGTTTTCGCTATCTTCTTACAACTAAAAATAGATAGTTACCCATTTTAATATAGAGTGGTGTTATAGGCACGCAATGATGGTTATGCGCAGCCAAAATATATTTGCCACCCAAATTCATATATTTACACACCGACACTCTAGCTAATGACACACCAATAATAACCCTTAAAACTCGAAGTCTGGTCATCGATAGACCCGTTGCGCTCCGCCAAGTAGTTGATGCTAGCTTTGCTCTTAAAGTTCACTCCACCTTACTCTTCCTAGTTGCAGCTAGGTTCTCTCTCTAATGCATTTTTTAATATCTTCCCACACACATATTTATAGCATGCTTGAACCACCGACTTTAACAACTAAAATACTATTGGCAGCATACACCATACAACACTTCGTCAAAAATACCATATGCGGCATGTTTTTGATGCACGTCGTTGATCCTGCACCGCAGAAGCCCATTTTTCTTGTAGTGTAGAGTCGTGAACTTGCGCCTTTGATGACAATACGAACTCAACTCAATGTCCGAACGTAACTCAGTCTTTGACTCTTATAAGCTGCTCAACGCTTGCCACCTTGAACTTCCGGCACCATAAGTTGTTGCCAACTTGCACTTCAAGCACAGACATTGATGCTCGATCCGTCTATATACATCGGCGGCGTGGACTTGATTGGAAAATAGACCGATGCTAGCTGAAGGATATATGATCTGGCGGTTTGCGGCATAGAGAAATCGCCTGAGGTTGTGCCACCGTCGGCGGAGGAAGCTATTTTACCAAAGCTCTTACGGCTCTGACGTCGAAGGCGATGCTATTTTACCAGCGCGCGTCGAGAAGTAGAGGGGTGGGATCGAGCGGTGTGCAGTGTAGGAAACAAAAATGAGATAAAAGAGTTTTAAGTATTTTTAGTTTGTTTTATGGTGTGCCAATAGTGTAAATTAGTGTGCTATAACACGACTCTTAATTTATTTAGAGAAATGTTAATAGGGCCCATTGTTAAGACAGTAGCGAAAAGTCGAAAATTGGGTTGCACTTAACGCCACTCTTAAAAAAAAGGGCGTTGCTATTAGCACCGCGGTTTTGTCTATTAGCACTCAAATCCTTTAAGTTTTTAGGGTTTTTTTTATTATCCGCAAGCATCCTTTCTTCCCAACGCACGCACGCCCCCTTCCTCTCTCGCGGAAACTCCCCTGACGCCCTTCTGTTCGCTCTCCTGCACGCCGGCGAACCGCCCCAACTCCGCCGAAACCCCCTCCATCTTGGTGTTCGCCACCTGCCCTACTCCTCCTCGGTGGCGCGTGAAGCATCCCGCCCGATCTCGGCCATTTTCTACCCTAATTTGGCGACATCTCCCGGTAATTTCTGGTTTACTCCGCCATTGAACGCTTGTATGTGTGGGTTGATGATGTACCTGTTCTGTTGATCTTGTTCTATTGAACTTATCTATATTTAGTTTTTAGGGTATCTTACATTTGGATCTTCTGTTGAACTTGTTCCCAACGCACGCACGCACGCCCTCTGTTTTTAGTTTGTATGTGATAGGAAATAAAACAGCCGGCTCTTCTCCAGAATGGAAACTGACAGCAGGCATTAACACTGCTCTATACATTCAGCAATCACCGTTACTCTTGAGGTGCAGTGCCAACTAAAGGAAACTCCCAAAACAACAATTAATTACTACAAATAATTTTGTTATAATTTGTAATAAGTTATTTCCTATTCTGTACAAAGCAAACAACTCAAACCTCTATAAATTTCAGCATTAGCACGGTGAATAATCAAGAAGTCTTCACAGCCTTTCGTTTGATCTGTCTTTCTCACTCTCTCCTTGTTTTCTTAGTGTTGCGGTCAGACTCGATGCTCCGGTCGGGCCGAAATAAACTTAGGCCGTCTCAGCTCTCAGAGCGGTCGAGTGCGCACACAGTCAATGAGATATGAAAAGAACACAGATTTTATCGTGGAAAAACCCCTGAATTGGGTAAAAAACCACGTTGACCTGGCTCGCTTGGTCGGAATCCACTAGCTGCTTGCGGTTACAAATACCTTGGAGAATCGAGGGCGACAGGCCGCTCCTCGTTACAATTTAGTGGAGAGAGAGAGAGAGAGAGAGAGAGAGAGAGAGAGCTCGGTGGGCAACAGGCTGCTCACCGCGAGGCTTAATGTTTGCTGCGTCTTTGAGGCTGTAGACGTCCCAGAATATCACGGGGAGTTGGTCTTCGCGGCTCTTTGGTTGCGGTGAGCGAGCGTAAGCTTGACGACGGCGGCGAGGCGGAGGCTCTCCGGCGGCGAAGTGGTGGCTCGCGGGCTAATGCCGGCAGAGCTTCGGCTCGCCAAAGAAGGAAAAAGGAGAAGTAGGAGCAAGATGGGGGAAGTAGAGAAAAGTTTCTCCCCTAAATGAGGAGTCTTGGGGGCTTATTTATAGGCCTCGGGAGGTGGTTATGGTGGTTATGCGGTTATCCGCACACCGTAACTACCTTCATATTTAATAATTAATTATAACTAATATATTAATATATTATTAATATATTATTATGATTATTCCCATAATTATTGCCCCACTAACCATGATGGTTAGTGGGTAGTTGTTGTGGGAGGTGGTTACGGTGGTCATGCGGCTATCCGCACACCGTAACCATCATCATCATATATATTTTATAATAAACTAAATATATATTATTTATATTAAATGTAATAATAATAATATTATTATTATTATTATATTATTCCCTACAAACTCTCCCTCCACTAACCATGATGGTTAGTGGGTGGTTTCCCCCCAAACGGATGGAGGAGAGCGCGTGGGAGGAGGAGGAGATGAAGAAAATGGGATCGGCGTGTGCGGGATCACACGCGCTGATCCCATACGCATGCGATCCCATGATCTCCACCAAAATGGTGGGGATCACGAGGTGCGTGGCTATTTGCACCCCCTCATTATAAATAAGAGGGGGTGATAGAGTGTCGTATCATATGCCCCCAAAATTCCCGTGGCTCGAGCGATTTTACGAGAGAGACGAGAATTTTCTCCTGCGTTAAAGATGAACGGGAGTGGGAGTTCTCACCTTTTCTGGGGTTCACTGATCCGCGCGAGCCGGCTAACCGGTTATTTTGCATATCGTCATTTGAAGAGAGAAGATTGTTGTGGTGTGGGGTATCTGGTGCCCTCGAGTGATACATTCCTTTTTGTATCCTTTGAAGTAGTTGGTCATGCTTTTGCGATCGAATCTGCATTTGTTCCTATGTACGAAGTAGCTGGGACCTCAGCTGGGAGTGCAACTTTTTCTCGCGCGAGATTAACTCACGACTTTGATTGCACGAGGCAGGCTCGCGGCTCTTGCTCGCGCGAGATTTACTCGCGACTTAGTTTGCGCGAGACTGGCTCGCGGCTTTTGCTCGCGCGAGATTTACTCGTGACTTAGTTTGCGTGAGACTGGCTCACGGCTTTTGCTCGCGCGAGATTTACTCGTGACTTGGTTTGCGCGTGACCGGCTCGCGGCTTTGTTTGCACGAGGATTGCTCGCGGCTTTGTTTGCACGAGGATTGCTCGCGGCTTTGCCGGCGAATGCAAGTATTCAATCTGGTGGCCATCGTGAGGGGGGCAGGCCCTGACGATGGCGGGCGTCGGCGGGCAGTCATGCTAGAGAATGTAAATTCGATCCAGCGCCAGAGAATGTAAATTCGATCTGGTTGCGGGGCCTAGCCACGGGTCAGAGAATGCCAGTATTCGATCTAGGAGAAAAGACTACTGGAGAATGTAAATTCGATCCAGAGCTGCGAGCAAAGATCTGCGCTAGCACTGGAGAATGAAAATTCGATCCAGGTTGCGTTGGCTTTTCCGGTTGAGGGGACCGCCGGAGAATGAAAATTCAATCTGGGGGCTGCAGATGGAGGCTTGCGCTAGCGCTGGAGAATGAAGATTCGATCCAAGTTGTGCCGCCTATTTTCGATTGAGAGGACCGCGTTGGCGCTGGCGAATGAAAATTAGACCAGGTTGTGTAGCCTCTTCCGGCGGGAGGATACTAGGTCACCTTGCCCCCCGGTGATTGATCTTTCGGCGGCGCTGATGGCTTTTCCTGCCATGATGCCAAGTCACGAGTATCGTTGGGCTGGTGATACTGTCTTTTAGATCTTCTTGGAATGCGGGGAACTCCTTCCCACAGACGGCGCCAAACTGTTGCGGTCAGACTCGATGCTCCGGTCGGGCCGAAATAAACTTAGGTCGTCTCAGCTCTCGGAGCGGTCGAGTGCGCACACAGTCAATGAGATATGAAAAGAACACAGATTTTATCGTGGAAAAACCCCTGAATTGGGTAAAAAACTACGTTGACCTGGCTCGCTTGGTCGGAATCCACTAGCTGCTGCGGTTACAAATACCTTGGAGAATCGAGGGCGACAGGCCGCTCCTCGTTACAATTTAGTGGAGAGAGAGAGAGAGAGCTCGGTGGGCAACAGGCTGCTCATCGCGAGGCTTAATGTTTGCTGCGTCTTTGAGGCTGTAGACGTCCCAGAATATCACGGGGACTTGGTCTTCGCGGCTCTTTGGTTGCGGTGAGCGAGCGTAAGCTTGACGACGGCGGCGAGGCGGAGGCTCTCCGGCGGCGAAGTGGTGGCTCGCGGGCTAATGCCGACAGAGCTTCGGCTCGCCAAAGAAGGAAGAAGGAGAAGTAGGAGCAAGATGGAGGAAGTAGAGAAAAATTCCTCCCCTAAATGAGGAGTCTTGGGGGCTTATTTATAGGCCTCGGGAGGTGGTTACGGTGGTTATGCGGTTATCCGCACACCGTAACCACCTTCATATTTAATAATTAATTATAACTAATATATTAATATATTATTAATATATTATTATGATTATTCCCATAATTATTGCCCCACTAACCATGATGGTTAGTGGGTTGTTGTGGGAGGTGATTACGGTGGTCATGCGGCTATCCGCACACCGTAACCATCATCATCATATATATTTTATAATAAACTAAATATATATTATTTATATTAAATGTAATAATAATATTATTATTATTATTATATTATTATTCCCTACAAACTCTCCCTCCACTAACCATGATGGTTAGTGGGTGGTTTCCCCCCAAACGGATGGAGGAGAGCGCGTGGAGGAGGAGGAGATGAAGAAAATGGGATCGGCGTGTGCGGGATCACACGCGCTGATCCCATACGCATGCGATCCCATGATCTCCACCAAAATGGTGGGGATCACGAGGTGCGTGGCTATTTGCACCCCCTCATTATAAATAAGAGGGGGTGATAGAGTGTCGTATCACTTAGTATGGTCTGGTGAATGGTTTGAACTTCAAGCTTTGTTTGAAGTCCTTTATGTGGGAGGGGGTTATCTTGTACAGGAATAGGTGAACTTATCTATGATTAGAAGGTTGTTAAGAAATTGTACATAGCAGGAAGAAGGCTATAAGTATGGTCTGGTGAATGGTTGAACTTATCTGTGAAACTTTTGTTCCTCTTCCTTTAAAATTTTTTTAGGAGGATTCAATGCAATGTTTAGATTATATTGGTACTTCTTAGATTGTTCATGAAGTATGTTGTTATTTCTAGGTTTATATTTTATTGATTGTGAGAATGACACTTGAAGATGAAGACACCCCATTTCTTCCTCTAATTGGTGTGTGTTTTACTTAGTTTTTGTCAAAATAATTTTTGAGACATTTGCTCTTCTTAATTTTTTTTTATTATTACATGAAGATTCAAATGTTCCCTATGTTGAAGAGGTTCCCAAATTTGAAGTTGATTTAAGCATGCATTTTCATGCCGACAAAACATTTGGTTCGAAGAAAGAGTTGATAGAGTGGACTAGAAGTGTTAGCAAAAGTCTAGGCTATGTCCTTATCATCAAAACATCCGACCAAATTGTTGGTCGACTAACACCTCGTGTAATCCTTGCTTGTGATAGAGGTGGACACTACAGGGAGAATCAATGTAAAAAAGGTTGGGTGAAGAAGGGGGTGCGTAAAACCACCTCCAAGCGATGTGGTTGCATGTTTTCACTAAAAGGAGTGAAGGTGGTAAATGTAGAGGAGTGGAGAGTTGAGGTTCTTTGTGGTGTGCACAATCACGAGAAAGTTCACTTAGAAGCGCATGCTTATGCCGCAAGGTTAAATGTTGAGGAGGAAAGACTAGTCAGCCAAATGTATAATGCCGGTGTCAAACCACGGAAAATTCTGTCAGCTGTGAAAACTAAATGCAAATCGAACAGATCAGCCATGAAGACAATTTACAATGCTAGAGCTAAATTGCAAAAAAAAAAGTTGGAAGGTCTTTCTCCTATACAATATCTTTATAAGTTGATTGATGTTGCTGGGTACATTAGCTACAACGTAGTTGATGATAGTAACATAAAACTTCGGAGTATATTTTTTGCACATCCGCTAGCAGTAAAATTGACTAACATGTTTCCAACCGTATTTGAACTTGATTGCACTTATAAAACAAACAGATATCGGTTGTCACTTCTATGCATTGTTGGGATGACATCGACAATGAAATCTTTCTACTCGTGTTTTGCTTTTTTATCTGATGAAACACAACCAAGTTATGAATGGGCATTGCATTGTTTTAAGAGTATTCTTAGTGGTTCTGAGCCTACAGTTATGATAACGGATAGAGAAGTTGCTTTAATGAATGTCATAGGAAAAGTTTTTCCCGCAGCCAAGAATATTCTATGTCGTATGCATATAAATAGGAATATTTTAGCACATTGTAAGAAATTATTTACCAATGGTAAAGAGTTTGAAAATTTTATATTTGAGTGACAACGATTGATTGAAGTGACAACGATTGATTGAAGCCGCCACAGAAAGTGAGTTAAGTACTTCTTTCAACAATTTACTTGCGAAATATTCTGGAATGCATTCGGATGTGTTAAACTATGTTGTTACTACCTGGATAGAGTCATACAAGGACCGTTTTGTGTAGGCATGGATCAATAAGTTTATGCATTTGGGAAATTCCAGTACAAACCGGGTTGAGGGTGGACATAGCCTCTTGAAAAAGTTTCTAGAAGTATCGGTTGAAACTTTGACAACGGTATGGCGAACTTTTGATCAAATCATCAACCTACAACACACGGAAATAAGAAAAAGTTTTAGGGAAAGTTGCATTAAAATTAGTAATGATCACAAATGCCCTTTATACTCCGAATTAATTGGGAAGATATCTAAACAATCTTTGGAACTCATCAAAGAGGAAGAAGATGTAATAAGAAAGGGAGAACATTTCAAGCAAGCTTATGAGTGCCAACACATTAAAAGATACACATTTGGTTTACCATGTGGACATGAGCTACATCCATATATTGTAGGTGAAAAAGTCATTCCCTTATGGTTGATAAATTCACACTGGAAGCATCTTTCACTAAAGGAAAATGTTGAAGTTGACATTGACAATAACCTAGATGTTGAGCTTGAGGAAATAGTGCTAAAGTTTTATGATTCAAATGAACACCAAAAGAAAGAAATAAAACAAAAATTGAGAGAGATTGTTCATCCAACTACTACTCGTGCAAATGAACCATCCATTCCATTGAAGTTAAAGGGGGAGGCCTAAGTGAAGCTATAAAAAAATTAAAGAGAAGGTTTTGTCAACAAAGAGGTTACCTTCACATTTTGAGTACGCATTGATTAAGACAAAAACATTGAAAAAACCGACCAAAGAATTGAGAAAAAAATTGGTAATTCGAAGGAATACAAAATTTGTGGATTGAGTACGGAACCAATTTTCCCCATTTTGGTCGGCGCACATTATCGATGCATTTGATGTGTTGGGAGACGGACATTGCGGGTATCGTGTTATTAGTCAAGCCTTGAACATCCCCGGTGATTGACAACATGTTAGAAATGATCTACAGTGGGAACTCCAAAATCATGAGTCTTTATATAGTAAGATATTCGGCCTAGAGAGGTATGAAGAACTATTGGAGAAAGTTAAGTGCATTGAAACACCGGCACCATATGATAAATGGATGGCAATGCCCGATATGGGTCTTGTAATTACTTTACGCTACAACATTGGTCTAGTTCAACTATCCAAAGTGCAAAATTTGACATTCTTCCCTCTACATTCCGCCATGCCGGAGGTACCACAAATGGTCTGCATAAGATTTTTGAATGAAAGTCACTTCATTCAAGTGACATTAAATGAGTGTTCGCCAATACCGCACATTGTTTCAACTTGGATGAGGTTTCATGAAGCACTAGCCAAAGGTTGGGAGACAAATTACAAATCGAGGATTGCAACTTCTCAACCAAATACGGGATGCACTTTGCTAGTGGAGTTGGACGACATTGCATGAGGACGGTATGTGTTCTTACACTTTGTTTATATAATGGTACAATTTTAGGTACACTTGTTTAACATATTTTTTACACTTAATTTCTTTTTGGTAGATGGTGCGATTACATGAACTCTATGGCGGAGAGTTCAACATGCTTGACCACATACATATTTAAACATCTTGTACATATTGTAAAATTATTGGGTATGCAACAATATTTATATGGCTATAATAATATTTTTTGTTTTTTCTTTATAGGTGATCCAAGGAAAGCGAAGCCAAGAATTGACAATCTACTTTTGCATGCATTCACTTTTAAAATTTTGTAATCTAAGTGCTCTTTTAAATGTTCTTTTTGGAGATGTTTTTATTATATTTAAAAAATAGACAAAAAAGTGTTAATAGTAATACTGCATTGCTAATAGACAGGTTGAGTGCGAATAGACAATCACTTAAAACAGCGCTTGCTAATAGCGGCGAGTGCAAATAGACAAAACCACGGTACTAATAGCAGCGCCCTAAAAAAAGGAGGGAGGGTGGGGATAGCAAAGTTGCATGTTGAAAAGGTGGTTTATTTGAATTTAGAAAAACCATGAAAATGAAATGGACGCGAAGATTTCTGCGGCCCATCACAATTCACAACACATGTGTTATTATTTTAACCTGATTTCTATTATTATTATTTTATAAGTTGATTTTATTATTATTATTATTATTATTATTATTATTATTATTTTAAGCTATAAACCCGTAATTAATAATTACACGTGAAGAGAACCTGGACACCTCTGCCCGCCAACGTCTCCTTCTTCGGGATATATTTCTAGACAAAAAGTGAGTAGGAGAGAGAGAGGGAGATAATATGTGTGATTGTTTCATTTTTATTTATGGGCGTTAATATTAGCAGCTTATTTTTCGCTATTCGCACTGAAAATTTAAGTTTCTTTATTTTTATTTTTAGAATTACTATTAGCAAGCACTGCACATAAATTATCCCTTAGCCGCACTTCCCGGAGCCCGGAGGGGTATAGGGCTTATGGACGCCGCGTCGCTTTCCCAATCCGCCGGCCAGGTTCTTTCCCTCCGTCGCTTTGTTATCTGCCAATCCGAAATCGCCTTCGCCATCTATTTCCAGGGTAGAACGTGGTACGAGAGGGAGCTTCAATAGAATGAGTTGCACGGCTAATCAAGACACATCTAAAGGCATCGAGCAATAAAATTTCTGGCTCCCTCGAAACACCTGCAGGAATAATTCGCCGTTGAAGGGATTAATTCCAAAAATGAACACCCGGCGGATGGATAGGACGGCGGCTGGACGTTTGCCGGAAAACAAGTCGAACAAAAGGAGACGGAGTCAATGGCAAGAAAATGTGATTGAAGAAGAAGATGCTGAGCTGGCAAGAAAATTTAACTAAAGTCAATGGCAGTGGCTTCGCTTGGTTTTTATTGACGTGGGATTTGAGACAGTTTCTGCCGCTTTGAACGCCATTATAGAATTATACGAGATTGGGGGAAGATTGGGAAAGGATGGAGGTGAGAGGGTAGGCCTGCAAGCGGTTCGGTTCGGTTCGGTTCAGTTTTATACAAAACTGAAACCGAACTATAACCCGAAACTGAGCCAAAACTAATCGGTTCGGTTCGGTTCGGTTTTTAATTGAAATCTCCTGAGACAACAATTTAATTGAAATCTCAATTGGGGCTTGAATGTTCCATGAACCAGAGACAAGAAAATATAACATTATGGATGATTCATTTTCACTTGAGTAGCTTGCAAAAATGGAGGTCTATTCGGTTCAATCGGTTTTCCCATGAGGCAAACCGAACCGAACCGAGTAGAGGTCGGTTTTTAACCCCCCCCCCCCCCCCAAATCGACACCGAACCGATCGGTTCGGTCTGAAATTCAGTGCGGTTTGGTCGGTTCGGCCCGCTTCTGTCAGTTTCGGTTTTTGACGCACACCCTTACGAGAGGGTGATTTAGCGCAAGAAGCTGAAGTGGCGTGATAGGGCTTGCAGATCTCAGTCGATCTCGCAGGCGGAGAGGAGGAGGAAGGCAATGCTTGCGGATAATCAATCTCTTAAAAGAATGTTTGCTAATAGAAGATTACTTGTGTATAGCCAACCTCTTAAAACTATGCTTGTGATTAACTGTTAGTGTGGATAGCCAAAAGTGTGGTGTTAATCTCAACACCCTTATTTATTTATGTGATAGGTATACATATGTATATATACTCATACATACATATATACATACTCAACGTGAATAAAGTTATTTACGGCGAGGTGATCAAATCGACTTCGGTCATCAGAGAAATCTCTGCGACTACCATGCCGACGAATAGGGATCGACCAAGATAGTCTTGGGGGCAGAATGTTATGGGAACGAAATTAAATAGAGGGAGAGAGATCGAAGGAGAAGAGAGGTGGGAGAGGAGCGGAGAGATATACAGGCACGGCCCACGCGATCGCACACGGGCTCGTGCACACAGTGGCGGAACTAGGATTTTGATATCGCACTAGCACAATTAATTTTAACATACATTTCATTGTTGCAAATGTTACTGTTTTTTTTTTTTTTTGCTCTTTCGGCAATGTAAAAGCATAACATATTTTAAGAAAAATGTTAATTAACAAAGTAAAACATCAAAAAAACTTACAGATCAATATGATACTTTGCGTTGACACATGCTCTGGAAACGTAAGATAATTGTTTCTGTTGTAATAGTATCCGCAACGTCTTTTTCAATGTAAGCAATCAAACAATCATTCATCAATTCATCCTTCATTCTGTTTCTCAAACAATTTTTAATTATCTTCATAACAGAAAATATCCTTTCAACACTAGCTGTTGCAACTGTTAAAAGGCAAGCCAACTTCAACAATCTGAAAATCAACTGATAAGTATCTTGTTTTTTTAATTCCACTAATTTTTGAAGAAGTCCGCTAATTCCTTTAACTTCGGAAAATGTGCTCGTTGATGTTGATCGCATGTCAAAAATATATATGTCGAGTTGCCTTTCAAGTAGTTGTAACTCTATTGGAGTGAAATCATTTGGATATAATTCAGCAAGATGAATTAATTTATGTTTATCATAAGAACCAAATTGATCCTTTGGGTCTAGACTAGCGACACATAAAAGTAATTCTGTGTTGACCTCATCAAATCGATCATTTAGCTCATTTAGCATCCAATCAAGCACTGCATTAAAAATTTCAATCCTAAAGTAATGTATATTTGTAATCTCACGTGCGTTGCGTTTTGATCTACCTGGTTGAACGAACTTCGCATCCATATTCGAAATTTCTATGACATGTTTACTAAAGAAAGAGGAGACTTCAACCATGAAGGATTGTCATTCGAGTTCGTCGATCATTTCTCATTTTTAATAGTAACAACTTTGACAACTTAACAAAATGCATTGCGTTGACAATATCTTGATATTTCCTTTGCAAAGCTTGTGATAATTCATGTGTTTTTGCCAAAATAATTTTCATCAAATGAATCGCAAATGCAAATTTTAAAGTCAGGGTAACTTGTAGAAGTGCGCTTGTCATTCCTCTTTGGTTTCCATCTGCTCATCAACTGTGATAATCTCTAGTACATCATCAGTAGAAGAAAACATACGAATAAAATTTAAAAATGTAGTATAATGTGAACTCCATCTTGTGTCTCCAGCTCGTTTGAGCTCTAAAGGTTGATTCAACCCTTGACCACTTTGTAAGTCCCCGCAACCAAGATCTTTTGCAACTCGATCAACTTTCAAGGCTCTAAGAGAATCACGTCGTTTGCAAGAGCCACCAACAACATTCAATATTGTGTTAATAAGTGTGAAAAGCTCGGCAATATCTGAATTCCCTTCTACAACAGCTATCAGTACCAATTGAAGTTGATGTGCAAAGCAATGAACATAGAAAGCACAACTATTTTCGTTCAAAATTAAAGTCTTTAACCCTCTGAACTCACCTTTCATATTGCTAGCTCCATCATATCCTTGTCCACGCAATTTAGAAATACTAAGACCATATTTCATAAATAAATTATCCCTAGCAGATTTAAGAGACAACGTAGTATTATCAGATACATGCACAAAACCAAGAAGACGCTCTATGATCATGTCAATGGAATTCGCATATCTTAAAATAACATACATATGCTCTTTTGTAGATACATCACGAGAATCATCCACTAAAATTGTAAAACAATTTTCTCCAATATCATGAACAATTTATTTTGTAGTCTCCAATAATGCTGATACTATCTCTTTTTGAATCTTTGGTGATATAAGTTGACAATTTTGAGGAGCGTTTCGTAACACAACTGACTTGATGTCATTATTATGTGAAGCTATAAAATCCAAAAGCTCAAAAAAAATTTCTCGATTGGTAGACTCTTTGGTCATATCATGCCCACGAAAGGACAATCCTTGTCGTAACAGAAACCTAACACTGTCAATCGATGCACATAAATGAGCATGATAATCTAAACTTTGTTGTTCTTCTTGTCTAAAAAAAGCAATTTGAATACCTTGTTTTTGATTCATCAAAGTCTCACATATTTTTCTAGAAGTGTTGTGTGGAGTAGTGTGAGTTCCAATATGTCTTTCCAATACTATTTTATCTTTCCAATATCTAAATCCTCTAGTAATAAAAGTAGGCTCACAACCTCTTTGAGGGAAAATATAACAATAAAGACAAAATATTGCATCTGTTTCCTTACTGTATTCTAACCAGTCTTTAAATTTGTTAAACCAATTCTTGTTAAAACGACGAGCTTTGTTACTAATTTCTGTTTGGGGAAAATTCTCTAAATGAGGTTGACAATGACCATTTTGCAAATAATATCTTCTTATTGACTCTTGAATATTTGCATCATAGGAGTTTATAGGGTGCCTTAAGCCCGTATATGAAGGTAAATCTTCTAGTTTGAACTCTTGTACTCGACTTCTTTTATCAGTTAAAACTAACTCCTGTGAATCTATAGAACTTTGACACACTCCTTTTTTTGATAAAAATTTATCCATTGCTGATTGCACAAACAAAACACAATGCATAAAATGAGAACATTTTTAATTTAATTAATCACTGTGAAAAAAATTGTGAATCCAAATCACCCAACTTCACATCCATATTAATTAAACCCTAAACAAATGAAAAAAATCACAGTTGCACAACAATGGAAAAAATAATCACATATTCACATATATACCTTGCACAGCAATGAAATTGAAAAAAATCTCTAATTATTTCAGATCTTGGCACCTTGCAGTGGAAAATAATCACATCACATATATACATTGCACTTTGCAGGCTTGCACAGTTCACTGTTTGCAGTTGCAGAAAATCTGAAATACCTTGCACAGGTCAGTACTTCACCGCTACTGTTCGTCTGCAACAAAAAGAGGAGGAAGAACTGAACAAGGGCACAACGCACAAGATGACAAGACGAAGAAGAACAGTCAAGAAGCAAGAACTAAACCGTTGGAGCCTAGAGCCTGGAAATCCCAGACTCAACTCTGGATTTGTGCGAACAACGGAACAAAAAAAGAGGAGGAAGTAACGCGATTTGATTTGTGCAAACCACTAAAACATAGGAACTGCGAAGAAGAGGAGCCTGGGCCTAATCTTGATTTGTGCGAAGTTGCAAACTACTGCAATTCTGCGAAGAAGAGGAGGAAGAAAGTCAAGAAACGTTCCATTACCTGCGAGCTGTTGCGGCGTGCAATCGAAAAAAAAAAAACTAAATCGCGATTGATAGGAAATGGCGAACCGGGGCAGCGGATAATACGCGAAAAACACAGTCGGGCACGTGCCCGATCGTGTCTTATAGTGGGTCCTCCCGTGCGTGCACATATGCTAGTACACACACAAATGTATATATACATATACCTATATCCACACACACACACACACACACACACACATATATATATATATAACATATATTATAATTCATTTCAAAAAAAAAATATTCATTCAAGTAATTACATCTTGTCATCAAATTAAAAGTAACGATGGAAATTCATAAAAAAAATAGTAAAACTCCTATACCTGCAATGATAGGTTGTTATTAGGCATGTCAATGATATTTTGGAGGAATAAGGTTGTCATTAAGCATGTAAGTGGTATTTTTGAGGAACTATCATTCAACTCATGAACTTTATTACAATTGATTTGATATGCACAATAATATATGCATGAGGATGAGAATTTTTTAACAAAAAATGAAAAGCAGTGTATAACAACTTTTCGCACTGATTAATTAATTGTGTGTTACTTTTAAACTGCATTAACCATTTTTGACGTATAAATAGTCGAAATTCATTAGTTCAATTCGATGAGAAAAATTTAATTCATCATCCATATTGCAAAATTCTTAGGGGACGGTCCCAACGCCGCACCCCCACCCTCCCCAGATCCGCCCGAACGGCCCTTGATAGTATCGTGACTATCGTCCTTGTGGAAAAACCATTTTTTGGCGCCATATTCATCTTTTCAAATTATGTATATATATATATATTATTTAGATTAGTTTATGAATTTTTTATATTATTTGCATCATTATGTATACGACTGATTGTATATTGTTTTCATATTAAATATGTTATTTTTTTTATTGACAGACAAGTGGCAGCTTGCCGTTTGATCTTCCATGAAAGATTGAACTTTTTCGCCAGACAGAAGATTCGAAGAACATGGCACGAACTAACCGTGAAACAGCCCACCCATGATGATTTTTATTTTTATAAACATTTTTTAATAAACAATTATTTAGAAAATAAAATATATGAATAATATGTAATATTATTTAATATAGAGGCTCAATGGAGTGGCTACAAAATAAACAAATAAATAATAATTTGTGTATATGCTGAACAAATTTGTGTTAGTATTTTTAATTCTATGTGATGTAATTGAATATTTTTTAAATTGTTTTTGTAGATGATGAGTGCTCAGTATACTCATGAAATTTTTGGAGGAAAATAATTTACAAGATATGATTTTGATGATATAATATGATTTATATGGATTACAAAATACTTTATTGTTGATTATGTTTTGAAAACTATTAAGTGTTGTGTGAATAAGAGAATTAATTGTGTGAATAGTCATAGAAAGTTGTAGGAATATTTTTAATGTGTTGCAAATATTATTTTAAAAAGTAACACCGCACAATTGTTGAATAAAATGTGTCGACAAATATAATATTTTGAAATTGTTCCCAATAATGGATAAAAGAACATTAATTGAATGTTGCGTCACAAATGCTACCTAAAACATCTACTTGATGACAAACATTTATAAATTGTTCTATATTCTACGTTTAGACAACATTTTATAAATATTGTCAACTAAAGCGTTGTTAGAAACCAAAAATATTGTAGTGAAAAGAAAGTTCGCAATTAGAGCTCTAAGATTATTGATCAAGCTGGAAGATCGAGTTTCGCTGATCAAAGTATTAATCTAGATGTCTGCCATTTAACTTATAAGCATCTTGTATGCAAAATTAACAATTACAACTTAGATTTTATAACTGTGAGGATTATGAGTTAGGAGATTGTTTTATAATGCGAATGTTAATTAAGATTAATCGTGAGTGAAGTGAATACTTCTGAAAAGATTTTTGTATAATTGACAACGAGATTTTCTAAGCACGTCAAAATCTCTCGGTCCGAGCGAATCTATTATATTTCCCTAATAGACGGCATGTTATGGACCGAACATGTCTAGAATAATAGCAAAAGTTTTAATAAACTATGAAAAATACTAACTACATCCAGTATTTAGAAATACAGTTAACACAAGATCAGTACCACATGGCCTGTGGGTATATAAATCTGAGTCACTGTTTTAAAGTATTGATTAATTAATGTTTAGCATCTTACCTATATGAAAAGAGAAATACTTAGGTGCGTTCTCTCACCTAGTTCTAGGTGGGGGATAAATATAGCCGTATGATCTTTGATCCGAAGGTAGGGAAAATACTGACATTATTTATTATTCATAAAAACAGCAGTATTATTTATAAATACAACAGTATTTAGAGCTATCAATGGCTGGGATGTGCTCCTCTCACCATGATCTGAAAAGCCATACAAACACAACCCTCCATCTTACTGATCCTCCTTCCTTTTAAGTTTGTCCACAGATCCAACCCTCCATCTTCCTCATCAAAGCATGTTGTGCCCGCATGCTCTTGGCTGTGAATGTGATTTGTCTGTCTGTGGGTTGCTAATGGGCTCCGTCTGCCTATAGCCGGGGAACAATAAAAACAAGTAGTAGAATTTTAACATGTTTGTGTGTGTTCGGCCTCCATGGAGTTGGGTTCAAAAATTGGAACTAGCTTTCTTGGATGTCCGACTGTAATTAACCAACCCCATAAACACGCGCCCCTCAAATATGCACCACAACCTGCAATCCCGATAAGTAAACGATTCACATACGATGATAATGAGAATTACAATCAATTTTCATATTGAGCACGTACAAGATGAAACCTATTGTTGTGTGTCTGCGCTTAAGAAAAAAGATTTTATATTCATACATCTCTTAAATTATTTTGCGTGTTAAGATTTAACAGAATAACGAAAGTAATTTTAAAACAAAATATCAAACATCCAAAATGAATACAAAAATATTTTGTTAGAAGATCACAATCATTATGAGTAGATAGCAAGTGAAATCAATGAAAAATCACTTTACCTTCTAGATGAGGGACTTTGGCTGCCTTCCTCTTTGAACTCTTCACCCTTGGACTATAGTTTAAGGTCACCTTAGACTATAGATTCATGATCACTCTTGTTCCTAGAAATTTAATGAGTTTGTAATCAAATAATCGATCTTCTCAATATTTAAAATGAGCATAATTAATAGCATCACAAAAGTTTTTCATAATTGAATGATGAATTGTTCAATTTTTCACATATAAATTTCAAACCATTTCTCAAGTAAGCACATATTTAAGAAGAATGTGAGAAATATAGAAGGAACCTTTTTTCGTAAAACAAGGATATGTTGCAAGGTAAATACACGATGAAATTGCAGCTCTGCAAGATGAGTATATGAAATGAACTTGAGAAATTTGGTTGAAGTAATTGAAAAAAGTAAGTATAATTAAAATGACATTGCCTTCACTACTCAACCATATACCCTGATGAAGAAACTACTTATAAGATGTAAACGTACGGGTTGTGCCCGTAGGCAAACTGATGAGGTATTTTCTCCTAAGTGTGAAAAGAGGCTAGCCGTCTTTGACTTGAAGGAAGCTTCCTAGAAAGAGGGAAAGTCAACATGTGCTCTTAAAGGAAGCTTCTAGGAAGGTGGCCAAAGGAAGCTTCATATTATTTGACATGTGTTCTTTGACCGAGGGAAGCTTCATGAAAGCTTCATGGAAGCTTCAAGGAAGCTTCCTCCACATGCCATCTACCACCATCTACCCCTTGGTTTTGGCCTATAAATAGGCATGAAGGAGGAGGGGTAAGGCATCCACTTCTCTCCCATCTCAAGCATTGAAAGAGTTTCTAGAGAGGCCTTTGTGGCAAGCGTGTTAGTTTGAGGAGAGCTTTCGGACGTCTCTGCGACGTTGACGAGGAATACTTCGCCTACACGGATTGGATCTAGAGCAGACTTGGGCAAGGATTCGAAGAGGCATCTTGGAGAGGATTTGTGTAATCCGTCTCGTCCGCCACTGTCGGTAACTTGCAATTTTTCTGCTATTGTTTATTGTGTATTATTGTGTGGTGCGAAGTTGGTGAAGATCCTGTGTGGATCGAGGAGGGAAAGCCTTGTAATTGCCTATCTGTTTTACACATTTTTAGTGGCGGCTTTCCGGGTTGGACTCCGATCGTCCCGTGGTTTTCACCCTATTGGGTTTCCACGTTATATCTGTGTGTCACCTTTATTGTTGTTATTTTGTGCTGTGTTTTTTGGTTGTGTATCGGCATACCGCTAAGCGGTCGTGTAGGTACTTGCTCGAACTAATTTGCAGGTGTTCTGGTCGGGCTTTTGTGCTCTCTAGCCCAACAAGTGGTATCAGAGCCAGGTTCATTATCAGCGCAGTCATCGGGCTGACCTATTTGGGATTCGAGACGAGCCGATCGGATATTTCGGGTTAGTGATCGGGTGCGGTGGGTGACGACCATTGGTCCGCTCCCTATCCTCTTTGATTCCTTTCTTGGAAATAGTCGGCTCAGAGAACTGAGGTCAGTCCGATCAGTGACAGAGCATAATGGAGTCCACTTCAGGTTCAGGCTCCGAGCAAATGGTAAAACTAAACGGCGCAAACTATCACCATTGGCATCTTCTAATGGAGGATCTGATATACGTGAAGGGTTGGCATGCTCCTATCTTTGAGGAGATGCCAAAGGACATGGATGCGGCAAAGTGGAAGGTGGAGCATCGGAAGCTGTGTGGGTTCATTAGACGGTTCGTGGAGCCGAACGTCTACAACCATGTGGCTAGCATCACTGATGCGAAGACTTTGTGGAAGACTCTCGAGACGTTGTATGCCAAGAGCACGGGCATCAACAAGCTGTATTTGCTGAAGAAGCTTGGAGAGTTCAGATACCGAGAGGGCTCACCCATTTTGGATCATGTCAACGAGTTCCAGGGAATTATTGATCGCCTGACTGCTATGAAGGTGACGTTTGAAGACGAAGTGAATGCTTTGTGGCTACTCAAGTCACTTCCAGACTCGTGGGAGATGGTCAGAGTTTCTCTGATCAATTCTTCCCCCCAGGGGATTGTTTCCATGGAGATCGCCAAGAGTGGGATCTTGAATGAGGAGGTGAGACGAAAGTCTCAAGGGACTTCAGGCTCTTCTTCACGAGCTGACGTTCTCTATACTGAGTCCAGGGGGAGAGGAAGGAGTAAGAGCCGAGGAAGGAAGGAGGACAGGAGTCAGAGTAGGGGCAAGTCGAAGTCACGTTATCAGAACGTGGAGTGCCACTACTGCCACAAGAAGGGACACATCAAGAAGTTTTGCTACTCGTTGAAGAACGATCAGAAGAAGAAGGGGATTGCCACTGAAGGCAAGGATGAGGGTCACACGGCAGCTACTGTTTCGACTGAGGAGGACGACGTCATTATTGTTGGCGACGACGTCACAGCTGCACTTGCGTGTGACGACCGATGCTGGATCGTTGATTCTGGAGCTTCTGCACATGTCTCCCACAACAGGGAGTTATTTGCCACCTACACCACTCATGACTGTGGGGTGTTGAGGATGGGCAATGGGGATACGTCCAAGGTTCTTGGGCGTGGAGACATGCATTTGAAGACGAGTACTGGTGCCCTACTTATTCTGAGGGATGTTAGACACGTGCCAGACATTCGCTTCAACTTGATATCCGTTGGCAGACTTGGAGATGAAGGACACCTGAGTGTCTTTGGAGGAGACTTCTGGAAGCTGATCAGGGGATCGCTTGTGTTGGCCAGGGGTTATAGAGATACTGGCCTGTACTACATGGAGGGGAGGCCTGAAGCTGCTCAGGCCAACTCCGTCAGAGATGAGACATCCACCTCCTTATGGCACAGGAGGCTGGCACACATTAGCCAGAAGGGGTTGGGATGTCTGGCGAAGAAGAAGCTGATTAGTGACATGTCTGATGTTCACTTGGAGAGGTGCGACCACTGTATGGCTAGGAAACAGAACAGGGTTTCATTCCACAGCCACACGTCCACCAGGAGATCAGAGCCGTTGGAGCTTGTTCACACTGATGTGTGCGGACCACTGAAGGTCCAGACTAGAGGAGGAGCATCATACTTCGTCACTTTCATTGACGACCATTCGAGGAAGCTTTGGGTCTATGCTATCAAGACCAAAGATCAGGTTCTCGATACTTTCAGGAGATTCCACGCTGAGGTGGAGAGACAGTCCGGGAGGAGACTGAAGTGCATCAGGTCTGACAACGGGGGAGAGTACATTGGTCCCTTTGATGAGTACTGCAGGGACCATGGTATCCGACATGAGAAGACCCCGCCGAAGACGCCGCAGCTGAATGGCGTAGCTGAGAGGATGAATCAGACACTGATGGAGAGGATTCGGTGCATGCTATCTGAGTCGAAGCTGCCAGGGATGTTTTGGGGCGAGGCTCTTCTTACTGCAGCGCATGTCATCAACCTCTCGCCGAGTTCAGCTTTGCAGGAGGATGTCCCAGATAGGGTCTGGTATGGGAAAGACCCTTCATACAGTCACTTGCGGGTATTTGGCTGCAAAGCCTTTGTGCACGTCCCCAGGGATGAGAGATCGAAGTTAGATTCGAAGACCCGACAGTGTATCTTCTTGGGGTACGGCTATAGTGGAGAGTTTGGGTACAGGTTCTTTGATCCAGTTGAGAAGAAGCTTGTACGTAGCCGTGATGTCGTTTTCTGTGAGGATCGCACTGTTGGTGATCCTGAGGAGACTGTTGAGTCTGATGTTGACTCTCGCACTGCTGCAGAGTCACCTATGGTTGGAGATGACGATACTAAGGAGGCTACTGAGCCAGAGCCAGCACAGGGTATTGATACCCTTCCAGATCATGATATCACCACTGATGGTGAACCAGGAGTCGCTGAGGACATTGTTGATGATGTGCCTGCACCGGCCCTTGAGCCTGCTTTGCGGAGATCAGATCGTGCCAGGCACCCGTCCGCTAGATATTCTGCATCAGAGTTTATACTGCTGACTGATGCGGGGGAGCCTGAGAGCTATGACGAGGCTGTGGAGAGTGCTGAGAAGCGCCAGTGGATGGCTGCTATGCAGGATGAGATGCAGTCGCTGCAGAAGAACCGTACCTATGACTTGGTGAGATTGCCTAAGGGCAAGAAGGCCTTGAAGAATCGGTGGATCTTTAGGGTGAAGCAGGGAGATTCCTCCACACCTCCCAGATACAAGGCCAGGCTGGTGGTGAAGGGTTTTGGGCAGCGACAGGGTATTGACTTTGATGAGATCTTTTCACCCGTGGTGAAGATGTCATCTATTCGTGTGGTACTTGGCCTCGCTGCGAGGCTAGACTTGGAGGTAGAGCAGATGGATGTGAAGACCGCCTTTCTGCATGGCGATCTTGAGGAGGAGCTATACATGGATCAGCCTGAGGGCTTCAGTGTCAAAGGGAAGGAAGGTCTGGTGTGCCGCTTGCAGAAGAGCTTATATGGCCTGAAGCAGGCCCCGCGGCAATGGTATAGGAAGTTCGATTCCTTCATTGAGGAGATCGGCTTCAGGAGGACCACCCTTGACCATTGTGCATTCATCAAGGAGTATGCTCCTGGAGATTTCATTATTCTGCTACTGTACGTGGACGACATGTTGATCGTCGGGAGGAGCACTGCTCGCATTGTTGAGCTGAAGCGACAGTTGAGCTCCGTGTTTGAGATGAAGGATCTGGGTGCTGCGAAGACTATTCTGGGGATGCACATCTGTAGAGACAGGGGAGCCAGATTGCTCTGGTTATCACAGGAGCGGTACATCCGCAAGGTGCTACAGAGGTTTGATATGGATCAGGCGAAGAAGGTGAGCGTGCCTCTGGCAGCTCACTTCAGGCTTACTGCTGATCAGTGCCCCAGCACACCCGAGGAGACTGAGGCGATGCAGAAGGTCCCGTATGCATCTGCAGTTGGGAGCCTTATGTATGCGATGGTGTGCACACGTCCAGACATTGCGCATGCGGTTGGGACCGTCAGTAGATTTCTCTCCAACCCTGGGAGAGAGCATTGGAGCGCAGTGAAGTGGATACTGAGATACCTGCAAGGGACGTCAAACTTGACGCTGAGATTTGGAGGCAGTGAGCCAGAGTTGTTGGGCTACACTGATGCTGACATGGCTGGAGATGTAGACTCCAGGAGGTCGACGTCAGGGTACATGATTCTTTTTGCAGGAGGAGCTGTCTCGTGGGCGTCGAGACTGCAGAAGTGCGTTGCACTGTCTACCACGGAGGCTGAGTTCATTGCGGTTACTGAGGCAGGGAAAGAGTTGCTTTGGATGAAGAGGTTCATCAAAGAACTTGGATTCACTCAGAACCGATACACACTCTTGTGTGACAGTCAGAACGCTATCCACCTAGGGAAGAACCCCACGTTTCACTCGAGGTCGAAGCACATCGACACTCGGTATCATTGGATACGAGATGTCCTGGAGCAGAAGGAGCTTGATCTTCAGAAGGTGCACACTGATGACAATGGGGCAGACATGCTGACCAAGACAGTGCCAAGGGGGAAGTTCGAGCATTGCGTTAGAATCGCCGGAATGGCGGTTTCTTCCGCCTTGATGTGAAAGGGGATAAATTGTTGGGTGCAGTTCCCGTCCTTTGTGGAGAAAACTGTGGATTCGAGTTTTACTAACTCGAACTTGGTGGTGCTGGATCTATCGACATATGGAGGAGACATGAAGGTCTTACCAAATGAAGATTATTAGAAGGACACATTTTTTCACTTAGTCGAAAAGGGGGAGATTTGATGAGGTATTTTCTCCTAAGTGTGAAAAGAGGCTAGCCGTCTTTGACTTGAAGGAAGCTTCCTAGAAAGAGGGAAAGTCAACATGTGCTCTTAAAGGAAGCTTCTAGGAAGGTGGCCAAAGGAAGCTTCATATTATTTGACATGTGTTCTTTGACCGAGGGAAGCTTCATGAAAGCTTCATGGAAGCTTCAAGGAAGCTTCCTCCACATGCCATCTACCACCATCTACCCCTTGGTTTTGGCCTATAAATAGGCATGAAGGAGGAGGGGTAAGGCATCCACTTCTCTCCCATCTCAAGCATTGAAAGAGTTTCTAGAGAGGCCTTTGTGGCAAGCGTGTTAGTTTGAGGAGAGCTTTCGGACGTCTCTGCGACGTTGACGAGGAATACTTCGCCTACACGGATTGGATCTAGAGCAGACTTGGGCAAGGATTCGAAGAGGCATCTTGGAGAGGATTTGTGTAATCCGTCTCGTCCGCCACTGTCGGTAACTTGCAATTTTTCTGCTATTGTTTATTGTGTATTATTGTGTGGTGCGAAGTTGGTGAAGATCCTGTGTGGATCGAGGAGGGAAAGCCTTGTAATTGCCTATCTGTTTTACACATTTTTAGTGGCGGCTTTCCGGGTTGGACTCCGATCGTCCCGTGGTTTTCACCCTATTGGGTTTCCACGTTATATCTGTGTGTCACCTTTATTGTTGTTATTTTGTGCTGTGTTTTTTGGTTGTGTATCGGCATACCGCTAAGCGGTCGTGTAGGTACTTGCTCGAACTAATTTGCAGGTGTTCTGGTCGGGCTTTTGTGCTCTCTAGCCCAACACAAACAACCATCGAAATTGCGCCCGCAGTTTTGCAGACCTCTTAGATTTACTTAAATATCTAGACCTCTTTAGTCATGGGCAAGATCAAGTGAATGAGGTTAGATCATATTAAAATAGAGGGTCCTGATTGATCTCATCGTTATTTAACGTCTGAGGCTAGATTAGAACTTTAGTCTTTATATATAGTATAGATAACAATTTATGTGTACTTTGAACCCCACTTAATTAATAACAATCATCATGAATTAATTACATCAAGAAAAAATCACTCTTAAAATGAAAGAAGGTCAAATTAACCCATTACACATATTTTGCAATTGTAAAACAAATTGCTGGTTTTTTAATTTAATACTCTTACCATTGATTTAGGCTCCATTTGGGTCGGCGTTTAGAATGCATGTTTGGCAAGAAAATGGTATATGGCCGCCACCAAGAAAAGAAAACTAGTTTTGAACATAAAAGTGGTTGAAGTTCCTTAGGTAAGGTCGGCCCCTTCATGAATAACTACATGATGGCGCCGGCCCGGTACCACTTGGCGGCACGACGCACCATTACAAACTTCGGCATAACACGCGGAGGGCCTATCGCGACATGATCCGTTAATATTTTAGCTCACTCCTTTTATTATTTTATCAAACAAACTTTTATGCACTTTTATTTTAGTTCGAGTTGTTCCGGTCGACCAAAATGTTAGGCGGTCAAACGCTGTTATTTATTTATTTACCCCCTGCATTTTAATTTTGGACCTTAGAACTTGGATGGCTAGGATTAGTTTATTTTGATGAGAGGGTGAGAGTGAGCTTTGTATGAGTATTTATACCTCATTTTGAGGAGCTTGACCTAATGAAAAATAAACAAAAAAATTGGAAAAAGGTTTTCCCGTGAAACCCTCCGATGTAGCAACCACCGGATTCACAACCACCGCATTCACTACCGACGGGAGGTGCAGTTAAGCTCAAACGGAACAGGCTCGATATCCTGTGACGGAGATGAATAATATCCACCATGAATCCATACCACCATTTTCTTGAGAATATATCTAGAGCCATGAATGCTAAACAATTTTCGGACATGTATAAAATATGAGTAGATAGATAAAATGCAGGAAACATTAAATAAGTTTACCCTAAACAAAAAATAGAAACTATGATGAACTATAAAGTGATCAAAACTAATCTCTCTTTAGCTTTGTAAATTAATCTCTCTTTAGCTTTGTAAATTAACTTAATAAACTAAAAAAAATGTGTTTTCATTAACAAGAATGTTGGATTTGATCATATCTCTCCTCTATCAACGGTGTGTTCTTGAATACTCAATTTTTTTTCCAAGCTTAAGCAGCGCATGTTTATTTTCAATGCAATATTGTCGCATTGCAAAAAAAAAGTATGATCATTATGTTTGGGCATTATATCAAATATTTGTGAGCATGTAAAAGAAAACTTCGTATAATTAACCTTAGTAAATTAAAAGATTTAGCTATGAAAAATACTAATTATGAGATCAAATTAATTCACCCAAATAAAAGTATTTGAACATTTTTCAAAAAAAAAATCCCAAATTTTAGGGACCAAATAAATAGTTAATTTTGACATATTATCAAGTACGAAATTTAAATCATGAACTGTACGGTGGAAATATCCATATTCCTTGGAGTACTAAATATATGGCCTACTACCAAGTCGAAGATCCAAATCCAACCCTCCATCTTCCTCCTCCTCCTCCTTCATTTTAAGTTCGTCCGCAGATCCAAAGCCAGAGGCGGAGGCAGGTGAGTCGGCGGCGCGGCCATCGGAGATCGCCGGCGCCGTCGTCTCATGAGAGTACTGGAAGGATAATTGAAGACCAAAGTTGGCACGATCATTGACGAAGGTCAGCATCTCCTGGTTAGTTTTCGACCGCCGCTTGGCTCGATCATCTCTGTGGATGTTCATGTGGCCGCCCAAACCCTGAGCGTTGCTGAAGCCTCGCTTGCAGAAGATGCAGTCGTAGGAGCGGCCGACGGCGGCGGCGGCGGCGGCACTGGTGTCTTCGTCGGAGGAGGCGGCGGGGTCGTGTTCAGGATGCTCTTCCATGAGTATCATGCAGTAGTAATTAAGCGTCTGTCTTTTAATAAAGGAAAGGACGCGCTTTGAGGGATGGAAATGGACCGGGTTTTTTTTGTTGTTGCTAATTTCGGCCGGTTGTACGAGGCATTTGGGGCTGGGTTTGACTAATTTTGCAAAGTATGGGCCGGGGTTTAGTTTATGAAATTATTTTTGAAGTGGATGAATCGATGAAGACAAGATACATGTGAGAATTTTTGAAACAAAAAAATTTAATTAATATTTTCTTTAATATAAAATAATTCTTTTATAGAAAAGTCATTATTGTCACCTATATATATTATAGGTAAAATATTCAAATTGGTCCCTTAACTTTGGGTCTAATTTTTAAATAAATTATTTAATTTTCATTTGCTTCAAATAAGTTCTTTTGACATTCATTTGCTTTAAATTGATCCTTTAATTTTGGACATGGTTTCAAATAAGTCTTTTAATTTTCATTTGTTTCAAATTGGGCTCTTACTTTATATTTTTTGCTAATCCAGTTATCGAAGCATCTTCGTACAGAAAATGCATTGGAATATGTGATTATTTGATAAATTAATTTCAATTATCAAAGCATTTGCGTACACTAATCTCATCCGTCTATAGTTTTCATTGACGGTCTAGATTAATTCGTGGTTGATCTGAACAGTTCACTAATCTCATCCTTTTATATTTTTCATTTAATCAAAAGATTATGCACCTTTAGATAAAAGAGAAATCAATCATCGTCATGAAATAGACTTCTATTTGTGTTGTGATAATGACGCATCTTCCCTTTCTTGGCTGGTGTCCTTTTTTGGAGACTGCTCAATTCGTGGCTCCTTTTGGAATTTCCTGAATTACAGCAATTATGGAGGAGCATTGGAGAAAGAATATGTTTTTCTTATGGGATGAAGGAGATTTCTTGGATGATATTTGATCTCTTTCCATGAGTCTAGCTGACCTCCTCTCATCTTTTGGAATTCCATATATTCCGCCTAATTTTTCTCCTGGCCGACCCCACTATTATTTGGAGATCGCTCCAAATTTAGCATCCACATTATTCCGGTATTAATGGAGGATTTTTTTTTTGGGGAAGGGATTGATCTCCTTCCATTATTGAGCCGACCCATCCTCCTTACCCTCTTGGGTTTCCTCCTCCTTAAATAGGTGTGGCCAGCCACCCTTAGGAGAGAGTGCAGAGCAACAGATTTTTTTCGGTGGTTCAACGGATTTCGGCAGACATTTGGCCATCGCCTAGCCGGCTTCCTCTTTGGAGTTCTTCTTCCAGTCAGCTTCTTCTCTCGCCGTCGAAACTATTTTCTCGTCGCAACGTGTACGACCGGACTTTGGAAGATTCGAGATTTTCATCATTTTTCTCGGTCTATTATTCTCCTCCATTTTTAGTCGTATTGTATGTTTGAGAAATAAATAGTAAATTTATCTCTGCCTGCACAGTGGACGTACCCAATTTCGGGGAACCACTTTACATCTGGTGTTCTTGATTGCGGTGCTTGCTTTTATTTTTTTCTCTAATTTTTGTGCGTATCGCTCTTCGCAATTTTGGTCGTTAGAAAAATATTTTGGAACAGAATTTTTCATCTGCACTCGGATCCGGTTTTCATAACAAGTGGTATCAGAGGGAGGTTCGATCGGCGACCATTTGGACGTTCCGTTTCGAGTTAGGTCAACGATAGGTAACGACATCGGTCCGCTCCCTATCTTCCCAATCTTGATCCGTGAATTTATCTGGTCGCCTCGGTCTCAGTGCAGATTTCCTCTGTTTGATTTTCTATGGCATCTTCTACATGCTATTTCTATGCTTGTTTTCGTATAACTCTTATTTTTGAGTTATCTTTCATGGTCAAGAACTTCATTTGTGAATGCAGTTTGGTCACCCTCTATTACCTAAGCTCTTTCATTGTTACTCCTCATTCATGAGCTTAGAGTGTGTCTAATCAATCTTTTTTGATTAGTTCTCATAGGGGTTAATTATTTCCATGATGATGTCAGTTTGTTTTGCATTCTTTGTTGGTGTGTCTGCATTTATTAATTTCTCTCCCGCGCGCACATCAAAGGCCAGAAGTCTTGACAGGTTCAGTTTTGCTATGGGAGACCACCGCTGGAGGTGGAGCAGTTGTTTATTAGCTCTATGTGGAGCATTTTTTTGGGTCAGCCACGTCAGTCCAGTTGGTGTGCTACTCAGAATCAGAGGAGTTTCTTTCTTATGATCCGTTCTCGGCCGAAGTTCATTCAGTCATTCTGTTTGGCTTTTTTTGGATCTTGGTGACCGTTATGGCATCCAGGAGTTATATCTCAGCCAGGTGGAGCATGTCATGGAAGAGGCGTCAAGGTGGAGATTATTGCGATAATGACACATCTTCCCTTTCTTAGCTGGCGTCCTTTTTTGGAGACTGCTCAATTCGTGGCTCCTTTTGGAATTTCTTGAATTACAGTAATTATGGAGGAGCATTGGTGACAGAATATATTTTTCTTATGGGATGAAGGAGATTTCTTGGATGATATTTGATCTCTTTCCATGGGTCGAGCTGACCTCCTCTCATCTTTTGGAATTCCATATATTCCGCCTAATTTTTCTCCTGGCCGGCCCCACTATTATTTGGAGATCGCTCCAAATTTAGCATCAACATTATTCCGGTATTAATGGAGGATTTTTTTTTTGGAAGGGATTGATCTCCTTCCATTATTGAGCCGACCCATCCTCCTTACCCTCTTGGGTTTCCTCCTCCTTAAATAGGTGTGGCCAGCGACCCTTACGAGAGAGTGCAGAGCAACAGATTTTCTTCGGTGGTCAGCGGATTTCGGCAGACATTTGACCATCGCCTAGCCGGCTTCTTCTTTGGAGTTCTTCTTCCAGTCGGCTTCTTCTCTCGCCGTCGAAACTATTTTCTCGTCGCAATGTGTACGACCGGACCTTGGAGGATTCGAGATTTTCATCATTTTTCTCGGTCTATTCATCTCCTCCATTTTTAGTCGTGCTGTATGTTTGAGAAATAAATAGTAAATTTATCTCTACCTGCACAGTGAACGTACCCAATTTCGGGGAACCACTTTACATCTGGTGTTTTTAATTGCGGTGCTTGCATTTATTTTTTCTCTAATTTTTGTGCGTATCGCTCTTCGCAATTTTGGTCGTTAGAAAAATATTTTGGAACATAATTTTTCATCTGCACTCGGATCCGATTTTCATAACATATTTGGTGTCCCGACCAATGGTGCTACATAAATTTGTGTGCTTGTTTGTGCACAAAGAGGCCTGCGGCTGCAAACCATATATTGTGACCCGTACACAATAATTTCTCGACAAAAATAGTGATGAAACAAAATGTTGCAAGTAATTATAATAGTGCAGGAAAATGTATATAACTTTTAGATGAGCATTTATATGTTTGGAAGAAAAGAAGTATGTTGGTTATCATTATGTACACAAAGCATAAGAAAATCTTACATATTTAAAAAAAAATGTTTAGTGACAAAATAAAAATAAAAATTTAGCATTTTACCCGTGATCTATTGTTGATCGGATAATAGAAGAAATGTAAGAAAGAAAAGGAGCATGAAGTTAGATTGCTACTACTTTCACTATACTTGATCAAATAAGTAGGAGAGTTTATACACTGCAATTAGGGTTCGTTTGACGTGGCGTTTTGGCCGGGCGTTTGGGGTAAATGCCGCCGGAAGGCGGGTAAACAGACGCCCTCCGCGGCATTTGCTCCGGGTAGACCCGCCGCGCCCTGAAAAATGGGACAAAAGCCTCGTTTCGATCCCCCCCCCCTTCCGGCCCTCCGGGAGCCGCCGCTTGCTCCCGCCACCGCCGAATCAAACGAAGCCTTAATTTCGGGAGAGTATTTGAAATATTTAATAAATTAAAGTATATATGAGGCTTACGTATATATATACTAGCTTAAAAACTTGTATGATCACATATTCCACGCATAATATTTGGCCATGACAACAAGTTCAATCGCAACAATTTTCTTACCATGTAATGCTACTTTATTTTTTATATTTTGATCATGTTCAATCACAACTAGTCTATTTTTGGCAATTGATATAAGTACACTCAAATTAGCTATTTGTAGACTATTTTTAAGTTTTATAAATAGAAATCAGAAATTCTACCTCTTCATAATCATATCGCAGCCTCCTTTTCCTTTTCCTGATACCAGCGCCTCTTCCTCTATACCGCCCAGTTCGTCGCTGCTTTGTCTGCCTCTCGCCTGAGCGCGCAACCTCGCCGGAGGGACTTCGCCGGCTCTCCATTCCGCCCGCCAACACCGGAGGGACTTCCACAGATGCTATTGATGCCCTAGGTCATTTTTTTCATCTCTATTTTTGTAGGATTCATCTTATCAACATGACATGAGAGTTTTAAATCTTCTCATATTTCTATGATCATAATTTTTTATTCACGATTAATAATCTTAATTAATAATTTAATAGTACCAGAAAGATAAAACAACTGGATAGAATGAATCAGTTAAGCTCCAAATGACATATAGTTTCTTCCTATCATGTGAATTAATTTTTTTTTATTTGGGTCATCAATTGCAACAGTACAAATAGCATTTTAGGGGCTGTGTATATCAAAGTGCTGCAAATATTCAAATTGGGTGTGCATATATCAATCATCCTAATTTTTTTATGTAACTTAGTTTTTATTTTTTTTCCTCATTTTATATTTTATTTTCTCTCCTTTAATATAATTTTATTTTAATATATTTTATTTTTTATTTAATTAATTCCAAATTTTAGAAATGAGAACTGAAGAATTTGTTTGAATGACTGAGTAATTTGATGGTATAATAAAGCCCTCCTTATTAATAGTACATATATATACGAGTGACAGGCACGGTGCTCTGCCCCTTTTGCCAAACACGACAGTACCTGACCGACGACGGCGAGCTTCGCACGGGCGGGTATTTGCCTCCCCCGGGCGGAACATATACATATGAGTACTCAAAATGATCGTACAAAAATTTTAATTAATATTTTATAAAAAAAATTCAAAAATAATTATATTTTAACAAAAAATCATTTTAAAGTAGTCTATGAGGTCTAGGCTTTGTTTGGCGCGGCGTTTTAGGAGTGGGGGGCCGCCACTTCCTAAAAAGCCGCGCCAAACTGATGGAGAGAGTCGTCACGGTGGCATCAGCCACCGTGGAAAACAGCGGCCAGGCATTGTTTTCCTGCCGCGGGTCTTCACCCGCGGCAGGAGCAGCTGCTGCGCTGTAGCCCTTTTTCAGGGCTGCAGCGCAGTTTTTTTTTTTAATTTAAAAAATATTTTATAAATAAGTTATTATTATTTTAACGTATTATTATTAATAATTTACATTAAATAATTTACTTTATAATATAATTTTAATAAATATAATTTATTTAAATAATATTATGTTATAATATATTTATATTATATTACATTTATAATATATAATAAAATATTTAAAAAATTATATTAATATAAGTTATATATAATATAAAAAAACTATATTAATATAAGTTATATATATTCTGTAAACGCTTTTCTTCCACCTCTGCAAATGTTGTTCTTCCAAACAGTTTAACAGATTCTGCCACCACTCTGCAAAACAGCTAATTATTCCCCTACTGATTTCCACCACTGCTTCTCCAGTCGCCCCCACCGCGCCAAACAGAGCCCTAATGATAACATATCATAGTGGTGTAGGAGGTCTACTAAATTTTTTGAATTTTATGAATTTTCATCGTTATTTTTATTATAGGTATATAGTGTAATTACACAGAGTCATTATATTTTATGAATTTCCATTTTTTCATAATATATATTTAAGTCATTGGAGTAAAAGAATGAGGTTATATTTGACAATTTTGAATGTTACACCAAAGACAACTTCTTGCATATAGTAGTTAAAGATATATACTTGTTGTGGTCTACTCGTGGCTCCTAAAACCGGTCCGAAGTTGACCGTCTTAGACCGGGAGCGGACGAGCGCGCAAACAATTACAAAGAAACAAGACGACTGGTAAGAGATCTTTTTATCATGGAAAATCCCGAAAAAAGTGAAAAATCACGTGGTTGGTGCAGAGCCAACCTAACTTCACTATCAGTGACTTTTTTGCAGTGCTTTGGTATTTATCGGGGGAGACAGACCGCTCCTCGTTATAGCTTGTGAGAGAGAGAGAGGCGTTCAGAGAGTGACAGCCCACAGCTCACGAAGTTAAGTCTTTTTCCTGGCTGCGGTGGGGAGCACCGCGCTCTGGGATCCGATGCCTTTTCCTTGCAAGTTCTGCAGGTTGCAGTTGGCGTAGATGTAACGATTGTTGAATGTTCCGCGCTCGGAACGAAGCTCAGAGGAGGATATATGAAGGTCTCTAAGCCGTCTTCGAAGTGTTTGAAGGATGTTCAATGGCGTCTTCGAAGTGCTTGAAGGAGATTCGAGAGAGCACTTTTGCAAGTAGGGGGAGGAGGGGGAGAAAAATGTGAGAATAAAGGAGGGCTTGTGATCCTATTTATAGGCCTCATAGGTGGTTACAGTTGTTATGCGGTTATTCGCATGCCGTAACCATCATAATTGTTATTTGCAGGACTGTTTTATAATATTGTTAGGACACGTATTATTTAGGCATTTTCTATACGCAACCCAGTGTATTTTCGGCTAATCGAACCCACCCATGATGGGTGGTTACGCTGGCAGTTACATGGGTGGTTATTCGTCAAACGGAGGGCGGAGACTTCGCGGAATAATCGCACGACGCTGGTTAAGGGTCCGACCGGCGAGGGGGGCCGGACGGCCGGGAGGGCGCGCGGCGAGGGGGGCCGGACGGCCGGGAGGACTGCCGGTTGATGGGTGGTCGGGTGCGAGAGACTTGCGTCCATGCGGCCAAGGGCGCGCGGCCAAGGCCGACCGACCGTACTGCCGCACGGCGAGGCGGTCGCACGCCATGGACGCGCAGACATGGGCGGGCGGGCGCGCGGCCCGCGGCCGCGTAGCCGGCCTCGCGGCCGCTCGCACCACGGCCGCTCGTACCGCGACCGTGCATGGCCGCGCATCCCGTGGCCGGGCGTGGAACGTACCAAGGCCGGTCTGGTGGCTGGCCACGGGGCTTGCGGTTGCGCGCCAACGGCGTGGTGGCGGTCGGTTTGCAGGCCTCAGGTGGTTAGAGCGGCGGTTGGATCGGATCGCGTGTGGTAATCACGAGCGTGGTGGTTTTTCCCCTAACTCCCCACTAAGATAGTGTGGGTTATATGGAATTCCGGCTATTCACAGCCCAGAATTCCTATATAATGAGTGTGACCCCATCAATACTTAATATTTGCATGTCTCTACACGAGAAATTGTGCTTTGGGTTATTTTTTTTCCTACGGCGATAGTACTTCCGTTGGATGGTGAGTAGCAGAAGTATTGTTGTGGTAATTTTACGGGGATCTTGTAACGATCCAGAAGCCGACGTCCGATCGGGACAATGTTGAGGCTAGATCGGTGGACATTGTCCCGATCAGACGTCGGCTTCTGGGTCATTACAGATCTTATATGGAGCATCGTACGGGAAAACTTTTTATATGATAATTTTTTTATTTTTTCACAAAAAAAATCACAGAATATTGATCAATGTATTTTTACGGTCATTTTAGGTACTCATATGCATATATTTTGGATGTAAATACATTTATAAAAAAATGTATTTTTTGAACTAAATTACAACTGTAAGTTACAACTGAAAATTCAGACCATTTGTAACCAACTGTAGATGACTTTATGCCTGTAATTTTGTAAGAAAAAAAAGGTCTATCAGGAGAAAAAAATTTTGGTACCTTAAACGTATAGGAAAAACGTGCATCATATAAATAGCCCCCAAAATGTCGGGCCCACCTCCCTTTCTCTTCCAAAGGCAAAATTTCATATTTCCCTCCCTTCCGGCTCTTCCCGCTAACCTTCCAGCTCCCCGACGGAAAATTCCTGGCCTGAAAACCCTGCGTGTAATCCGGCAACCTCTGAACCCGGACCCTCCATTACCATCCAGGATCTCGACGCATCATCCTAGCCTGAAAACCCGGCCACTCTTTAGTCGGCTTCTGAATCCGGACCTTGACGCAGTTCCTGGACCTGCCATTACTGGGCTTCCTTCTCCTCCCCCGTGGATTTTCGAGTTTCAGTCGTTGTGATCTACTCTAAAATCATGTTTTCAAGTCCTGAAATTTCTGAACCCGAGCTCCCGCAAGTGGAGCAGGTAATTTCTGAAGAGCTCCCGCAAGTTGAGGAGCAGGTAATTTCTGAAGAGCTCCCGCAGCAGGTAATTTCTTTCTTTTTTTTGTGTAATCTGAGTGTCTTCCGGTCGGATTTACTAGAGAATATGCAACGTGGTAGCTACGTCCGACCGGATATAGTCAGTGATTTTTTTATGTAACCTACGTGTCTTCTGGTCGGATTTAATAGAAAATATGCAACGTTGTAGCTACGTCCGACCGGATATAGTCTGTTCTTTCCTGGATTTCCTGCAGACAGAAAACTGTATGTTCATGTTTAATTTTATCATTTTTTTCATGTAGCCAAGCTCCGCTGTTGTTTTCCCAACAGTGCATTCAGAGTTAGATGCCTACAAGTTATATTGCGATTATGCTCACCGTGTTGGTTTTAGCGTTCGTTAGCATTCAGAGATAGTTTGTTTTCTTTTGATGTCCAAACGGATGAGTTTAATAGGCTTACAAGTTTTTTTTGGATGGACGGTCGTAGTAAAATTGACTACGACAGTTTTGGCGATGTGATTATTTTTGATACAACCTATCGCCTTAACAAATATAACTTAGCTTGCGCTCCTTTCATCGCGGTGAATCATCATTGGCAAAATGTGTTAGTTGGTGGGGCCTTTATAGCCGCGGAGACAATTGAATCTTTTTGCTGGGTATTTGAGACGTTTTTGAGATTTGTTGGCGGGAAGCAACCAACAACAATATTCACAGATCAAGATCAAACCATGGCGGTTGCGATTGCTAGAGTTTTCAGCAGTAGTCGTCACATGCTGTGTCAGTGGCATATTTCCAAAAAAAACCCGTCTAAGGTGCCAACCTTCAACCATGACAAGAGTATACGATCCTCCGAAATGGTTGAGAGGGATGCAACGATGAGAAAATGTACAGCTTGACTTTAGTTCTGTGCCTGATGTTTTGAAAGGGTGATCTTGTACTATGTTCAGCTAGAAATATATGCATGCAGATTTGCCACAATTTTGACTGATTTTGTACAGCTAAAACATTTGTTTTGACTTCACTGTTTTGATTTGCCAAAATCTGCTCCATCAAAAGCCAAAAACTGAACTCATAATAACTCATCCAATATTTAAAAGTCCACCAGAATACTCCACTTTACTTTTGGTAACAGGTGTAAGATATTTATGAAAGAATGAATTAACATGAAACTAAATTCTCAGGTGTACATTTCCAAAGATGTGAGATGTGAATGTGATTAACATGAAACTAAATTGTCAGGAAAACCAGTTACAAACAAAATAACCAAGTAACTTAGCACAGTTAGTAACAAAATAACCAAGTCATTACAAGGTAGTAAAAATCATGTTCGCCATAAATTTCTCGACCCTTCGCTTTCTTTTAGCTTTCTCCCTTTTCAATCCCTTGGGTCTCTCGAAAGATGACTCCACTTCCTCATCACCCAGGAGATTATGCTCCTCCTCAACAATATTCACAAATTTTGTGAAAACCTACATTTAACTATACAAATAAGTATTCCACATATAAGGACTACAAGTACAATCAATAAGAGACACTAACCTGCTTCTTGGGCCATAATATAACAGATAAGTCCAAGCAAAACTTATGGCTGAAGCTTCCCTTAGACGACCAACGGCAGATACGCGGTCTCACCAAATTATCGACAGGAACCTGAATGTTCGTGTGCTCAAAATTGGACTGCTTCATAGTTACAAAAATAAGCTAAACACAATAATAAATTCCAATGTATTCCCACGGGTTGTAAGCAGCTCATGCACCATAAAACCCCTTTACAGAAACCCTAAACAGCTCAATCACAAATGTGGTGACAATCTTTCTCATACCAAACATAACTAAACCCCAAGCATAACAAACAATCATGAGCCACACAGGTTTTTTGCTGATGAAATACGATCGGACAAATGCATTTACAGAACAAATCCGATCGGACAAATGCATTTCCAGAACAAATCCGATCGGAATAAACATTACCAGCACAGAAAAAGTTTTCCCGAGGGAAAATTCACATAAAAAACATGCATCAATCCTACTGGAATTGTTGAAATCCGACCGGAATAATGCATTTCAAGAACAAAAAAATTTGATTGTTTCATAGTTATAAAAATTAGCTAAACAAAACAATATATTCCAATCTTTATGCTTGTAAACAACTCATGCACACTAAAACCCCTTTACAGAAACCCTAAACCCTAAGCGAAATACAACATGGAAATACATTCCAGAAACAATCACATGTGTGGTGACAATCTTCCTCACACCAAACATAACTAAACCCTAAACATGTTGGAACCCTAAAAATGAGAAACGGAGGGATCGTTACCTTCGATACTCTCCGGGAATGAGATGTCCACTTCAGAATCGGTGCTGAGAAGGATTGGGGAAGTTCGCCGTCGATGTTCACACGGGCTGCGGTGTTCTCCGTCGAGGTTCCCTCCGGTTTGATGGGAAGCCGTATCGCTGCGGTGTTCTTCCGACGGGGTGTTAGCTTCCTGGAGACGACGAAGAAAATTTTTCGAAATTTTTTGAACAGAAACGAGGGGAAATGGAGGTGGGCCCGGTTCTTTTAGAGGCTATTTATATGACGCACGTTTTTCCTATACGTTTGAGGTACCAAAAAATTTTCCCTATCAGGAAGACAATGTCTGGCAATTGATTAGAAGGTGGGGAGAGCAAGAATTTTATAATAATGATGATAATAATTGTGCTGTAGAGAGAGAGAGAGAATTGAAAGAGAGATTCAAATTGGAACAGAACTTGGCTAATACACGACAGTTTAGGGTTCATTTGGCGCGGCGTTTTGGAGGCGGCGTTTTGAGGAAACGATTTCGACGGCGGCAAAACAAACAGTTCTCCATCTCCGTTTGCTCTGTCTCGACCCGTAGCAAGGAGGAAAAGCGGCGCTGCCGCTCCGTCTCGACCCCCGCCTCCGTGCCTCCAGTTCGAGCGGCGCGTTTGCAGCGCCCTTTCCGCCCGCCAATGCCGCGCCAAATAAAGCCTTAGTAGTTGGCCGTTATTTATATAATATAATATATGATCTGCTATTATTAATTTCCAAGTTATGATCCAATTTCTCTCTCTCTCTCTCTCTCTCTCTCTCATAATATTATTTTTTTATAAAGACAGACAGATAGATATTTATTTATATATTTATGTCCCCGTTGTTTTCTACGGGTTACTTTGGGAGGGCAGCGGCACTTCGGTGCGGGAGCAAGCGCCGCTGGCGGTGTGTCCCGAGGAGTTTGTTTTCTAGACACAGGCGGCGGTTGCTCCCATTTTCAAGCAAAATGAAGAAGTGCCTGCAGTGGCGTCCGCTCCCTCCCAAATGAACCATCTCTCTTACAATTGACACCTCCTTCGAATTTGAATACAGCAATGTTATAAAAAAAGACATATTATGAGTGATTTTCTTAAATGTATTATTATTATTATTATTATTATATATCTTAGAAATTATGGGTTCCCCAAAAATCAAAGTGGTCAGATTGGACCAAAGTGGCCATGACTTTGATCGGCTGGTTGAGACGATCACAACGAGCTCAATTTTGCACATATCCGAGTCCATTTGACCCTCAAACATCCCCTTTGAATGAATGGTCGAGAAACTGACCCGTATCGGACCGGCCCGGATAGGACAGACATGAACACACCGCTACACAATGAACTAACCCGCTCTCTAATCTATGTTGAACTTTTATGTTTAGCTAACTTTCCAGCTAAAACAACAAAATTTATGACCCTGAAACCCTAATTATAAGTACCTTTTTTGCAATAATTATTTATAAAGTTTTTTTTTACCCCCAACATGTTCTTAACAAAAACTGCGAAGCACTATTGCATGCGATATAGAGGATCCATTTGGCGCTGTGTTTTTGCTCGGGTTACAGACAAAAACACGACCACCACAAAATGCATGTTTAAGAAATAACTGTTATGATCGACATTTAGAAGAAAAAAAAACTAATTTGAACATTAAAAGTGTATGAAATTTCTTAGGTGAGGTCCGACATTCATGACCAACGCATTCATGATTGCTTGGAGACGCGCCAACAAGACCAAAGTGTGTAAAAAAGGAGAGAGCATATAAAATAAGTTATTCAAATACTACAAATTAATTTGTATGATAAGTTACTTTTATTATTGCTCAATGTATCTTTACTCTGGTGAAGAGAGGATAAAAAATTTAATTGTCTAATTTTCTTCCAATAATATTTGGCAGTTGTCAGTTGAACCGTCGATAGTCGCCTTAGGCTCTGTTTAGGGCGGCGTCGAGTCGCTAGTGGGGAGGAATTGCCTCCGCAAGATGGAAAAATAAACGTGTGCCGCATGCGGACGGCGGCATTTGCTCCCGTAGCCTTTGAAAAAAGGGCGGTGACACCCGCCTCCAACCCAGCCTCCCCACCTCCGGTTGGAACCTCAAACAGAGTCTTATTCTTTGCTTGCCACCTGTCATGACGTTGAATGTTGGTTGAAATCTTTAAAACGAAAATAACTTCTATCATCACTTTGTTAGGCCTAGTAGCCTTTGACTTTCATTACACTTGTCGCACTTTTTTAGGCCTACTAACAAAATAACCTTGTTAGGCCGCCCATAGTATTTTTAATTTATTTTTAAATATTTTTTTACGTCCATGTCTCCGTGCCCCTCAGTACTTTGCCCGCTCCCGGCATGCACTCGGTTATATTTAAATTTTTTTTTCTTTTTTAAGAATTTTATTTTAAAAAACTATATTTTATTTTTAATTTTTAAATATTTTAATATTTACATTTTATAATATATATAATTATGTATTATATTATATTAGATATATAATTTATATTAGTAGTTGGCCGTTATTTATATAATAAATATTTTTTCAGTTTTTTTAAATACGCATGTCGCCTCTCGGTTCTCGCCCACCGCCGCCGCCAGGGCCACCGCCGGCCTGACCGGAGCCCACCAGCGAGGTCGCCGGACCCTGGCGAACTTGCTGTAGTTGGTCCGGCGGCACTCCGACAAAGTCCGGCGACCTCGCCGGTGGGCTCCGGTCAGGCCGACGGTGGCTCCGGCGGCGGTGGGCGAAAACTGGGGGGATGCCTCCTTTCTTAAATTGATCTTTTGGTTATTGTCAGCCCCAATCACTCGGATTTTGGTTATTTGCAGCTTAGATCGTCATGATCCAACGGCTGAGATTCAAGCTATGGTTCTAATTTGACGTCAAAATGAGCTTGAAAGTCTTTCTTTATATATTATATATTGTAACTATTCACTGAATTTTTAATGAAATAGTTTTGACATAGTGATCATAATATTTTTTTTTTGTGAAAGGTCATGTTTGATTCTTCATGGTATTATTTGCGCAATGTTTATGTGCACAATGATAAATTTTATTTGCAGCCAAAATATATATGTGCACACACGCCATATTAACACTGTCTTCTTGATCTATCTTCAACCTATGTCGTTTCCACCTCCCGGACGTTGTAGCACTCAGGCCCACACAAATCCTTCATTCGTCCCTCCCCGATCACTCCAACATGATCGCCGTCCTATTTCATAGGCATCTTCCTTTTATATTTCAATCTCTTCTCATCTTTACTCATCTGACGCAGTGCATCAGCAATTTTCCTCTGTTTTGTCCAATTGCCAGATATGATCACCATCATGTCTCGAGAATCTAGTCGTGTCGGGTGTGGGATGAAGGTGACAGAAGATCGGATTTTCTGCTCAGTTTTGTCGAGAAGAACAAGTAAGGTTCAACTTTCTTGAAAATCAAGATCCGAGGAATTATCCAAGCTTTGTGTTTGACAATCAAAATGATGGTCCCTCTGTTTGAGATGTCTACCTTCCAAACAATAGCAATACGTGAGCTTCCTTCCAAGAATTGACGGGAATGAAAAACAGGGCGAGCTTCCTTCCAGAAATTTAGGGGAATAAAAAGCAGGGCCAACATTATCCGTCAACACTGAAAATCAGAGTTGGTTGCCTACAAGAACTGCGATCTATAAATGCAGGTCGTCGATTCCCTTCAAGCAGTAGCGAGGTTGCTCCCAAAATCTAAAACCGAGGAAGATCTGATCCCGTGCAAACCTTCTTCTAAGGATTTGCACATCCAAAAGCTTGATGGAGGAGAGGATCGATAGCCAGCTTCCTCTGTGTTTTCTCCAACACCTGAATCAAGAAATGGAGAGGAGAAAAAGAAGCAGAACCTGGCTTGTTCTTCTCGGCAAAACTAAAGGGTTAGCTTGCTCTCAAGGAATTTTATTTTGGGGAGAAAACAAATAAAATGGTTAAATTACTTAAATTTATTGTGCATATAGATAAAGTTGGTTCGCACATAACATTGCTCTATAATTTTGCCGAATTATTATTATTTTTACAAAAAAATCATTAAAAAAATATAGATATTTTTCTATTTGTATAATTCTTTTAATTAAAAAATGATCATAATTCAAAAAATACAACATTATTATAAAGTTTGTTATATTTATGGATTATATATATTTTTTTTGAATAAATTAGTACTTAGATATAATGTTGCTTTATTTTTATAATTGAAAAATAAAATATTTGTTCCTTAATAAATTTTTCGGTAAGAGAGAGAGAGAGAAAAAAAACTGTGGGCTTCCTTTCCGTGCGCGAACCATTTTGGTAGGTCCCTAGCCTTCGTGACCCAGACGCAAAATCAAATGTGGTTTAACTCGCCAACCGTACCTAACTACTGCCGCACACGTGTTAAGCTTCTCCATAGAGCTATTTACACGTGGCGACACGGTCAACTTCCTAGGTGATCTGCAAGTCCACTCTGCTCGGCGATATTCCTATCTTGCCATCGAAACAGTAATCTAACTACATAAATCGCCTCTACATTCAGCGGCTTCAATTTCTGTCTCTAGAAAAAGGCGGAATTAAAAAACTGACCTTTTAGGCCACCGCCCCCATTTATTACTTTATCAGGGCGATTTCGTAATTCGAGCCGATACATTTTCCATGTCTCGCCGTTGTGAGGTTTTTATATTATATATATATAGTTGCATTAAAAGCTGCTGCTGTGCTGTCGATCGTCTTGGAGATCTTACTTCGAACTGGGAGAGTTTCTAGGGTTGGGTGTTTTCCGGCTTCGAAATTCCGTCCGGCGGCCATCAAAAGCTCGAGCGCCTTTCGTGGCCGGCTGTTTGATTCCTGCGTCTTTCTGCACTGTTTTCTGTTTCTCCAACTTGACTGATTTCTAACCTTTGTTTCCAATTTGATCGTCGTTTCTATCAGCTCATCGTAAGGTCCTCTCTGCTTATGAACTGTAAATCCTTGCAAGTAGTTTGTCGTCTGTCTATATTTCCGTTTACTCCTTCGGGCCGTGATTTTCTTTATTTTTGGTCTGTAAATTCTTCGCGACTGCATTTGGCGTGAATTCCAGATGTAAGATTTTGTCGACATGAATCTAGAAACTGGAAGGTTTTCTAGGTGCGTGAAGCACCCATCGCAGTATTTCACCGGTTTCTGCTCCACCTGCTTGGCTGAGAGGTTGTCCAATGTTGATTCGGTTGAAGGGAGAAAGAACCCCTCTTACGGTGTTAGAAATGGAAGAGTGGAGATCTCTGAATATGTTTCTGATTTGCAGAGGAAACGTGGCGGTGTAAGGGTGCGGACGACCCTATTATCCCTTTTTGAATTGGATGATCGTAATGATACCGAGAACATCGGGCGCAAGGGTTTGGACGACAGATTTGGAGCTTTTGGACCATGTGGTGCTTCAGGGTACGCTTGTTTTGATGGCGAGAGACCGGAGTCTTTAGGCCATGAAAGTTGTAAGGATAATAGCATATCATTTTGGTTGCACCCCAAGATTACAATGAAAGGACTGAAATTGAGGAGCAGAAGCACTAGCAAGAAGGGACAGATGCGGGAAAGGGATTTGAGAACTGGAATTGGAAGCACTTATTTGGAGAATAAGTGCCACTTTCAGGCTTCTCGTGATTGGACTCAGGATCCGAGCAAGGTTTCTTGGGAAAAATCCAGGCATTCATGGGATGGTTCAATGATGAGCAAGGCGCTGACTTGCTCATTCTTCTGTCTCGAAGATCAACAAGATGGTTCAAACAAGATTGAAAGAAGTTTACCAGATGAAGCCACATCTTCTGATATTCAGAGGCCTTGTGGTGAAAATGATCTTGGTAGAGTTGACAATGGGATGCCTGTTGATCATACCTCTCTCAATCTGGAAGGTAGTTTTGAAGGTCTTCCTAAAGAGCTGCATCTCGTGGAGAGTGGCCAAGATATTGATGCCTCAGATGTTTGTAGAAAGAGGTCCAATCGGTGGAGCAGGGTGTGGGATTGGAACATAACCAGCCCTTTTAGGGATTTTGCAAAGAGAAATGGTCATGTTTTGGAGCGCTCCTTGTCGGAATCGTGGCGGGACAACCAAAAGGATAACAATGTAAAAGATTACCATCAAGATATTGATGTTCATCACAGCGGGGATCCTTTGAACGTTGCTCGTGTAAATCGGAGTTTGAATAATGATATTGTTTCTGCAAATGACAATAGACATGACCACAAGCCTGCTTGGCAAAAGATGAGAGAATTCAAGTTCAGTCGAAGCAATAGTGTTCGCTACTCTTCTCCTCGAACTGTTGACAATGGTCTTCTGCGTTTTTATTTAACTCCTTTGAGAACTAGCAGAAGAAACGTGGCCAAGTGTAGGAGGAGGTCTTCACATTCTCTTGCTAGAGGCTTCATGGGACTATGACTTGTGGTTAAAGATGGTCTGCATTGAACCATAGATACATTGCATGTTGTATTTTACTATTTTTCTAGGGAAGTTTTTAGGTCAAGTTAATAACTTTCCTAACTACCATCTCTTTTTGTTTGTAGATGTGCAGAAACAGTTATAGGTCAAGTGATCTGTATGATGAAGGCCCTGAAATATATCAACTTTGTTAAGTTCATTTGTAAGTTCGATTTGTTTTGTTTCTCTACCTGTTGTTGGCCCATAAGTTTAAAGCCTTTTTGTATTTCTGATTGGCCTTAGGGTATCTTATTACAATAGATTAATATTATGTAACTTTTTTCTTCATATAAAATTTTCACATTTGCAGAATTCGTTCTTTTGGCATCGATGATCCGTTAGCCAAGTTACTTTTGCAGCATTTGTATTGTAATCTTTACATTACTGTGGGTGTAAGCGGGTTCATAATTCCTTTATAACACTAGCCTAAGCCTCAACTTGGTCTAACCCAGGTATGGTAAAGATTATTTTGTCCACTTAAATATTTTAAAACTTAAATTGAGTTTCACCATCCATCTAAAAAGTTGTTCGCTAAAGGTAAGGGATAGTAGCTCAATATCCAATAGGCTATTGTGTTAGGCCAAGTGTTTCTCTGAATCAACTATCATTCGCTAACTGTGCCTTTAGCCTGCAATGTCCTGAAAACATATTTAGAACAGTTAATTGAAACAACATAGTACAAACTAGTGTTGGTTTTATAGCAAGATGCCCTTATAATGGCTTTATAACAAAAAATTTAATAATCTTAGTTTTTATCTAGAGGATTTTCATAGTTATTCCTTTCCAGTACGCTTGTTAATTGAAATTGTTGAGATAAGGAGATTTGTAATACCTCAATACAACAACAACACTCAAGCCTTTATCCCACCATAGTGGGGTCGGGTAATACCTCAATATTTTCTAAAAATCGATAATTCTATTATTTAGTATTGATGACTAATTATCTAACTTATATATAAATACAATCTTGAGGATAGTTCGAAGAAAGAATTAATGCAGTATTTGAATTAAATTTGGCAATGTTTAAAATTTGCTTTAAGAATAATTTAATGGGAGGGGTCAATAGGAAATGGGTTTTTGAAATGAGAAGTTGGCCGCTAGTTTTGTCTTGGAGTTGTGTGAGGCGATACCTTTCATAATACGACACCAAATCATAAAGAATAACACGCCTTAGCTATCCCATAAAATCTTCTTCCAATTATACATATGCCTTGTCTTCATTCTTCATTATTTTATCAATATTTGGAGGGGAGAAAGGGTGAAACGTCGGCTACATCTTTGAGGTAGGGGACTTTAGGTTATAGGTTGGAGAAGAAGAGGATTGATTATTACTTCAAGAGAAGCGAGGACCGGCAACCGATCTTACTAGTGGATTGAAGGGCGTCGTCATGCTACCAAGGAAGCTATCTGAGGTAACAGACCTCTTCTCTCAAGCTTAATTTAGCAAACATATTTGCACGTGGGTTCTAGTTTTGATGTATGATGATGATTATAAAGCCAATAGGTTGATTTTGATGAGTTTCAGGGTGTGTTTGGTTCGGCTTTTTACTTCCGGTGCGGCAGAAACGCAACTGAGGTCTGTCCATAAGCAGCGTTTGGTGCTGCTGATGGACTTGAAACAGAGGTTTTTAATAACCTCCGTTTCTTTGTATAGCCCAGACTGGATTCATCTCCCCAGTCCAGCCGCGCCGGAACCCGCGTTAGGTTTTCCTCTCCCCCGCATCTCGCCTTCTCGCGTGTACTCGACGCCGATTTCGCTGTCCCTCCTCACGCCGCCCCCTCGTCGTCGGAGATACTCACGCCGCCAGTCACGCCGCCACTTCTCCTCGCCGGTGTTTCTGCAAGCCGCCGCCTCTCCAGTTTCAACAGTCGACGCCGTCGTTGCCTCTCTCGTTCTCTGTTACCATTATTAGGTATATCTCCTCTCTTTTTCAAATTTTGTGGATTTTTAAATTTTTTATAGCCTTGCATTGTCATTTTTTGGGGGATTGTTATGTGTGTGTGTGGTGTGTTGATGATGGTGTTATATGTGTTTGTTTGTGTGATCATTGGATGAATGTGTGTGTGTGTGGTTGTGTGTTTTTGTTTGTGTTTGTGTGTATGTGGGTGTGGGTGTTTTCTTATATGATTGTGTGTGTGTTTGTGTTTTCTTATATGAATGTGTGTGTGTGTGTGTGTTTTGTTATGTGTGTGCTATATGTTGTATGTTTGTGTATTTGTATGTGTGTGTGTGTGTTTGTATGTGTGTTTTGGTGTTTGTATGTGTGTGTTATATGTGTATGCGTGTGTGTGTTAATTTGTGCGTTGTGTTATATGTGTATGTGTGTGTGTATTTTTCAATTTTGGTGTGTATATGTTTGTGTGTGTATTTGTATATGTGTATGTTTGTGTGTGTGTTTGTATATGTGTATGTTTGTGTGTGTGTGTGTGTTATTTGTGTGTGTGTTTATGTTTGTGTTTGTGTTATATGAGTGTGTGTGTTATATGTATGTGTGTGTGTGTTTGTATGTGTGTATGTGTGTGTGTGTGTATTTGTATGTGTGTGTGTTATATGTGTGTGTGTATTTGTATGTGTGTGTATGTTTGTGTGTGTTATATGTGTGTGTGTATGTTTGTGTTTGTGTTTTTGTGTGTGTGTGTGTATGTTTGTGTTTGTGTGTGTGTGTTTGTATGTGTGTGTGTGTTATTTGTGTGTGTGTGTGTGTGTGTGTGTGTTTGTGTTTGTGTTATATGTGTGTGTGTGTGTGTGTTTGTATGTGTGTATGTGTGTGTGTATTTGTGTTTGTGTTATGTGTGTGTGTATTTGTATGTGTGTGTGTATGTTTATGTTTGTGTGTGTTTGTGTGTGTGTGTGTTATTTGTGTGTGCGTGTTATTTGTGTGTGTGTATGTTTGTGTTTGTGTTATATGTGTGTTATATGTATGTGTGTGTGTGTTTGTATGTGTGTATGTGTGTATGTGTGTGTGTGTATGTGTGTGTGTGTGTATGTGTGTATGTGTGTGTGTGTGTGTGTTTGTATTTGTATGTGTGTGTGTATGTTTGTGTTATATGTGTGTGTTTGTGTTTGTGTTTGTGTTTGTGTGTGTGTTTGTATGTGTGTGTGTGTTATTTGTGTGTGTATGTTTGTGTTTGTGTTATATGTGTGTGTTATATGTATGTGTGTGTGTGTTTGTATGTGTGTATGTGTGTGTGTATTTGTATTTGTGTATTATATGTGTGTGTGTGTTTGTATTTGTGTGTTATTTGTGTATGTGTTATGTATGTGTGTGTATGTTTGTGTGTGTTATATGTGTGTGTGTATGTTTGTGTTTGTGATATATGTGTGTGTTATATGTGTGTGTGTTATATGTGTGTGTGTGTGTGTATGTTTGTGTTTGTGTGTGGTTGTATGTGTGTGTGTTATCTGTGTATGTCTTATGTGTGTGTTATATGTGTATGTCTTATGTGTGTGTGTGTGTGTTATATGTGTGTATGTGTATGTTTGTGTTTGTGTATGTGTATGTTTGTGTTTGTGTGTGTTTGTGTTTGTATGTGTGTGTGTTATATGTGTATGTCTTATGTGTGTGTGTTATATGTGTGTGTATGTGTGTGTTATATTTGTGTTTTATGTGTGTGTGTGTGTGTTATATGTGTGTGTATGTGTATTTGTACGTGTGTGTGTATGTTTGTAGCTGTTTTGAATTTAATAGCTTGTGTGTTTAGTTAAGAATTGTATTTTTTTTAAGATGGGTAAGGCGAAAGACGGTGGTATCTCCGCTATATGGGATTCAAATGATGTCCTGATTTTTTGCGACATATGCATTCATGAAATAGAGCTTGGTAACCGACCGACAACCCGTTATAGCAAAGAGGGCTGGGTAAATGTGACTACCAAATTCTACCTACAAACAGAAAAAAAGTATGATAAGGTTCAAATGAAGAACAAATGAGATCATTTGAAGGAGTGGAAAATTTGGAGTGAGCTAAAACGTGGTAAGATTGGTTTGGATTGGAATCCGACTACAAAGACTATAGATGCTTCGGACGAGTGGTGGACCGAGAGATTGAAGGTATTCATTTATTAAAAAATGTTGATTTAACTTTGGAAGAAGAAGTGAGCCATATTGCGTGATATGCCGAGCTACAGCTTCGCCAAACAAAGCGATATTGTGATGGCGACTATGACATTGCATAATTTTATTCGACGGCACCCTTCGCGAAGGGATATTGATTTTAATGACTGCGAGCATGGAGGTGGTGATGAGGGGGTGAGCACACAAGGGCATCAAGTAGTTTGTCCTGATACTGCAGGCGGGGTAGAAGAGATGATCACGTTGCGTGAAAGTATAGCGCAGCAGTTGTACGCTTCTAGATCTTAGATGGTGAGAAGATTTGTTGGTATTTTAATCTACTGTAGTAACTATTATCAAGATTATGAATTTTATGTGTGTCGAAATTTTTTTATCAAAAACTCCGTTTTATTCCCAAATAAAATTTGCAAAACTCCATTTCAATAAGCACAGAAAACTTCATTTGACCCATACAGTTTTTTTGACAAAACTCCATTTCTCAGAAACATCTCTTTTTCAAAACTCCATTTCTGATCAGCAGCTTTTCATCAGCAACAACTCAACCAAACGCACCCTTAGTATTCACTTATAAGGAGAGTAGTTCCTATTTTCAAGGTTATTTGGTTAACATGACATAAATTTAGAAGAACCGTATGCTTATTCCCTTTGAAGATGGTAACTTGAGTGCTTGTTTACCTTGTGAATATTCATACCATATACTTAACATATGAAGATCTCAGAGTAGGTACTTTTGCCTTGGTTTTCAATTGGAAGTAATCAAGCTCTAGTTATTAGTTTCTCATAGGGCTCTCAGGATGGGTCCTATAGCCTTGTAAACTATTTAGAGCTCTCGGATTGGATCATATTTGGTTCAAACAGTGCCACAGAGTAGGGAGCTTGAAGTGGGCTCATGGGGTTGGATTCAATTAATCATAATCAAGTCATGGATTGTTGTATTAAGCTCAAGTTAGGTCTAATTTGTCTGGCCCTGCATATAATCTAATATCATAGTATGGTTTTAAATCAATTGATTAGCCCAATTATTTTTATTATGCTGTGGTTTTGCAATATGAATTCCTTATTAACCATGCCCCAGTTACTTGAGGCTCTCGGTTCGGATCATATTGGAATAAACCAAAACTAATCACTTGGAAATCATAAAAGTTTGGGTCTAAATGAGCTAGCTTACATATAATAAATGGGGGTTGGTGTCAATTTATTCACCCAAGCCATGAGGATAACTTTTGAGCTCTTGGGTTTAGGCTAAGAGATCAGCTCGAGATTCACTTTATGTAATAACCAACAAGTAAAAATTCCTAGTGGTGATCTAAGAACTAAATTCATTTGATTTGGTTTGGTTTGAATCATATAGATTAGTTATAATTCTAGTAATTTCATAGGTCTTTGATTGTGAATTTGGTAGAGTGAATCCAAGATTTAATAGGACAATTTGGTATCATTGGGCTGTGTAGTTGTGTATCGACCCAAAACTGGTATTATGATTGGCTACATTTTATGCGTGATAAAACATATTATAATGTGATTAGTAAAGATGACATTGAAAATGTTATAGGCTTATACATACCTGATCTGGCCTGGGGAAAATGTGCATATGGTCAAAATGACAATACAACGATCTAGTAAAGTATCAAACATATAATATTCATATATATCATATATATATATCTACATTTGATTTTTTTACTAAATTGTAGTATTGTACCGTATGATCATTAGTCTTGTACTGACTGTTATACTTCAATTAGGAATTGAGGGAAGAAAATGGAACAAAATACCTAGAGGATTTTCAATGAGGAGATCGGAGTTTTTTTGTTCCTCTTGCGGTGTGAACTCGATGTTGGAACACCGCAATGGCAAGAGAAGAGAGATAAAAGAATAAATCCCACTTCAATTCTAGTCACAGAAGTTCACTTCATACTTGAGTTAATCTGATTTGAAAAGAAAGTTGAACAAAATACCTTGAGGATTTTCAATGAGGAGATCAAAGTTTGTTCCTCTTGATGTATGAATTCGATGTTGGAATCTAGGAATGGCAAGAGAAGAGAGATAAATGAATAAATCTTTTTCCTGGCTAGAAAATGGAGGTTCTTTTGGCGAGCCAGGGTTTTCGGCGGTGGAGAGTGTTACGCTCGCGCGCGTATCGTATTATTATATCGTGTTTTATTGCTATTGCTTTATAGTTATTGTTATGTACTTATGTGAGCCCCCTCCCTATATAAGGAGGTGGTATGGGAGTGTGTTAGTATCTTTGATGTATTAGGGTTTTTAGGCTCTCTTTGGAGAGAAAGATTATAGGAGGACCCAACCTCCATAATCTTGGCCGGAGCTTGCTCCGAATTTGTATCTCTGTGCTTTTCAAGTTAATGCAATCGTGTATTCCATTTCGGTACTATTTGGTCCGGCACTGCCATTTCCGCCGGGTTCGTCCGCGATTTCTTTTCGTCTGCATCACCGCTCGACCCCTCCGCATTGACGTCGTCTCCCCGCGTCAACCTAGCCCAGCCGACGGCGCCGTCCAGATTACACCGCGCTGTTGTGCCCTAGCAGCCCCCGCCGTCCACCACAACCGAGCGCAGCGATCGAGCCCAGCGAGCGCGGTGACAAACGAGCGTAGCGATCGACAAATCCGCCGCTCCGATCTCCTCCATCCACAGCGCCAACGCCATTTCTCCGCCAGTCCAGGTCCTTTCCGTCGTCGCCTGCTTTTCCGCAGCGGTCGTCCGCTGCCAGCGCCCCTTCCCCGACTCCGGCACTTTCCTGCTACCCTCCAGCTCGGTGCACTCGTCCTCATATGCCAAAAAGCCGGATGGAATCCCGCGTGGAAGCCCTCGAAAACAGCCTCTCTTCCCTTAACTCTCGTCTCGACGCTCAGGCCGAGCAACTCACAGCGATTATGGCTATGCTCCATAACTTGCATACTGGTCTGCACTCCGGTCCTCCTCCTGCTGCCTTTGCCTTGGGGTCCCCCAGCACATTGGGCCCCGCAGCTCCCGCACTGCCAGATTTTCCTCCACAGCTCCCCCGCCTCGACATCCTCACATTCCACGGGACGGACCCCCTTGGGTGGATTGCCCGCGCTGAACAGTTTTTTGATATTCACCGGACTCCACTGGCGCAGCAGGTTTCCACAGCAATTGTCGGCATGGAAGGGTCCGCCCTCCACTGGGCCCGCTGGCTTCGCCAGTCCTCCCCCGACCTCACATGGACAACTCTTACGGAGGCCCTCATTCAGCGCTTTGATCACCACTACTCCGACTCCATGATCGAGCGCCTTTGCGGAGTCCGTCAGATCGGCTCCATTGATTCGTGCGTGGACTTTTTTATCGAGCTGGTCACCCATGTTCCAGGTCTTCCACCGACTGTTAACCAAGCCATGGACCTCTCTCCACTCGTGGAGGCCGAATTCCTCGCGCTGTCCAGGGACCCCACGTCCCTTTTGCCTCCCGCCAAACCTCTCTACCAACCGTATTTTTCGCCCCCGCCTAAACAACCACCGCCGCCACCTCCTCTACCTCACCCACCCATTATGGGCACACGCAACAACCGTCACGTTCCTACTCACTGCCTGTCCAACCAAGAGTACGATGACTTACAGAGTAAGGGTCCGTGCTTCCGTTGCAAGCAACCCTACTCGCCCAATCGTGCATGTCTGGTGAAGGAGTTCCACCTTCTCATCGGAGAGGACGCGAACGAAATTGGCCCGGCTGACTTTGATGCTCTTATGATCACGGATGTACCGCCGGACGGCGCTCCGGGCACCTCTACGACTGTCCACCCACGGACTTTTCACTACTAGCCGGAGGGCGGCACTCCGACCTTGAGGGCAAGGTCGATCTTTTGGCATGGTGTATTGTTACGCTCGCGCGTGTATCGTATTATTATATCCTTTTTTATTGCTATTGCTTTATGGTTATTGTTATGTGAGCCCCCCTCCCTATATAAGGAGGTGGTATGGGAGTGTGTTAGTATCTTTGATGTATTAGGGTTTTTAGGCTCTCTTTGGAGAGAAGGATTATAGGAGGACTCAATCTCCATAATCTTGGCCGGAGCTTGCTCCGGATTTGTATCTCTGTGTTTTTCAAGTTAATGCAATCGTGTATTCCATTTCGGTATTAGAGAGCTTCCCGCGAGCGCAGGCGCGAAGTAGATTGAGGTTTGAAATTGTTACCTAAATGCCAGAAATCTGTGTGCCCGTATGCAAATCTGCATTCTTGGATATTTTGTGCCTCCGACAAAAAGTTTACTGTGGTCTTGCATGCCGTCGAATATTATGCCTTGACAAAAAGTTCTTGCTGCATATTTTCATTTGTACAAAATGTTTTGATGTCATTACTTTGTATAGACTTTGAAATGATAAAGAAGAGTGTACCAAAGAAGACTACAAGGGAAATTCATTTCAAATACAACAATGGAAAATCATTTTGAATACAACAATGGAAAATCACTGCATTGGCCAATTCATCGTCACTTTGAAATCTAAAATTGGATGTCCGATGGTAGGAGCGTGAGGATTAGGTTTAATCACCTATATAGGTAAGCCAGAAGGAAGAGCACGTCGCTTGAAACAATAAGCTGAAACGCTATAGTAAAATCACATAATGCTTAAATTCTTCAAATAAATGAGAATCACAAAAGAACACATGTCAATCTGAGTTCAATCTATCTGATGCAATCAGACCACTTGTGAAACACATAATAAAAAAAAGAAGTAATCTGCATATTGAATATCAGGATCAATGATGATCCCTAAATGAAGGTCTATTAGGGAGGGCAGATAGATCAATAGAGATAGAAAGGAGAGAAATTAGGGTTTGAGAGGAGAAAAGAGAAATACCTTGAGAATTTAGGTTTGACAACGCTAACTCCACAAATTGCAAACAATAAGTCATATTTTATGCAGGATTTAGGTTTAATCGTCTATATAGGTTAGCTAGAAGGAAGAACACGTCACTTTGAAACAATAAGCTGAAACGCTATAGTAAAATCACGTAATGCTTAAATTCTTCAAATAAATGAGAACAAATACAAAAAACTGAAACCTTATAAAACTCATTACATGTCAAATTTAAGCAAAGTGTATGAAATGTTCCACTCATGATTTGAGGAACAGACATTCATAGATAACTCATTACATGTCAAATTTAAAAAAAAAAATCCAAATTTGAGCAAAGCAAAACATACAACAGGAAAAAGGATGAGAGCCAAAGCAATTTGAAACTCCATTTGAGCCCCGCACTTGTAAGGGGGCAGAGCAATTTTAGGTACCCATCTGAAGGTGATTGATATGAAGTATAAAAATCAAGGGAAACAAAACAAACCGGAGTTGGAAGGTGATTGAATATCATTTAGGGAGGCCATGAAGATGTCCCAGGGCACTGTTTCTTAGGCAACTTGTGCACAGATCATCTAAGGAAACCATTTATTAAAAGAAGGAAATGAAACAAACCTGCAGTTGGGGCATTACTAAGCAGTACCTGTACAGATCACACACGCAAAAACCTTGTTAGAATAAACAGTGAAGAAAAGATATACCTGTATAGAAGGTCGAATGAAATTCCGGAGGAGGCAGTGGATTTATGATAGGGATGTCGAACACCCTAATGCCCTAGGTTATTTTGGAAGATGGTGATGCAGAGAAGCAGGCGAAGATCATGGGAATGATCAGGGCGAATTTGAGGATGGGGATGCCGAAGGCACTGAAGGTGGGGATGCACGGGACACAATAGATCTTGGAAATGCAGAGCTGTAAATAGTAGATTCATGAATCCCTAACCGGACGAAATGGATCTTTGTAAGAAGTAAGCAAAACTCTAACATCGCAGTAGAGGGATAAGGAGGAGGCTAAAGAAAGAAAAAGTAGAAGTGGTTCCAGGCCGCAACGGGAGGCTTTGATTGCATGTGAAGGTGAGTGATTTCGCAGAGGCAACTGCATTTGGAAAAAGAATCGGGAAGGATGTGGTTTTCTGCGGAGAAGTGGTGGGGGGAGATTGCGATGGCCTTATGCGCCGGAATGATGCTGAAGGATGTTGAGGGCTGACAGCGGCGGCTTCTGGCGAGGGCGATGATGGCTTGGTGCAAGGTCTTCTTCTCTCGTCGGGATGCCCCACGAAACCTATCGAGACGGAATGTGGAGAGGGTTTCTCTTGATCTGGAGGTTATGGAGAATGCGGGCAGACGCACTGTATTATTTTTAGGTGGATGAAAGTGGATATGCAATTTAATAGTCGAGATTTAAAGAACAATAATATTGGATGGCCGAGATTAAAACTAGGGTAAGAGCGTGAAGATTGTTATATTGCTTTATATAATAAATATATATATATATATATTTATATATATATTTATATAATAAATATATATATATATATTTATATATATATTTATATAGATAATCGGTATGAGAGGAGCGTTAAAGACCAAAGGAAAAGCGTTTGCCCCGTATCCCTCTTTTCCTTCACTTGTTTAGTCTCACATTTCTTGTTGAAAATTGTTGGAACCTCTTATTTGTATGCATGTGTGTGTGCATTGTAACTCTTGAAAGTCACTGAGAAATAAAAGATTTCTCCGTGCACAAGGTTCTCCGGTTGCTCTGACAACAACAGCACACCTCTCCTTGTGAAATTTTTTTGTTTTGTTTTGCCGATTACATAACCTAATAGAAATGGAGTAGAGAGAGAGACACTTGTTTGAGCCTCAATTTTAAAATTAATAAAACACAAATTGAGCCTTACTCTAAAATGTTGATATAGTAAATGATTAGTAAATTTGGAAAGATGAACCATTTATCAAAGAGTGTTTTTTCCTTTATTATATAGGGTTATTAACCGGGACCTTCCCTCGAAATTTGCATAATTACAGCTTGCACCCCTCTAGCTTTCAAAATTACAAAAACCTCCCCCTCAATGTTTACATTTACCCCTCTTGGAGTAAATCTTCAGGGAGGTCTTTTTGTGCAAGGATGTTATGAAAGGTAAACATTGAAAGGGGGGTAATTGTAATTTCGAAAGTGCAAGCTGTAATTACGCAAACTTCGAGGGGGGGGGGGGGGCGGTAAATAACCCTTATTATATATAATATAGATACATTTTGCTGGCATTTCCTTTTTGTTTTGATGCATTTCTTCTAGTTTTGTTTGCTTTGAGAGCATGCATATGATGAATTACTCATATTCCTCCTCAGCACATCGTATGGATGATGACCGGAAGTTCCAATTTCTGATGCAACTGTAATTATCATGCGCAATATTGTATTATCGTGCGCTTTTATGATGCATACAACCATTTATCGAATTTTCTTGTTTTCCATGTTAATGCTAGCGGTTTTTAGGCACAACTTAGCCGGGAAAAAAAAATCATGTTATAAGGTTTGGATTTCTTCTGTTATTTCGTTCCATCGCACTCTGCGTTGTGAGCATTTGGTTTCTCCTTTATGAATTATGACTATGCGAATGATGAATTTCTGGGATTCCCCTTCAGGACTTTGCATTGATGATGAGAAGTTCGTGAGTCCAATTCAAATTCTTATGATTTTCATGTTAAATGCAAGCCTCTTTGATTCATATCTCTGCTTTTATGGTATATTATATACGGGAAAACAAACATGTGTGTTTTCAGTGTTGAGGTTTATAATTCCGATCAGCGAATATATGAGCAATCTTACTCAAGGAAAGGCTATCGGGACAAATGTTTGCGCGCGAACTCCAAATATGAGCTGTGCCCGATCTGTACGCTCGCAGTTGTTATCGGTGTCATTGATCGAGAATCTTGAGGAATTTTATTATGAATTTCAAAATACATGGTTGCTGATTTATTTTTCTTCAAAAGATTGAAAATATATAATATGAAAATATATAATTTGGTGGTATGTTGAAACAAAACATTGGACAAGATAGAGAGTGTCGTGCTGTATGACTTCAAATAAAAGAGTAAAGCTACGTGCTTCCCTTGAGTGCCTGCTATCCTTTGTTCTTCCCTCCAAGTTTCTCTTAATAAAATAAGGGCGCTGCTATAAGCATTGCGTTTTTGTCTATTTGCACTCACCGCTATTAGCATGTGCTGTTTTAAGTGATTGTCTATTCACACTCAATCTGTTTATTAGCATTGCATTATTACTATTAACCTGTCTATTAGCATTGCATTATTACTATTAACACTTTTTTGTCAATTTCTTTTTAACATAATAAAAATATCATTTTTTTTTGTCAAAAGTAAATGCCAAAAATAAATGCACGCTCTTGCGTGCATGTACATATGTGCGTACATATATACATGTGCATGTGTGTATCTATTCACTGTTTTTCATGCGTGGTGCAGGTGGCGTCATAAGTTTGATTTTCCGACAAAAAACATTGAATATAGCTACTATAAACTCAGTTATCTATTTGCATTAAGTTTGGATTCATAAGATTGGTTCTGCCATTAATGGATTCATGGAGATGGTGAGTGAATTTGGTCCTACGAAAATTAGTTCTAATTTTAACTTGTGTTTTGGTAAGTTGGGAGAAGAAAGAAAGGGTATCGTCAGGTGACTCCAAGCCTTAAAAACACGGTCCTTTGCCAGAGAGAGAAGCGAGTTGCTATATCGTGGCATGAACTCTTGTATTTGGCGAAGAAAAGGGCTGCCGTCGTGCAGTTCGCCGGCGAGCAGGTGGGGGGTGTTCGTCGGAGTTCTAGCGGTTCGCCGGCGAGCAGGGAGGGGTCTCGGGCGCGGATGGAGGAGGGCGGAGGACTCGCGAGCGGCTTGCGTGGAAGACGAAGTGCGAATAAGGGAGGGGCGGGTTGCTTGCTAATAGGAGAAAAAAAAGCCCCTAAAAAAGTCTACTTTTGAGTGCGGATAGCCACTATTGCGGTGCTTTTAGCAGCGTCCTGTTTTTTTTAGTTCAGTTAAATGAATCTCCATCAAACACTAAATTTATAATAATCAATTAATTATTATATATATTCTCTCCTCTTCATTTTCTTTTTCTTTTTTTATTATTATTAAAATAAATACTAGAGAAATATATTTAATTTTTCAAACGTCCAAACTAGGCCACCAAATTATTTTTCCTTGTAATATAATTAATACATATCTATACTTCTATACTACATAATAAAACAGTTAAATTGTGAACAGTGATTTGTAGTTATTAGAAATGTGGAGAACTTGTTATCTTATATGTACGATTGAGTGCATAGGCGCCGCGCGGCCACTATAGTGTTTAGGTAATGTCAATGCCTCAGCACGACGACACTCTCGCCCCTCGCAACCTCTCTGAGTGCATTAGAAAATCGAACTAAAGTCAAAGTACTGCACTCATTGGGCTGCGAGGGACGAAAATGATGTTGTGACTGTATTTGCATAACATGAGTACCGTCGCAGCCGCATGGGTGACTTGTACTGTCTGGTGGCATTAACAAGATGTCTAAGAGGTATTTTTTTAGTCTCCCTCTCTCACACATGCGGAACTTCTAGGTCCGGGGCTCGGATGATTCGGAATCAAAGACCGGGTCCACGCTCGGTTGTTGGGGTGAGGTTTTGAACCCGCGATCACATAGACAGAGGAGGGACTTAGCGCCGGCCTCCATCACCAGTTGAGCTGCACATGGACAACGCTTCGTGTGCGGAGATGGGATGGGTGTACGGTTTGCATGCCTATTCAAAAATGAAACCATGTGCAAACCGTAACAGTTCGCACACCCCAAATATCTGTCATAGATGTCTTGAACCCAAAAAAAACTAGGTCTCTGACCCAGACCCAAAAATCTCTCCTCACACAAACAGTCTCTCATATCTTCCTCTTTTTCCTGTTAAATTGTAATTAGCATTACCACTGGCTATTTAATTAAGCAGTGCTCTCTTTGAAGTAAAGAGAAAGTAAGATGAAAGGAATGGATACATCGATCACTGCTTCCCGTACGTCTTCTTCTTCTTCTTCTTCTTCTTCTTCTTCTTCTTCTTCTTCTTCTTCTTCTTCTTCTTCTTCTTCTTCTTCTTCTTCTTCTTCTTCTTCTTCTTCTTCTTCGTCTCCAACCTCCAAAACCTTCAGCCATTAATTTCCAAACACGAACAGTTAATCAAGTTTATCTTCCGTTTGAACTTACAATAATCCAAGGAAGAAAATGAGGATGAAGCTTCGGATTTTCTGCGGCTGTAATAAGCAAGACCTGCACGCGGGTAATACATGAATCAATCTAACACCTGCTACTCTTCCATCTTAATCGATCAGGATAAATTTGGAGACTGATTTCTCCTTAAGCAATCGAGCTAAATACTTTTTCTGGTTCTCGATTTAAGTTCTTTCATTTTTAGTTCTCTGTTTTCCTTTTCTAATTTTCTGTAATTTGATCTTTCAATCCCATAATATATGGTACAGCCAAATTAGGCTCTCTTTGGTGCTGATTCGTTAAAAGAAAAAAAATACCCAAACAGATTGAAATATGTTTTTTTCGTCGTTCGTAAACCCGTGTGCACATGAAAAAATGAGCGTCGGGCGAAGTATAGCGCTCGGGAGTTTACGAGCGGCGGTAGCGTCATCGTGTCGAGACAATGTAGTGGCCGGAGTACCATCGTGATTGGCCGTAAAGGCGGAGCCCCATGCCTGACACGTGCATTTATAAAGTAATTGTTCATGTGTTTTTTTTTCAAATATACCTTTGTTTATTATATCATGATACATAAATTACAGCAACATAATATTTGTGTATCATGGCACGTAATTGTTGAATTCTTTATAATCAACTGCTTATTTAATAAGCTACGTATGCAATTATGTATACATATTTCCAAGCAATTAAATAGCTCATATATTAATTTAATTACATGACCATTTAGCATCTCCTTTTCCGCATTTTTTGGCCGTATATATGATGAAAATCGTTTCCTTCCTCCTCATAATGCAGAACCGCCGCCGCCGCCGTGCGCCTCCACCGCTCTGCTCCCCTCTTCAAGCATCAAACTCCAGGAGGAATACGCCAGCGCCTTCCGCACTGAATCCTACACCGACTTCCTCGCCGGCGTACTCGACATCACCCTCGGTCACGGCGCCGCCCTCCGCTCCCAGCTATCCACCTCCTCCTTCCGCCTCCTCTCCCACCACCTCCTCGACCCAGATCAGCAGACCGTCTCCCGCCTCCTCTCCCGCCTCCCCGCCTCCTCCCTTCTCCCCAATTTCTTCTCCCTCACCGCCGACTCCTCCCTCCTCTGCTCCCTCCTCCTCAAAGACCTCCACCTCCTCCGCCTCTCCCACCGATCCATCCTCAAATCCCTCCACGTGTCCCTCCCTTCCACGCCCTTCCCCTCCCTCCCCCAACTCCGCGCCGCCCAATCAGCCTCCGCCGTCCTCCTCCGTCGCCTCGAGCCCCCCCGGACCAACGCCCGGACAAAGCTCCGCCGCCTCCTCTGCTTCACCAGCCCCGCGATGGCCCAGCTCGACGCGGCGGCGAAGGGGACGTACATACTGAACCGGGATTTGGACACCATAAGCAGGCTGGTGGCGGTGGTGGGGGATGAGGTGGAGCACATGGCGTCGCTGCTGAGTCATTGCGCCGATGGGAAGGCGGAGGTGCGGCGGCGATTAGCGGAGGAGGTGGCGAGGCAGTTAAGAAGGAATGATAAGAGGTTTAGGCAGCAGATAGATGAGCTGGAGGAGCACCTCTATCTCTGTTTTTTGACCGTTAACAAAGCGAGGAGTTTGGTGATGAAGGAGGCGGGCATCTCCGCCGGAGCGAAGCTGTAATAGATTCTCACAACTTCATTTATCAACGCCACCGCCGAAACAAACAGCCGAAAGATTATGGCATTGTAGAGCGCTCGATCACAGTCATTTCCGACCGTCTGAAACCTCCTCAAATTATTCAAGTAAATCTTTAAATTAACCCTCTATTTAGGGTAAATGATCATTTTTAATATCATTTGAGTATTTTTGGGGCCTTTATGTTCAAAATTAGTTTTTTTTATTGCTGTCATAATCATTGTCCTGACAAACACATTTTACGCTTTTATCCAAACTCATCGGATAAAAAAAAACCGCACGAAGCGAATCTTATATATGCTTAATTATTATGGTATATCTTTTTATCTGTGTAGACTGTAGAGGGGGCTGCTCGAAACATCCGGAGGAAGTTAAGGTGGAACCAACTCTCCGTTGCCTCCAGCTAGGTATATATAGCAGAATACCTAGAGTTTTCACACGCATAGCCCCCGAGCTCGTTATTCATCCGAATATACTCTTACAATCTCCTCATATATTTGTGACAAATAACGTAACGTTTCGGGGTGCTAGAGAGTAGACAAAATAATAAACAAACTAAACAAAGCATTTAGGATAGATCATACTAATCAACATATGAAAAGGTTTTTGCCTAAACTGCAAGTCAGAAAACCACAGATTCTATCCCAAAAAATATAGTCTGAATAATTATTACAAAACATAACATGAAATTAAACGTTTGATGATTCTACTCGTCTAGTAGATCGTCGTCATCCATATCCAGATCTACATCTCCTCCATAATCTCCACTGTAGCCTGCAAGGAATTTCACGAGTCAGACTCTATGAATTCATAATCATATGCAGTAACGTTTAAAGTAAACTAGCTCTTACTAAATGAGCTTAGCACTTCTAGCAACGGTGAAGTAACTCTGTCGGCATCTCATCCAGTCTAACTAGGACTAGTCTCGTTATCTTACTCATTACTGATCACTATGTGCCTCACCAACATATGTGGGCACACATCGCGTGCAACATTATCAAATGTGGAATAATGTGCTGTGACCAATAATGTTTAGATTAACATTTACAACGACTTTCAATTTCCAGTTGAATAACTCTTGAATCAACTTACAATGAGAAAGTTGCTTGGTTATCAAATGTGGAATAACCGGCACCAGACCATCTTGGGTTTTCATCAAGAAGTTATTTTGGTTTTCAGTCTGTTTTTAGATGCTTGAATGTTGCGACTATAGGTTCTCACTGTTAAAACATAAACTGCGGAGGAAAGTTTCATATTTCTATGAACTTTAATCTCATTTCCTCCGATGTTTTGATTGTGAGAGCTCTATTCAATCCTTTGGTCAAAGGGTCTGCAACATTATCTTTCGATCTCACATCAATAAGGGTCATAATCCCTTGACTTGTGAGAGAGGTCAACCAGGATTGTTTCAGCCTGAGATGCCTTCTTTTGCTATTGAACAAAGAGTTCGTAGCAATCATTTTAGTAGCCTGATTATCGCAGTAAACTGCAACAGAACTCATTTTCAGGCTCGACAAAGGAATGTCCATCACCAAATCTCTCAGCCATTCGGCTTCTTCTCCTGCTGACGCAAGAGCGTAGAGTTCGGATTCCATAGAAGAGAGTGCAATACAAGATTGCCTCTTGGACTTCCAGGCTACAGCTGCTCCTCCTAGTGTGAACACAAACCACTAGTGGACTTGCTGTCGTTTAATTCTGAGCACCATGATGCATCAGAATAACCTTCAACAACTGAAGGATGACCAGTGTAAACTAAAGCATACTTTTGGGTGTGCTTTAAGTATCTCATTAGCCTATCTAAGGCGTTCCAGTGGTCATTACCAGGATTACTAGTGAATCTGCACAACATGCCGACCGTAAAGGCTATGTTAGGTCTAGTGCAGACCATGGCATACATGAGGCTACCAAGCAGTTTAGAATAATCTAACTGTCTAACCATAGCTCCTTCATTGGGCTTTAGGCGGTTAGTGTAGTCGTATGGTGTCTCAGATGCTCTACTGGCACTATATCCCCACGTGTCCAACATGGACTTTATGTAGTGGCTTTGACTTAGAGAAATACCATTCTTCCCAAAACTCACTTGCATGTCTAGTATAGTGTTAGCTACACCTAGGTCTTTAATGCTAAATTCTTTTATGAGATCTGACTTAACGTCATCCACTTCGGATTGATCAGAGCCCAGAATAAGCATATCATCCACGTATAAGCATATTATGGCGACTTTATCCAATCTATTACGTATGTAAAGACATTTATCCGAGAGACTCGACATGAATCCCATGTTCTTTACACTATAGTCGAACTTCTCATGCCATAATTTTGGTGCTTGCTTTAGTCCGTATAAAGACTTAAGTAATTTACAGACTTTCGTTTCGTGACCGTCTACAATGAAACCTTCAGGTTGACTCATGTAGATCTCTTCGGTCAGATCTCCGTTCAAGAACGCAGTCTTAACATCCATTTGATGAACAATAAAGTTCTCAATAGATGCAATAGCAAGGAGAACCCGAATGGTTGCCAAGTGACACACGGGTGAGTAGACATCAAAGTAATCTACTCCGCTGATTTGTGTGAAACCTTTAGCCACCAGGCGTGCTTTATACTTAGCTACGCTACCATCAGGATTCAATTTCTTTTTCAGAACTCACTTACACCCTACGGTTTTAGCCTCTTTTGGCTTATCAACCAACGTCCAGGTGTTATTCTGAAGAAGAGAACTCATCTCTTCATCTATAGCTTCTTTCCAGAGTAGTGAATCTTTGGATCTCATCGCTTCCTTATAGGTGGATGGATCGGCCTCAACGTGGTAAGTCACAAAGTCACTACCGAAGGTTCTGGGAATTCGCTCTCTTAGAGAAGTCCTTCTAGACTCTAGGCCAGAGTTATCTACCAGAACGAAATAGGAGGTGCTCGATACTGATTCAGGATCTTCCTCAGTAATAGTTGTTTGCATACCTGGGATTGTTAAGTTCTTTTCTTTGAGGAATTTATCCTCGAAGAACACTGCATCCCTAGATTTTATTATGATATTATTAGAAATATCAAGGAACCTATCTGCAGCACTATCTTCAGCACAACCTAGGTAGACACAAGTATTGGTCCTAGGTCTAACTTTAGGCCTTCTAGGGTCAGGAACCCTGACATAGGCTATACAACCCCAAGTCTTAAGTCGAGTAAACGACGGGGGTCTCTTAAACCAAAGCTCGTAGGGAGTAACCTATAACTTAGCATGAGGAACTTTATTCAGAATGTGATTCGCAGTCAAGACTGCTTCGCCCCAATAAGCGGAAGGCATGCCTGCAGTGAGCAGCATAGAGTTCAACATCTCTGTTAACGTTCTATTCTTGCGCTCGGCTATGCCGTTAGATTGGGGGGAGTAAGGAGCAGTGGTTTCTGCTATGATGCCCTGTGAAGCAAGGAAGCATCTGAACTCACTGGACATATATTCTCCTCCTCTATCACTCCTAAAATGTTTTATTTTCATGCTTAGTTAGTTTTCTACCCTGGTTTTGAAAAGACAAAACTTTTCAAACGCTTCATCTTTAGTTTTAAGCAACGAGATATGACAAAATCTCGTGCAGTCATCGATAAACGTGATCGTATACTTCCTCCCACCTATAGTGACAAAACTTTTAAAGTCACAAATATCGGAATGTATAAGCTCAAGAGGTGTTGTGCTCCTAGTAACCGTCCCAAAAGGTTTCCTAGTGATCTTAGTCTGAGCGCACACTTCGCATTTTTTAAGTGAAGACTTAGTGTCCAATGTGATCTTGTGAGTTCTAGCTACTTGGAACATTTTCCTGTAGTTTACGTGTCCTAGTCTCTCGTGTAGAGTCCTAGGGCTAACTAAGTTGAATTGAACTTGTTGGACTACCTCACTTGCTAGACTCAGACGGTATATCCTATTTTGGACATAAGCACATCCAAAATAGTGCGAGTTCACTAACAAAGTCACCCTGCCGCTACAGAAGCTAAGCGACATACCTGCATCACATAACAAACTAATAAACACTAAGTTAGCAGCTAGAGAATGAATAAATTTGACATTCTTTAAAAGTAAAGACTTACCTGAGGAGAGCAGTAGAGTTGCATTCCCCACCTTCAACACGTCAGTTGTGCCTCCATTTGCCACAGTTACTGATTCCTTTGCATCCTTCAGCTATGTCAGAAGATTAGCATTGTTGCAAACGTGACACGTTGCCCCCGAATTCAGGTAGCACTCCGTGCTGGCCTGCGCGTGTCCGACCATGGCAACAAAGTCGGATGGCTCAGCTTGGCGAACCAAATGGGCTTGGTTGCCTTCTTGTGGTGCCCGGATTCTCTCTTTTCTCGGCTGCTTGCAGTCAGATGCGCAGTGTCCCCACTTATTGCAGTTATAACATTTACCCTTAAATTTCTTATAGGGTTTACTCGGGCCTGCAACCCGGGGGCTACTACGAGACGTTTTGGTCTTGTGAGGGGGAGGAGGTCGCTTGGAGCTTGAAATCATGTTGGCAGCAGCCTTCTGCTTGCCAACAGCTTCCAAAGCGTGCTTTGTCCTGTTCTCGTCCTCAATGCGTATAAAACGCTTGAGGTCGTTCAGACCAACCTGCATCTTCTTGCGGTACATTTCCGTTTTGAAATTGTACCACGAGGAGGGCAACTTATACACAATCGTGCCCGCAACAAAACTATCGGGCAGACTAATAGACTCACTATGCAAGGAATCAATTAAATTTTCAAATTCGGATACCTGAGGGAGAATGGCTTTCTCCTCGTCGAAGCTGAAAGAGTGGAACTTGTACACTAGGTGCGTCTTGGACAGGTTTTCCTCCTGCCTGAAATGCTCCTGCAGCGCATCCCAGATCTCCTTTGCAGTGCTCAACTTCATGTAGGTCTGGGCCAGGCTGGAAGACAAACAGTTGAGCAGGTAGTCCCTGCAGAAGTCTTCATCTGAAAACCACTGTGCCTCATCAGCAGTCCCAATGACCTCAGCACCATCAGACTGAACTTTGTAGAACACGTTCAGATCCTTCATCCCGAACTGAGTGTTCAACTTCCAGGCATTGAACTCAGTTGCCGTGAACTTCTCCAGCATTATCATCGGAATGGGGGACGCCATGGAGTTCCCCTTCATCATTGTGCTAGGAGACAGCGGCGGCGGGAAGAGGCGGAAGGCGGCTGAGGGGGATCTGGAGGCACTGGAGAACAGTGACGCATGGACACTGTTGCAGAAGAGCGCACGGTCAGTGATCGTGCGTGAACTGCTGTGTAAGACCCCATTTTTTTTGCAAAAAACACCGGGTCTTAGGCCCAGAACCGCCGCTTTGCGGTGACACCTTCACTCGGAAAGATCGCCACCACAAAACGCCGATTCTGCCGGCCAAATCGATCAAAAAGAAAAGTACATAAAAGAGAAGACAAGTCCACAGAATCACATGAATTAAAAACCATAAAGGTAATCGTCCACAGATAATAACTGAATAAGAGGTACAAGGGGTTACAATAATAAAAGGGCTCTTGCCCTGTACATCATTTCCTCACTACAAGATCACTCGCGGAAGCTGACTCCTAGGCACCGGATGGGGAGGAGGAAGCGGAGGACAAACAAGGGGTAAATACAAGAGCAGATGACGGCGGATCTACAACTAAACAGGTGTATATATATATGAAGCAGTAAGTAAGCATAGTAAAGAGCATGTAAAGAATAGTAAGCAGTATATATAATGGAAAACGAAGTAATATAAAAGTAACCATTGATTTATAGGAATGCCCATACAAACCTATAGACCAAGGGGTCGTTCAGCAGGGCCTACCGTATAAGAAGTCCCATAACCGACTTATACGTTAGGGGTAGGTTGAATGCAATGATTATGCTATGACATGCAAAGTATGTTGTTATGCTATGTTCATACAAGTGCAACTCACTCACTACGACTCTATGCGCATAGACCTTTAGTTCCCCCTTTTTGGAGCGAGCTAGACTCCCAGGATACTCCCGTAGTGGCAAACGGAAGCGGTGGGTTGGGCCTCGCCCACCTCTAGGTTGGTATTCACACTACCCAACCTAGACCTATCGTGCGCCTCCACAAAACCCGTGGAGCGTCTGCGTACTCTTGCTGACTGGACCGCCAGACTATCAAGGCTAAGTGTAAAACCACACTTGCCGAGTCAACGTATTGACGTCGGTGTGAACGACCGTCCAATACCGAAGACCCACCACCTTCAATGCACATGCAACATGTTCTACTTCCTACTTCCGAGCCAAGAGCTCCCCGGGCTAACCTGCCCGCCATCAAACACCACTGAGTCACAAGCTCACCGGTCTTAGCAATCCACTCTTACAACCACCGAGCCTACCGCTCGTAACACCAAACCAATTAAACTCCCGAAACCACGGAGTGAGGGTGAGTATCTTATCAGTTAATTTTGTACAAACATCTTACTCCTATACTTTTAGGGTTAATCTTGGTCTTCCCGAGGGTTACCCTGTGAGGGGCTCGCTACGGTACTAGGAACCACTATGGGATGACACCCCAAAGTTCCCATTCCCAAGACACTTAATGTTATTAGTTACTACCCATAAGAAAACCCCTTAATACTTTACCTGATCTAAACATAAGTGCTTTAAGACACTAAAGGGACAAGACGATCTTTCGTCAATCCCAGGACGACCTACCCCAAGGTTGCTAAATTGTTAAACGCAGACCACCCTTAACGTTTTGATGCTCATGAAGGGAGGTACACTAATTAGTCAACTCCATGACCCAACAATTTTACTGGGGGTCCATGCTACCTGTTTAAGATCAAACCCAGAGTTTCATAATTTTCCCATTATTATTAATATTTAAGACATTTTTCCAAAACACAATTTCCTAGGGTTTGAACTACAAGTATACTTTTCTGACTTCCAATGACTACCACAATTGTTACATAAATCAAGGGTACCAAGTAGTCAGTAGATATGAAATTTTAGGAAATGCCAGCAAGATTTACTATTTTTAAAAATTCCAAAACCCATTTATTTCCAATCAATTCCAAAGGGGATACCCTCATATGAACTCCAAAGCTTATGCAAATTTATACAGAGGTGATTTATACTAAAATATTCAGCCCTACAAAGTTTGGCCATGTTCCATAAAGGTTACAATTGTAATTTCCACCAAGGATATATTTGCAATTAATTTCAAATTGAACTAGAGGTACCAAAAATATTAATCCATAAATTATGAGAAAAATACTGTGGGTTCATAATGGTATTAAATGTCATCTAGCAAGGTTTCATGCAATTACAGAGAACTAACACCCCTAAATTATTCATCCCAAAAATTGTCAACAATATGAATAATTGCAATTTGGACCTCCAAAAGTCTTCCAATGGTTCTAATAGAATCTCCAGGGATTTATAACATCAAAAATAAGTTGGTGACAGAAGATGATTAATCACTAGGTAATATTTCTTCCTAAATCCCAAAAACCTAAACATTTACAAATCTACCCAAGGATTTAATACCTAGGTTTGACAACTCCAAACCTCTTCAAATTCACAGGGGAGGCTCCTCTGGTCACTATGACCTACCCTACAAAACTTTAGGTCAAGCCATAAAGGTTTGACCCTACTTCCTTCATTGACCTCTAATTGCACCCCTTTAGGGTTTAACCTAGGGTTATGGTCAATACTCCCCCAAATCCACCCAAACTCCCTGTGAGGGTGTTAAAACACTCATAGAACTCAGAGGAGTCCAACACACCCCTCTCCAAGGACAAACTCTCCTATGTCCTTCACAACCCCAAATTCCACTCCATAGGGATCAACCCTATATCCTTGAGCAAATCAAGTCCAATGCTCACCAATCTTCCTCATGGGGTCTCAAATTGATCCCACTGACCTTTCCAAGAAGACTCAAGTCTCTATGGACCCATTTGGCCAATGGATCCCTACTTGGCTAAATGCACCCCAAAGTGCTCCAAACCCATGACCTAGGGCAATCCAACTCCCCATGGTCCCATAACTCTTTTAGAGGTGATTTGGGTGATATTAGGGCAGTGGCCAAAGTCTCACTCCAATTGGAGGTGGTTTGACCATGAGAGATCCCTAATAGCCCTTAATCACAAATTTCCCCTTAATGGGCAAATCTTTGGCCCAAAGATTACCTAATCAAATGAACTCCAAATGAGTTGAGATTTTAACCAGTGGTTTATCATGACCCTAATAACACCCCACCAAAATTTGGTGGAGATTGGAGGTCATTTGACCCTCCAAATAATTTGTGCAAGGATTATTAAATATTTACAAAAACTTTAGGAGAAAGTTTTCCAAAAATTCTCATTTTTGGATATGCTATAGCCCCAGGTATGACTCACTGCCAGTCCAAATTTCAAGTCATTTGGACTAGTGGTTTGGTGTGGGCACCCCTTCAAAGTTCAATCAAACTTTGCACTAGAATGGGTGCTGAGGTCAAACCAGGGCTCCAAATGGTGTGAACTCAATTTTGTATGGTCCTAGGGGTCAAGGCCTACAACTTTCATGTTGGGCACTTTTTCTGTAGAGGGCATCTAGTATTTTCTATAATTAAAATTAGATTCTGCTTATATAAGCTATATTAAAATGAATACTAATAATAATAAACTTATTTAATAATCATCAAAAGAAATAAACGGACGGCATCCGTTCTTCTTCCCCAAGCAGTCAACGGCTGAGATAGCCCGCGCCTGGGCCGCCTTCAACCTTGATTTCCCGGCCACCCTCACATCCCCCCGGCCGGCAAGTGCCATCACCACCTCCGTTGAGGTGGTGGCCGTCGATAGGAGCTCGTTTGCCGGCCGGTGGTGGCCGGAGTCGGGGTTTCGGGGAGGAAAACTATGCTCTAAAATGAGCACCTTTGAGTGCACAATTCGAGCCCAACTGAACTCGAATCAAGCCCCAGTTAGATTAGGATCTAAGCACTGAGTGAGGGGAGGGGGATTGGACCTGATTTGGGGCTTGAAGCCTTGCCGATTGGGGGATTGCCATGGCCGACCTCCATGCTTTCCGAGTTTTGCAACCACCACCCCACACTGCCTGACCTCTTCTGAAAACAAGGGGGTTTCACTCCTCTCCGGCTTCTGAAGATAATGGGGGGTTCAATTGAAGGCAATGGTGGCTTTAACTACTAATGCCATTAATGGCCTCTTTGAATTCCTCCAAGTCCGGCCCCCATTCATTCCCCCTGCCTTAATCACCCTTGGAAACTGCTGGAAACTCCTTGTAGTCGGCAGAGGAGATGAAAGGGAGTGTTAATGGGGGAGGCCAAGGGGTGAATCTTCTTAATGGCCATGAATACCACCTTCTCTCTCCATTAAACTTGGGTTTTTCTCTCTCCTACTCACCATGGCCGACTTTCCTCTCTCTCCTGGGTTAATTATCAGTCTACTAGGCTGGTCAAGTGGTCAATTTGGGCTTAGCCCAAAGGGATTGGGCTAGATTCAAGAGATTTGACCTAATTTGGGCAAATTTGACTTTTGGTCCAATTGACCAATTGGGTGACCCTAGGATGGGGCTTTTGGGTCCATTGGATTCCAAATTAGGTTTATAAACTATTGGTGGGGTCAATTTGGTCACATGAGTCTTAGTTGACCCAATTTAAGCTGATTTGACCAAAACAGGCTAAGTTGACTTTGGTCAAATTGAGCCCTAGGGTTGACCCAGTCATGGAGCTTTTTGGTCCACTGGGTCCCCTATGACATGATAACCCTAAGGGTAGGGTCAATTTAACATGGTGATGGTCAATTTGGGTATTTAGTGAAGAATTGCCATTTTGACCTAACAAGGGCATTTTGGTCAATTTGCACCATTGGGGGTCCCATGATGGGGCTTTTAGGTCTACTAGGTATCTTATGATATTCTAGACCTAGATGAGTGATCAATTTGTCATGGTGGAGGTTAATTGGCTCCAAATAGGCTACTTTGACCCATTTAGGGTTAGGGTTGACTTTGGTCAATTTAGCCTCTTTGGTTGACCCCAATGTGCCCTTGGTGCCCTAAGGGGGCCCCTAAAGGGTTAGGGATACTAAGGTGAGGTCAAATGGTCAAGATGAGGCCCTAAAGTCCAACCCTAAGCTTGGTCACTGGAAATTGCTATTTGCAGTCCAAGGCACTTTCAACCCTAATCTTGCCTAAGTTAAAGGGATTTCTACACTACCAAGGCCTTGTCATGACTTTGGAAAAACAGAGTCACCTGGGGGGTCTAGGTGTCTGGGGGATGTTACAAATCCCAATAAACAAAAACAATAATTTCGTCCTCGAAATTCAGGTTAGGCTTGCGGGGTTTTCACTGTAACATCCCCTAAGGATTGAAGTTATTCCTGGCTCGGAGAGCACCGACTATCTATGCCATACCGGCTCTAGTGGCTCCAAGTTGTGCTCCTCCTGACCCTAATTTTTCCACATGTCTTAACCTCTGGAATCTTCTCGCACCGCAAGACTTGCACCGTCGTATAGTATCATCTATCCTGACCGGGGTGACCTAGCTACCTTGGTCAATCTATCCTCGAATTTCCACTCTAACCTGGGCAGACTCTTATGCCTCTAACGTTTTCTTTCACCCGTTCAATTTCTTACTCCTGTTCAATTTCTTACTCCTTCACGTACATCTGAGTAATCAAACAACTCTAATCTACACTTTATCTAGTTCTTACTATTGATGGAACTAATCAAATCGTCTAGCGTCCCAATCATCCTTAACTTTTAATGGTGGTGCACTTGTGAACCTTTATGAGTATATGCTAACCAATCACAATGACAAGATGACTCCCGATTATTTTCTACGTGGAGTTTGAGTCATAAAGAGCAAAATTTTGACACCTTAGGGTTTTCCACAAGTCAATTTTTATCAAGGAAGAATCATCATGTTTATTTCTCCAAAATCCTGTCACTTCCACTTATGCTAGTCTTGATCCCTCTCAAATGGTCTTAAGCAAGATAATCTTAGATCGTTCTTACCATAGTGAAATCAAACACTATATTCCAAAACTAACAAGTCATCGACTAAGATTTCTGGTTATTTATCATCAAAGCTTACAAGGTATAAAGCTATTATTGTAGATAAAATTTCAACCATGACAGAGTGTGATTTTAACAAATCATAAGTTGATCACTTCCGAACGCCCGAAGTCACAAGAACTTCAAATTTAACTACAACTTGTAAGACCTAGTTTCTGTCCTAAGTGATTAATCCCGACGTCTTTACATTTCCAACGATTTAACTAAGATCAAGTTGTTGTCCGACCCAAATGATGTCTATCCATTGCCCTGGTACTTCTACCGGTCATCATTCCAAACATACTGTTACACCGTCTCATCTTCTCTTAAGTAACATTGAGTAAGATCGACTTCAAAATCATAGTGTTCACGACACAAAAATTCTAACTTAAGTTTAAGGGAAAACCAAGTCCGTCATTAATTTGCCCAATAAACAAAAGGGTACGCCCCAATAAACAAAAGACAAGCCCCCAATAAACAAAAGGATAAGCCCCAATAAACAAAAGATAAGTCATTATCTATTTTGGGCTGAGTATCTTCAATATCACCAAGTTATATATGCAAACAATTCAAGGGCATACCACCTTAGACTTGGGGTTCTATCTTGGGGCTCACTGGTGTACTCCACACTTTAGACTCTTCTAGGTACCTTCTATGACAACCTTATCAGGGTCACTATGTCACCCAATCCCAAACGGGTCCCTTCTGAACTTCAATTATTATCCGACCCTTGGTGTTTGTCATGGTGGTTGTCTTAATGTACTCATGTCACCGTTACGAGGGTTGAGTCTACAAGTCTCATGCCATTATGCTTAAGTGTCAATCTCTCTTTCTCTAGCCTCTTTTGGGTATCCTCGTACCTTCACCAAAGGTTATACTTACGGTCTATTTCAGGCTAGGTCATGGTATAAATTGTCCTAGTAAGTCACGTGTCCTAGTGGGGTTGAGTCTAACTCATTGACTAAAAGACAAATCGATCACAAAGAAAAGTGCATAAAAGAGAAGACAAGTCCACAGAATCACATGAAATAAAAACCATAAATGTAATCGTCCACAGATAATAACTGAATAAGAGGTACAAGGGGTTACAATAATAAAAGGGCTCTTGCCCTGTACATCATTTCCTCACTACAAGATCACTCGCGGAAGCTGACTCCTAGGCACCGGATGGGGAGGAGGAAGCGGAGGACAAACAAGGGGTAAATGCAAGAGCAGATGACGGCGGATCTACAACTAAACAGGTGTATATATATATGAAGCAGTAAGTAAGCATAGTAAAGAGCATGTAAAGAATAGTAAGCAGTATATATAATGGCAAGCGAAGTAATATAAAAGTAACCATTGATTTATAGGAATGCCCATACAAACCTATAGACCAATGGGTCGTTCAGCAGGGCCTACCGTATAAGAAGTCCCATAACCGACTTATACGTTAGGGGTAGGTTGAATGCAATGATTATGCTATGACATGCAAAGTATGTTGTTATGCTATGTTCATACAAGTGCAACTCACTCACTACGACTCTATGCGCATAGACCTTTAGTTCCCCCTTTTTGGAGCGAGCTAGACTCCCAGGATACTCCCGTAGTGGCAAACGGATGCGGTGGGTTGGGCCTCGCCCACCTCTAGGTTGGTATTCACACTACCCAACCTAGACCTATCGTACGCCTCCACAAAACCCGCGGAGCGTCTGCGTACTCTTGCTGACTGGACCGCCAGACTATCAAGGCTAAGTGTAAAACCACACTTGTCGAGTCAACGTATTGACGTCGGTGTGAACGACCGTCCAATACCGAAGACCCACCACCTTCAGTGCACATGCAACATGTTCTACTTCCTACTTCCGAGCCAAGAGCTCCCCGGGCTAACCTGTCCGCCATCAAACACCGCTGAGTCACAAGCTCACCGGTCTTAGCAATCCGCTCTTACAACCACCGAGCCTACCGCTCGTAACACCAAACCAATTAAACTCCCGAAACCACGGAGTGAGGGTGAGTATGTTATTAGTTAATTTTGTACAAACATCTTACTCCTATACTTTTAGGGTTAATCTTGGTCTTCCCGAGGGTTACCCTGTGAGGGGCTCGCTACGGTACTAGGAACCACTATGGGATGACACCCCAAAGTTCCCATTCTCAAGACACTTAATGTTATTAGTTACTACCCATAACCTAAGTGTTTTAAGACACTAAAGGGACAAGACGATCTTTCGTCAATCCCAGGACGACCTACCCCAAGGTTGCTAAATTGTTAATCGCAGACCACCCTTAACGTTTTGATGCTCATGAAGGGAGGTACACTAATTAGTCAACTCCATGACCCAAAAATTTTACTGGGGTCCATGCTACCTGTTTAAGATCAAACCCAGAGTTTCATAATTTTCCCATTATTATTAATATTTAAGACATTTTTCCAAAACACAATTTCCTAGGTTTTGAACTACAAGTATACTTTTCTGACTTCCAATGACTACCACAATTGTTACATAAATCAAGGGTACCAAGTAGTCAGTAGATATGAAATTTTAGGAAATGCCAGCAAGATTTACTATTTTTAAAAATTCCAAAACCCATTTATTTCCAATCAATTCCAAAGGGGATACCCTCATATGAACTCCAAAGCTTATGCAAATTTATACAGAGGTGATTTATACTAAAATATTCAGCCCTACAAAGTTTGGCCATGTTCCATAAAGGTTACAATTGTAATTTTCACCAAGGTTATATTTGCAATTAATTCCAAATTGAACTAGAGGTACCAAACATATTAATCCATAAATTATGAGAAAAATACTGTGGGTTCATAATGGTATTAAATGTCATCCAGCAAGGTTTCAGGCAATTACAGAGAACTAACACCCCTAAATTATTCATCCCAAAAATTGTCAACAATATGAATAATTGCAATTTGGACCACCAAAAGTCTTCCAATGGTTCTAATAGAATCTCCAGGGATTTATAACATAAAAAATAAGTTGGTGACAGAAGATGATTAATCACTAGGTAATATTTCTTCCTAAATCCCAAAAACCTAAACATTTACAAATCTACCCAAGGATTTAATACCTAGGTTTGACAACTCCAAACCTCTTCAAATTCACAGGGGAGGCTCCTCTGGTCACTATGACCTACCCTACAAAACTTTAGGTCAATCCATAAAGGTTTGACCCTACTTCCTTCATTGACCTCTAATTGCACCCCTTTAGGGTTTAACCTAGGGTTATGGTCAATACTCCCCCAAATCCACCCAAACTCCCTGTGAGGGTGTTAAAACACTCATAGAACTCAGAGGAGTCCAACACACCCCTCTCCAAGGACAAACTCTCCTATGTCCTTCACAACCCCAAATTCCACTCCATAGGGATCAACCCTATAGCCTTGAGCAAATCAAGTCCAATGCTCACCAATCTTCCTCATGGGGTCTCAAATTGATCCCACAGACCTTTCCAAGAAGACTCAAGTCTCTATGGACCCATTTGGCCAATGGATCCCTACTTGGCTAAATGCACCCCAAAGTGCTCCAAACTCATGACCTAGGGCAATCCAACTCCCCATGGTCCCATAACTCTCTTAGAGGTGATTTGGGTGATATTAGGGCAGTGGCCAAAGTCCCACTCCAATTGGAGGTGGTTTGACCATGAGAGATCCCTAATAGCCCTTAATCACAAATTTCCCCTTAATGGGCAAATCTTTGGCCCAAAGATTACCTAATCAAATGAACTCCAAATGAGTTGAGATTTTAACCAGTGGTTTATCATGACCCTAATAACACCCCACCAAAATTTGGTGGAGATTGGAGGTCATTTGACCCTCCAAATAATTTGTGCAAGGATTATTAAATATTTACAAAAACTTTAGGAGAAAGTTCTCCAAAAATTCTCATTTTTGGATATGCTATAGCCACAGGTATGACTCACTACCAGTCCAAATTTCAAGTCATTTGGACTAGTGGTTTGGTGTGGGCACCCCTTCAAATTTCAGTCAAACTTTGCACTAGAATGGGTGTTGAGCTCAAACCAGGGCTCCAAATGGTGTGAACTTAATTTTGTATGGTCCTAGGGGTCAAGGCCTACAACTTTCATGTTGGGCACTTTTTCTGTAGAGGGCATCTAGTATTTTCTATAATTAAAATTAGATTCTGCTTATATAAGCTATATTAAAATGAATACTAATAATAATAAACTTATTTAATAATCATCAAAAGAAATAAACGGACGGCATCCGTTCTTCTTCCCCAAGCAGCCGACGGCTGAGATAGCCCACGCCTGGGCCGCCTTCAACCTTGATTTCCCGGCCACCCTCACATCCCCCCGGCCGGCAAGTGCCATCACCACCTCCGTTGAGGGGTGGCCGTCGATAGGAGGTCGTTTGCCGGCCGGTGGTGGCCGGAGTCGGGGTTTCGGGGAGGAAAACTATGCTCGAAAACGAGCACCTTTGAGTGCACAATTCGAGCCCAACTGAACTCGAATCAAGCCCCAGTTAGATTAGGATCTAAGCACTGAGTGAGGGGAGGGGGATTGGACCTGATTTGGGGCTTGAAGCCTTGCCGATTGGGGGATTGCCATGGCCGACCTCCATGCTTTCCGAGTTCTGCAACCACAACCCCACACTGCCCGACCTCTTCTGAAAACAAGGGGGTTTCACTCCTCTCCGGCTTCTGAAGATAATGGGGGGTTCAATTGAAGGCAATGGTGGCTTTAACTACTAATGCCATTAATGGCCTCTTTGAATTCCTCCAAGGCCGGCCCCCATTCATTCCCCCTGCCTTAATCACCCTTGGAAACTGCTGGAAACTCCTTGTAGTCGGCAGAGGAGATGAAAGGGAGTGTTAATGGGGGAGGCCAAGGGGTGAATCTTCTTAATGGCCATGAATACCACCTTCTCTCTCCATTAAACTTGGGTTTTTCTCTCTCCTACTCATCGTGGCCGACTTTCCTCTCTCTCCTGGGTTAATTATCAGTCTACTAGGCTGGTCAAGTGGTCAATTTGGGCTTAGCCCAAAGGGATTGGGCTAGATTCAAGAGATTTGACCTAATTTGGGCAAATTTGACTTTTGGTCCAATTGACCAATTGGGTGACCCTAGGATGGGGCTTTTGGGTCCATTGGATTCCAAATTAGGTTTATAAACTATTGGTGGGGTCAATTTGGTCACATGAGTCTTAGTTGACCCAATTTAAGCTGATTTGACCAAAATAGGCTAAGTTGACTTTGGTCAAATTGAGCCCTAGGGTTGACCCAGTCATGGGGATTTTTGGTCCACTGGGTCCCCTATGACATGATAACCCTAAGGGTAGGGTCAATTTAACATGGTGATGGTCAATTTGGGTATTTAGTGAAGAATTGCCATTTTGACCTAACAAGGGCATTTTGGTCAATTTGCACCATTGGGGGTCCCATGATGGGGCTTTTAGGTCTACTAGGTCTCTTATGATATTCTAGACCTAGATGATTGATCAATTTGTCATGGTGGAGGTTAATTGGCTCCAAATAGGCTACTTTGACCAATTTAGGGTTAAGGTTGAGTTTGGTCAATTTGGCCTCTTTGGTTGACCCCAATGTGCCCTTGGTGCCCTAAGGGGGCCCCTAAAGGGTTAGGGATACTAAGGTGGGGACAAATGGTCAAGATGAGGCCCTAAAGTCCAACCCTAAGCTTGGTCACTGGAAATTGCTATTTGAAGTCCAAGGCACTTTCAACCCTAATCTTGCCTAAGTTAAAGGGATTTCTACACTACCAAGGCCTTGTCATGACTTTGACAAAACAGAGTCACCTGGGGGGTCTAGCTGTCTGGGGGATGTTACATGCTGAGCGCACGATCAGTGGTCGTGCGGGAACTGGCTGCTGAAGAGCGCACGTTCAGCGGTCGTGCACGAAGGGTCGAGCGCACGATCAGCGGTCGTGCGCGAACTCCTCTTTTGCTAGCAGCGGCTTCGTCTTCTTCGCACGAGCGGCGGTCCTAGGGCACGGCTTCGACTCCACCAGCGGCAGACCTGGACAACGGAGGCGACGCAACAGCAGCCCTGGATCTGCGGGCTAGGACGACGGCGGCAGCGGATCTGGAGCTTCTTCCTCTGCGAACGACGACGGTTGGAGAAGGAGATCACGATCTTCTTCGTCGAGCGACAGCGGCAACAACAGAAAAGAGCATGTCCTCGTCGATCGCGAGCGGCAACAGCAGAAAAGAGCCCGTCCTCGTCGATTGCGAGCGGCAACAACGGTGGGAGAAGCTTTTCCTTCGACGAACGTGAAGGCACAGGCCTTCTCCTTCGCGAGAACGAGCAGCGGCAGCAGATCGCGAAGGCTTCGCGTCTACAGGAACTCGCGGACGGGGAGAGCGATCGACGACAGCAGCGGGAGCGGGGAAGACACGATCGACAGCAGGCGAGGGCGCGATCGAGCGGCGACTTCGACACGGACGACCGGAGCGAGCCCTAAGGCTGTTTCGAGAATGTAGAGGGGGCTGCTCGAAACATCCGGAGGAAGTCAAGGTGGAACCAACTCTCCGTTGCCTCCAGCTAGGTATATATAGCAGAATACTTAGGATTTCCACACGCATAGCCCCCGAGCTCGTTATTCGTCCGAATATACTCTTACATATACTTGCATTAAGAATAAAAATATGGACCATCAAAGTAATTGTATTCATTGATCAACATTTTCAATTACGATCATCAATTATAATAACTTAAAATTGATTAAAATTTTATACATTTCATTCTAACCTAAATATTTAAGGGTGTTGTTAAAGGCATAGAAATGTTAAAGACACATCAATACCGTTAAGAGCAAAACAATGAAGAAGATTTGCTATCTATATTTTTAAAATAATGATAACACCTAATTGTTGGAACATTTTACCGTGTGATAAACACCTCATTGCTGGAAAATTAAATTTCACCTAATTCCGATCCAAAAGAAAACAAAATGTCGAGATGTCGAGTGGCGCCAGTGCCGATCGAAGGATCGAGATACATCCGTCGGCTTCAGGAATAACAGGACATGGCGTCGAAGATTAGGCGATGACTCAATCTCCATCCTCGTTTTATCCACCTCCGTTGCCATTTCAAGCTTCTTCCACCGTCAAATCCCCATCTCCGCCTCCCCGTATCCCTCCTCTTCCTCTTCTCCTCCACTCTCCGCCTCATCTCCTCAAGCCCTCTTCATTGCTCCGCAAGAACTCGGTCGGGGATCTGCGGGTTTGGTTGACACTCTATTCATGTCATCATCCTTCTTTCGAAAGTAGGGGCCAGACAAGATGGATCAAAGCTTTTCGGATCTTGGGGCCGGACGAAGAGGGGCAGCGGCGGGCGAGGTCGCCGGCGATTTCAGCCCACTGGTGTGTGCGGAGATTGTCTTTTTCTGTAGTTTTTAGGGTAAAATATTTTATCTAAATTTCTATGATTTTAATGTGCACATAGCAAAAAATTAAATCTATGTAATTTATGTGAGCCGATCGCCGATCTCCGGCCACTTTATAGCTGGTCCTAGACCGCACCGCACCGTTTGGCAATCGAGAAAGAGCAAAAAGATAAGTTCAAATTGAATAGGCATTCATGAGCACTAACCAAAAAGCGCTTATTATACAATAATAGTATTTGGGCGCTGCTATTAGCACTGCAGTTTTGGCTTGGCGCACCGCACTTTCTCCTAATTTTTCGCGCCTTTTAGAAATACGCCTTTTACATGCAATTTTAGGAAAATTGTCCAACACGAAAGTTGTAAATTTCGACGAGATCTACAACTTTTTCGTGTTGAACACTTTTCCTAAAAAAGCATGTACAAGACGTATTTTCAAAAGGTGCAAAACCTGAGCGTATTTTCAAAGTACGTCTTGTACATGCATTTTTAGAAAAAATGTTCAACACTAAAGTTGTAGATCTCGTCGATATCTACAACTTTCGTGTTGGACAATTTTCCTAAAAATACATGTACAAGACGTATTTCCAAAAGACATGAAAAATTAGAAGAAAGTACGATGCGACTAGCCAAAACTGCGGTGCTAATAGCAGCTCCCTAGTATTTATTCAAATCTCACTCATAAACGGAGCTCCGCATAAGATTTTTTGTCCGGGGCATAGGGATTGGGTGGATTTGTGCCACGTGGGGCACAATTAAGTATTATCAAAAAAACCCAGGAAAATACTTGGAAACTTCCCGCCTTGATATCCTGCCGCTCGAAAGTCGAGGAGGCGGCTCCATGAAAAATCTGATATTTGCGCTCTTTTTTCCTACTTTCCTTCCCAACAACCCGGAAACCTAACTTTATGATATTATGACCAAAATACCCTTATGTCGGTTGATGAATTCGGCTCCGTTTGTTTGGGCGTTTTGCTGCAAATCCATCGGGCGAAAACGCCTACGCTAAACAAAAACTGTTTGATAATTCTTTATATCTGATTGTTGTGACGGCTTCAAAACGTCATTTTTGTCTCTTTTTTAAAGGCAATTGTTAACCATCCTAGTTTTGGCTATCCGCAACCCTTTTATATGAAGTATTACGCATTTTTTTTGGAAATACGCCTTGTACAAGCATTTTTAGAAAAAGTGTTCAACACGAAAGTTGTAGATATCGTCGAGATCTACAACTTTCGTGTTAAACACTTTTGCTAAAAATGCACGCACAAGACGTATTACCGCTCGAATTGAAACATGAGCGTAACTATAACGATTTTTTGAAAATGCGCATTGTGCATGCATATTTAGGAAAAATGCTTAACACGAAAGTTGTAGATATCGACGATATCTACAAATTTTGTGTTGAACACTTTTCCTAAAAATGCTTGTACAAGGCAAATTTTCAAAAAACACGTAATGCTTTATATAAAAGGGTTGCGGATAGCTAAAACTGGGGTGCGGTTAACAATTGCCTTTTTAAAACAACATTCATCCCGTCCATTTCTCACCGGGTCATTGTCCTCGTTCTCATTTCCACCACTCCAACTCTCACCGCGGAAATAAACAGAGCAGAACTTAGCTCCAGGAGTCTTCAATTGATTTTGTTGGTGTTAAGAGAGATTTAATCAACCAATTTATTTTTCTAATCTAATCCAAGACCAATTAAGTGTTCACATTTTAATTGAAAATAAAATAAAAAAATTAGTTTTTTTATTTTATGATATTAAATGCTTTTTTTAAGCAAATAAGATTTGGAATGATTATAAATTTCTGGACAATATTTTAAGGAGAGAAGAATTGTATTGCTCTAAATTTTCTTTCCTTTGGTGGAGGTTGTTTTGAATGTGTGGCATCTTGGTGTAGCTAGAGTGCTTGAGGATTAGTTTAGCTTAATTTAATTAATGCTCTAATCTGAAGAATTTTTAAGGCAATATGGAGGGCATAAGTAATTTATAATTTATTAATAATTGTGTATCTTATTAAATTAATTATTTATATACCAATAAGTATTTTTTTTCTTTTAAATTTATTTAAAGGCATGAAATATAGAACAAAAAACGCAAATGCAACTTAAACAAAAGAGACCTAAAAAAAAGATTTGCTGGCCCCATCATTTTCCGAATAAAAGTAATTATCAAATAGCTAATTAGAAAATGTATCTTAATCTTGGACTTCCTTAACGCCGTTAGAAGCGATTAGCCGCAATTTCCTTTTATGATTCATTTCTTCTATTCCTTTAATATCTTTCCTTTTATTATTCTCATTTTTTGAGTGAGCAGTATGCTATCACATATTCGAATTTTTCACACAGTAGATATGTTGTGGATCACTCAAGGCTTCGGTAGATCAGACTAAATTGAACCGTCTTAGCCTGAGAGCATTCGAACGTGCAAACAGTCACAGAAAAGCGAAAGATGACAAGACAAATTTTTTTAACGTGGAAAACCGATCAACTTGGTGAAAAACCATGCGACCGGTTTTGTGTCTGCCAAAGCTTCCATTATATGTTGGTTGTTGTACATAGTTGTTTTAAAGAACTCGAGGGTGACAGACCGCCTCTTATTACTTTTTTTGAGAAACAGGTGCTCGGAGGGTGAAAAGTCACAGCTCACGGAGCTAAATCATTTGTCTGTTGCAGAGGGGAATGATGCACTCTGAGCGCTCTGGAGATTTTGACTACTGCTTGAAGGTTAGATCGATATGCTTTGTACGTCTTTGTCTCTGCGGCTTACCTCCTGCTGCGCGAGAGGAGTCTGGAGTGATGATCTTGATTGAGTGCGCAGAGTGCTTGTTGTTGCGTATACGGGGGTGTGCTTGGAGCGGTCTTGAGAGCGAAGGGCACAGAGGCGTGCTTGAAGCGGACATGAGAGCGGAGCACACGGAGGCGCGCATGGAGCGGAGCTCACGGAGGCGCGCTTGGAGCGGAGTGCACAGAGGCACGCATGGAGCGGAGCGCACGGAGGCGCGCATGGAGCGGGGCGCACGGAGGCGCGCATGGAGCGGGGCGCACGGAGGCGCGCTTGAAAGCGGAAGAAGACCTTCGAAGGATCTTCCAGGCTCTCGAAGATCTTCGAAGGAGTCTTCGAAGGCGAGAGAGATCTTCAAAGGAGGATGCCCGGAGATGAAAGAGATCTTCAAGTGTGTCTTCGAAGATTAATGAGATCTTCAAGAGGAAGAGGAAGGAGGACAAAAGGCCGGAAAAAAGAGAAGCCTTAAGATCCTATTTATAGGTCCCACTGGTGGTTACAGTGGTTATTGCGGCAAATCGTAGACCGTAACCACCAAAATACTAAGCGCAGACCAATTTTATAAGGTTCATAATGTGTGTTAATTTGGTATTATTCTAAACGCAAACCAAGTGGTTTGGATAATCGCTCCCATCCATGATGAGTGGTTATACAGGCGGTTACGCAGGTGGTTACCCGCGAATCAGACGGTGAGGAGAGCGGAACGATCAGACGATCACGTTGAATTTTGCTTTGGTGAGATGATAATCTCCGTGAGATGATAAGCTGTGTGAATTTTGCTTATTATAATCTCCGTGAGATGATAATCGACAAGCTGTGGCGAGCTGATCTCAATGCCAGTGAATTTTGCTTTGGTGAGATGATAATCTCCGTGAATACCCTGTTGAAACCAAGCGGTCTCTCCTTGGCGATCTCAAGTCCGCGATCTCCGCGGTCTCAAACTCTGTCGAATAACGGTCTGGTATCAGCAGTCTCAGCGATCTCCGATCAGCGGTCATCCACTTCATCTCAGACATGTCAGTCTGCTTCTAGTGAAGTTCAGCGGTCTCTAGCTCCATCAAACCACAGACCGTTAACCTCGATCACTGCGGTCTCCCAGCAGCAGACCGCCACGTCTCCTCAAATGTACCAGTTCGCTTCTTGGGATGATAAGTGATCTGGTAGCCTCGATCTCCCATTTACGGGGGAGTGTTCGCCAGCACGGTTTCGCGGTCAGCTTGCTCACCACCAACAGAATTGTCTACTGGCGGTCTCCTCTTTCACACGACCTACTTCCTGTTGTGTGACCGCTAGTCTCCTCTCCAGACCAGCGAGGTCGCTGCGGTCTGGTTCTTCGTGACCGCCTGACTGCCCAGTTTCTTATTGTATAGTGTATTTGTATTTAGTCCCACACTGTGTATTCAGATTTTTCTCTTTCCCTCCTGGTCTATATAAAGGAGACAATACTTTTGTAATACTTAGTTTTTTGGAAATAAAAATTCTGTTATTTTTAAATTCTCACATACCCAAATTTCTAATTTTGAGGCCGATCACTCATCTTCAACAAATAGGTTATATAAACGACTAATTGATTTTCTATGGTTTCTTAATATCTTATTTATTTAGAGCGTTGTTATAGACATCCCCTATTTCGTTAAAGGTAGCACATTAAAACCTAAAAAACTCAATTATTTCTCCTTTCTCCCACCTATCGGCAGCCCAAATCCCGCCCGTGACCTAACTTCTTCGCTTTAATGTTTCCCTTCGCATCGCTGCTCCCCTTCTTCGACAACCATTCCACCAGTGATGAGCCTTCCACCACTGTCGACGATCCTTCCACTTCCGATGACTCTTCCATTATGCCCGTGTCAGTGTTGTCGTCGCCAAATCAACCTCTTCACACGTCACTCGTCGAGACACCTTGCACTCCAACGAGTCTGCGTTTTCCCTTCCATCAAGCCTTCCAAAAGCCGACAACCATTTCTTCAAACCCCCTCTCCCAAGTCGACAACCTACAAAGGAGATGTACTTCTAGGTTTTTGTGGCAAAACTCCTTCAACAGAGGATTGACAAGTCGGCTTAGGCAAAGCTCCTTCAGTTCATGGTATATTCCTGAAATTTTGTTTAACGTTGTTCAAGGTTTATAATTAGTAAAAAATGTTATTGAATGTATTGTTTTGGTTTTTGAATTTGTAGGTTCAGTCGGTTCGGAAGAAGAGCATAGTTTGAGGCCACTCAACATGATTGATTTTGTTGAATCCGGCAAGCCCCTATCTTCAGATTATGGTGAATCCGACAAGCCCCTATCTTCAGATTATGGTAAATTCATCATTCATTCTCATAAAATGTGTGGTTTGTGAGTTCGTATGTTAGTAGTTCCGTACCGAGAGCATAGTTTGGCATCATTTAGTATTATTGATTTGAAATTACATTTTACTACTAGCATAAGTTTTCTACGAATGATGAATTAGTGAGTTAGACATGTAATATTGCGAAGGTCTTAGATTTGTGATCACCATTCATAGTGTCGATAAATTGACATCTCTAAGCAAGCCTAAAGTGAAGCTTGGGTGTGATAGAGGGGGATGTAAATGGCTTAGTCAAAGTTCCAAAGGACAGATTAACACAAATATTAAAATATCATTATCTAAGCGTTGTGGATGCCCTTTCACATTGAAAGGCATTAGAAATGCGATTTAACTGAATGAACTTTTGAAGTGACATGTGGTGTTCAAAACCACGAGATGGTGCATGACCTAGAAGCCCATTCATATGCCAGTAGGTTAATTGAGACTGAGCAAAAGATTGTGTCTAAAACACCAACACAAATGTGTTTCAAAAATATTAAATAAAAATAAATTTGCGAGAAATTATGGATCGTGCCTCGACCCTCACTATAGAACCTTTGGTACCATCTAAGCTGAAGGGTAGATCAAGATTGAGCTACAAGTAATTTCATAAGAACAATAAATCAACAAAACGTGAGCCATCATTATTTGAGCATGCCCTGCAATGTGAGAAAAAAATATCCCTCATAAGCCAAGAAATTTTTGTGGAAGTGTCAAGAAGTTGATCCAACAGTTCAAAGAGAAATGTCTACATGCATATCCAAATACATTGGCGTGGTGAATGTAATGAGAGATGGAGACTATTGCTATCGTGTTATCAGTTTATCGATGAATACGGGGATGATTGGAAACACATGCGAAATGATATGTCAAATGTGATACAAAGTAATTTGAGCCTACATACAGAGATATATGAAAATGCAAGAAGTTCTCAATTATTGGCCTCTTTGGATTGTGCGGTACTCATGCGCCGTTAGACAAGTGGATGACTATGTCTGTCATGAGATTGATAGAAACATCATGTTACAATATCAAGTTTGTTCATTTCTCTAAATTCCAGTCATTCACATTTCTACTGCTGCATTCAGCACCTCCAACATTCCCAAGGACAGTTTCATTGCATTTATACATAGTAATCATTTTGTACAACTGATGATGCATATACTACTTGTCTGCTGCCACCAATATTTTCAAGTTGAAAGTGATACCATACAGACATTGTTACTCAATGAGGTCTCTTCAAATATACTTGATGGATGTTTTTGATCTCCATATTGTTGCCTGAGATGAGATACAATCATTGCTTCATTATCGTTCGATATTTGCGGTCCTCTGGACTATAAATACATGGTTCAATTATTAGGCAACATTTATTTTTTTAAAAATTTCGCAGGATGTATTCAGTATTTGTTTTGTAGTATTAATAGAGCTCCCTTCGTTCAATTTATTATTCGTGACGAAAAATATACACTGCCATTAGCGAAACGTGGGCTATCTATAAATGGAGCAATTTTTACTACGGGACCGTAAATAAGAACAGTGCGTCTGATATCATATCCATCCGATCTGCCATCGGACCGCCTAAAAAACACGATGCGGGCCGAATATTATTTTTAAAACATTTTTTTAATGTATAATTAGAATCTCAAAATATTGGTAAAAAATATTTCAAATTAATATTTTATAAACTATTAAAACAATTATTGTACAATCCGTATTCGCCGAGTGGGCCCCTCAAGCCAACGGGCGAGACCTGGGTCAGCCAGATCATTCGCCCCGGCTAGGAGGTGGAAGTACCCCCGGGTTGGTGGGGGTAAGCTGCGGAAGAGAAGGACCTAGGCGAGTGGTGCCCTCACGGACCACTCGCCCGGAAGCGTGGGCACTCGCCCAGCTAAGCGGGTGCCCAGCGAGTGGTGCCCTCACGGACCACTCGCCCAAAAGGATTTGAGGGGGAAATGACCATAATACCCCTTGTGGGCTGCAAATAACCCTTCAGGACAGCGGAGTTAGGCTATTAGCAGACCAATTTGGGGTGCGGTTAGTAAAACTAAAAGGCGGATTCATGCTGTTTGCAGACCAGCCTAGAAAAATCTATAAATAGACCCTTAAGGGCACCTTGGAGGAGATCCGATTTTAGAGAATCCTCTCCTCTAGGCAAGTTTTGGTTGGCAGCCAGTGCCCTCCAAGGTGCCCGGTTGAGCTTTGGTTTGGGAGGGGAAGCTCTCTAAGATCTTCCGGGTGTGTGGCGGGACCTCCTCGCTTCAGCCTTGGGTCTATTCCTATTCTCACATCCACCATCAAGAGAGTCTAGTGAGGGAGAAATAAGCATCGGCTACACCCCCAGTGGGTCCGATCTCAAGAGGCCTGTTGCAGGTTTCAACATTTTTGGTGCGGTGAGCGTGGACCGTAGCCGGTGAAGGAAAATCTTGAATTAGGTTCGATGACAGGAGATGGGGGGAATGGTTCTGACTCAGGTCACTCGCAGCCACCCGCGACAGGGGAGTGGCTGGAGATATTTGAGAAGTTCAAGCGAGAAGTCCTGCAGACAGTTCTCGCAGCAAGGAGCGAGTGCGAGACCCCGGCAGTCCCCGTGGTTCCACCCCTGCAGATCGGCGAGAACGCACCGGGGCAGCGGCCGGGGAAGGAGGTGCCAGCAGAAGGAAGTGCGCGAGATCTCCCGGGGCGGCAGCTGTTCAGCAGTCCGGCGAGTGCTGAGGTGTGCGAGTTGGGTCCGCGCGAGAAGACCATTCGCCAAGCAGGGGAAGGGAGCCCTTTTGTGAGATGATCCTCTCGGCCCCAGTGCCCGAGGGGTTTCGTGGGCCGGAGATGTCCTACTACACCGGCAAGGAGGATCCAGTCGTGCACCTGCAGTGGCTTGAGGACATGACATCAATCCTTCCCATGTCGGATGCTTTTCAATGCCGACTCTTCGCAACCACCCTGAAGGAGAAAGCAAGGGACTGGTTCCACCAGCTTTCCGCGGGTTCCATCTACACGTTCGATGATCTGCGCCGAGGCTTTCGGCTACGCTTCTCGACGTCAAAAAAGAGGAAGAAGGACGCGGAGGATCTCTTCAAGATCAGGCAGAGAGAGGGAGAGTCCCTGGCACATTACGTGGATTGGTTCCAGGAGGAGATACACCTTGTGCAGGAGGTGCCGGGATTCGCCCTCAAGATGGCGTTCATCGTAGGGTTGCGAGACGGATTCTTCAAGATGGACCTAAAAAGAAGGCCTCCTTCATCCTTTGAAGAATTGATGGAGCGAGCAGCAGAGGAGATTGAAGGGGAGGCGGCCAACCCGGAGTTCTACAGGAGGTTGGCAAAGATGAGCGAGCCCGAGGTGAGGCAGCAAGAAGGAAGAAGGCGAGATGAACCCAGGGGTCAGGGGTTCGAAAGACCGCCTCGGAATTGGAGGAATCAAGAGCCCAACAACAGGTTGGGCTGGAGACACCAGGAAGGACCGGTGAGAGGTCAGGAAGAGGGGTACCAAGGAAGGGAAGCGGGAGGAATGAATCCGGGGTGGAGGCAGGGTCCCAGACCCCCTCACCCCCCAAGGGAGCAAGCTATGGCGGTAGGCCGAGGAAGAGGAGGGAGAGGAAGAGCAGGAAGAGGGGGCAGGGTGGCGTTGCCTTATTGTGACTTTCACCAGGAAGAAGGTCACGCGACCGCCACCTGCCCAGAATTCTTGGAGATGAGAGAGAGAGGTCAGCCATGGCGGCAGCAGGCCAGGATCGAGGAAATGCTCCCGGAGGCAGAAGAAGACCGATGCGAGGACAGGGAGGATACAGGAACCAGGGGGAATCAGGGTGATTCATGGAGGGGTTGGGATAGAGGCCTCTCGCAAGAGGAGCTTCCAGACGATGTTCCGAAGGGACGTCGCGTCGACTTCCCAGACCCCACCCCTCTCGGAGAAGCTCACCTTCTCCTCGGAAGACATGTCAGATTATGAGGATCCGTTCTGCGACGCTCTGGTGATTCAGACGGCGATTGAAAATTTCACGGTCTCCCGGATCCTGGTGGATAACGGGAGCTCAGTGAACGTGATCTTCAAGAAGGCCTTCGACGCAATGGAGGTGGAAAAGAAGAGGGTACAGGCCTCCGACGGACCGCTGTTTGGTTTCTCAGGAGAGCGGAAGGAGGTCGAGGGAGGTGTTGGTCTCCAGGTGACGCTAGGAGGAGTCCCAAGAAACTGCCGGTTCGTCATTGTGGATGCTCCGAGCAGCTATAACGCCATTTTCGGACGCCCCCTCATCAGCGCCTTCCGGTGCGTGCCCTCATCGTACCATCAGTGCTTAAAGCTCCATAGTGGAGGAGTTCAGGTCCGCGTCCGAGGAGATGCTAAGGTGGCGAGGCAGTGCTATGTGACTGCCGTCAACACCATCTCTTGGATGGCGGATGCTAAGAAGATGGATGAGGAGATGGCGAGGCCGGAGGGGCCAGGAGAAGAAGTGGAGAAGAGAGAAGTAGGGGGAGAGGGCGATGCCCGAGAGGAGAATATGGAGGTCGCTCGCGAGGAGCAGGAGGTCGAGTTGATGGAGGTCGCTCGCGAGGAGCAGGAGGTCGAGCTGATGGAGGTCGCTCGTGAGGAGCAGGAGGCCGAGTTGATGGAGGTCGCTCGTGAGGAGCAGGAGGCCGAGTTGATGGAGGTCGCTCGCGAGGAGCAGGAGGTCGAGCCGGTGGAGGCGGAAGGAGTCGCAGAGGAAGAGGCCCGGATAGAAGGGCGAAAAGCAAAGGGCCAATGAGAAGAGCCAGCCCGGCTCGAGGCGGCAGAAGAGGTGGTGGAGATGGAGGTCCTCACCCAGGAGGGGAGGGTGAAAGAGGTGCGGATCAGCGGGGGTCTCGGCCCGGAGGACAGGGTGAAGATGCTGGAGTGCATCCAGAGGAACGTGGATGTCTTCGCATGGAGCGCAGCTGATATGCCAGGCATCGAGGCGGACGTGGCTTGCCATCGTCTCAACCTCGATCCAGAAGCCCGTCCCATCCGGTAGAAGAGAAGGACCTTCGCCAGCAAGCTCGAAGGACCCATCCGCGAGGAGGTGGCAAAACTCCTCGAAGCAGGTTTTGTATCGGAGATCCAGTACCTAGGCTGGGTCTCCAACGTCGTAATGGTAAAAAAGGCCAATGGCCGCTGGCGTATATGTGTGGATTTTTTATTATTAAATAAGGCCTGCCCTAAGGATTGTTATCCCCTGCCTCGGATCGACGCGCTGGTTAACTCAGCCGTCGGTTTTTCTGTGATGAGTTTTTTGGATGCTTTTTCAGGTTATCACTAGATCAGGATGCACCCCCCGGACGTCAAAGACGTCTCGTTCGTCACCAGGGAGGGATGCTACTGCTATAAGATGATGCCCTTCGGGCTGAAAAATGCAGGAGCAACCTACCAGAAGATGATGGACCGGGTATTTAGGGAGCAAAGGGGAAGGAACCTGGAGGTCTACGTGGATGACCTTATGGTGAAGAGCAAGTGCGTGAACTCTCACATCCAGGACCTCGAGGAGACCTTCGCCACCCTACGCAAGTACAAGATGCGCCTGAACCCCCTGAAGTGTGTGTTCGGGGCCAGTAAGGGGAAATTCCTGGGGCATCTTCTCACCCCTTGGGGGGTAGAACCTAACCCGGACAAGGTTAAGGCCATAATGGAGCTGGGGTCGCCGCGGAACGCCAAGGAAGTTCAGCGCTTGACCGGAAGACTCGCGGGGCTGAGCAGGTTTCTCTCCCAAGCCGGGGAGAAATGCTCCCCCTTTTTCAGAACATTACGAGGTAACCGGAAGTTTGAATGGACAAAAGAATGTGAGGAGGCCTTCCAGGCCTTGAAGAGCCAACTCACCAAGGCTCCACTGCTCCAAGGTCCCAAAGAGGGGGAGGATCTATATCTATATCTCGGGGTCGGGACAGAGGCCGTAAGCTCCGTCCTGGTTCGGGAGGAAGGCAAGAAGCAGCTGCCCGTCTACTACGTAAGCAGGGTCCTGAGGGAAGCAGAGCTCAGATACCCGATTTTGGAGAAGTTGGTCTTTGCTCTGGTCGTCGCAGCAAGGAAGCTCATGCCATACTTCCAGGCCCATTCAATTCAAGTAGTGACGGACCACCCTCTCCGCCAGATCTTCGAAGGAGTGGAACACTCGGGAAGGCTTGCAAAATGGTCGATAGAGCTAAGTGAATTCAACATTACCTTCGTCCCTCGACTATCCATGAAGGCGCAGGTGGTGGCTGATTTCATGGCAGATTATGTGGCCGAGATGAAGGAAGATGGAGCCCCTCGTCACGTTCCGTGGAAGCTGCTGGTGGACGGGGCTTCGGGCAAGAATTCCCTCGGAGGAGGGGTGGTGCTGGAGAGTCCCCAAGGAGTAAAGATCGAGCAGACACTAGTGGTACACTTCCCAATCACCAACAATCAGGCGGAGTATGAGGCGGTGATCGCCGGTCTACGGTTGGCCCAGGAGCTCGGAGTCCATGATGTGGAGGTCCTCACCGACTCGATGGTAATAGCCTCTCAGATCAGGGGAGAGTTCGAGACGAGGGAGCCTGCGCTTATAAGGTACTTGGCCAAAGTGAGAGGTCTCGTGGGAACGTTCAAAACTTTCTCCATCCGGCACGTCCCTCGGGAGGAGAGCACCCCGGTGGATCGGTTGGCCAAATCCGGTCCTCGAGCCGGGGGGACCCTGACAGACCTATTCCGCCCTTCGATTGAGGAGGGAGAACTCATGGAAGTAGAACAGCGGCCCTCCTGGAAGAATCTCATCATCACCTTCCTTGCAACAGGAAAGTTTCCGGAGGAGGTTCCGGATCAGAGGCGCTTCCGATATAAGTCCGCCTACTACGTACTCCACGAGGGGGACTTGTATCGGAAGACCCTCTCGGGCCTCCTGGCCCGATGCATTTCAGAGGAGGAGGTCCCAAGGATCTTGGAAGAAGTTCACTCCGGCGAGTGCGGCAGCCACTCGGGGAGCAGGATGTTGGAGGCAAGAATAATGAGGCAGGGGTATTTCTGGCCAACCCTAAGTAAAGACGCGGCAGCCTTCGCCAAGAGGTGCCAGAAGTGCCAAATGTTCGCCGCGCTTCAGCTCATGCCGGCTCAGAGGCTAAAGAGTATCACGGCACCCTGGCCATTGGCCATATGGGGGATGGACCTGGTAGGACCCTTCCCCCAGGCTAGTGGGCAGAGGAGGTTTCTCCTAGTCATGATTGACTACTTCTCAAAGTGGTTGGAGGTCAAGGCGTTGGCTAAGGTCACCTCCCAAGTAATCCGCAACTTCGTATGGGGGGAGGTCATTTGTCGACATGGGCTTCCACAGGCCATAGTCACGGATAATGGTCCGCAGTTCGCAAGCGAGGAATTCATCAGCTTCTGTGGCCAGCTGGGGATAGACCTCAGGTTTGCATCCGTCCACCATCCCAGGAGCAACGGGCAGGTGGAGGCGGCAAACAAGGTCATCGTGAACTTGCTCAAGAAGAAGGTGGAAAATCTGAAGGGCAATTGGGTGGAACAGCTTCCATCGGTCCTGTGGGCCCTAAGAACTACCCCCAACACCGCCACGGGAGAGACCCCTTTCAAGCTCTCTCACGGCTGCGAGGCCGTCATCCCCATAGAGTTCGAGGTTATGACACCACGGGTAAAGGCCGCCGCAAGGGGAGAGGAAGATTGGAGAGCCGAGAACGAGGAAGAGTTGCGGCTCTCCCTCGACATCATCGAAGAATCTCGGGACCTAGCAGCCATTCGCCAAGAAGAGGTCAAGCGGCGGATGGCCAAGTACTTCGATAAGCACGCCAGGGTCAAGCAGTTCGAGAAGGGAGATCTGGTGCTCAAGAAGGTAGACGCGGCAGGGAGGTCCGCCGCGGTGGGAAAACTTAACCCCAACTGGGAAGGCCCCTATGTCGTGGAAGAGGCACTAAAGTCTGGAGGGTATCGCCTTCAGAATGTGGAGGGCCAACCTCTCAGCCACACATGGAGTGGTGACGATCTTAAACGTTTCTATCCCTGAAACTATGTAATGAAAATGTTTTGAAAAAAGAATATTTTGTTTAACATATGTGTTTGAGATTGACACTGCAGCTTGTAGGAAAAACTCCGAAAGCTCCCAAAATGGCCCCGAGCAGACTCGCTGTCCAGGCTCTCATCTAGCTGGCAGGTCCGAAGGCTCACTCGGTGGCAGGTTCCAAGGTGTCGAGAAAGTGGCCCCGAGCAGACCCGCTGTCCAGGCTCTCATCTAGCTGGCAGGTACGAAGGCTCACTCGGAGGCATGTTCTATGTAAAAGAAAAGAAGGCCCCGAGCAGACCCGCTGTCCAGACTCTCATCTAGCTGGCAGGTCCGAAGGCTCACTCGGTGGCAGGTTCCAAGGAGTTGAGAAAGTGGCCCCGAGCAGACCCGCTGTCCAAGCTCTCATCTAGCTGGCAGGTCCGAAGGCTCACTCGGAGGCAGGTTCTATGTAAAAGAAAAGAAGGCCCCGAGCAGACCCGCTGTCCAGGCTCTCATCTAGCTGGCAGGTCCGAAGGCTCACTCGGTGGCAGGTTCCAAGGTGTTGAGAAAGTGGCCCCGAGCAGACCCGCTGTCCAGGCTCTCATCTAGCTGGCAGGTCCGAAGGCTCACTCGGAGGCAGGTTCTATGTAAAAGAAAAGAAGGCCCCGAGCAGACCCGCTGTCTAGGCTCTCATCTAGCTGGCAGGTCCGAAGGCTCACTCGGTGGCAGGTTCCAAGGTGTTGAGAAAGTGGCCCCGAGCAGACCCGCTGTCCAGGCTCTCATCTAGCTGGCAGGTCCGAAGGCTCACTCGGAGGCAGGTTCTATGTGAAAGAAAAGAAGGCCCCGAGCAGACCCGCTGTCCAGGCTCTCATCTAGCTGGCAGGTCCGAAGGCTCACTCGGTGGCAGGTTCCAAGGTGTTGAGAAAGTGGCCCCGAGCAGACCCGCTGTCCAGGCTCTCATCTAGCTGGCAGGTCCGAAGGCTCACTCGGAGGCAGGTTCTATGTGAAAGAAAAGAAGGCCCCGAGCAGACCCGCTGTCCAGGCTCTCATCTAGCTGGCAGGTCCGAAGGCTCACTCGGTGGCAGGTTCCAAGGTGTTGAGAAAGTGGCCCCGAGCAGACCCGCTGTCCAGGCTCTCATCTAGCTGGCATGTCCGAAGGCTCACTCGGAGGCCGGTTCTATGTTGAAGAAAAGATGGCCCCGAGCAGACCCGCTGTCCAGGCCCTCATCTAGCTGGCAGGTCCGAAGGCTCACTTGGTGGCAGGTTCAAAATTCTCAAAGGGTGACCTCAAGAGCACTCGCATAGACCACGCGCCGGAGAGGTGACCTCACTTCACTTTCATGACTACCTAAGCGAAACCCCGGTTTGGGCGAATGGTAAGGAGGTGCGAGTGGGGCAGGCAGCGGGAAGGCGAAGAGGGGCGACACGCCTAGGTCATTTTCGAGCATTCGCTGGATGGCCGGGACAGTCGCACTACGACTTAACGTCCTAATGAGCCTAGCGTGATATAGCGGCGAATGAGAAAGAATTAACGTCCTAATGAGCCTAGCGTGATATAGCGGCGAATGAGAAAGAATTAACGTCCTAGCGAGCCTAGCAAGACATAACAGCAAATGAGAAAAAAATGGAGATAGCACAAAAATTGTGATCAATATACATATCTTTCAAGGGCACTCGCCCAGTTCGTGATTACATTCAAGCAAAAGACAGCAAAAAACACAGGGCCCATCTCATGGGTCGGCAGGCTTCTCGCCAGAAGATCCATCGCTCTCGCCCGAATCTAATAGGGGGCGTCTTCTCGCGGCTCGCCGTCCTCATCTTCCGGGAAGGGGATCGGAATGAAGAGCTCGGGGATGACCTGTCGGGCAGAGAGGCATTCGGCCTCCTCCTTCAGGTACCCAGCCTGTCGCAACACCTGCAGCGCGTGCTTCACGGCGCTCTGGGCGTTCTCCTGCATCAACTGCTCCAGTTCGTGGTGGGGGTAGAAGTGCCCCCCACTCCCCAAGGCGAGTGCCGAGACCTCGGCTTCTCGCGACCGCTGGGCCTCGGCCTTAACCAGCCGGACTTCATCCTCAAGGCCGGCCACCCGAGCATGAAGCATCGCGGCAACTGTGGTATCCTAAAAATAATAATAAAGGTGGTAAGAAGAAAGTGCATCAATCGGCAACAGATCACTCGCGGGGAGGGAGAAAATATATACCTCTGCAACGGGGCGGCTGGCGAGAAGGGCTTCCGCAGCTGCCAACTTCGTCCTGAGTTCCCGCGCCTCGGCAGAAACGATGGTCCTGGACTCCTCAACCTCCGCCAAGCTCCGCGCCAGTTTGATGCTCCGGCGCGAAGACATATGCGCGAGCTCGAGCGCCCGCAGCATGGCCCTGACGCTCTCATGGGCGAGAACCTGAGTCGTCTCGGCATCATAGACTTCAGCATCTTCCCGGCCGTAGAGGGCATACGCGATGGCATAAGCCTCACCACTGGCGAGGTCGCTCTCTATCCACGACGGGTGGAGGGTGGAGAGCGAGACCCTGTTGACGTTCCTGTCCCACTTTACCAGGGGAGCCCCTGAGGGGTCCACGTACTTCTCGCCGCTTGGGAAGTTCCGGTGGTCCCTGGGCAATGGAGGCGGCGGTAACGACGATCCCGCGCGAAGGGTAGTCTCACCTGGCGCATCCACCCCCGGGGTTTGAGTCTGAACACTCGCCCCTAGGGTCTCGTCCAAGACCCCCTTCCCCTTGGCGGAGGGGGGATTTTTTTATTTCTTGGAGGAAGAGGAAGTCAGCGCCCCAGGTTTTCGCTTCTTTCCGCTAGGCTTGGAGGAGGAGGGTTCCTCCCGACAGGCATCCGCGGCGGCCTGTGCAAAGGACACGGAAGCCCCAGAGGGACGCGGCGGATGAAGGGGGAGGCTACGCACGCCTGCATAATATTGCGAATGGTTTAGTGAATGGTCTAAGAATCACAAGGCCAAAACAAACGAAGTCCCAAAAAACTTACCCTCGCCCTGCGGAATGAGCGAGAGCGAGTTGACGTTTCGCCGGAGATAGACGAGGTCCATCCCGTGCTCCAGAATGTATTGGTGGAGTTTGGCCTCGTGCCCCCCTAGGGTCGGGGGGCGGAAGGTTGACTCCTCCTCCTGCACTGGGGCGAGAAGTGTGTTTCCCAGGTTCCCGCTGACGAAGAGGAAGCGCCGAACCCAGTCGTGGTTCTTATTCGGGAGCCCGTAGTGCTTGAGTGGGTTCAAACCCGAGAAGAACGAGATGCCGTTGGTGCAGCGGAAGGTATAGAGTTTACGGAAGACGGGCAGCGAGAACTCGATTCCCTCTTCTCGCAGGTAGCTCGCATACCCGACTAGCATGGCGATGGAGTTGGGGTTGAGCTGGCCGGGCACGACCCCATAGTACCTGAAGGTCTGGCGGAGTTCCGGCCAGATGGGGAGGCGAAACCCCACCTCGAAGTGCTCTAGCGGGATCGCGAGAGCACAGGGCGAGATGGAGTTTAGGCGCTCGTCCGGCCTGGGCTTTCGCGCCTCGAACCCTGGCGGAATGTAATCCGGGACCGCAGTTAAGTAAGCCTCTTCAGAGAGGTCGCATGAATCGAAAGTATGGTTGACGAACGCGCTGGCACACCTGGCCCTGCCTTCCGCATCACCACCCATTTCGCGAACGCCGAAGGATAAGGGAGTAGCAGAGAAGAGAGAAGCGCGAGTGCTTGCGCGAGGAAAGAGAGGGAGCGGATGGTAAGGTATTTAATACGGTGGTTGGAAGGCCTATTTATAGAGGGGCTAAACGGCGTTTGGGCTTTCGAGGTAACGGGTGTGCGGATAGCAGTCGCGCCTTCCCGACGCCTCAGAACCCGGGCCGACCCCTCTCGCCGATTTAATGACAAATGCCCTGCGGCTATTCGCTCATCGACTACGCGAAAGAGGTTAAGAAAGCATTCGGCAATAGCAAAGCATTCGGCAATACCCAAGCAAGATATAGGAAATAAGAGACAAGGAATAGAGCATTCGCAAAACACAGGGCATAAGATTATTACAAACAGAAATAAAAGTTCAGCATCCGCGGTACAGAAAACAGAAGAACTAAGAGAAGGGCGAATGAAGACTAGCTCAATACTCCTCCCAGACCCACCGACCTCGCTTTCGCGACCCAGCTTCCAGGGGAGTTCGCGGGCGGTAATATGCGAGCATGTTGGTGATCTCATGGGAAGCCAGTTGGAGTTGGTCCCGGGCTCGCGCGGCGTGTCTTTCGGGAGACAACTCCCCTCCTTCACCCCCCAGGCGCTCCACCGTCGCGAGAATGCGCGAGTAGTCCCGCCGGAGGTCCTTTAACTCACGCGCGACTCCCAGCCGCACGTCGTCCACCTGGCCGGCGACGTTCCGCTGGATGTGGATGAGCTTCCCCAAGACTTCCGTGATCCGCTCCTTCAGGGTCGCGTGATCTGAGGAGTCGCCCAGAAAGTCAGCAAGATCCCCAGGGGAAGGGAGAGGCGAGAGCATCCCCTCTTCCCCCTCGTTGTAGGAATCAAAGGGGGAGGCTTCCCGATAGCCTGCGAAATCACAACTAGGTCAGTAGCGGTAAAATATGCGAGTACGATAGGGGCAGGTGAGTGAATTGACCTGGGGTGGGGTCCTTATGACCTGAAGGGCGAGACGAATGGGGGAGGACCCCAGACAAGCCTACGGAAGGTGGTAGGACCTTCCCTTTCCCGGGGCGGTAAAGCGGAGGAGGAGGAGCTGAAGCATTCGCACGATCATCAGCACGGAGGTGCTGGCCCAGTTCCCGCTCAGGGGAGACCCTCCGTTCATTCGCGGTAACAGAGGGGTTCTGCTGGGCAGGGGAACTTCGAAGAATGGAGTCCCGCAGCGGGACGTCAGGGTTGAGGGCTGCGAAAAGGTAATGGTCAGTCACAAGCAGCATGAAAGGAAAATCGAGAGGGTTCACAACTTACTGGATTGAAGTATAGTCTCTCCCGGAGGGGGTGGAGGAGCGAGATCCAGATCTGGAGGCCTCTCGTCCGGGGGAGGTGGCACCGCGACACTGCTCGAGACGGCCCCGTGGCCGGTCTCGGGCATCGAAATCCCCTGCGAATGGTCAGAGCAAAGGCAGGGTAAGGGGAGGAACTAAACAGAGGGATGAGGGGAATCCTCATACCTGCATCCCGGGGTCCGGAGGATTCCTCGCCGGAAGAATATCCGCCGGCGGAGTGTTCGCCGGTGGAGTACCCGCAGGGGATTCCGAGGCAGTCTCGCCTCGCTGACGATTCAGCCGAATCGCCTTGGCTCGACGCGAGACGTAGGGGGCACTCGGATCCCTCTTAGACAAAAGCCAGGGAGCAAATTTGGCTGCCTTGGGGGCAGTTACAGCTTGGGCCGCGGCCAGACGCTCGATCATCTCCCGCGAGAGGGGTCTCGCGGAAGGCTTGTGGGAAGACATTGATATCGGTGAAGGACTAAGGGAGGGAAGAAGCTCCGAATCAAGGGCTGACAGCGCTCCAGGAAAATCTGACATGAAGAGGTATATATAGGGCAACGGTGGGACCCACAGAATCTTGTGGGTCCAGTCAGCAAGCACTCACCGAATACAGGGTTGGACTGTTCTTTCCGAGCGTAGTAACCACTCGCAAAGAGCGAGGATTGTGTACAACCCGTATTCGCCGAGTGGGCCCCTCAAGCCAACGGGCGAGACCTGGGTCAGCCAGATCATTCGCCCCGGCTAGGAGGTGGAAGTACCCCCGGGTTGGTGGGGGTAAGCTGCGAAAGAGAAGGACCTAGGCGAGTGGTGCCCTCACGGACCACTCGCCCGGAAGCGTGGGCACTCGCCCAGCTAAGCGGGTGCCCAGCGAGTGGTGCCCTCACGGACCACTCGCCCAAAAGGATTTGAGGGGGAAATGACCATAATACCCCTTGTGGGCTGCAAATAACCCTTCAGGACACCGGAGTTAGGCTATTAGCAGACCAATTTGGGGTGCGGTTAGTAAAACTAAAAGGCGGATTCATGCTGTTTGCACACCAGCCTAGAAAAATCTATAAATAAACCCTTAAGGGCACCTTGGAGGAGATCCGATTTTAGAGAATCCTCTCCTCTAGGCAAGTTTTGGTTGGCAGCCAGTGCCCTCCAAGGTGCCCGGTTGAGCTTTGGTTTGGGAGGGGAAGCTCTCTAAGATCTTCCGGGTGTGTGGCGGGACCTCCTCGCTTCAGCCTTGGGTCTATTCCTATTCTCACATCCACCATCAAGAGAGTCTAGTGAGGGAGAAATAAGCATCGGCTACACCCCCAGTGGGTCCGATCTCAAGAGGCCTGTTGCAGGTTTCAACAATTATCTATATTTATTATAGCTTTATAGATTTCTTGCTGGGCACCGGGTAGAGGCGTGGAAACGAAAGTACTAATAAATAAAGAGCGATGTTAAATGCAGGTCGGTTTTGGCTACATGCAGGTCGCGGATATATGCAGGCCAAAAAATTATTCATGCAGGCCAAATTTCATATTTACATACCATAATCAAAAATCAAATTAATATTTATAAAATAATAAAATAAGTAACACCAAGCAAAATAGCACTCATAAAATATGTAACTACCCGAAGTATAACCATCGCCGCCATGGCCGCCATCGCCGTCATGAACAGAATCGCTGCCATGGCCGCCATCGCCGCCATCGCCACCATCGCCGACGACGCCGCGATCGCCGCGATCGCCGACGACGCCGCGATCGCCGCCATCGCCGCCATCGCCATCGCCGACGACGTCGCGATCGTCGCCATCGCCGCCCTCGCCGCCCTCGCCATCGTCGTAGCAAATACCCATGAATAGCTTTAGGCCAGTTGTAATTTAAAAACACATCGGACTCGGACAAACGAGTAAACTCCTTGGGGACACAGTTGCATGGAAGGAAAAAACACATAATAGATGAAGTATTAAACTACTTGAATCATTTTTCCTTGATGGGTACTCATGATAAGAGTCTAGTATTTATAAAAGTATCTAGCGGGGATGTTCGTAAAAGGCAGCAAGATATTTCCAAAGACGGATCATTTCCAAAGACGGATCGTTTCCAAAGGCGGATATTTCCAAGAACGGGTGTTTCCAAAAACTCTTCCCCTCCTAATTCGGCAGGAGGAATAAAACGCGCAAAACCGTCGCGAGCACCGCCGAGACTCCCCCTCGCGTCACGAGAAAGATCCTCGCCGCCGCGCCGCGTCTCAAGGGGGCGCAGCCTCAGGACGCGAGCTTGGCCATACCCCCTTGGGGTGCGGCCGAACCGCACCCCACGCATATGGGGTGCGGCCCAGCCGCACCCCACGAGGGGGGCGGCCCAGCCGCACCCCGCACGGGGTGCGGCCTCGGCCGCGCCCCACCCGGGGTGCGGCCAAGCCGCACCCCACGAATGGGGTGCGGCCCAGCCGCACCCCGCGCGGGGTGCGGCCAAGCCGCACCCCACGCATGGGGTGCGGCCTAGCCGCACCCCGCGCATGGGGTGCGGCCTAGCCGCACCCCACAGGGTGCGGCCTAACCGCACCCCGCGCGGGGTGCGGCCTAGCCGCACCCCACGCATGGGGTGCGGCCTTGGCCGCACCCCACGGGGTGCGGCCTTGGCCGCACCCCCTTGGGGAGCGGCCAAGCCGCCTTTCCTCGAGGCGCGCTCGGCCCGCACCCCCTCTAGGGCGCGCCCATGCCGCGCCCCCTCGAGGAGCGGTCGCGTTGCGCACCCTCGAGGCGCGGTCGCCCGCCCCTCTCTCCGCGCAGGGTGCAGCCGCCCGCCTATCCGTCTTCCCCAATAGGGGAGGGAGCTCGCGAGAAACCCTCGCGGGCGCACTTGTCGCCGGAACGCCTCCGCAATTCGTCACGCACTTAGAACATTTTAGCACTAGCGCGCGCTCAGAACGTCTCTGAGCGCGGTCAGGAAGTCTTCTCACTTTTTGTCTTTCCGGCTTCTCACTTTTTGTCTTTCCGGCTTCTCACTTTTTGTCTTTCCGGCTTCTCACTTTTTGTCTTTCCGGCTTCTCACTTTTTGTCTTTCCGGCTTCTCACATTTTGGGTTTCAGGCTTCTCACTTTTCAGGAACAGTTAGTCGCCTTTTTCACCTCCAACAGAACTGCCCGAACTGCCCAAACTGCCCAAACTGCCCAAGCTGCCCGAGGGGCAAGGTGGTCATTTACGAAAAATAGTGATCCGAGGGCCCCGAACCGGAGAATATGATTCGTCCACCGAGCATTTATGGAAACTGCCAACGACAAAATTACCGGGCCGCCCCCGACAAAAACTATAAAAGGAGCCCCATGGCTTCATTTGAAAGGACGGGGACTTCTGGACTCGGGAGAGCTCCTTGCAGACTTTTGCGGAATTCTCCTTCGGCACTTGAAGATCTCCTTCGGGACTTGAAGATCTCCTTCGGGACTTGAAGATCTTCATCTTCCAGAAAGGCGACTAGCCTTCTCGACTCCGGAAGGCGACAAGCAGTTCTCAGAAGAGAAAGACGACGAGCCTTCTCGATTCCGAAAGGCGACAAGCAGTTCTCAGGAGAGAAAGACGACGAGCCTTCTCGATTCCGAAAGGCGACAAGCAGTTCTCAGGAGAGAAAGACGACGAGCCTTCTCGATTCCGAAAGGCGACAAGCAGTTCTCAGAAGAGAAAGACGACGAGCCTTCTCGATTCCGAAAGGCGACAAGCAGTTCTCAGAAGAGAAAGGCGACTAGCCTTCCCGCTTCCGAAAGGCGATTAGCAGTCTTTGAGGGGAAAAGGACTTAGTTTTTTCGTGAGGTGGCCTGTCACCCTCGAAGCTCTCTTTCTCTAAATATTGTAACGAGCAGCGGTCTGTCGCGCTCGAGTTCTAGCTTCCAAGTTGTAACTCCTCCAGAAGATAGTGAAGTTTGGTCGGCACAGCTCCGGCCGCGTGGTTTTTTACCCTTTCCGGGTTTTCCACGTTAAAAAGTCTCTGCGTACTCAACGAACCTCTAATTAACTGTTTGCGCGCTTAGCTTGCTCACGAGCTAAGGCGGTTCAAGTGAACCGGTCTACCAAGAGCCCTAAGCGTTCCGCAACAGTTTGGCGCCGTCTGTGGGAATGGATTCCCAAATCCGAAGCAAAGGATTTCCGAGCGCAATCCCCCCTTCGCCGGAATCCTCGAAGCCAGCAAGAGTGGACATCTCCCCTGAACTGTCCGACGCATACAGCTCCTCGATTCCAGAAAGCCAGGCGAAGAGAGCGCTCACTGCCGCACCCATCCGGCCCCCTTGGCCGGAGTCAGCAGGCAAACCGGCCCCGCCGGCAGGAGGGCATGATTCGAGCAATGACCAATGCCAACAAAGGCGATCACCCCTCTCGAAGTCAATTTTGGAGTACCCAGTTCCGTCATGGCTAAAGCTCCCTTACAACAAGGAATTCCACGGGGCAGAAGATCCATATGAGCACGTTAATCGTTTTCTGATAATAACACGGGAGCTCGGACTTCCCGACCCAGCTAGCTGCAAAATCTTCGCCAAAACGCTGCATGGAGACGCTCTCCACTGGTATCAATCCCTGCCTAGCGGAGCGATCCATAGTTTCTCCGAGTTGTCCCGACTGTTCATCAAGCAACACGAGTCCTACTCAGCAAAGATCCAGCAAGGCGATAAGCCCGGTGCGAGCAAACAACCCCACCTAGAAGAAGGGGAACGGAGCGTGCAATCAGAGAAAGTCGGCCCAAATTTTCACCAAGAACGCCCCTGCGCATGGATGGATTTCATCTTGGATGCAAGCATAGGGAGTCCTCCCTGTGAGCTGAGGAAGGCGCTGATAACCCACCGCATCTCCTTCAACGTCCTGTTCTTGACAGCAATAGTTCGGCTCAAGCTCCTAAGCGGGAACCTCAAGCTTAGGGCTAGCAAAGCAGAGCTCCCAGATGGAACCACGGTACCCACTGTAGGCGTCATCACCCTCCCCGTCCAAGTAGGAGCACATGCTGAACCGATCCAGTACGACGTACAATTCATTGTCGCCAAAGCGGACTCCCCCTACGACGCAATATTCGGGAGCCTCCTACTAGACGCCATGGACCACGACGTCTCAATGTCAGGACGCATGGCTAGCAAAGGAAATACCATCAAGAGCGCAATGCATAGTCTCAGCACGACCGCCCCTTGGCCCTCCTGGATCAGCAGCAACCCGTCGCCAAAATCAAGGGCCGAGATACAGGGTTCACGAGAAGGCCAAACAGCTCCTGCGATAGCTGGAAAAGAAAAACTTCAGGCACTAACAGACTCGCCGCCCCTCGATTCAGTCCGCAAGAGAAAGGGACAGCAACAGCAGCCTGAGGGAGCCGAAATGCCCACTCGGAACCAAGCAGACCGCTCCCGAGAGCTAGCAAGTCAAGGCCTTCAGAACTTCACCCCGCTAAACACACCACGCGAGCATATATTGTCCGTAATCTGTCATAGCGAACTCATCCACTGGCCTAGGAAGCTCTCCTTGCACAAGGGAGCCTCGTCTCAATTCTGCCACTTCCACAAGGGCCGAGGGCACCAAACGGAGCAATGCGCCCGATTGAAAGAAGAAATCGAACGCCTTATCCAGCTAGGATACCTGGAGGCCTTCCGCAAAAAGACGCCGGCCAGCGAAGGCCAATCTCCGGGCCGCCGTTGCCCACCAAGCTGAACAACTACGAAGATTCGGACAAACGCAACGCAAGCAAGGCTCGACGCCATCTTCCCTAAAGCCTGTATCAAAAACTTATCGCAAGACTGCATTTGCGAATGTATCAGTATTAATCTTCTAATAAAATCCTACTTGCTTCAATCCATTCTACTGCAGGTACCGCTTCGGGGCCCTGCCCCGGGGACTCTGCACCGCCGTCGATTGAAGGTTCGCCCTTCTCCTCCGCCGTCGAGTCCCGGTGTCGTAGGGGCCTGCCCCCCCTGCGTTCACCCCCGGTTTGAATACCCCCGCTATTCACCGGCCAAAGCCGCGAGCGCAGACTCGTGCACCAAAGCCGCGGGCACAGAACCGTGCAAAAAGTCGCGAGCAAAGGCTCGTGCACTAAAGCCGCGAGCACAGACTCGTGCACCAAAGCCGCGGGCGCAGAACCGTGCAAAAAGTCGCGAGCAAAGGCTCGCACACTAAAGCCGCGAGCACAGACTCGTGCACTAAAGCCGCGAGCACAGACTCGTGCACTAAAGCCGCGAGCGCAGACTCGTGCAAGAAAGCCGCAGGCACAGACTTGCGCAAACTAACTCGTTATATATGTATTCATTTGAAAGCCGCGAGCACAGACTCGTGCAAGAAAGCCGCAAGCACAGACTTGCGCAAACTAACTCGTTATATATGTATTCATTTGAAAGCTGCGGGCTCCGTCTCATGCAAAACTCATCTTGAAAACAACCAAAACTATGCAGGTGCTAACAATCAGATAAGCAGAATCGTACGAAGAAGTAAACACGACAAACTCAATAAGAGGGTACAACCGCGTCAGCTCAACGCTGCGTGCAAAGCAGACAACCATACAAACAAAACTCAGAACGAAACTCAGAACGACACACGAGCAAACAACAGCACGGAGGTTAAGAAAATAGTGGGCGATCGGCATCAATCCTCGGCCGCGTCCGAGCACTCATCCTCCGAAAGATCTCCCGCTCCAAGACCAGCAGTGTCACACCCGAACTTCTTCCCCACCAAGCGAAGGGTCTTCTGAATACCGCGCTGGAAGGCGACCTCACGCTCGTCCTCCAACAGGGGCTCGACCTCCTTCGTCATGACCTCGGCGCGGATCTCCTCCGCCATCTGAAACCGCTCCTCGACGAAAGCAAGAGAGTCTCGGAACTCGGCAACTCCGGCCGCCTTAGCGTCCTCAAGGCTGCGCTCGACCGACGACAGCCGCTCTACCTCGCTCCGAAGAAAGCCCAGCTCCCCCTCCATGCGAAACATCTCCCCCTGGGCCTCAGATAGCTGACGAAGCGCGTCCTGGGCAAGCGCCTTATCTCCACCATACGCCTCCTGCAGCTTCTCAACCTCGGACTGGGAAGAAGAAAGGTCCGCCTCCAGCTGCTTAATGCGGGACAGATCGCGATCCCTCCTCTTCTGTAAAGCAGATATGTCCCTCTTCATCACGCTCAGCTCCTCCTGGAGAGAGATGTAACTGTCCTTAAGGCCCACATAGCAGTCGTTCCACGTGAGGGCAACGTTGGTCAGAGCGTTCGCCTGCCAACACGAAGGAAACAATCAGGAAACACGAACAACAATGGCAGAGACAAGTCAAGACCCAGACAAGGAAAGATTGACTTACCGCAGAAGTCATCGCCTGGAGGGACGAGGAAACTCGCCGCGACGGCGGATGAGGGGGAGGTGGCGGCAAGTCTCCCTGCGCAACCTGCTCAGCAGTTGGGGACGCCAGAATCTCGACCTCCGGGTCGGGAGCAGTCGGCTCCCCCCGACGGCGGCTCGGACCAGCTTCATGATCGTGGCTCCTGGGCTCCGGCGGAGCAGAGCCCGAACTAGGAGTTCCATTCCTGAAAACAATCTTTCTCCTTTTCCCACGCTCCAGGGGAACCGCAGCCTCCCGCTCAGGATCCCAAGAAAGCCCCACCGCAAGCAACCGACTCTCCTCCACACAGTTGTACACACTGAACAAAGCTTTTGACAGCCCATCTCGGCCAGGGAAGCCGGGGAGAGGAAGGAACTCGTCCTCCCGACCGGTCAGTCGGCGACAGCGTCCAGGAAGCGACCTCCAAAGCTCGGGTAGCTCCCAACGATTCCGAACATATCCATAAAGAGTATTCCCGTGGCGATAATCCGCCTTCTCGCCAAAGTGGAACCAACTTTTGTTGCTCCGCACCTCAATCCGTCCGCCCAAGTCGGTTGTAGCCTCACACCAATCCTTGAAAAGTTCAAGTGAAAAGCGCGTACTGTGTTCCCGAAAAAGCACCACCAGCCCCATGATATTCGCCATTCCAGCAGGCGTGAACTGGGTGATCGGGACGCCGCAGAACCGGAATATTTCAATAGCCTCCTCCGGTGGAGGAATTCGGAATCCAGACTTCAGGCAGCTCTCGGAGAGTGTTATGTAACCCGTAGGCGGATTTTGAACACGCTCCTCCGCCCCTGGAATCTTAATCTCGACACTCGGAGGCAATCCAAATCGCTTGCGCCACACCTCGATTCGCGCGCTATCTAGAGAGGAGCGTAAACGCATCGGCCTTGATTGGCCGCCCCGCTTCGAAGCCTGCAAGGAAGAGCAAACACATAAAAACGAGCCGTGCTAGAAAATCCAAAAGACCACGAGGCATCTCACCGCACACCATGCACGCAAGCACCAGAGGTCCGCACCGCCAACCTCACCCGCACGCAAGGAGCAGCCGCGCGCAAAGGCACAGTCCGCACGCAGGGGCCCACGCGCACCGACCGCACGAATGCACCCGCGCGCGGGAGCGCGCAGCGCGGCACCTGCGCACGGGCCCGTGCGCGCAGCGCCTGCGCGCGGGAGCGCGCGACGCGGCACCGCGCGCTCGGGCGGGCAGCGCGGCACCCGCGCGCACGGGCGCGCGGGCGCGCGGCACCCGCGCGCGGGAGCACGCAACGCGGCGCCCGCGCGCAAGGGGCCGCACGCGCGGCACCCGCGCGCGCGGGCGCGCGGCACTCGCGCGCGCGGGCGCGCGGCACCCGCGCGGCGCCCCCGCGCGCGCACGGGCGCGAGGCACCCGCGCGCGCGGGCGCGCGGCACCCGCGCGCAGGAGCGCGCACCGCGGCGCCCGCGCGCATGGGGCCGCGCGCGCGCGCAGGGGCACGCTCGCGCCAGCCGGGCGCCCCGCCGCCGGCTCCGCCCGCGCGCAGTCACCCCTGGGCATCGCCTTTTCGACCGCTCCGGCCGCGCGCAAGGGTGCCCGGGCACAGGCCGCTCGCACACCGCTCACCGCGCCCCCTCATCCGCCGCTGGCCGTTTGATTTCCCCGCTCGTTTTTTCAAAAAGTTAAAGGCAAAAATCTACTTACCCCAACCATTGTTCAACGCCAAACCGGTTCCAACACGCAAACGTTCAAAAAACCCTCGCACTCCTTCTCAAGTTCTGGACTCCGACGGTTTTGGGGGGCTTATGATGGGTACTCATGATAAGAGTCTAGTATTTATAAAAGTATCTAGCCGGGATGTTCGTAAAAGGCAGCAAGATATTTCCAAAGACGGATCATTTCCAAAGACGGATCGTTTCCAAAGGCGGATATTTCCAAGAACGGGTGTTTCCAAAAACTCTTCCCCTCCTAATTCGGCAGGAGGAATAAAACGCGCAAAACCGTCGCGAGCACCGCCGAGACTCCCCCTCGCGTCACGAGAAAGATCCTCGCCGCCGCGCCGCGTCTCAAGGGGGCGCAGCCTCAGGACGCGAGCTTGGCCATACCCCCTTGGGGTGCGGCCGAACCGCACCCCACGCATATGGGGTGCGGCCCAGCCGCACCCCACGAGGGGGGCGGCCCAGCCGCACCCCGCACGGGGTGCGGCCTCGGCCGCGCCCCACCCGGGGTGCGGCCAAGCCGCACCCCACGAATGGGGTGCGGCCCAGCCGCACCCCGCGCGGGGTGCGGCCAAGCCGCACCCCACGCATGGGGTGCGGCCTAGCCGCACCCCGCGCATGGGGTGCGGCCTAGCCGCACCCCACAGGGTGCGGCCTAGCCGCACCCCGCGCGGGGTGCGGCCTAGCCGCACCCCGCGCGGGGTGCGGCCTAACCGCACCCCGCGCGGGGTGCGGCCTAGCCGCACCCCACGCATGGGGTGCGGCCTTGGCCGCACCCCACGGGGTGCGGCCTTGGCCGCACCCCCTTGGGGAGCGGCCAAGCCGCCTTTCCTCGAGGCGCGCTCGGCCCGCACCCCCTCTAGGGCGCGCCCATGCCGCGCCCCCTCGAGGAGCGGTCGCGTTGCGCACCCTCGAGGCGCGGTCGCCCGCCCCTCTCTCCGCGCAGGGTGCAGTCGCCCGCCCCTCTCTCCGCGCAGGGTGCAGCCGCCCGCCTATCCGTCTTCCCCAATAGGGGAGGGAGCTCGCGAGAAACCCTCGCGGGCGCACTTGTCGCCGGAACGCCTCCGCAATTCGTCACGCACTTAGAACATTTTAGCACTAGCGCGCGCTCAGAACGTCTCTGAGCGCGGTCAGGAAGTCTTCTCACTTTTTGTCTTTCCGGCTTCTCACTTTTTGTCTTTCCGGCTTCTCACTTTTTGTCTTTCCGGCTTCTCACTTTTTGTCTTTCCGGCTTCTCACTTTTTGTCTTTCCGGCTTCTCACATTTTGGGTTTCAGGCTTCTCACTTTTCAGGAACAGTTAGTCGCCTTTTTCACCTCCAACAGAACTGCCCGAACTGCCCGAACTGCCCAAACTGCCCAAGCTGCCCGAGGGGCAAGGTGGTCATTTACGAAAAATAGTGATCCGAGGGCCCCGAACCGGAGAATATGATTCGTCCACCGAGCATTTATGGAAACTGCCAACGGCAAAATTACCGGGCCGCCCCCGACAAAAACTATAAAAGGAGCCCCATGGCTTCATTTGAAAGGACGGGGACTTCTGGACTCGGGAGAGCTCCTTGCAGACTTTTGCGGAATTCTCCTTCGGCACTTGAAGATCTCCTTCGGGACTTGAAGATCTCCTTCGGGACTTGAAGATCTTCATCTTCCAGAAAGGCGACTAGCTTTCTCGACTCCGGAAGGCGACAAGCAGTTCTCAGAAGAGAAAGACGACGAGCCTTCTCGATTCCGAAAGGCGACAAGCAGTTCTCAGGAGAGAAAGACGACGAGCCTTCTCGATTCCGAAAGGCGACAAGCAGTTCTCAGGAGAGAAAGACGACGAGCCTTCTCGATTCCGAAAGGCGACAAGCAGTTCTCAGAAGAGAAAGACGACGAGCCTTCTCGATTCCGAAAGGCGACGAGCAGTTCTCAGAAGAGAAAGGCGACTAGCCTTCCCGCTTCCGAAAGGCGATTAGCAGTCTTTGAGGGGAAAAGGACTTAGTTTTTTCGTGAGGTGGCCTGTCACCCTCGAAGCTCTCTTTCTCTAAATATTGTAACGAGCAGCGGTCTGTCGCGCTCGAGTTCTAGCTTCCAAGTTGTAACTCCTCCAGAAGATAGTGAAGTTTGGTCGGCACAGCTCCGGCCGCGTGGTTTTTTACCCTTTCCGGGTTTTCCACGTTAAAAAGTCTCTGCGTACTCAACGAACCTCTAATTAACTGTTTGCGCGCTTAGCTTGCTCACGAGCTAAGGCGGTTCAAGTGAACCGGTCTACCAAGAGCCCTAAGCGTTCCGCAACATTCCTAAAGTTTTAAAAGGAAAAATGATATCTTTTTTTAAAAACTGTAGCCTGCATATAGCTAAAATCGGCTTGCGTTTAACAACGCTCTTTTTAAAAAATTGTGGTCTGCATATAGCCAAAACTGGCCTGCGTTTAACATCGCTCTAAATATATTAGACGGATGTTATGTGCAAATCGGTTTTGGCTACGTGCAAACCATCAAAACTCGCGTTTTTTGAAAATTCGCCTTATAGGTGCATTTTTAAAAAAAGTGTTCAGTATCAAAGTTGGTGTTGAATATTTTGCCTAAAAATGCACCTATAAGACGTATTTTCAAAAGGCGCGAAACATTTCACAATAATCTCGCGCATTTTGAAAATACGCCTTATAGGTGCATTTATAGGCAAAATGTTCAACACGAAAGTTGTATATCTCGACGAGATCTACAACTTTGATGTTGAACACTTTTCCTAAAAATGCACATATAAAGCGTATTTTCAAAAAACGTGAGTTTTGATGGTTTGCACGTAGTCCTAAATTATCGGTCAAAAAAGTGAGGGGGTATTTTCGGTATAATAATACCGCGCTTCGTAATTCAGAATGGAGGGCATTAGGGTAAATACCTCTCTTCTCTTCACCCAAAAAAAAACCCTTATCGCCGCGCCTCCGCCCCTTCTCTTGTTCCTCTTCACGTTCTTCCTCCTCCCCTTGATCTTCCGCTCTCTTCCTCTTCTTCTCTCTTCCTCTTCCTCTCTTTCTTCATTGTTTCTTCATAGTTGCTCTTCTTCTCATTCACTTTAAGAATTCTCCAATTTATCGCAAGTAACCCTAATCATCCGCAGCCCATTCGATGGATTCCGGGGATTTTTCCGTCGGCTCGGGCGCTGTAGGCTCTTCCTGCACCGAAAACGACAATTTCTCCACCCCTTCCGCAGGCCGTATACGCCTGAAGCGCGAGCTGGCATTCGCACTCAAGTCTCATGCCGAGCTCTCAGAATTGCTTGGCCCTACGCGGCGTCGCAAACCCCCTCCCCCTCCTTTCCCGGACCCTGAACCCTCCCCATCCACCGCCGCTACGAAGAAGAGGGGGAGGAAAAAGTCAAGCGAGCTGTTCTCCGCCGATGTCAGAATCTTGAAAACAAGTGCCGCCCCAGTACTGGAGCCAGCTAGGATTCCTGTTCTTGCCCGTGCTGGGTTGTCGGCTGAGACCCCCATTGTCGTAGATGATGTTGATATTTCAAGGCGGGCAGTGGACAATGTCTCCGCTCAAAGAAGACCGGAGCCGGATTTGGTTGTTCCTGGTTGGCTGGAGCAGCAGGTGAGCAGGATTACGAGGGCTGGTAGCAAGTATGTCATGCAGGGAATGGAGGACGATGCTTTTGATGTCTCCGGTGATGCTACGGCCGATATTGCTTGTAGCCATGCGAGTACAAGCACCAGGTTTGTCTCCCCCGTTGAACTTTTTTTAATCGAGATTTTTACACTATAGATAGATTGAAAAAATTCTATGTAAAATTTCTGGGGTTTTTGTTGAAAATGAGTGGATATGTGGATGTAAACTACACGAAGTGTGAATTTCGTTTTAGGAAACATAATTTGAGCGATTGTTTTGTTTTTACATAAATGACAAGTTTTACTATATTTATATTTTGAAGAATGCTTTCTGTTAATATCTCTTTTTTAAATCTATAACGGTGCAGTTTTACATTACTAAAGTATATAAACTTTATAATTCCATATTAAGAAAAGTATTTGCCATTTTAAATGTATAAAAATAATCCAACCACAAAACTATTGGCCAACATGAAATGTTTATGATTTTAGTTGTCTATGGTGAGATGTGATGATGTGTTTATCATTTTTTTATGATTTTAGCTACATTGTGCACTTCAGGATATTCTTTTTTTCATTTTTTTTCGTAATAGACTGTCTTTCTTTTTGTTTAAGGCAGATTCTTAAGACATTAGATTATTATTTCATGGTGGTGATTAAGATAGATTGAGGCTTTGTTTGGCGCGATGGTGGCAGCCGTGAACGTGGTGGTTATGAACCGTCTTTCGTGGACGCCCGACCTCACCTAAGGAACTTCCTCCGCTTTTATGTTCAAATCTAGTGTTCTTTTCTTGGTGGCAGACATAACCGTTGTCATGTCAAACATACATTCTATGCCGGTGGCATTTTTGTCCAAACTCACCCGAGCAAAAACGCCGCGCCAAACGGAGCCTGAGTTTTTGTTAGTAAATTACTATTTTACAGATTAGTTACCTCTATTTTTATATGGTGGTCCCATCACACATGCTGAAGGTTGAGAAGAATTGAAATTTATCACATTTCTTAGTTTCTTTTGATCTTTATGCGCATTTATGATCCAAAATACAAGATCCGAGAATTACTACCAGATTCTTAGGTTGAGAAGTCAAGATGTTAGGCTTAAGGATGAGAATCAATGTGATCCTAATTGTCCAAGATGCTTTGATATTACATCTAGACATACCTAGGTACCAAACTTTGACAAAAATAACTAGTAAATTAAACAGGTCTGATTTAGAAATATGCATAGAAAATGAATGTTCGAGAAATGTTAGGTCTCACCAAATTTAAAAATTTGAAGCAATTAGCATACATTAAAGCTTAATAGAGAAATGCGAACTGTTAAAACAAATATCCCTCATTGATGATCGTCTGTTCGACGAAGTTCTTATTCAGCGGCAGTGCCTCCCCACTGACAAGGCCGCTTGGGTCCTCGCCTCCTAATTGAGAGATCAATTCCCAAACTTCGACCTTGTGGGTATGTTCATTCCACTGGGGTATATTGATACGCGTTGCGTGCAGGACCACTACCAACACATTGTGAATCCACTCACACCATGAGAAGAAGGAAGCGGACATGAACTAGATTTCGAGCCAATTGTGTACATCGCCTAGGCTTTTTTGGCGGGCCACTATTATGTTATTTCTTATTTTATATTATTTCACATTGCATGTTATTTTCTATTTTGGTATTTCCTAAAAATGGCCTCATAAACTCTTTATATAAGGAGAGTTAGATGAAGGACTAGAGTATCGAGAAAGATTCTTGACCTTGGAGGGGGAAACCGACCCAGTAGTGCCCTCTGGGATTGTTCGGCGATCTCGCCCTGCTTTGTGTATCTTGTTCTAAATTTCTATCAATATAAACTAGCTTTGATCTTCTAGCAAACCCTAATCACAACCATCTTCCAACCCTAAAATAATTCCATTACCTTTGGTGATGTGAACCTATGGGAACCTATTTGGAGTGAATTTATGAAACATACAACATCCGATCATAAATCATAATTTTCTCTTCATTATCCACAATCTTAATTCAAGCTAAAAATGTTTTTTTTATAATTGATTAGTTTTTAGTACATTGGAAGGAACTAGAATGCACATAATGTTCCTCAAACTTTTTTGACAAGAACATTTTAGGGATGAAGGTGTATTTTGCCTAAAACTCTACCAAATCCCAATTTAAAATCATGGATCATTAGGTACATTAATTTGGCTGTGTAAGTTTTAAGAGGTTGTCAAAATCTTCTTGTTTCTGTCCGGATTTTAAGTTTGAGTTATGTTTGTTAGTTTCCTTTGTTCTTTTGTAGAATGTGTCATGATCATGTGAGAGATCTTTTTACCACAGAATCTCAAAAATGAGAATGATAGAAGTATTAAATGCTTGATATTAGGTTGATTTTTACTAATTATTTAGTTTTTTTTTACTTGCATCTTCTGTGCAGTTTGTGTGATTCATCTGTCTTAAGATTGGCTTTACGATTGAAGTACCACTTCTGGGTTATTTGATGCTTTACTTCCATTTTTTTTCAAACTTTTCATTGGATTTAATCACCAATGATCCTTTTTTTTTGCTAACTAATTTACTATCAAAAGAGATTTGTATTTGATTTCTAGTGTTGCACGCTAATAGGTTAAGTAGTCCAGAATCAGTATTAGATTCAATTGATAGCACTTCCAGGGACACACCACGCACAAGTACTGGAGGAAAGATAACCCGCAAGTATGTAAACTCATATTTTTTCCTTTTGATAAATCATTGGAGTGAAATTAGTTATGATCAACTAATTTTGTTTAGTTTTTCGTACAAGGGATGTGGGGCTTCATAAACTGGTTTTTATGGAAGACGTCTTACCCGAGGGAACTATGTTGCGATATATGGTGAATGGAATTGTAAGCAATCTTGTTTTCATTGGTAGTCCCGACTATTTTTTGTCGCAACTTTTTATTCTCTTGTTTGTATGGCTAACCTTTTACTTGACAGCCTAAACTTGTTGGTTATGCCAAAGATTCTGGTATATTCTGTACATGCTGCAATGAAGTGGTATGTTTAAGAACCCCTTTGATTTCATTCCCTTTGACGTTTCAACCTTCTATTCATATTTGCAAATGTTTTTTATTTTTATTTTATGAACAGGTCAGTCCTTCACAATTCGAAGCTCATGCTGGCCAGGCACAGCGTCGCAAACCGTATGCTACTTTGTGAATGTTTTGAAACTTGCCTTTTGGTCTTATGGTCAATATTGATTTCTTTACATTATTTTCAACACTTGTAGGTATAATTACATTTACACTTCCAATGGAGTGTCACTTCATGAGCTCTCTATTACATTGTCTAAACGTCGCAAGTTGCTGGACAGTCAAAATGATGATCTATGCAGTATTTGCGAAGATGCTGGAGAATTGGTACTATGTGACCTTTGTCCAAGAGCTTTTCATCAAGGTATCTATCTACCTTGTTCTTTTTAAGATAAATATTTCGATTACAAAAATTGAGGTAATAGCACATGAGAAAAGGGAAGTGGGGAATAATGGGACACAGAACAAGCAGTCTGGTATATATTTTCAGACGAATCTCATGCTAATAAACTAATAACAGGGCTTTTGTGCATTGCCGCAGTAGCTGTTTTACTACGCTATATGCTATACTGAATAACATTGTTCACATTTTGAGCAATTGTCGGGGTCTTCTAGGTTGAAATGGCTTGTTAATACAGTGATATTTAATCACTTTTATTGCAGCATGTGCGGGGTTGTCAAGTGTTCCAGTGGGCGATTGGCACTGCCAGTATTGTGAAAATATGCATCAAAGAGAAAATTATGTGGCGTATAATGATAATGCTCGCGCTGCTGGGAGGGTTGCTGGAGTTGATGCCATTGATCAGATTTTGAAGAGGTGCATTCTTATTGTTAAAATTCCAGATTCTAGGGTTGGTGGATGTGCTTTGTGCAGGTAATAACTTCATGAACTTACAGGAGTTTCTTTTTTTTTTCCTTCAAGCTTTGACCATTTTTCTTCCCTATTGTTTCGTTAAACCTCTTTTTTTTTTTCATTTCACGGTTGATTTCTTTTTTTTGTCCATTGCAGTCTTTTAGCTATTATTGAATCCTAACTTCTATTGAAGTTTCCTTCTGCTTTTTCTTTCTGTATTTCAGATCTAAGGATTATGCAAAGTCAGTATTTGGCCAGCGCACAGTACTAATATGTGACCAGGTGGGTGGTTTTTTGTCCTCTTGGAACTTGATAATCTTAATAGTGTATGTCCCTTTCTTTAGCTTTTTATATGATCCTAAGACATCATGAGACTGTTTATTTAGTGTGAGAAGGAATATCATGTTGGCTGCTTGAAGATTCATGGTATGGATGACTTGAAGGTACTAGATTTGTGCTTGTATTGATTAATTTCATTATTATTGTGGTTTTCATTATTGTATTATCCTGGTATCTGTAAGTAATAGCATCAACTTGCCTTAACAGGAAAAACCCGAAGGAGACTGGTTTTGTTGCGCCAAATGCATTACAATCCATGCTACTCTACAATATGTGCTAAGTATTGGAGCTCAAGAACTCCCAATTCAAGCATTAGATGTAATAAAGAGGAATAGTAGTATGAAAAGCTCAATCAAGGATGCTGATGTTACTCGAGGAGATCTGCAAGATCATGGAGATCAATCATTCCCCGATCGGATTTTGGATGCCATTGAGAAGAGCAATTGTAGTGAAAGATCAATCAAGGATGCCAATGTTGTTTTAAGACATGTGCCAGTTCATGGAGCTCAAACATTACCTGAACAGGTTTTTGATGATATTGAAGGGAACAATAGTAATGAAAGATCAATCAGGGATGCAAATGTTGACCTAAAATGGAGACTTTTTAGGGGTAAAACAGCATCTACCAGTGACAAGGTGTTTCTTTCAATGGCTGTCTCCGTTTTGCACGTAAGTATTTACTCATTCATAAAATGAACTGAGAATTCTGGCTAGCTTTTGTTTTTTGTTTTTCTGCAAGCGGCAACACTTTCATGGCGCACAATCATATTATGTTAAAACAGCTAAATAAAACTAAAGTAGGGAATGCATAAGTAGAGGAGAGAAAAGCGGAGGAAGATGAAAGCAATGGCAGAGGAAATAATTTTCATTGCATATTTAAGAAATGTAGACCAATGTAAAGATCCTCTTCTACCTCTGGATTTGCCTAGTATTCTGTTATGGGCCTTTCCTGTAATAGCGGTAGCATCACCGGAGGAGCGGCTGAAGGCGGTGATGACGGCGGCGGAGGGTACTGCAGAGCCGGAACCGCGGCTGCCTAGGCGGGGCTTGCTCGGGAGGAGAGAGCCTACCAATATCTCGTACAAAGACAAGTGAATAGAGTTACTTCTTCCATGTCATTCCACTAGCCCAAGGGGCCCTTAAATAAGATTACAACCTTTGGACTCAAATACCAAAATACCCTTACATGAAATAAAGTAACCTATGCTAGCCTCGATACATAGATGATTAAGGTCACAATGTGACATTAATAGAGATGCGCCGAGACATTAATAAAGTACCTAATTTATTCCTGTAATCTATCTAGGGCGACTGGCCTATGCCCATAACATATTCTCTCTGTGAGAATTTGACTATAAAAAATTCAGGGTTTCTACATATACATCATCAATGCTTCATTTGTCATTCTTTAAGCTATATTTAGAAACTTCCTGTGAGTGATTTTAAAAAAAGCTTCCATAGCAGAGGCGAAGGGAAAATGTAAAGAAATAAATGATAGATTGGGAAGTATTACGCGCGTATGTGAGCTGTGCCCGCTTCCATTATGTGACATTAACAAGCATAGGAGAAGACTATAGAAGTATGGATGATTTATAGCTTTTTTTTAATTAATAGTATGCTGGTAGATACTGGATGGTTTTCTCTGAATTTTAATTGACCGTTACCTTCAATTTCTTTACTTTTTTTTCCTTTTCTTTGCACTTATTATTTTCCATCATACATGTGATTATGTTTGTCATCTCATTATCTTTCATTTTTTGTTTACATGTTATAATCATTTTTGTATTATTATTTTTTGAAGACGCATAATATTATCTTTTTGATGTACCCTAATGCTATGTGGGAATATTGTAATTATCATCTTTGACAGGAATCTTTTGATCCTATAATTAGTGGGAAAAAAGGCGCGGACCTTGTCACGCAGTTGATTTTTGGGTGAGACTTTTCCTAACAATCTTGTTTGTACTTTCACTCCTGTGCATGTCCTATACTTGTCAAGAAAGTGGTTGTTTGATGAATTTGAAGTCGTAGATGCCCTATAATTTCTCATTTGTGTCCTCGTGCTTTATACTTTGCAGAAGATCGTGGGGCCAAATGGATTTGCAGGGGATGTACTGCGCTGTTCTGACAGCAGAGTAAGATCTATTTTCATGAGTTTTGTGCTATTTCAGTAGTATCTAACATTCAGCTCAAACATTGCAGCTCAGTTGTTGTATCTGTTAGTGTCATGAGAGTACTGGGTTCTGATGTAGCTGAAGTTCCATTGGTTGCCACCAGAAAAGATTGCCAAGGACGGGTAAAGCCGATTTAGCTCGTATTTCCTTTTAAGGTTTATTGGGATCTCCCCTCAATTTTTGCATAATTACAGGAACCTCCCCTCTACTTTTAGAAATTACAAAAATCTCCCCTTCAAACTTACATTGTTAATTTTCCTGTCCTCTATTTTTGGAAGAGAGCTCTCAGCATCTATGTTAATTGTAAGAGAGTGTCTTGTAATATTGTAAACTCAAATGAGAGGTTTTCATAATTGCAAAAAGTAGAGGGGAGGTCCATGTAAAATTACATTATGTTTCAGGGGAAATTCCTGTAATTAACCCTTTCCTTATGTATACTGCTCTTTTGTCCTCGAAATATTTGGATCGTAGCAAAGGGTTTGTACTTGAAGTTTGGTTCATATGTGGGACAGGATCGAAAGTTTTAACTGTACTAAAACTTATACTGAATCGAAGATAGCAATTTCACGCCTCGGCTCTCTTGCGTTTCACTTTCCCAGGAAATTTGTTGATTAGTTTATCTTTTGCATTCCTTTCTTTGCATCGAATAGAGCTTTTGGAGGATGTGTATTGTGAGAGCAAAATTATGGCCAGCAGTAAACAATGTACAGCTAATGCTTTACATTTTGTTTTGTATTCATGTGTAAAAAAGGACTTGTTCTATAGAATGTATAGAAATATTTTGCTTTAGGGCGAATAATTTGGTGCCATCAGAATTATTTTTTAGTGGAGATGGAAAGCCTCCTTAAGGGAACTGCTGCTGCTCCATGAAACTTCTTTACACAGATTTTATCTTTACTCCAATTGCTAACTTTATCAAACTTCTTAATCTCTACAGGGATATTTTGCGGCGCTTTTTGCCTGCATTGGAAGACTCTTAGCTTCTTTGAATGTGAAGCATCTGGTTCTACCCGCCACCGACGAAGCGCAGGCAATGTGGACGCAGAAGTTTGGTTTCACAAAGATATCATTGGATCAGGTGGGCCGCTTTTTGAATTTAAAGAAAGAAAAGTCTTGTGTTTGTTTTTGAAAATATTAGATCATGAACTGGGCTTGATACGTTAATTGCAGCTGTATTTGTTGGCACGGGGCATTAAGATCGTCGACTTTGAAGGGACAACATTGCTGCACAGAACTGTTTCTGACCTTCTTCCTCCTTTTGAAAGCCATGGATGCTGAGCTTTAAGAACATTTAAGCCATTTTGATTCATGTTGCAGCTGATGTGGTTTGTGAAGCAGGAATCTTCCTCATCGGGTGTTTCTTTTGTCTAACTCATTTCGAGTGAAGGTTTTGATGTATGGTGGACGCACGGTTTCTTTGAACTGATGTGGTTCTTGGGCACGCTTGATTCGCCTGCGGGCAGTTTTGAGCTCCTGAAAGTTTTGATAGAAGTAGATGTACATACAAACTTTATAGGGAGGTTGTGATAGAAATTCAATTGAAATATGAGCTTTTGATGGAGCTTTAGCAGCAGCAGAAGAATGGTGGATGTTCTGTTTCATCATTTCTTGATTCTGTTCTCTTTTTTTTTTTCAAAATATTTATGTTATTGTTATATATGATATTTTTGCTTATTCCATACCATTTGCATTATCTTTTGCTGTTTTTATCTATTCTGGTACCATGTTGTTTTTTCCTTGCTTCCTGAGCCATTAATTTTTTTGTGCCGGCCGTCCTGACAATTTGGCATCCTTAACCACCATTGTTGCAAGTTTAGAAGATTAGGGCTCTATTTGGCATGTTGGTGGCGGTCATGAACGCTGTGATTATGAATTGTTGTTTTTGTCCAAACTTAGGTTTTATTTTTGGAGTAAAAATGCCTGTGTCGAACGGAGCCTAGACTTTATTTTAAGCTGCTACATGGTTGATAAAATCAGCGGCGTGAAATAACCAGCTAGAAATAATGGTCGAAAATGCAAAAATTGTTTGAAGAAATTTTATTTCAAATGGTATTATTTGTTTGATAGCCGTTAAAAATGAGCATGGAAAGCAAAAAAATATATTCGGAGGAAAAATGAAAACTTTAATCACTATATGTATCTTGTTTAGTTCACAGAATTCCCATTAAGAGAACTTAAATTATAATTTAGTAACTTAGGCTTTGGGCTCCGCCCTTACCAATTATTTAGTGCATTTAAAAATAAATATAGTATGAATTAATTAATGTAAAATGTAGTTGTACATTATTTTTTTTTTATTTTTATTAAATTTTTTGATACATATCATGCCTAATGACAACATATCATAGTTGGTACGAAAGTTCCACTAAGTTTTTTTTTTTGAATTTTATGAATTTTCATCCTTTTAATTTTAGGGATAGAATGTAATGACTTAATCGACATTGTATTTTTTTTAATAGATTATAATATATGTTATCATTAAATTGAAAAAGAAAAGAATACATTTGACAATTTTGAGTGTTTCTTCAAAGAAAACATTTTACTTTTAATATTGTATATATATATATCATTCACCACAAAAAATAATAAGATTATTTGGGCAAATACTAGTAAAAAAATAAGGATGGTATTCACATTAATCTCTCTTAATAAAGCACCAGTCCGCCTCCCAGGGATAATCTTTCACATTGCCATCAATATTTAATTTCAGTCCCCCCCAAGTATATTTAATTTTTACCGAGTGATTGATAGAAATTTTAAGATTATAGTGCCCAAATACTCGGATAAATAATACAAAAACACTAAACCCTTGCTTTTTTTTTTTCCATTTTAGTATGTGACCTTATTTTTAAATATAACACTCTTCTGATGCATATTTACAAGAAAAACTTGTGGTTTACACTTTACCTGTTGCACCTAACATAAAATTTTACCTGTAAAAATCTATAAACAGCGTCTCTTCTTCAATCTATATCTGCATGCACATAATCAACAAATACAAAGTTCTTCTGAAGGTCATGCAGGGCATAAGCCATAGCAGCGCTCGCGATCGCAGACGCCGCCAGAAGAATTCGTACTTGAATTTCTGAAGGAATTCCGGCAAAGGCGCAAAGAACAACAGTTGCACCGACGAGCACCTTCTGCCAGCTGCGAAAACTGTCGTAAGCGCCTTTGCACGACGAGCACTTGAGAGTGTGTTGTTCGAATCGGTCCAGCATCTGCGAGAAAGGAGAAAATACTCTTCTTGATCAGCTCGTATAACAGATTTATCTAAAACATAAAGTTGTTATTTTCCACTGCTGCAGAAGAAGAGCCCATTTGTTCAGAAATATTCAAACAAACGGATTTGTAAGCCAACTTGGATAGCAAGCAACGTGTTGAAGGGCTAAGCTCGGGGTCCAACGGACTCTGTCGTTAGAACCCAAACATCTGACCTAAAACCATTGGTTGGATGTAGGACTATTCTCAACATGTCCTCTCAAGTGTAGGGTTTTGGGCCTCTAATAAGTGGAATAAATGGTTGGACGTGGAGAGGCATGAGATCTATTTTAAGTTCGCTAGTTTCCTGTTGTGCTACTATTCTCGACACGCCACGTTAGAATCCAAATATTCAAGCCTAAAACCAATTGGTTGGAGGTAGAGAAGCATGAGATCTATATTAAGTGCACTTCTCAACACTCGCTGCAAGGGGGCGGATCTTTATGCGGACTTTCAAATTCGACGAAAAAAGATGGACAGGGGACTTCATTTGGAAGTAATGAATGTTGGGATGTGAATTTTGCATTGTTATCAGAAAAGGGAGTCTGAGTTGCGTAGTGTGTTTTCATTGATTATATGAAACTTTTGTTTTGCCAATATTCTTACCAATGGAGTTATGAACAAATTTATGAGAGGAATAGTTCTGAACAAGTCCTTGTGATTTGATCTTCTAGCAAAACAAGGACAATTGTTTCAAAAATTTGCAAATAATGGCAATATTTTTAATCCATTTTGGAAATAAGGGCAACTAACTCGGGCTACGTGCAAGGGTTTATGTATTCCATGAGTTACTCTAAAAGAAAGAAGTTACGCTCGCACATTTGCTCGGACCCCCTCGTCGAAATTCATGAAAGGGCATATGGAAGCCGCCGTAATAAACTCATATAATAAGATGTAATTAATTAGTTAATATACATAATACTATTAATTAAAATAGTATTATGCATGCCCTCCCTCTTATAAGGGGGAGAGGCTTGAGGTTTAGGCATCTAGGGTGGATCATAAGTGTATGGGCTCTCTCTCTTCCTCCCTCTCTCTCTCCTTTTGGGACTCTCCTCTCTACCTCTCGCGTATGTATCTTTTATGTATGTTATGCAATGTTTGTGGTTTTGAGTCGCTCACTCTCTCTCTCTCTCACGCGCGCATCACTTTGAGTGGATCACTCATCAAGATTCTTGTTCGTAACAATTGGTCCGACCTGCCGTTTTCCGGCCGCGGTTTCCGTCGTCGGAATTCCACCAGCACTCCGATTGGCCGCCAGTTGGAACTCCTCTCCGGCCATGCCCCCACCGCCTCATCCGTCCACAAGAGCCTCGATCGGCACAACGCTCTGCTCACCAACATCCTCGCCCTGGCGCACCGTCTCGAGGACAAATTGGATCGACTGTGTGATCCATCCATCCCACTAGGTTGGCTAGCCCTAATCTCTGCGGAAGTACCTCGCAAGGGATCGTTCCCCCCATGCATCGCCAGTTTCCACAGCTACACCGTGTGCCATCCTTCCGGATTTCGTTATCAAGCCCTCCTCCACAGTGGCAGACAGGGAAGGAGCGTCGCCACACCAGTCCCTGACTGAGGACATACTCCTCGACCGAGAGCTCCACGTCGCATTTTCAAATGTCGGCCAGGATATGCAACCAGAGCCGGCGGTTCTCACAATACCGCAAGAGCCGACGAAACCATCGTTGGTCCAGGATATACAACCATCGTGCATTCTTCCTTGGCCACACTACCAAGAGGAAATGACACACCTCTTCGACGAAGCTCCCGCACACCCCTTCGACGACGACCCTGCGCACACCTTCCTCGCAACCCCTGCGCCAAACCCCCTCAATTCTCCTTTTTCGTGCAACCCCACGCCAGGCGCCATGGACACTCTTCCGCAATTTTCCCTGCGTCTGGTTTTCCCTCCATCCCGTTGTTTCTTTTATCTTTCCCAGCATCTGATGAAACCGTGTCCTATCCTGATTTCCTACAGCAGCCACACATCCTCCTTTCTCTATCTTTTCAGTTGTCGGGCACAGTAATTCAGCCCTTAAAGCTACGGGCCTGCAACTTAACCCCCTTCCTCCTATAGCCTTTTTCATTTCCTGGGCCCACACCGGTACACACCCATGTCTCAAACCCCCAGTCCACCTGCACCCCAGTCCCATCCTATATCAAGTAGGTTTATATCCCTTGAGCCCCACGTTTGCTGCCTCATCAGTCATCACTTACCTTCTACATTCCTCTCCACATACTCTCACCTTCATATTTTCCCACCCAATTTCAACCTCTCCCTCCAGAGGTTGATCCACCAATTCCTTTTCCACATCCCAACCATTATTCCACCGAAACTTTCACCCATCTTTTTTCTTCCTTTTTCAGCACCTCTTCATTCGTTCTCCTCATGGCACGCATCCGCCACTGATCATGAACAACTTCTTCCTCGTCAAAATCCTTAAAGACCCTGACAAAAGAATAAAACTACCTTGAGGACAAGGTCAATTTTCAAGGGCGGTACAATGTTACGCTCGCACATTCACTCAAGTGGACCCCTCTTGCAGAATTAATGAAAAGCGCATATGGAAGCCGACATGATAAACTCATACAATAAGATGTAATTAATTAGTTAATATTAATTAATGACTATTAATTAATATTAATTAATGAGTATTAATTAATATTAATTAATAGTATTATGTATGCCCTCCCTCATATATATAAGAGGGAGAGGCCTAAGGGTTAGGCATCCGGGGTGAATCATAAGTGTATGGGCTCTCTCTCTCTTCCGCCCTCTCTCTCCTCTCTACCTCTCGCGTATGCATCCTTTATGAATGTTATGCAATGTTCGTGGTTTTGAGTCGCTCACTCTCTCTCGCACGCGCGCATCGCTTTGAGTGGATCGCTCATCAAGATTCTTGTTCGTAACAAAAGTCTTATCTTGATTCGCATCATTATGCTCACACATTCGCATCTATGTATGCTAGTACTAATATAGCAGCTATTGAAACCTGAGAATACTACTAGGGTTTCATAAAACGGTTATATGTCGTCCCAGGATTTCATGAAAAAGATCAGTAGTAATACCAGGATCTATAACAAACTCTAGTAGTATTGTCAGCATTCCAAGAAACCTTGCATGGTTAAGCATACATGCCTTTGTCTGTGAAATAGGATAAATTATTATAATACTTGTTTACAAAATTTTGAAAAAAATCTTGCTTCACAAGGAAGTTATATATACAAACCATCCTTCAAAGTAAGCATACTTATTATTTTATATTGTTCTAACTGCGACAGCTACCAAAAACGCAAAAACAACACAAGACAGATTTGTTCCAAAACTAAAATAAGAAAGCAAGGTTTGAAAGGAGTGGTTAAACAGAAATTTATTCAAACAATTTAAACACGTTTATTTCTATTAGAACTTAAACATTCAACCTAAAATCAAGTATAGGTGAACCGTGAAGGGGATCAAAATCTATAATAAGTGCACAAGGTTGCAGCAATTTCCCGATGTGGGACAATATTCTCAACATGCACAATATTCTCAACATGCACTCTAACGTGTAGGGTATTTAGCAGCTATCATGTGGATTTTGTTTTTTAATTGTGTGACATGAGAGTAAGCAACAATTGCATCAAGCATGTTGTGATATCATATTATAACCTAAATATTCAACCTAAAACCAATTGGTCATAGGTAAAGTGTCCATGATCTATATTAGGTGCACAGAGATCTGTGAGCTTTTTAATGTGGGAACTATATGTTAAGGTATATTTAGCATTTATGTCGGGTCTTTAACGGAACCCTAACGGGTCCGTTAAAGCACCCATAACGGGTCGTCGGGGATTTAGGGTTTCACCTATAAATACCCTTGCTGGGGGCAACTGGTAGAGTCGTTCCAAACTTGACGCTCACTCGGATGCTTCGAGCGCTCTTTCATTCTCGAAGTTTTTCTCTCGTGTGCGCCCTAGCCCCCTCTCGCCCGAGCGGTTTTCCTCCCGTGCGTGCGCCGACTGCCGGAAACCGTCGCCGCTGATCGTGTAACCGCTCGCCGGCGCTCTCCCGTTCGGCATCCTCCATCGCCGCCGCCGCCGAGCCTTCGTTCTCCAGGCAGTCGAAGGAGATCCGCTGTTGTGCGCCGCCTGCCGTTGAGCCCTAGCCGTCACCGCTTCCGTGCGTGCGCCGTTAGCCAAGGATCTGTCGCCGCCTGTCGTCGATCGACTGAAGAAGTGCAACGCCGCCCGTGTCCCTGTAGCGAGGAAGACGACGCCACCTGTGTCCCTGTTCGCGTCTCTTTCCGGACGCATCCAGGCCGCTCGTCTCCCTGCGACACAGTAGAAACCGCCGCTGCTTTGCCGACCCCCATCGACGAAGGAGGAAGCCGACCTCCATCGTTCGTCGATCTCCCGTGTTCTTCGTCGATCGGAGCATGTTCGTCGATCTCCCGTGTTCTTCGTCGATCGGAGCCCGTTCGTCGATCTCCCGTGTTCTTCGTCGATCAGAGCCCGTTCGTCGATCGGAGCCCGTTCGTCGATCTCCCGTGTTCTTCGTCGATCGGAGCACGTTCGTTGATCTCCCGTGTTCTTCGTCGATCGGAGCCCGTTCATCGATCTCCCGTGTTCTTCGTCGATCTGTGCCGTCTTCGTCGATCTGTGTCGACGGTGAGGCCGTTTCTGCCGATCCGCCGATCCCCGTCGCTGCTCTAGTGCAGTGAACTGCAGTGCCTCTTCGTCATCTCCGCCGATCCAGTGTTGTCTATTGTTCGTTGGAGAAGATCCAGTTGTCGATCCCGTCGCGCCAGTGAAGTGCAATGAAGTGCAGTCCTGCTACACTGCTCCAGTGCGACTTTTGCTGCAGATCGCGCCGCTGTTCCAGATGGCCTCGCTTTCAAAGAGCAGCCTCTCCTCTCATGTGCCGATGATTAAGCTGGAGAAGTTCTCTCATTCTGAGTTCAGTGCCTGGAAGCGGAACACCCAGTTCGGTATGAAATATCGGAATGTCTTTTATACATTGCAGACTGGTTTCGCAGAATTCAAAGGCAGAGACGAAGAGGCTCATTGGACCAGCGATGAAGATTTCTGTCGTGATTATCTTCTCAACTGTCTCTCTAATTCGCTAGCCGAGACGTTTGGGAAGCTGAAGACAGCGAAGGAGATCTGGAATGCGCTGGAAGATCAGTTCAAAGAGGAGGAGAATATGTCCAAGACGCATCTGGTAGACAAGTTCATGGGATTCACTTTCTCCGAGGACAGGGACATCCTACCCCAGATTGCAGACTTGGAGAATCTGGTGGCCAAGCTCAACAGTGAGAACGTCCCTCTGCCAGATGGGTTCGTTGCTGGTGCCATCATTTTCAAGTTCCCCTCAGCGTGGTACTCTTTCAAGACGGAGATGTATCGCAAGAAGACTCAGGTCAGTCTGAAAGACCCCAAGCGGTTTATCTGCATTAAGGACGAGAATCAGACTAGGCATGCAATGGAGGTGGTGAGCAAGTAGCAATTTGCTGCTAATATGATCACACACCCAAAACGGAAGCCTAAATCTGATCGGACTCGACCTCCCTCCAGTGCACCCGCAATGGTAGACACGAGCAAGAAGATAAAGAAGTTCAAGGGCAAGTGCTACAACTGCAACAAGTGGGGTCACTGCGCTTCTGACTGCAGGCAACCCAAGAAGCCCGATGCCAACCCACCAAAGCCTGATAACAGAGCTCATATGCTCCATCAGACTGCGCCCTCCCACTTTGTTGCCATGGTTGGGAACGGTCAGGCCAGTACTGATTCGTGGTTGGATTCGGGGGCGACCTGCCACGTCTGCAACAATCTCGTTCTGCTGAAGGATGCTACTCCAGCCTCTGAGTCAGTTACAGTTGCAAATGGAGCCACTGCTAAGGTACTACGGACAGGGACTGTGGATCTGCTACTCCGTCAGGTACGCATTTAATTTTGAAAGATGTTAAATTCATTCCTACATTAGCTGCTAATTTAATTTCAATTAGTCTGTTAAGCGATGCGGGTATGTCCTTTAATATTAGTGGTGGTAGGGTGACCCTTATGGTTAACTCTCATTATTTTGGTTGCGCTTACGTTCTAAATGGGATGTATAGGTTGAGTCTAGCAAACGGAGTAATCAATCAGGTTAGTTCAAATCTCATAGATCCTAAGACTTTACATGCAAGACTAGGACACGTGAACTATACAAAACTACTTCTGCTAGCTAAAATTCACAACATCCCCTTAGACACTAAAACCAAATTTGACAAATGTGAGATATGTGCTCAAACTAAGATAACTAGAACACCATTCAGTCAGGTGTCTAGGAGTACACATTTACTAGAGTTGATACACTCCGACATTTGTGACTATAAAAGTTTTGTCACACGTGATGGTCGGAAGTACCTGATACTTTTATCGACGACTTCACTAGATATACTTACATTTATCTCTTAAAAACCAAAGATAAAGCTTTTGAAAAATTTCAAATTTTCAAAAATAGGGTTGAGAATCAATTGGATTTGAAAATTAACCGACTTAGGAGTGATCGAGGAGGCGAGTACGTCTCGTGTGAGTTTAGGGATTTTCTTGCCAGCAATGACATAATTCCTGAAACCACTGCCCCTTATTCACCCCAGTCCAATGGTATTGCCGAGCGGAAAAATAGAACTTTAACAGAAATGTTGAATTCTATGTTGTTGACTGTCGGTATGCCTGAGGCTTATTGGGGCGAAACAGCCCTCGCGTCGAATCACATCCTGAACATGGTTCCTCGTGCTAAATTAAAGCAATCCCCGTATGAGCTTTGGTTTAAGAGACCGCCCAGATTTGATAACCTCAAAACCTGGGGCTGTATCGCCTATGTTGGGATACCTGACATAAGGAGATCTAAGTTAGGACCTAAGACGAACACTTGTGTATACTTAGGATGTGCGGTGGATAGTGCTGCACACCGATTTCTAGATCTCTCTACCAACTCGGTCATTGAGTCTAGAGATGCTGTGTACTTTGAGGGCAAGTTTCTTAGAGATAAGAACCTGACTCTTCCGGGTCTGCCATACACCAGTTATGATACCCTCGTTGGGACGGAACTACGACTCCCTGACACTGAGCCAGTTCACACTAGTGCTCTAGAGTCCACTAGGCTATCTAATAGAGAACGAGTTCCTAAAAGTTTCGGTACAGACTTTGTGACTTACCACGTTGAAGTTGATCCATCCACCTATAAGGAAGCGATGCGATCCAGGGATTCCCTGTTATGGAGAGAAGCCATTCATGATGAGATGAACTCTCTCATGGAGAACCAAACTTGGACATTAGTTGACCTGCCCAAAGGAGCTAAAATCATTGGGAGCAAGTGGGTTCTTAAGAAGAAACTGAATTCAGATGGGAGTATCGCTAAGTACAAAGCACGTCTAGTTGCAAAAGGCTTCACTCAAGTGAGTGGAATAGACTACTTTGATACATACTCAAATGTTTGTCACATTGCAATGATCAGGGTTCTTCTCGCTATCGCATATATTGAACGCTTCGTCGTTCATCAGATGGACGTAAAGACTGCATTTCTAAATGGAGATCTTTCTGAGGAGATCTACATGCGCCAACCTGAAGGGTTCGTCATAGAAGGTCTAGAAACCAAGGTCTGTAAGTTGATTAAGTCACTCTACGGATTGAAGCAAACACCTAAGTTATGACACGAGAAGTTTTGACACTTGCGTAAAAAGCCTGAATTTTAAATCCAGCCTTTCAGACAAATGTCTGTACATACGGACAAGTCCAAATTCCGTCGCTATAATCTGCTTGTACGTTGATGACATGCTAATTCTGGGTACTGATCAGTCTGAGGTGGAAGACATTAAGGTTACCTTGAAGTCAAAATTTAGCATGACTGATTTAGGAGTGGTAAAAACCACCCTAGGCATGAAAGTGAATTTTACGGATAAGGTATCACCCTCAGCCAGAGTCACTACATCAGAACTCTACTAGAGAAGTGGGGTTATGATAAGTGCAGGAAGATTGAGACTTCATACGACTATAGTAATAGATTGAAACCTCACGACGGTTCACCTATTAGACAGCTGGATTACTCCACACTTATTGGCAGTCTAATGTATGTTACTACCTGCACTAGACCCGACATAGACTTTACGGTCGGCATGTTGAGTAGATTCACTAGTAACCCTGGAAAGGACCACTGGGACGCCTTGGAAAGGCTAATGCGATACTTAAAGTATACTGAGCAGTATGTTTTATGTTACAGTGGACACCCTCCTGTGCTTGAAGGGTATTCTGACGCCTCCTGGTGCTCAGACATTGGTGATAGTAGGTCCACTAGTGGTTATGTGTTTACCCTAGGAGGAGCCACAGTAGCTTGGAAATCTAAGAGGCAAACGTGTATAACACTATCCTCTATGGAATCCGAACTCTATGCTCTTGCTTCAGCTGCCGAAGAAGCAGAGTGGGTTAGAGATTTGGTTATGGATATTCCAATGACGAGTCTAACAATGAACTCTATCTCGATATTTTGTGATAATCAAGCCACAAAAACATTGCAACTAATTCCTTGTTCAATGGTAAGCGAAGACAACTACAGATGAAACATGCCTGGTTGACCTATCTCACCAGTCAAGGGATTATTTCCCTCTTGGACGTGAGATCAAAAGATAATGTAGCAGATGTCCTTACCAAGGGCTTATGCAAGGTTCTTACATCTAAAACATCGGGGGATATGAGATTAAAGTCTATTTAGTGGGACTTAATATCTATGTTATGTTTAAGATTTTAGAACCGAGTCTGCCTACATTCACGCATCTAGACTGAGTACACTGAAGTGTTCCAGATGCTACTTGATGAAAGCCTAAGATTGTTTAGTTGCTAGTCATTCCAAACTTGATGACTTACAGAACCATTTCTTTTCAAAGGCTGAATTAGATATCATTCCAAAAAGAAATATTGAAGTTACTCTTTGTGCCCTGATATCAGGATTATTCATCATATCATTCCAAATCTGATGATATAATGGTCATAGGTTGTTGTATCATTCCAAACTTGATGGTATGACACACTTGTGAAATGTTTTGATAATAATTCTGATAATCGAAGGAACATAGCTTGGTTCTATGAAACCAAATTTTCTAATTTTGTGTAAATTAGATAGAGATGCGGACCTGTGAGTCTTTCTTCCTAGTTAGAGTATTATGTTCTAAATTGTTAGAACTAATCACTTTACTTTTGATATGCATATGTATGGATTCATCGAGTTTTGTTCTCATGACATTCTAATATTTAAATGCAGATCAATTGAAGTATGGAGGAGAGAAAGTCGATTTCAACATAGACAGAGATGATCCGCTGTTTGAGTAGACCAATCTGTCATCAGTTTTTGAGTTTGCTTCAGATTTTGTTCTTGCTCTTGCTTTTGCTTTTGCATGTTTGAAACCTGTTTGAGTTTAGACGTTTGCTCTAAAACTCTTGTTGTTTTAATCTGAAACTCATTTTGTCGTTATCTATTATATGTTTTGTTTAACCCGTTATGTGATACAATTGCTACAATATAGGAGGAGAATGTTAAGGTATATTTAGCATTTATGTCGGGTCTTTAACGGAACCCTAACGGTTCCGTTAAAGCACCCATAACGGGTCGTCGGGGATTTAGGGTTTCACCTATAAATACACCTGCTGGGGGCAACGGATAGAGTCGTTCCAAACTTGACGCTCACTCGGATGCTTCGAGCGCTCTTTCACTATACTCTCAACAATTTCCTCTTTGGAGCACGGTAGAGCAGGACAATTTGTTATGGAGGAAAGAGAACAAAGATGATCTGCTGTTTGAGTAGACCGATCTGTCATCAGTTTTTGAGTTTGCTTCAGATTTTGTTCTTGCTCTTGCTTTTGCTTTTGCATGTTTGAAACATGTTTGAGTTTAGACGTTTGCTCTAGAACTCTTGTTGTTTTAATCTGAAACTCATTTTGTCGTTATCTATTATATGTTTTGTTTAACCCGTTATGTGATACAATTGCTACAATATAGGAGGAGAATGTTAAGGTATATTTAGCATTTATGTCGGGTCTTTAACGGAACCCTAACGGGTCCGTTAAAGCACCCATAACGGGTCGTCGGGGATTTAGGGTTTCACCTATAAATACCCCTGCTGGGGGCAACGGATAGAGTCGTTCCAAACTTGACGCTCACTCGGATGCTTCAAGCGCTCTTTCACTATACTCTCAACAATTTCCTCTCTGGAGCACGGTAGAGCAGGACAATTTGTTATGGAGGAAAGAGAACAAAGAATTCTTTACTGTAATACCCAACACAACCTACAATGACATAATGTAACTATAACAAATATCTGGTGCTAAAATAACAGTCCATTGGACAGAGAGCCAAATTAACATTATACATATACGCATCAGCTGTAGAATGTAGATTAAGCATATAAAATACAAGTGTAGCAAATAATCAAGCAAAAGAGGAAGGCAAGTGCAAATGACCTAGCTTCTAAAAATACTTTTGTGACAAAAACTATACCTCGCGTTTTGATAGAACGGTGGATGGTAAAGATTGCTGATTCTCAACTCCAAACCAATCAGGTTGGCCATTACCATATCGCCTTAACCAATTTCGAAACGCCAAGACCAACCGATCTGCCTGCGTTGGTGTGAATGTAACTTTCGTGTATTGCTCATTGATATCAGTAGAAGCCTCCATGGATTTTGAAAGGAAAATTTTCTCCTGTCCTTGTAGCACAATCATATCACCGTCGTAAACCAAATTTGAAGTCCAATGTTCATACCAGCGTGGCACTAACTGCATTATGACACAGAATTCAAAATATCTTTAATAGCAAACTTAAGATACATGAAGGGCCTAGAATTCAGGAGCCCATAACAAGAATTAAAGCCACAAAATTTATTTTTAAGGTTTATAAATGAAAAGGACAGAATTTTCTGAGAATATATGGGTCCTCATCGCCCCACTATGGTGGGATAAAGGCTTGAGTGTTGTATATGGGTCCTCATCCAAAGCTGGGTAGAAGACACCAATAAGATCATACTTCAGTATGATTCCTGGTACCAAGGTTCACTTATAGGAGAGATCATTCACTTAAAAAAACAAACAAGATTTAAATGCACCAGTCATCATAGGACAGTTAAGTTGAAGAAGTGGGGGTCTACCTTTCATGCATTTACAACTACTATTTATAATCATTAAAATGAACTGGTTTTGAAACAAAGTTCTTTGATATTTATTGCAAAAGGTTCTTGCAATAAGCTTTTTACAACACTTGGCTCTCACAGCTACACTTGCAGTGACAACACAAAATTAAAGATGTCTAATTAGGCAACAGCTGTTAAGAACGGAGAAGAGAACGACCCAACGAAACATGACAAAAGCTGCAAAAAATTTACATTAAGAACACATGAGCAAGAAGTAACCAGAGAGCATGTTACATGCTGAAGTGATAGAGACAAAAATATCATGAAGAAGAATACAATATTCCATTAACTTTCGAGAGGTATGCGCTTTCCAAGATACAACTTAGGCTCGTTTCCCCACGCCCAGCTCTAAGCCAACCCTAAAATACTACAAGATGGGATCCCCAGCCAATAATAAGGTCTCCTGTTATATAGAAGAGCTAGGCATGCTAAGTAATGCATAAATATGAACTAATTAATAATAATACTATTAAAAGATAGCTATAAAAGGCAACTTCAAAAAGTTCCATCACTAATATAATAAGAAAGCTTGGGTCGCTTTCTGATCCACCCTCCCTAGCAAGTGAGATCATAGGCAATGTTTTGATTGGAATCAAAGTGGTTCATATAGTTTCAAAAATGTACGACTTCCACGACGACTGTGTGCAGTTGGGGGAGCTCTTGGTTCATGATACTTGGTGTTAAAAGAAACTTTATTTGAAGGGGAGTGATAGCTGATATGCAGGCTTTTCACATGAGGAAATATTGCTAAGACACTTGAGTATTTTGTGTACAACCCTCATTCTCCGAGGGTGGACCCCCCCAAGGCCACGTAGGCAGAAGTCAAAGGTCAAAGGGTCAACACAGAGACCAGCTTTTCAAAGCAGAAGCAGAAGAGACCCTGGCGAGTATGCAGGTGATAGTCGCCAGGTAGGCGAGTATCGGCCAGAGGAACTCGTCGCACACAGGAAGCAGCAGAAGCCCTGGGCGAGTATTGGCCCGGCGTGTGCGAGCAACACCCAATACTCGCCAGATGGGCGACTATGGCATGGTACTCGCCGAGTAACCCATAGTCGCCGGGTTGGGGGCTGGGCTATAAAAAGCCCCCCTACCCTTTGGTTTTCCTATAAATAGGACCCCAGAGGTACTTGGATTGGCACCTGGACTTGAGCTTTTGGACCCCGATTCCCGAACTCTCGAGCCCGTCACCCTTGCGTTTAGCCAAGTCGGTGCCTTCCTTGTACCAAGCTCGACCACTTTGGTTTCGGAGGGGAAGACTCTCTCGAGCTTCTGGGTACGTGGTGGGACGTCCCTGCCGCAGCACCTAGGGTCCGGTTCGTTGCTCTTCTAGCTTCGTCGTCGTTGTCAGCCAGGTCATCTCGTTGGAGTGCTGGGCGAGTAGCCTCCGGCTGCATCGGTCCGAATTTTGAGGTCAGGATTTTCCTGGCGTCAACACTTTGGTGCGGTGAGCGTGGATCGTAATCGTTGGAAGAAAGTCTAGTAGGAAGGCGAGATGGTAGAAATTGGCGACCAAGAGGAAGTTGTTGGCAACTCGCGAGTATGGCGAATTCTCGCAAGTAAGACGAGCTCCCCAGATGAAGACATCGTCAGGCGAGTTCCATACTCGCTCATAGGCGAGTTCCATACTCGCCCATATGCGAGTTATTGCAGGCGAGATCGAGAGATAAGTTCAGACCAACGACTTTAATCGGAAGAGAGGCGAGTTTCCTGGGTAGTGGCGAGATCCTTCCTTACTCGCCCTCCTTACTCGCCCATAGGCGAGCTTCCTTGTTAGTCGCCCATAGGCGAGTTCATGCAGGCGACGAACATCAAATTTGGCGAGATCCTTCCTTACTCGCCCATAGGCGAGATCTCTACTCGCGAGGTTGACGAGACCTACTCGCAAGGTGGTGAGAACCTGGTGTCTAGTTCAAGAGTGGCGAGTTCCTGAAGGGCGATTTCCAGGCCGGGCGAGTATGGAAAATAAAAAATTTCCAGGGGCGCTGCCCCCTTGACCCCCGTCCGCTGACCGAGCAGCGGAACCCCCGAACCCTCTGCGTAGGGGGTCTTATGTAAAAAGGGGACACTCCTCCCCTCAGTTTCCCTACTCCCGATGATCTCCTTCTGTCGGCTATGATCCATGAAGGGTCTTACTCATGAGGTTATGTTATCTATAAAACCCTCACCTCCCTGAAACATGGAAGATTGTGAGTCTTTTGTCTCTTTCAGCTAAGCGTTTTCAAAAGAAAGAAACAAAGCAGGTGAAGTCGATCTCCACGGCAGGTGGGGAAACGGGCCTCCAACTTGATTCTCGTAAGATCCAGAACGGATGATGGGACGGTGCCTCGGTAGTGCGTTCCCCTAAGACCAAACCTCTGCATTGACGGTCGAGATCAGCTCCCCCCTTGCATGTTGGTCGCGGTTCCCTCCGACTGCACCTCTCATCCGACTGGAGAGATTATCAGGAAGAAGTCGTGACGCCGACCTCCTAGCTCGACGATAGGATGATCGACTTAACCTCTCAGGGGACCCTTGAATAAAGGTGTCATGCACCCTCAAGGGCTAAAAGCCCATAACAAAGCGATGCATTTCCAATTATTTCCTCCAATTATGTGAGTTAATGTGCTTAAGTGTGCTTAACTCCTCGTTTAATTGTTGAGCAAACAGGAAACAGGTTAGGTCAGCATTCAGCATCCAAGTAAGATGGAGACCTCGGGATGGTGTGTTCCTTTGGAACCTCCCCGACAGTCAGTCTCTACTTGTCGATCTCTTCAAACAGCACCAACAATAGCAGTAGGATGGAGGCCTCGGGACGGTGTGTCCCCTTGGACCTCCCCGACTGCCACTCCCTGCTTGACGTCGTCCTGCATCAACATTCGACGCGCAAGTTGGAAAACGAGCCTCAAACTTAACCCTCGTAAAAGCTCAAAATGGATGATGGGACAGTGCCTCGGGTGTGCGTTCCCTTAAGTCCAAACCTCTGCAATAACGGCCGAGATCAGCTCCCCCCTTGCACGTTGGCCGCGGTTCCCGCCGACCGCACTTCTCGTCCGACTGGAGAGATTACCAGGGGAAAGTCTGGAAGCCGACATTCCAACTTGGGAAAGGGCAAAACCGATCCGATCGACCAAAGAATAGAGACATTCTGGCATCCAAGTAAGATGGAAACCTCGGGACGGTGTGTCCCCTTGGACCTCCCCGACCGTCATTCCCTACTTGATGACATTCTTCGTCGACATCCGGTATCCAAGTAGGATGGAGGCCTCGGGAAGATGTGTCCCTCCAGACCTCCCCAACTGCCATTCACTATCCCTCTCCCCTTAAAAAATCCATTATTATTAAGTGATTCTAATGAACTCTTCACCAGGTGCAAGGCAAGGCCTTGAGAGCATGTGTCCCTCGGGACCCTCCAAGTGCCCCTCACAGCTCGACTCTGTCAAAAGGTACCTTTGAGCTGGCGAGTATGCAGGTAAAACTCACCAGATAGGCGAGTATGCAGGTACGAGTATGCAGGTACGAGTATGCCTAGCGAGCACTCAATCTCACCTCGATCCTAAGAGCCTAGCGAGCACTCAATCTCGCCTCGAGCCTAGGAGCCTAAGCGACATTCAAGAAAGGAAGCAAAGCAGAAGAAACAGGCGAGCAAAACCTTTTCCTTTTCATTTATATGTTTGGTATAAATTACAAAATATCTTCAAAAGGGTTTACAAAAGGTCGCCGGGCGAGCAAAAAGGGTGCCCAGGCGATTAGGCGTCATCCTCGCCATCAATATCTGCATCTGGATCATCGCCACCATCATCATCATCCTCGTCCTCGGAATCATCGTCCTCGGAGTCACTGGACAGCTGGGGAGATGCTCGCAAGGGAGAGGTGGACTCCTCGGCGAGCAGCGCCGGGATGAGATCCACCACTGTCAGCTTCATCGTCGCCGGCTTTAGAAGGTCGTCCGCCTTCAGTTGGCTTAGGATGACAGTCCCCGTTGCTCGCGCGATCTCCCGGCGAATGTGAGGCATATCATCGCCAAGTATCCTGATCTGCTTGCCGACCCTGGAGGGGCGCGCCACCGCTGGCTGTTGCTCGGCAGGCCGAGTTTCCAGCTCAGCGATGCGAACTTGGGCGGCCTCCAAGGCCAGCCGGGTATCGTCCAGCTCCTTCTCCAGCTGGGAGGTCTTCTTCGCCATCTCCACCTCGGCGGCCTGCAAAAACGAGAAGACGCGGAAGGTAAGCAAACTATTCGGCAAAGTGGCGAGTATCCCAGAAGCGAGTATAGAAGCGAGGCGAGTACCTCATGCTCCTTCTCTTTGAGCCCCATGGCGATCATCTTCTTACTCTGGGTTTTGATCACCCCCTCATACTCGAGCAATCGCCTTGCTGTCGAATAGGCCAGCTCGGCAGATCGCAGCAGAGATCGCGAGGTCTGGTGAGCCAGATACTCGGAAGACTCCTGCAGTCTCTCGGCATCCTCGCGACCATAGATGGCGTGGAGCACATCGAAGCCCTCGCCCTTGTCCTCCCAGTCCTCCGACCAGGGCGGGAGGTTGGAGTTTAGAGACACCGAGTGGTCGCTCTCCGACCAGGTCACCAAGGGGCGACCATAGGCGTCCTCGCCACGCCTGCCGAGGTTGATGTTCGGGTGGGCGTAAGGCTCGCCAGCCTCAGAAGCGTCCGCCTTCTTGCCGAGGTCCCTGTGGGCGACCTCCTTCTTCCGCTTTTTCGAAGGCCCAGAACCTTCGCCGACGATCAAGGGCTCATCGCCTCCTGGCGACAAGACGATGGGCGAGTAGACCCCATCCCCGCGAGCAGAGGTCCCCGCACCTCCCTGTGTGGAAGTCGTCGCCTTCGCCGCCACGAGGAGAAGCTCGCGTGGCAGAACGTGGACTGCTGCAACAAAAAGAGAGATATCTCCAGTTAGTCGCCAAATCGAAGACGAAGAACGAGTATTGCGAATACTCGCGCGGTAGGTTACCTTCGCCCGGGAACACCTCAGCGAGTTCGTCTACTCGCCTCCTCCAGAATACCACATCAAGGCGGCGATTCTTGAAGGATTCGAGCAGTTTCTCGCCACCCTCGCTTAGGAAAGAAGCTCCGAAGACGCTCTCCGGCGGCTGGAAGGACCTGTCGGGGATTGCTTGGAAGTCGCCATTGATGACGACTAGTCGCTCTCCCCAGCGATGGTTCTTCTTCGCTGTGCCGACCAGCGTGCAGACATGGCTGCACAAGAAGACGATGCCCTCGCCTGTCGCCATGAAGTGAAATATTCGCCTGAAGACGGAAAGATCAAAGGCGATCCCCTGGTCGAGCAAGTAGCAGAGGAACCCCACGATCATCGCCACCCCATTAGGGTTGATCTGGTCAGGGACTATCCCAAAGTAACGGAGTATCTGGCTGAACTCCGTCCACAGTGGTAGTCGCAAGCCCACCTCGAAATAACGAGTAGGAAATACCCGCTCGGTGGTCAGGACAGTGTTTAGTCGCTCGCCCTGGCGAGGAAGCCGAGCGACAAACCCTGGCGGGATGTACTTCGCCGAGAAGAGCTCCAAGTCCTTCTCGGTCGTGATGGACTTCTTGAAGGTGGTCGCCGCAAAGTTCTTGGCGTGATTGGCACGCCGGATGGTCGCCTCGTCAGACATCTTGGAGGAGAGGAGGGAAGAAAGGCGAGTATCGGAGAAAGCGAGAAGAGGAGAAGAGGACGGAAGATACTCGCGTGTGAGTTAGAAGATCGCCGAAAGCGTAATAAATACTCACCCCCCCCCCCTTATTTATAGTAGTCGGGTAGCTTAGCTTATCGAGCACGACGACGCGATTAGGAATAAGAGGGTGGCGAGTATTAAGTTAAAGTCGCCAGCTCAGCAACGCGCGTCAGCAAGGTGCCGACCTCCAAAGCGCGAAGACCTGCAAGAAGAAGCATAAAAGAAGCTCGTCAGGCACAGGCGACATGCAGACACTACTCGCCAACATTAAAGAAGATAGAAAAAATCTGACAAAAAATCCATCACGGAAAAAGAAAGCAGAGCGAGTAATAAAAGGCGAGTTTCCAATACTCGCCGAAATAATATTACATCAATGAGAAATAGTTCCGAGTTACAGGAATGCTCGCCAAGGGCGACATAGCATAGAAAGAAGAAAAGAAAGAAAAGACAACATCTAGGGAGGCGCCTGAAGATTCGCCTGAGGATCCGGAGGCTGAGGATGTCGCCCAACCCAGCCTAAGCTGCGAGCTCGCTTGAAATGCTCGAAGGCTACGGTCATCGCGTCCTCGCCTTGCCGCAGCTGGTCTTCAATCCTCGCCAACCGACCGACCGAGCCCATGCTCGCACGCATCCCCACAATCTCGTCATGATGCAGCTGCTGGCGATGCTCGAGCCTCGCAACTCGACGCTCCAGGTCGCTGACAGTATGAAAGCGAGATTCTGCACCAGCCAGGCGAGTATTGAACTCTTCCAGCCGTGATACTCGCACCTCCAGCTCGGTCAAGCGACGATGAGCGTCAGTGCTCGCCAGGCGCTCAACCCGCGACTCCATATCAGTCAGGCGGCGATGAGGCTAGGGGTGTAAACGAGTCGAGCTCGAGTCGAGCTTGGCAAAAATCCCAAACTCGAGCTCGAGCTCGAGCTAAATATTTCGAGCTCGAGCTCGAGCTCGTCGAGCTCACCCTGCTTGGCTCGAGCTCGAGCTCGAGACCAGTATATTGAGCTCGAGCTTTCGAGCTCGCGAGCTCGAGTCGAGCTCGAGCTGCTCGCGAGCTTTTTGCTCATGAACCCATTTTTATTTTTATTTATTTATATTTTTTAAAAAAAATACCAAAAAAAAAAGCTCGCGAGCCGGCTCGCGAGCTCAAGAACAAGAGTAATCGAGCTCGAGCTCGGCTCGAAATCGAGCTCGAGCTCGTCGAGCTCGAGCTCGAGCTCAACTGGTTCGAGCTCGAGTCGAGCTTTTTTCGAGCCGGCTCATCGAGCTCACGAGCCGGCTCGACTCAACTTGCAGGGCTAGATGAGGCTCGCTGACCGCCAGGCGCTCTAGCTTCGCCTCCAGATCCAGGATCGCGCGAGTGGCCCTCTCCTGGTACTCGCGAGAAGGAAGCCCGACGGCGTCGATCAAGGCTCCTATGGGAGTACGAGCGCGAGCTGCAAAAAAGGTAAGAGTGTCAGAGCTTTGACGACGAAAGGAACAGAGTGAAGATAGTGGCGACTATCAAAAACAGCGACCAAGTACCTGGCCGAGGACTGCGAGAGTGACGGCGAGGAGAGCCCCTGCCTCGCTGAGGAGACGCGCTGTGGTGGTGATCGCCTCGCCGAGCAGGATGGGACCCAGCGGTCTGACCCCGGCTAGGAGGCGCGTTCCCGCGACCGCGACTATCAGATGGTCGCCATCCCCCCCTCGGAGGAAAGAAGCCCGAAGGTCCCTCAGTCCCACCACGGCGCGAGGATTCGCCCTGGTGAGTGGAAGGAGCGGTAGAAGTCGAAGGGCGCTGCTCGCCCTGAGTCGTGACGGGAGGAGGAAAAGGAGGAGGTGGCGGAAGCCCACCCGCGGGCAGCTGCGAGCTGCTTGCCAACCCCGAAGATTCAAGAGGCGGTGGTGGTGGAAGCACGCTGCCCGCCAGAGGAGCCCGTTGCTCGCTCATCGGTCTCCTCTCCAGCAAAGAGCTGTGGAGAACTCACGCCGAGCGCCCACCACCCCTAGGCGAGATCATGGGCGACGATCTCAGAGGAGGTACGGCCAGAGGCTCCTCTTGAGCACCGATGGTGGACGAATCTGCGAGCATAGAAGAAACATTTAGTAATACGGACCAAGTCGAGGCCAATCAAAGAAGGTGGCGAGTAGGTAGCTCTCTACCTCGCGCAAGAGCGGGATTCTCCGGTTGATTCTGGGTCGAGGTCCCAGGCATGCTCGCCTCCTCGGCGACATTTGGAACAGGCAGATCAGCGGCCGGCGAGTTGCCCTCGTTAGACAACCCCAACTCGTCCAGCAGCTGCTGATGTTGGTCGCCCAAAGGGGCGGCGGAATCGTCTTCAGCAACCTTCTTCTTCCCCTTCTTCTTCTTCTTCGTCAGCCTCTTCCTCTTCTTAGTAGCGAGGAAGTCTTCAACCTCGGGACCTAGGCGTGGAGGGAGCGGAGGACCATCAAACAGACCCACAAGACCAGCCATGGCCGCTTTAGCCTCTGCAGCATAGTCGCGCGCCATCTTGAGCGAGTTCAGAAAAGACGTGTCACCAGAGACCCCTGCCCCTCTATTTATAGAGCTCGAGCGTCGGCCAGCGAGATGGCGAGTATAATCCAATAGTCGCCAGCGGGCAATCTCGTCGAATGAAGGTTGGATGATTCTTTCCGAGCAACTACGTTACTCGCAAAGAGCGGGGATTGTGTACAACCCTCATTCTCCGAGGGTGGACCCCCCCAAGGCCACGTAGGCAGAAGTCAAAGATCAAATGGTCAACACAGAGACCAGCTTTCCAAAGCAGAAGCAGAAGAGACCCTGCGAGTATGCAGGTGATAGTCGCCAGGTAGGCGAGTATCGGCCAGAGGAACTCGTCGCACACAGGAAGCAGCAGAAGCCCTGGGCGAGTATTGGCCCGGCGTGTGCGAGCAGCACCCAATACTCGCCAGATGGGCGACTATGGCATGGTACTCGCCGAGTAACCCATAGTCGCCGGGTTGGGGGCTGGGCTATAAAAAGCCCCCCCCCCCCCCCCCCCCCACCCTTTGGTTTTCCTATAAGTAGGACCCCAGGGGTACTTGGATTGGCACCTGGACTTGAGCTTTTGGACCCCGATTCCCGAACTCTCGAGCCCATCACCCTTGCTTTTAGCCAAGTCGGTGCCTTCCCTGTACCAAGCTCGGCCACTTTGGTTTCGGAGGGGAAGACTCTCTCGAGCTTCTGGGTACGTGGTGGAACCTCCCTGCCGCAGCACCTGGGGTCCGGTTCGTTGCTCTTCTAGCTTCGTCGTCGTTGTCAGCCAGGTCATCTCGTTGGATTGTTGGGCGAGTAGCCTCCGGCTGCATCGGTCCGAATTTTGAGGTCAGGATTTTCCTGGCGTCAACATTTTGTATTCAATTCCATGCCTGATAGAGTAGTAAATATAGAAGAGTTAGACAGACCCAAGAAGTTTGGATAAGGCTATGATGATACTATCAGAACAAATAAAAATATGGGATTGAAGCTGAAAAAGATCATGTTACCCTCTGTAGATGAGACACAATTCCACATAAAAAAGAATTGGCAGTGGGAAAAAATATTAGCCATTCAGATATACCTGCCACCATTTATGACCTGGCATTGTGAACTGAAAAAAATTTCTGGCACTACACACAATGGAACGGGTCTTCCCAGGCGCCATGGGTATGTTGAAGGAACAGATCCAAATAACCCACTTCTGATCTCCTAATATAGGCCATTTTGTATCAATCTCTATCCTGAAGTAAAATAAGAAATGCAAGGTTTAAGGTGAAAACTTTTGCTGCATTCATGCAGGAGTTGAAAACAATTAACCGCTCCGGATACAAAAATCATTGCAAATGAACAAAATGATTATTAACAACACAAACTCACTTATTCACATAGTAACAAGGGGCAATGAATTCAGCACTTATACGAGGATTTCCAGAATCTGCTCCAGAAAATCCCGAGGCGCCGCTAGATTCCAATTTAAAGGGTAAAGGCTTAGCTCTACTCCTTCTTCCAGTAACCTGTGAACATAAAAAACTACTGAAGTTGAAACATAAATGCTTTAAAGACAAACTCACTGAATGCCCAGATCTTTTGAAGCATAATAAAATATGCTGGAATACAATCATAACCAGTAGAATGACCTAAACCAGAATCCCATTTCAATGAAAAAGATAATGTGCATCTAAAAATTAGTTCTATGAAACTGCTAGCTAACTGTTCACTGCATGAATTCTAACATGTTTGGGAGAGCGGTGGCAATTGTGAAAGCATTTATGAAAAATGCAGGTAGCATTTGGATAGGAGGGGTCACGAATGCTATTTCTCAAAACGATGTTTTAGGCCAAAACGCTAAACGTTTGTGTCTTGAATGACCAAACCCCAGAAAGTATACCCCGGGTCAAAAAAGTTGTTGGCCAAACCCCAAACACAGGTAAATTGCAGTTAAAAGCTATCACGAAAGTTCTAAACGCGGATAAACTGCCATAACTACAGATTTACGACCATAATTTCACAAACAGAGCTTTTACAAAAGAACATTTAATGAAAGAAGGCATGGTTTTACTCCAGTAGATTAGAATTAACCTTGTGATGAGCAAATTCGATATGGGAAGGATCAGAGACATTTTCCATCAGCGTATCATATGCATAAAACAAGTCCCTCTGGATCGTCACAGTCGAGAAATCCGGACTCTGGAAGTCATCCGGCAACCTTAACAAAAACCAAATTCAGCACAAAATGTTTTTACAGAATTATAGATCTTCCGTTTTCATCTTCTTCGGAACAAACCTAGGAGCCTCTGAGGCCATGGCGTTCTCCCATCCGCGCTCATCTGGCCACACGAAGAGCAATCCCTGAGAAACCATTGTCGGCAGCCTAGCCACGCACGCCCTCGAAGATAGCACGGCCCTAGACTCCGGACCCTCGGACGCAGCCTGTGGGATCCGCACGCAAGAACCCTTCCGATCGAAGGACCATCCATGGTACGAGCACTGCAAGCAACCATTCTCATCGATCCTCCCTTCCTACAGGAATCCTCAATTTTAAAAAAAAAAACATAAACCGAAACTCATCGGGTAGTAACAGTAAAACACACGGGGTAGATTGATCATTGATTACCGAAAGAGGCGCGAGACGGTGGGGGCAGCGATCGTCGAAGGCGACCCAGTCTCCCGAATTATTATCCTTCCAGAGGACGATGTCTCGGTTGAGGAGCTGAAATGGAGTAGGCCGGCGGGGATCGAGGTCCTCGATGAGAGAGACGGGGTACCAGTGGTCTCTCCATGAGAAAGTATCGGAAGAAGATGACGAGGAAGCTGTTTCTGGTTCTCGAAATTCGGAGGTACCCTCCTCTGTTGAAACAGGAGGGGAGGATGGCGTCGTGACGCCAGGAACTGTCAGCGAAAGGCGACGGATCTTCCGGCTGAGATCTCGACGCCGAGAGATAGGCGGCGAGATGGAGGGAGGAGATGTGGAGGAGTTGCTGTTGAGGGGATTGAAAGGCAGGAGAAGGGAGGAAGGGGGGAGTGTGTGGGAGAAGAGAAACGCCATTAGCAGCGAGCTAAGCGAGTTCGAGAAACATCAGAAAGGATCTATAAATATAAATAATTAATAATTATGAATAGTGTTAAATATATTTTTACATGATTAATTAACACGATCATGAATGATGAGAGAGCAACGATACAGAGTCATTAACGAATGATGTACAAATCATAATATAATTAGCAATAAAAATTAGTACTAATTGTAATTAAGCTAAGAATTCCAGTACAATGAGTTTTGTTTAACGAAGAAATTATGAGGTGGCTAGAAGGACAGGTGTCAAAGGCATAACGTAAACGCATGAATAAACAGAAAAACGACAATAATGAAAGTGGAAAAAACAAGTATTGGCCAACTGAAAATTAGACTATTTAATTAAAGATTTTCATAAAATTTAATTAAAGATTTTCATAAAATTTAAATTGGACTTCAATTTTGCTCAAAGTAACTCGCTAGAGATGATCTTCATAAAAATTTTCGTTCGCAAAACCACTGTCATGGTGTCGGTCCCCTTCGAGTGTCTCCTTACTTGGATTACCCTTCTTCCAATCAAATCAACTTTTCTCCCTTTGCCACCCGAGTGATCAACCTGCCCTATCAAATTGAGAGAGTCCGGTCAGCGCAACTTTCTCGGGGGCTTCTCTCAACCAAGAGAACTCTTTTCTACCTTGTCATTAGGCCTGCAAGCAGTTCGGTTCGGTTTTAGGTAAAACCGAAACCGAACCGAATAGCCTCGGTTTTTACACATCCAAAACCGAAACCGAACAGAAACCGATCGGTTCGGTTCAGTTCGGTTCGGTTTCTTAATGTCGGTTCGATTTCTTAACATTATTATGATTTAGAGCATGTTTCCTCAATTCTCAAAGCCTTCAGCATTTCATGGTCTAGAGAAAGTAGAAACAAAGCTGGACAAATAGATATGACTCATCCAAATCAATAACGTTGACTCCAGAACTTCCCCAAGTCAACCTATTTTCAGATAACAAGAGATTCAATCTCAGCATCTTTACACATTTACTCTCTATTTATACCCAATTTTAGCAAACTTTGCTATTTTTAAATACTTCTTATTAGTTAATATAAAGTTTCAGAAAAATGTTGTATAATTGGAGCTTTAAACAACCCAACCAACCGTGCAGTAAGCATCTATGATTGAAGTGAGCATCTATATGAACCTTGACCGGCAGTAAGCATCTATGATTGAAGTGAGAACTGAGCAGTGAGAAGGTACCTGTTAACCTGTGATTCCCGTAGAGCAGGATCCCGTGATTCCTGACTGTCGAGCGACTAGGAACAGAGGAAGTCGTCAACTGAGGAAGACGAAGCAAGAGGAAATCGTCAAATAAGACCTTCGAGGCTTCGACAGCGGAAGGAACTAAGTGAAGGGGCTGACGAAAAGTCAAAAACACTAAACCCTAACCTGGAGGTTTGAAGAAGATGCACGCGGCACGACGAACGACGACAGGAGACGCCGACCAAAACCCTAAACCATTACCTGGAGAGTGGAGAGTGGAGGATTGAAGAAGACGCACGACAGCACGAGATCGCGACGGCAAAGCCGCAGAGGCGAGCAAGAAACTGGAATTAGGGATTACCGAATGACGGAATGAATGAGTCGAGGGGGCGAGGGGCTGACCGGCTGACGAATATGAATCGCAAAAATCGGTTCGGTTTACGGTTTATTGAACCTAAAAACCGAACCCGAACCGATTTAGCTCGGTTTTCAGCCACCTTAAACCGAAACCGAACCAAACCGATCGGTTCGATCTGAAATTCGGTTCGGTTGAATCGGTTCGGTCCGGTTCGGTACATTTCGGTTTTCTGTGCACACCCTTACTTGCCATTTGAGTGTTCAACCCACCCTACCAGCTTATGAGAGCCCCGGAGGTTCAATATGATCTTGCCGACCGAGTTCGACAAGCTTTGAAACTAGATGAAAACATGAAACGCTATAAAGCGGAGACTGTTGATAGGTCTAACGCTGAATTCTCCTTCGAGGATGGTCTCTTATGTAAGAATGCTAGACTGTGCATCCCAAAAGTTGTCAAATTACGGGAAGAATTAATGTACGAGGCTCACTTTACAAAGTACTTCATCCCTAGTTTAAGCCATCCTTGGCCCCCAATTAACCCTCCAGATAGCTTCAGAAGGTGGGGAACAATCGAAATCGAGCTTTGGATTAAAGGAGTCGGTGGAGAATCGAGAAATTGGGCAAGCTCGTCGGAGGAAGCAAAATCCCTGGCTGGACGGAGGAATACCCGTCGCCAAGCTCGTTTAGTGGCTCGTTTCTCCTTCTCTCCCTCTGTGCTAGATCCTTAGATCAAGTAGGAAGAGGATTGAGCTCAATTGAGTTGTTTCCTCCACCACCGAACCATTTATTTTAAAGTAGCAAAAATTTCAAAAAAAAATTGTGATGTGACTATTAGGAACTTCGATGTGCAGCCCTTCAAATTGCACAGACCGTATTTGAGTTCGAAGTTATTATCGACTACTACTGGACGTGCAATACTAGATCCAGTGCCCTCAAGCTAGATTTGATCGAGCATATTCAGACCAAGCACTAGTAACATTAATCTATGACCTAACTCAACCAGTGAACTCAAAATGCTACGAGTATCACTTAGTCAAGCAGAACAAAGATTATTAGAGAAAAAGGAGATAATTAGAGATCTAGAACTATTAGCCAAGCAGACACATAAAAAACTAGCAAATGTCGTAGAAAATTGATAAAATTACCCAATCTCATTATAAATAGTCAAAGAGAAAACCATCATCTATCTGAATTGATCGTTTCAATTTCGCGCATGGGCGGTTGTCGGTACAATTACTAGCAATATGTGCAGCGCTCACATTATCCAGGTTCATAGAGCAAGCAATTCATCTTGCTAAAAAATTGATGATCATTTAGATGCAATTCATCTTGCTAACCATCATCACCTAACAATAAATGATATTTTTAGGTCACCCTTCCAACTTTATAATCGAGAATTTCACCTCATTATTTTCATATGATCTGATACAGAGAGACCAAAAAAAGTTTTAGTCCGAAGAATTTTAACACTTGATCGAAGGTCTCGAATTTGAGCTCGCACAAGATACACAGAGAAATTTATAAGGCCTTCTGATACATCAATAAGTTTTGTGTCCATATAAAATTGATATTATTCAGATTAAGGCTCTGTTTGGTGGGGCGTTTACATAGTAGTGTCGCTGTTTTTTCTCTCGCCCCGGAAAACAGTAATTTTTAGGCTAACCGTGGAAAAAACCACCGCCCTAAAATCGTGGAAAACAGTGTTTTACAGTCAGTAAATTTTTTTCACAACTCCAAAAACACAGTTTATTCCCGATCGACTTCTCCTTCCCAAAACATCGCTCTCCTGTCTCCCTCTCCTCTCGGTTCACGCCTATTATCATTCTCGTAAGCGCACGATCAAAAACCGCTGCTCTTTTCCTTCCTCTCGCAAACGACACTCTCGAACATTGACTTCCTCCTCTCGCTCTGGCAAAAATGTCGGCGCCTTCTCCCAATAGTTGCCACAAAGGAGTCGTCTAGCCCTAGCCACCGCTCTTTTCTTTCCTCTCGCAGACGAGGTGAGCCGATACATGAGTTAGTTCCATGATCCTCATATAAGATCACCAGAACACATAAATTTCTTCATTACTTTGGATTATAGAAAATTCTTTAAATGATGTCATGAGCCTCATATAAGATTATCAAAGTCATTTGAGCTATCCAAGCTTTCCGTTTGAAATAACACTGAAAATATTGTTCTTCCAAACAGTTTCACAGATTTTGCTACCACTCTGCAAAACAATTGATTATTTCACAACTGCTTCTTCAGTCATTGCAGCTGAGAGCATAAGTGAAACTCAACCTTTAACACTAAACTTGACAAATAAATGCATATGTAATATTATAAATACCTAGTGCTTAAAGGAAGTAGCTTAATAAAAATATTTCATTTTTTGGCCTATGTTTTCCTATCATGCCCTCTAACTAACTTGACAGAAATCTCAATGTAATGAAAACACAACTTGGTCAAAATTTCTAGAAAATAAAATTTGCGGTTAAACATTAGATTTCCCGCATTTAACGCAACTCTCGTCTAAGATCATAACCGACAAATGATAAAGACGCCAAAATTGCACAAGACGCTCAATCATTTAAGAATTGCCGATCAATGAAATTTAGAACTATCGTTGCAATAAAAAAAATGATGAATATTTATGTTAGGGTTTTGGCTCCGCTCAAAGTATTATACTAAAGACTATCAGATTTGAAATGATCTTATATAGTACCTTCAGCGTAGAGCCAAGACACTAGGACGACACAAAACTCATTAGGCACTACCGAGTCGGTCTCGACACGCGTGAACATATATTAAATTATTCAACAATCTCCTCTTATATCCGCCGCAAACTCGACTTCGGAATGTGTAGTTTGTGCAATGTTGTTCAACCAACCATGAATCATTCACAACTGCGTCTCACACCTGTTAAATAAATTAGACTTAAAAAAAAAGTGCATGCAATCATAAGAAAACCATAAATTCAGCAACATCACACAACAGTCTAAAGTATGATCATAGCACATGATCATCACGCGTTATTGTCTAGTGATCAACAAAAGAGCAAAAATAGTCTCAACAAGTGTAGCAAGAGCTAAACAATGCTCTAAACTGAGATAAAACAAATAAACAAATAATACTCAAGCGATCGTCACCATCCTCAGATATACAGCAGGTCGTCTGTGGAGAGAGAGTGACTATGTTCAGATGATATTCCTAGAGAGAGTGTGTGATTATGTTCAGATGATATTTCTTATTTGAAAACGAATCTCTTTCGCGAAATTACAGCTTCAATTATGATCATAAGGACTCGGGGGGAGTAAAGTGCACTCATGCACTTTACGGTAAAGTGCGTACATCTAACGACTCGAGTGGATGCCCGCACACATCTCAAAGCGAGCTGAGATGTGCTCGCTTTGAGATGTGTGTGGGCATCCACGCGAGCCGTTGGATGCCCGCACATTACCGTAAAGTGCAGGGGGGCACTTTACTCCCCCGAGTCCGAAGTATAGATGCAAAGACGAAAGTAATGATGGTACAAAGAGGATTAAACATGCCAGAAAAACAGTGGCCCTCTGATTGATATGCACCACGAGTCCACGACCGCACAAAATAGCTGATCGCTGATCCCAAACCCTAAATATTTATTTATCATTTTAAATATTTCCAATTAGTATATATTTTAATTAAGAACTTTGGATGATAACAAACAAATAAATATATATTAGTTAATGATTTTATGTAATCTGATTCAAGAATGGTTATAAAATATTGTTATAAAATATTTTATTTATAATGCTTTGGAGTCTTATTTGGTGGTTGATATTGAGTTCCTCATATTTGATGAAAAGCTACAAATCAAATTGAGGGAATCCAAATTATTTGGAGGGAAAATTTTTATAAGAAAAATGATGAATCTTTAGTCTCATTATCCTTATAACTTTTTTTTGAGTATATAAAGAAATTCACCCATTTTTATTTGTTCAAAAGAACTTAAGAGAAACTATGAACATAAGGAGAAACTAGGAACATAAGAGATTTGAAGATTTGAGGTTTGAGGAATAATTAAATTGTATTTTTTGTACAAAATAGTTTTGACACTTTTGTAGATCCTATTTTTTTACTTGCGTTGAATAGAACTCGACGCGCCCGACTTGCGTCGACTGGATCTGCGTCGATAAGAACTCAACGCAACGTTATTACGTCGACCTGCGTCGATAAGTACTCGACGTTTGCGTCGATAAGCAGTCTGTCGGCTTGTCTTGCGTCGATAAGTACTCGACACTTGCTGTGAGGACCCTGACCACAGCCTGGCGCACCAGCGCTGCCTTTCATCCCAGGCCCCCACATGGCACGCAGCCCATGCCACCCCAACCCCTCTCCGCGTCTATTCGGCCACGGCGGGTTGTTGGAGACCGCAGTCTCCCTTTGACGAGAAGTGATCCAGTTAAGCGCCTATACGTGGACTTCCTAGGAGGTCACCCATCCCAGAATTGCTCCCATCCGAGCACGTTTAACTATAGAGTTCTTTTACTTCTCATCGCCAGTTGAGCTGCACTTTTAATGTGAGGACCCTGACCACAGCCTGGCGCACCAGCGCTGCCTTTCGTCCCAGGCCCCCACATGGGCCGCATCCCATGCCACCCCAACCCCTCTCCGCGCCTATTCTGTAACATCCCCCAAACTGCTAGACCCCTAAGTTGGTTTTGTCATGACTGGGTCATGACAAAACCATAGGAAGAACCTTTTTGAACCTAAGAGCTTAGGAAAGGAGGAGGAAGCCACCTTGGTCTGCAAATAGCAATTCCCATCTTCCAAGCTTGGGATTGGAATTTAGGGCTTCATCCTAACCCTTGGACCCCACCATAGTGTCCCTAACCCTTTAGAGGTCCCCTTAGGGCACCTTGGGCCCATTGAAGTCAACCTAAGAGGCCAATTTGACCAAAGTCAACATAAACCCTCAAATTGGTCAAAGTAGCCCATTTAGAGCCAATCAACCCTCACCATGTCAAATTGATCACACTCCTAGGTTTATAATACCATTATAGACCTAATGGACCCAAAAGCCCCATCATGGGACCCCCAGGGGTGCAAATTGACCAAAATGCCCTTTTTAGGTCAAAATGACCTTTCTTCTCAAAGTACCCCAATTGACCTCCACCACATTAAATTGACCTCACCCCTAGGGCTATCATGTCATAGGGGAGCTAGTGGACCAAAAAGCCCCATGACCAAGTCAACCCTAGGGCTCAATTTGACCAAAGTCAAATTAGCCTATTTTGGTCAAATCACCTTAGATTGGGTCAACCAAGAACCATATGACCAAATTGACTCCACCATCAGTTCCTAAACTTAATTTAGAACCTATTGAACCCAAAAGCCCCATCCTAGGGTTCCCCAATTGACCAATTTGGCCAAAAGTCAAAATTGCCCAATTTAGGTCAAAATGCTCAAACCTAACCCAATCTCTTTGGGCTAGCTCAATTGGATGGTCAACCAGCCCATGTGGACCCTCATTAAACTCAGGAGAGAGGGTAGAAACCGACCATGGTGGTTAGGAGAGAGAAAATGGGAGTTTCACCATTTTTGGAAGAGAGAGAAGAAGCCATTCATGGCCATTAAGAGGTTTCACCTCTTGGCTCCCCCAATTGATGCCTCCATTCAACTCCTCAGCCAGCTGGGAGAAGTTTCCATCAGTTACACAAGGGAATTAAGGCAGGGGAGATGGAGAGGGGCCGGCCATGGAAGAAACCGAGGAAGCCATTAATGGCCATGGAGCTTAAAGCCATCACCACCCCCAATCGAACCCCCCTTCACCTTCAGTGACCTGAGAGGAGAGAAACCCCCTAGTTACCTGGAGATTTCGTGCACTGTAGGAGGGAATTGGCATGGCTTCTCAACCGGCGGCAGCTCCCATGGTGTACTCAAGGTTGACTCGACGGCAAGCCCTCCAGCAGGTCCCGTTCTCCTCCCTGAACTCTAAGGGTTAGATCCAAATCGACGGCGGCTCGAATCGTGGTCAATCGGCCGTGAATCGAGTCGGCCAATCCTCCCGTTGATCGGGTTGGGTATCCTTCTACAGATCACGATTCCGGCCACCTCCGGCCGATCAAACACCGCTCATCGCCGGCCCCCACCTCAACGGAGGTGGTGGTGGCGTTGGTCGGCCGGGGCGGCGCTCAGGTGGCCGGGAAATCATCGCTCAAGGTGGCCCAGGCGCGGTAAATCTCAGCCGCTGACTCATTGGGGACGATGACCCAGCGCCCTCCGATCTGCTTTAGGATTCGTGCTCATTTAATTCAATCCTTATTAAATCTGTGATTAAAATGCAGCCCCTATTTAAATCTGGGAAAAATACTTAGAGGCCGAATCATGAAAAGTGGTCAACATAGAAAATGTAGCCCTTTGGGTCTAGTTTCATACAAAATTGAAATCACTTAATTTGGAGTCCTGGTTAGGGCTCAGCACTCATTCTAGTGGAGGCTGTCTTTAGGGCTAATCAGAACTCATTTTTGATGCCCACCCCATTATATAACTCCAAATGACTTGATTTTTGGGGTGTAGTCTAGTCTTGTGCATACCTAGCTCATGTCCAAAGATCACAAGGATTGGTGAAGTTTTCTTCTTAATTTTTGGGAAAGACCAATAATCCTAGTTTAACCTAATTAGGTGTCCTAAACACCTCAAAACCCTTCCAAACTTGGATGGGTGGTCCTAAGGGGTATGTATAGGCCCTGGTTAAAATATCATGATTTATGGAGTTGTTTTGGTAGGGTATTCCACTAAAATAGCCTTAGGCTCCCTAGGTTTGGGCAAAACTTTGGGTGAGTGCCCCCACCTTTCCACAAGGTCTTTTGGCTCCATATTTGGGGTGCACCTCACCCTCCCCCATGCCAACCTATGGTTCAAGTTTGGAGGCCATTGGGGGAGTTTTGCCCTAGTAAATCAAAAAGGGGCAAAATTGCTATTTGCACCCCAAATAGGTGCCCATTGGAATTCCACTCCTCACCAATTATTGGTAGGATCTTAGGTGGTCTTCCACTGACCTATGGTCAGTATAGTGAGTAGTATGGACTTGGGCAAGGTAGGGAGACCTTTGAGTCTAGTTTCTCTTAAAGGTTATGTTTAGGGTAAAGGTAAACCTAAGCTAGTTTTGGGGTGTGGAGGGGTTTCCTCCCATTGATTGTTGGGGTAATTTTGGTCACTGCCTTGGGAGGTAGGAGGCACCCCAAGGAGCCACTTTGGGTGGGTTAGGACCTATTGTGCCCAAAAATCCTAATGGTTGAGTTTATGGTACCCTCTTAGGGTTTGTGAAGGAGGTAGGAGTAAATGCCCATGGGGAGAAGTGTAATAGACCTCTCTGAGTCCTAAGAGTGGTATAATCCCCTCCCAAGAGGTTTGAGTGGATGTGGAGATGTTTAGGTCCTAACCCTAGGCTAAACCCTTAAGGGGTGCAAATAGGGGTCAATGAAGGGAGTAGGGTCAAACCCTAGTGGTTTGACCTAAAGTTTTGGTGGGTAGGTCTTAGTGACCAGAGAAGACTCCCTTGTGAATTTGAAGAGGTTTGGAGTTGTCTAACCTAGGTAATAAATCCTTGGGTAGATTTGTAAATAATTGGAATTTGGAGATATAGGAAGAAGTAGCACTTAGGGAATCATCATCTTCTGTCACCCACTTGTTTTTGAGGTTATAAATCTCTGGAGTTCCTACTAGAGCTATTGGAGAAGGTTAGACCCTAACCCTAGGCTAAACCCTAAAGGGGTGCAATTAGAGGTTAATGAAGGAAGAGGGGTCAAACCACAGTGGCTTGACTTGAAATTTTGGGTAGATGGCCTTAGTGACCAGGGAATGCTACTGTAGGAGTTTGGAGGGATTTGGAGTTGCCAATCATAAGTAATAAACCCTAGGGTAGATTTGTAATTATTTAGGGTTTGAGGTTTTAGGGAGAAATAGTATTTATCAATTTACCATCTTATGTCATAATCATGGTTTTAATGTCATATATCTCTGGAAGAATTGGTTAGATCATGAGTTAACCCTTGGAGGTCCAAATTGTAATATTCCTCATTGTTGGCAATTTTTGGGTTGGTTAAATTTGTGATGATAAATTACTTTAATTGCATGTAACTTTGCTGGATGTCTTTTCATAACAATATATAACCTCTGTAATTTTCTCATAATTTATAGATCAATATTTTTGGTACCTCTAGTTCATTTTGAAAGAAATTGCAAATATATCCTTGGATAGAATTACAAACATACCCTCTGAATAGCATGGTCAAACTTTGTAGGATTAAATATTTTATTAATAAGCACCACTGTGTTAATTTTCACAAGGATTGGAGTTCATATGAGGGTACCTCCTTTGGAAATTATTGGAAATAATTGTGTTTTGGAATTTCTAAAAATAATAAATCTTGCTGGTTTTCCCTAAAACTTTATATCTACTGTTTATTAGGTACCCTTGATTTATGAGTAAATTGGAGTGGGCATAGGAGGTCAGAAAAATATACTTGTAGTTCAAACCTTAGTTATGTGGCCATTTGGAAAATTATTTAAAATACAATTATTAATGGAAAATTATGAAACCCTAGATTTGATCTGAAGTAGGAAGTATGGGTCCCCAGTAAATCCCTTGGGTCAAGAAGTTGGATATTTAGTGTACCTCTCTTCATGAGCATCAAAACGTTAAGGGTGGTCTGCGTTTAGCAATTTGACAACTTTGGGGTTAGAGGTCAATCTGGTAGTCTTGGGTCTGAAGTGATGAAGGTTGGGTGGTAGCCTTGTATTATGTATGGGTCTCTAGAGAAGTTGGGGTTTGGTAAGTCTTAGGGTGGTGGGGTGCCACCCTCGGCTAGGTCGTCCGGGAATTGACGAAAGATCGTCTTTTCTTGTTAGCGTCTTTGAGCACCTGAGTTTCTAAGGCAGGAAAGTCACTCTGAGGGAGTGCTTATGGAAGTCTAGCCGGTTTAGTCCGGTGGTCTTCTGTTTCTGAGGTAGTTATTGGTGACGGGCGGGTTAGCCCGGGGAGCTTGTAGCTCGGTATTGTTGGAAGATAATTTGCATGTGCATAAGGTGGTGGGTCCTTCGTGTTGGCGGTCGTTGCACCGACGTTAACACTTGGGCTCGGCAAGTGTGGTATTTACACTTAGCCATAAAAGTCTGGCGGTCCAGTCAGTATGAGTACGCAGACGCTCCGCGGGTTTTGTGGAGGCGTACGATAGGTCTAGGTCAGGTAGTGCATATACCAACCTAGAGGTGGGCGAGGCCCAACCCACCGCTTCCGTTTGCCACTACGGGAGTATCCTGAGGAGTCTAGCTCGCTCCAAAAAGAGGGAACTAAAGGTCTATGCGCATAGAGTCGTAGTGGGTGAGTTGCACTTGTTTGATCACCGCATAATCACATACTTGCATGACATAGCATAATCATTGCATTCAACCCCTGACACCTATCGTATAAATTGGTATGGGACTTTTTATACGATAGGCCCTGCTAAACGACCCCTTGGTCTATAGGTTTGTATGGGCACTCCTATAAATCAATGGTTAATATTATAATATTTAGATTGTTTCTACATTTACTCATTACTGCTTTACCTTTACTTTACCCTGCTGTTTCTATTTTGTTTCATTTATATATATATATCACCTGTGTAGAGTAGATATTACCTTGTCACCTGCATTTGTTCCTACCCCTTGTTTGTCCTCCGCTTCCTCCTTTCCATCCGGTGCCTAGGAGCCCTGGGGGGAGGGGTGGGGAATTGGCTGAGTCTTTATGACTGACGGTCGGTGGACCTTATCATTTTAGGAGACCGCGGCGACGGAGCAGCACCAGAGGCCGGTGCAAATGGAGGCGGGGCAGTCTAGCTCAGGAGCTCAGATGACAGGATCCGTGAGTGTTGGTTTAGTTGTTTTGCTTCCGCGAGTGAATCATGTAGTGAGGATCTGATGTATTGGGCAAGGCCCTAGTTATCTTGTTTTCCTTTCTTTCAGTTATGGTTGTGGACATCTTTTGATGATTTATTTGTATATGTGATGTGGACATGTTTTGCTTGCTTTCTTCATGTTAGCTTACTTTTCTTGTGATCGATTTGGCCGGCAGGATCGGCGTTTTGTAGTGACGACCTTCCCGAGCGAAGGTGTCACCACAAAACGGCGGTTCTGGGCCTAAGACCCGGTGGTTTTTGCAAAAAAAAAAAATAGGGTCTTACATATTCAGCCGCGGCAGGTTGTTGGAGACCGCAGCCTCCCTTTGACGAGAAGTGATCCAGTTAAGCGCCTCTACGGGGACTTCCCAGGAGGTCACCCATCCCAGAATTGCTCCCGTACGAGCACGTTTAACTATAGAGTTCTTTCACTTCTCATCACCATTTGAGCTGCAACTCAAATGGTGATGAGAAGTGAAAGAACTCTATAGTTAAGCGTGCTCGTACGGGAGCAATTTTGGGATGTGTGACTTCCCAGGAGGTGGTGCGCCAGGCTGTGGTCAGGGTCCTCACATTAAAAGTGCAGGCCGCGGCCCATGCCACCCCAACCCCTCTCCGCGCCTATTCGGTCACGGCGGGTTGTTGGAGACCGCAGCCTCCCTTTGACGAGAAGTGATCCAGTTAAGCGCCTTTACGTGGACTTCCCAGGAGGTCACCCATCCCAGAATTGCTCTCATCTGAGCACGCTTAACTATAGAGTTCTTTCACTTCTCATCACCAGTTGAGCTGGCACCATCTCAACTGGTGATGAGAAATGAAAGAACTCTATAGTTAAGCGTGCTCAGATGGGAGAAATTCTGGGATGGGTGACCTCCTGGGAAGTCCACGTAGAGGCGCTTAACTGGATCACTTCTCGTCAAAGGGAGGCTGCGGTCTCCAACAACCCGTGCCAGCTCAATTGGTGATGAGAAGTGAAAGAACTCTATAGTTAAGCGTGCTCAGATGGGAGCAATTCTGGGATGGGCGACCTCCTGGGAAGTCCACGTAGAGGCACTTAACTGGATCACTTCTCGTCAAAGGGAGGCTGCGGTCTCCAACAACCCGTCGTGGCCGAATAGGCGCGGAGAGGGCCGGGGTTGGGGTGGCATGGGCTGCGGCCCATGTGGGGGTCTGGGACGAAAGGCAGCGTTGGTGCGTCAGGCTGTGGTCAGGGTCCTCACACTTGCGTCGATACGCAATCTGTCGCCTTGTCCTGCATCGATAAGTACTTGACGCTTGCGTCGATAAGCAGTCCGTCGGCTTGTCCTGCATCGATAAGTACTCGATGCTTGCGTCGATAAGCAGTCCATCGACTTGTTCTGCGTCGTAAGAATTCGACGTACTTCAATAAGAACTCGACGCACCCTGCGTCGACTTCTCGCACCCGTTGGGCGTATTTTGTTAACCGCTTCGTTTACGCGTTTCTTGTCATTACTCACCTACGTTGGAAATCCAACGTTTCTCTGCACGATTAAAAACTTGCTAATTATAACCGTTGATATTATTGCGCGATTAATTTCTAACCGTTTTACGAGACTCCTATTTTATGAGATTTTCTGATTCGTTTATGGATGCTAGCTCTTAGAAAAACATGCTTCTGCACTCTTTCGTTATTATGACGAATTTTTCGCAATTCTGCTTTCTTACATTTGTTTCATCAAGTGCATGAGAGTTCATATGCATGCTCTGTGCTTCTTCGATGTTCACGCACATCAGAGTTTTTGGATCTAGTCAGGTGTTATACCTTGGAGGAGTGAGCATCAGCGGAAAACTCTGTCGGAGGGTGGTGCAACTTCTTTAGTGCAGTGACCACACACTTTACCCAGACTCGATTTTAAACTATATATATATATATATATCTATACATCTATACATATATATAAAGTTCTTTATACTAGAAATAGTTGTTATTGTCCGTCGTGAGAGAGGGAGAGAGAGAAAGAGAGGAAGGGAGAGAGGGAGAGGCCATCGTGAGAGAGGGAGAGAGAGAAAGAGAGAAAGGGAGAGGGAGGAGAGAGATAGAGCGGGAGAGAGAGAATATATTGTTAAAAAACATTCAACATGATAGCCATCGTGAGAGAGGGAGAGGGAGAGAGAGAAAGAGAGAGAGGGGGAGGGAGGAGAGAGATAGAGCGGGAGAGAGAGAGAATATATTGTTAAAAAAACATTTTTATATAAAATACAAATATATATAGGCCCATCAGCCCGCGCATCTCCTTCTACAACGACTTCTTCGCCGTCGAGCCACCGCCTCCGAGGAAGTCCATGCCCCAGTCCACCCCGACTTCGAGTTCGCCGTCGGCGGAAGCCCCATGATCGCAAAGGATAGGATGCTCCCGTTGCGCGACACATTTCCTACGCCGACAGGAGAGTCACCACGCTCCGAGACCAGCTCCGAGACGGCGCCAGCGAGTGGACCCGTCCGCCCAAGGTGTCTCCGAGGTGGAAGGAGTTTTTGGGATTCCGGCAGGCCTACAAGGGCGATGAGTCTTCGTCCGCCGCCACCGGGGAGGAGTACGCGACAACCCCGGGGAAGTTTGCTTCATTGTATAGTTGATAAAAGTATCTTTTCCATCGCTCCTTAATAGCCACATCATCCGTCAAAACCGTATCTGTTTCATCTTTTATGCATTTAATTTGGCTTAAATCTCTTGTCTTCCTCTCTCTAGCTCGAGCAATTTTATATATATCGCGCTCTCCATCTTTGGTATCTAGTCGTTTGCAAAATTCTTCATAAGCTTGACTTCTTGTTTTACTTACTGCATTTTTAGCTTCTTTCTTGGCGACTTTATACTTTGTCAAGTTTTCATCATTCCTACAAGCATATAATGTTTTGTAGCTGACCCTCTTTGCCCTCACTTTGTCTTGCACTTCCTTTTTCCACCACCAAGATTCTTTTTGTGGGGGCGCGCGACCTTTTGACTCTCCAAGTACGTTCTTTCCACTTATCCTTAAATGAGAAGACATAACTTCCCATGCGACACTAGGATCAACATAAGGATCATCAACTAGTCGTTCTATAATTGCTGCCTTGAAAGCAACCTGTTTTTCCTTCATCAAGTTCCACCACCGAATTTTTGGCAACACTTTTGTCTTTCTCTTAAAGTTACTATATTTAATTTGCACATCCAGCACCACTAGCCTATGTTGCGTTGTCAAACTTTCTCCTGGTATGACTTTGCAATCCTTACAAATCTTTTTATCCATTTTGCGAGTCATAAAATAGTCAATTTGTGACTTATTTTGTCCGCTCTTGAACGTAATTAAGTGTTCTTCCCTCTTTATGTAGAACGTATTTGTCACAATTAGCTCATGTGCTATGGCAAAGTCTAGAATGATTCTTCCTTCTTCATTTCTTTCTCCATACCCAAATCCTCCATGAACATCTGTATAATCCGTATTTTGCTTCCCTACATGTCCATTTAAGTCTCCTCCAATGAAAATTTTCTCGCTTTGTGGGATTTCTCTTACCAAATCATCTAAGTCTTCCCAAAATTGTACTTTAATAGCTTCATTTAATCCTACTTGTGGCGCATAAGCACTAATTACATTAATAGTTTCCTTTCCTACGATTAATTTAAGAGCTAAGATTCTATCACCTTTTCTGCTTACCCCAACAACTCCATCCCTCCAAGTAGTATCTACAATAATACCTACTCCATTTCTTGTTTTATTTTTTCCTGTGTACCATAATTTAAAACCTGAATTATCTAGAAATTTAGCTTTCTCACCCACCCATTTAGTCTCTTGCAGACATAAAATATTTATCTTTCTCCTAATCATTGTATCCACTACTTCCATCGCTTTTCCCGTTAGCGTACCTATATTCCAACTTCCAAACCTAAGTCGATCACAAATCCTACGATCAACTTTTCTAGGACGCCTAATATGTGAGGGCTCTTGCATATTTGACACTACACCCAAGTCCTCTTGGAGGTGCAGCGGTCCTTGCCAAGACGCCGTATTCGGACCATACGACGAGGACTCTTGCCTATTTAACACTACACCCAAGTCCTGGAGATGTAGCGGTCCTTGCCAAGACGCCGCATTCAGACCATACGACGCGTTCCTTAGGGGGAACAACCTAGCTTTAGCACAATTTCTCAAGACTCTTGAGACTACAGTCTCAGAAAATAAAAATAATAATTGTGCAGAAAATTTAATGATCATACTTTACGCATACATAAATTGAGATTGTCAGTTAACCTCTATGGTTAAAAGCATGAATGCTGAAATCAGAATTTTTATTCCTTCCTGGATCAGACCTTGGTTATTCAAAAAATTAAACTAGGTGAACAATCTTTTATGTCTTTATAGACACAAGAACTCACAATTTACTTTCTTTTTTCTTTTGAGTCAATTTGATTAACAACTATCCTCAAAACCCTCTCAATGGTTGAAAAATAATGACAAATTTTCTAATTTTAAATTTGATTTGTTGTTGACAATATCGGCTTGTCGTTAACATATTTGTTTGCACTGAGTAATTTCCAAGAAGTATGGTTTTTTGTTAGTAATGGTATGCGGATATCCATTTTTGGTTTGCCTTTAAGAATGCCATTTTTTTAAAGCGCAAAAATCTGAGTTTTAGTGGCTGCGCGTAGGAAGTGAAGGGAAATTGAGGGAGAGGAAGTGCTGAAGACATGGAGATCGAGCTACGTTACTGATGCTGGATTCATGCATGCATGCGGTTTTTCATAAAGTAAAAAAATGTAATTTCTTCTTCTTCACTTTGAAAGGTTTATTAAGGAGTAATGGAGTTTATTTATTTAATCTTTTTTTTTTATTTCCATTAAATTTACTCCCCGTTTGGCAAGGTGCACTACAAGAAAGCTGGTCTTTAGTGATGAAAATTTAGTGACGAAATATATTCGGTCACTAAAGACACCTCTTTAGTGACGGAATATTGTTCGTCACTAAAGCCACCTCTTTAGTGACGAAATAAATATTTGGTCACTAAAGACATATATTTAGTGACGAAATATTAGTTCCGTCACTAAAGTAAATTTTATAAAGTATTTAGTGACTAGAAAAAATTAGTCACTAGCATCAAAAATTTTAATTTTCTTTTAGTAAAAAATTCATTTACTCTCACTGTGAGAATGCGCTTCATGTGCCTATCAAAATTCTTGTTTCTTATGAAATCGTCTTTGGAGGTAATACGATTCACGTCGTCGCCGTCCCAATTCTTTTTGTGATGAAATTAGAGGTTAGTCACTGAATGATATTTTTTAATTAGTTAGTTATTAAAATTAATATTTGATAATTAAAAATATTTGTTTTAGTAACTAAATTTGATTTTGTCACTAAATAATTCTATTTAGTGACAAAAATATAATTGATCACAAAAAAAATATCCCTCCATAAAAACTAATCCCGCGTGTATTTCATAATCCCGTGTATTTTGTTTCGGCAGGAGCATTCTAGCCCTAGGCGATTTCCTTCGGCCCCTTCAACTCCCTCGACGACCTCCGTTCGATCCTCCGCCCTCTCGACGGCCTCCGCCCTCTCGCCGACGATGAGCGATCTCCTTTCGACGACATCCTCCGCTCGATCTGATGACTCCAGCCAGCCCTCTCGACGGCGACGACCTCCGCTCGGTAAAGGGGTAAATAGATTTCATCTTCCGTTACTTTGATTTCTGCTTGAATTTTTTTCGATTTCTGCTTGTATTGTTTGGATTCAATTTCTTCTTGTGTTGTGCACAACTTCTAACCTCCTCCATCAATCAGCGATTAGGGTCCCCTCTTCCGGTCTCTATTCCAGCCATTGTTCTCGCCCACTCTTCCAATCACTATTCAAGGCATTATTCTCGCAGACCTTCACTTTAAGGCTAGGTAATATTGCATATTTTCTATTTCTGAAAATTTGGAGTAGATTTTCATTTGAACTCATGGGCTGGTGCATAAGCTTTGTGAAATGTAAACTTAAATTCAGTTAGGAGGTGTTGATGTAAAGATTTTGCCAAAATTGCTAGAACGCACCAAAATTGCTGGAAGAGAGTGTTGTTAGACTAAATGTAAGTCACTGAATTCATCTCTTTGGAGGTGGTATGTTAAACTAAATGTAAGTTAGCGTCTTGTAGTTTGAATATTGTTTGCAGAAATACAGCCAAAAATGAAGATTTTGACCTTTTGACTGCACCAGAGCAAAAAATGAAGATTATTATTACTAAGATACTTTCATTTCTCTAGGGAAGTGAGTCAAAAACACAACCAGAGCAAAATTATATATCAAATAAAGCCTTGATTTCTGTAAAATCCTTACTTCTGTGTGGTGTCATGAGATTCTTTGATTAAGCTAGTTCTAAACTTAGGCCTTCAACCTTCACTTTGCATTTGTGGGATAGTATGCTAGTTGTTGAGGTAGATGTTGAGTTTCTGCGACATTTTTGTGACTGTTTTCCAACAGTCATTCTAAAAAAATTTATGATTGAATATATATATATATATATATATATATATATTTATTGCTGCTCCGGTGTAGAGGGTGGGTGGGTCTTCGGTTCAGTACATTCTTTAAAGAGAGTACACATTTTTATTTCAGTTTCTTGAACTGTAGAGTGTTGTTAGCCTCCAATAGTTTGGGCATAAATTATTGCTGCTCCGGTGTGTGTATGATCTGAGTCTGACTAGTATGATTTGTGTGTGATGAGTACTCCCCACCCGGTAGGCATGGATGTCATTTTGCCATTGCAGCTGAGATGGCAAATCTCTATCTCGCATGAATTCATTTACCCGCATTGTTTTTTTTAAACTACAATATACAGTTGGTATTCATGACAACGATGTGTTTCATGAAACTTGCATCTCGTTAATCCAGCGTTGATCGTAGAAAGGGACAATGCAAGGTTGGTACAAATCTATAGTTGCAATCAAGAAACATTTTGGTCCATCAACACGTGAAGACCCTACACAAAAAATGCCCATGAGGTGTGAGCTTGGTATGCTTCTTTTCTCTCACTAGAATGCCATCTTACTACTTTGCATTATTTGTAAGTTGCTATTTTACAGGTGAGGAGGTTTTCCGCTTGTGAAACTATGGGATCAACTGCTACAATCTGCAGTGATAAAACTGAAACTCTTACATTGAATCAGGTATCTATATTTTTATGGCAGTCTGCAAGAGAAGATGAATTTACCAAATACACCATAAGAGAAAATTCTAGAAGAAACTGAAATTAAATTCATCACAAGATATATTTATTTGGGCCAGTGGTTCCTCCCCAAGTGGGCTTAAAACATGAAAGGATTAAGACATCGTAAAATTTTGCATTCATGCATGCATGTTTATACACTTAGGTGTGTTCTCTAACCAGTGTGTTCTGATCAATTCTACTTGTGTTAGTGAGTCTAAACCATGGTTTATTTTGATTTTAGTTAAATTTTCGGATCTATTTGTGTTAGTGTATGGAGATCTGTGTATTTTCTACCAGCAATCAATCTATAGTAGCTGATTCTATTTGTACAACTATATTCATAATCCTACAACATAGTGGTCCTGGCTCCTGTCAATATTTGTCTATCATGTACTTATTTGTTGTAAGCTTCTTGATACAAATTTTATTGACAGTTGATGAAGATGCGTTCAAAGTTCCCTTGCCAGTTGGAAATTCTATCAATCATAACAATAAATGTAGAGAATAGTCCTTTGGAACATGAGGCCTGTTTGGTAGATATACAGACTAAAGCATTAACAGTAACATCCTTTGCTCTTCAATTTCTAAAGTTTTATTTAATTTACTGATCCACTTTTATATTCTAATTAACGATTCAGGTTCCAGAAATGGCCGGGTTTTCAAAGGATGTTTCTAAGAATCCTGACAGAGACTGCTATAAAAAACAACAGGTTCACTTGTCTGGAATATATGCTTGATTCATTTTCCAAGTATTTTTGACGACTTATTGTGATAATATTTGAACTTGACAGAAGCCTCAACTAGATCAAAAAAGAACCGAGATGATGAAAGTACGGAAAAATCTTGAGGCAAAGTTGAAGAATTCCAGCTTATATTATGTGTAAAAGGAGATCGGCTGGAGTTGGTCGTACGAGAGAGGCCACTTCAAGATGCTGCTCGTCGTTACGCAAAAGAAGGCTACGTTCAGTTACAACCTTCAACTGATGATGGACGAGTGTAAGACCCTTTGCCGGTCATGAGACGTCGGACATGAGACCTTTTTTTCAATATAGATATTTTTTCATGTATTCAGTTTAATTATAGTGAAAAATAATATTACTATGTATTGAGTGGTTTGGGCTATCTCCCACCGTCTTTTTGTTCTATTAATAAAATACCAATTCTATTTGCGATTGAGTATTAAATTTATTATTGTATCTGAATGTTTAAATGAAAAAACTATATATTTTTGTGTGGAATTAAATAGATTTTAGTGACGAGATATTTCATTACTAAAATACGCATTTAGTGACCGAATCATTTTGGTCACTAAAAGTTCATTTCATGACCGAATCAATTCGGTCACTGATATTACATTTAGTGAATGAACCAATTCGGTCACTGATATTACATTTAGTGACCGAATTCATTTGGTCACCAAAACTTCATTTAGTGATCGAATCAGCCTGGTCACTAAAGGTTTATTTAGTGACCAAATTAATTTGGTCACCAAAACTTCATTTAGTGACCAAGTCAATTTGGTCACTAAAATCGCTTTTATTGACTGTAATTATTTTGGCCACTAAATGGATACAATTAGTGACGAAAATTTTTTTGGTCACTAATTACATTTAGTGGCGGGGCAATCGTGACCAGCTTGTGACGGACTGAAATTGGTCACTAATTGTCTTTAGTGACCAAAATCTAATCTTTAGTGACGAAAATTCCCGTCACTAAAAGTCAAATTTCTAGTAGTGGTGGTGGCGGTCGTGAACGCAGTTGTTATTAACCGTCGTTCGTCATCATTCTTATGTGCAAAAACTCTGCGCCAAATGGGGCCTTAGATTTTTGAAGGTTATGATTTAGTGATGAGGAATGGGATAATAAGACATTTACCGTGTATGATTGTGCTGAATATATTAATTAATTAACTCTCACCAAGAGAGCCTAAATTGTATGATATTTTTTCTTTTCTTTTTTGTACTTTAATATATACGAGCATCTTCGCACGGGCTACCGCCCGTGCTCGATGCTCTTCGCTTCGACAGTACCCCAGCAGCGGTGGTACTTCCGCCTAAACTCGTCCACTCTAGGATGCCTGTCAATTGGCAGTGCATGTGTAGCCCCCATGCCCCGCGTGTAAGGCCCCCATTTGGACCCCACATACATCTGTATCTAAGCTATGTTTACATTTGTCATATTTTCTCATTATCATATCATGTGTGCTTATTCAGTACTCACTACAACCGAACTTCTTCGAAACCTGGCTCTGATACCAAATTGTAAGGCCCCCATTTGGACCCCACATACATCTGTATCTAAGCTATGTTTACATTTGTCCCAGGTTGAAGTGCGGCTAGTGAATACAAAATAAAGACACATAATAATAAGAATTTACTTTCGTACCTTGTATTATTTGTTGAAGATTTTTCTGTTCTGCCATATCCGTTCTTTTTTTTTCTTTTGCGTATCCAAAGTCACGTCCATTACCTACAAAATTTGACGACGGGCTTAGTCATACGAATATGACTAAGTGAGGATATACCTCTTTCATTGCTGTAAATAATTAAAGTAAAACTTTCGCATTTGAAAACATGTTTTTCATACTAACCGTTTGTCTGTATCAGTAGTGACCTTATGAAACATATAATTATACGAACAAGTTAGTATCACTAAAACAGTATGAGCAGTATAGAATCATAATCATATCATGTAACAAAGCAGGGTATCCGTATAAGCAATAAATCCTTGTATCAGTATATCAGTGTAAGCAATAATTCCATGTATCAGTATGTCTATGAAAGAACATAATGACTGGGATCATAACAGTATGTCTGTAAGAAATCATATATCAGTATGTCTATCAGTATGTCTACATCAGTATATCAGTTTATCGTATCAGTATGTCATATCAGTGTATCATATCAGTATGTCTATATCAGTATATCAGTTTATCGTATCAGTATGTCATATCAGTGTATCATATCAGTATCTCTGTATATCAGTATTTCTTTGATTGTTTCATTTCTTAAGAAATATTATGGGCGATTGAATCCTTTTTCCTTTACCCCGAAGGGTCATCATTTTCCAATACCAGTACGGACAACCCGCGTTTATGCCTTTCGGCTCGACTGGTTTGGCATTTCAGTTCATTCATGTGCATGCACTTCAATTCCCCCGTAATATAACCTCGTGTCGACACGTTTACTTAATAGTGAGTTATTCATTTTCATATCCCCTCAGAATTCATTCGCCTGTTTGCCTTTAAGGGGCCATACAATATAGCGACAATAAATATCAGTGATATCAACTATGCATATAACATTCAGTATAATAAGAGTGTGTATATAAAAAAGAAAGTAAAGCCATAAAGCATAAATGAAATAGGTAGCTCTCACCATCAGTTTCAGTGTTCATAGCATTGTAATATCTATTTGGAGGTGCCATCCATCACTGTATCTGTATAAGCATCATATTATTTATATCGGGGTTGCACCTCGTTATAGCTACAATATTGCTTATTATGATAACATCATTTGGAAGCTATTTAACCGACCTTCTACTTTGCATAACCATAAAGGAGACAAGTTCAAATTAATAAAAAAAAATGTCATTCTACTCACTGTTTTCATATATTCTCACTGTTATATTTAGCCATTCCAACTCACTATTTTCATATGTACTCAAATTGTAAAACAAAGCTCAAAACGACAGTTAACTGGAAGAAATTTCCTTCATGAAAATCAAATTCCAGTTAAACACATAAAATCATAGAGTTGTTCCTGCTTTGTTGAAGTAAGAAGAAAGTGCCCAAAACAAATTACCAAGTTCAAAGAATCCTCACTGCTAGCATTTAGTTAAAACCCCAACAGGCAATGAATGCTCATACCCAATACTCAAAAGAAACAATGCAATAGCTAACTGAAAAAAGTCAAAGCTTCCCCAAAATGGCTGTTATGGTGAACAAGTCAAGCTCCCATAATCTGTGAATATTCCATAACCTTGTGACCAAAGGTTTTTCTTATATTCATGACTACTTCCTAATCATATAAAACTAGCCAAGAAAAACAGAGCAAGATAAACAATTTACTGAATAAAACTCCAGCCCCCTTCATAATTTCTAAACCCAAATCAGCATCAATTTAGGATTTCGCCAGCAACATATAAGCTCTCAATATACTCTTAATAGTTCGATGTTTAGCATGTAAAATCAAGGTAAACGGACAACCAAACTCAACGTCCAAGCAGCTACAACTCATAACCGCCGGCCAAAATCAACACAAGAACTCTCTGATTAAGTTTAGTAAAACAAAGCAGTCCTACAGTTTACTGTGTAAACAGCCGACTATACCTGTAGGAATCCCTCAAGATCATATGGGGTTGGGGTATGGTAACAATAAAAATTAACCCAGAGTAAGCCTACAACAACCACTACTAAAACAGAGCTGAAATGTATATGTACACAACAGCTGGCCAAGCTCACACAAATCCCCAAAATCCTTTAGTGTTCCTCAACCATGAGACCAACATGATACCAACCATGAGGCCAACCAGATACCAACTCGCTATCAAAACCCTAACTACATAACTCATGATTTCACGACTTCTGTAATCTATAAAGAAAAACCAGGGGTAGAGAAATAATAGGGCTCACCGTGAGTACTTAGAAAACGAAAGACGTCGATCGAAGGCCTCAACTCATACGAATCCCACATTAGCATCACCAAGAGCCAACCACTAGACCTTGCCAAGATTTTCCAGCCCAGCGACGAGAGGGGGAAGGGCGATCGAGGAGCAAAGAGAGAAACCGAGAAAGCCCTAAGCGAGAGCGGCAAGAACTGGAGAGGGCCGAGCGGTGGGTGCGGTAACTTAATGAAGAAATGAAGCCCTTTGTTATCTTATATCGCCTCTTACCCATTCCCCACCGCCAACATCACCGCTTAAATCCTCAATTTCTCCTCTATTGGCACACCAATAGATCACCAATCATATTAGCCCATCATATACTTATTAGCACACTCATTTTACCATTGTACCACATATACCATTATATAGATCACCAATATTTATACATATAGAAAAGGTCCATAATCTGATAAAACATGTCGAGCGCCGCAAAGCGTACTTAAATTCATGCTCAATTTTCAATGATATGCCAAGTTGACACTGATTTATTTTTCATCATAGGGGACAACTTTTGTTACAATTTATTATTCATTTTAGGTCATTTCACATTTTGGGCCGTTACACCGCGCGCGGAAGTACCCCGCCTCGACAGTGTCCCGACGCGACGACGCTCCCTCCCCTCGCGAACCCCCGTGCTCGGTGCTCTCCCCCATCCTGATTTTGTAGTGCGCACAGGGGTTCACGAGGGGAGGGAGCGCCGTCGCGTCGGGACACTGTCGAGGCGGGGTACTTCCGCGCGCGGGGCATGGGGGCTACACATGCACTGACAATTGACATAGCGTCCTAGAGCGGGCGAGTTTGGACGAAGGTACCACCGCTGCTGGGGTACTGTCGAAACGAAGAGCATCGAGCACGGGCGGTAGCCCGTGCGAAGATGCTAGTATATATATATATATATTTATATATACGAGTGACAGTGCACGCCCCCCCCCCCCCCCCCCCGTGCCCCGCGCGACAGTACCCTACCCGCCCCCGGCACACACTCACTTATTTAAAAAAAAAATCTTTTTTTCCTTTTATTTTTTCACCCGCCCCAAGTCAGCCCCAGATCGGCGGTCTTCGCCCGCCTCCGACCGGCGGTCTTCGCCCGCCTCTGACCGGCGGTCTTTGCACGCCTCCGACCGGCGGTCTTCGCACGCCTCCGACCGGCGGTCTTCGCCCGCCTCCGACCGGCGGTCTTCGCCCGCCTCCGACCGGCGGTTTTTTTTTAATTATTCATTTTTAAAGGTTTTTTTCTATTATAGTTTTATTTTTTAAATTATTCTTTTAAGTTTTAAAAAACAAAAAAAAGTTGCACCATAAGAAAACCGCAAGTGGGTGGTTATATCTTGAGAAGTAAAAGAAAACTGTCTATTTATATATAGTAATGTAAGTGCTTACAACAATTTGCCAGTTGGTGTGATGGTTGTGTCTTGATTAAATATATTAGAGGTTTTGGGTTCGATCTCATGCAAGCGCAATTTTACAATTATTAAAATTTTAATGAAGATAATGACAAAATCGTAATTTCACGTTGTAGGGTAATGACTTGAAAATATAGGTCTAGGACACCCTACCATAGTAGGTATAAAAGATCTAGTAAAAATAATATGTGGCTGGATTTGATTTCAGCGAGATTGAACGGTTGTGATTGATTTGCTGGTAAGTCATTACACCATTAAAGGATATCTTTATATAGTGGAAGATATTGTATTCTGATTTCATTTATTTCCCATCCCTCTATTTAATATTTTTATCAAAGTTTTAATTTTTTCAAATCTGAAATTTTCATTATAATCCTGTCACCCAAGATCTATATTCTTTTAAAGAGTTTTTTGAAAGAAAACAAAATATGCATATTTAAAAATATTTGATAAAATATTCTATGAACTGAGGCTAAAACAACTCCTTGCAATGAAGAAAATATTGACATCCAAGTTGGAGAGATTTTTAGGTACCTCAAACGTACCATGCTGCTATACGTCAAAATTTTTAGCCTTTAGATCCGGCCGGAATGCCGAGAACCGGCCGGAATGCCGAGAACCGGCCGGAGCTTATTTTTTTAAAAAAAAACACCTCCGATTGGAATGCCGAGATCCGGCCGGAGTTTATTTTTTAAAACATTTAAAAAAAAATGATCTTAAAATGTTTGTAAGCAAAATATAATTACTATTTGATAATTATTTTTGTAAAAAAAATAATTAACTTGCTATAAAAATGCATTTTTTATAATTTCAAACGCAGCCTGCTGTGCGTTTGACGTACCTAAAAATTTTTCTCCAAGTTGACAGATGGAGTGGATCAAGCTCATGATTTTTGCATATTGGCACGTGCTTGCATTCAAATAATTATTAAAAAAAAGATTTTTTTTTAAAATTATTCTCTCTCATTCAAATAATTTTGAAGAAGTTTTATTTATTTATTTATTAATATGGGCAGACCGCTATTTAAAGAAAAATGCAAGAATGGCTATGAGCAGATCGAGCTTTTAAGGTTCACAAATCTTTATGGGTCCGTTCGTTTGTATAGAATTGGCTTTCTGGAATTGGCATTTGAGATTAGAAATCCAATTCTAGTGTTCGGAGCAACGAAATTTAAGCAGATATTTGCTTTCATGTGAAAACCCATGACTTTTACTATGAACTAAAACATCAAATAGCAATTCTTACCTCGGCCCATAGGTTTTTCGTATAATCAAATGTTTACACTAGAGTTTTTCAACCTACGAGCGAGTTTTTCGCCCGAGCGTGCGTTTTCCTGCAGGGACTTTTTCGTCCGGGCGAGTTTATTTCACTCGCGCGCATATTTTTGCCTGGGCGTGATATTTTGCCCGGGCGCAATTTTTTCGCCCGAGCGCATTTATTTCGCTCGGGCGCGTTTTATTTCGGCCCGACGCGATTTTTTCGCCCGAGCGATTTTTTCGCCCGGGCGCGATTTTTTCGTCCAGGACGCGATTTTTTTCGCCCGGGCGTGTTTTTTTCGTCCTGGTGCGTTTGTTTATTTTCGCCCGGGAGCGATTTTTTTCGCCCGGGCGCGTTTATTTCGCCCGGGTGCGTTTTATTTCACCCGGGCGCGTATTATTTGCCCAAACGCGATTTTTTCGCCCGAGCGCGATTTTTTCGCCCGGGCTCGAATTTTTCGCCCGGGCACGGTTTTTTTCGCCCGGGCTCGATTTTTTGCCCGGGCGCGGTTTTTTCGCCCTGGCGCAATTTTTCGCCGTGGCGCGATTTTTCTCGCCCGGGCGCGATTTTTTCGCCCGGGCGCGATTTTTTCGCCCGGGCGCGTTTATTTCGCCCGAGCGCATATTTTCGCCCGGGAGCGATTTTTTCGCCCAGGCGCGATTTTTTTGCCCGGGCGCGTTTATTTCGCCCGAGCGCGTTTTATTTCTCCGGGGCGCGATTATTTCGCCCAGGCGGGTTTTATTTCTCCCGGGCGCGATTTTTTCGCCAATGCGCGTTTATTTCGCCCGGGCGCGTTTTATTTCTCCCGTGCGTGATTTTTTCGCCCGAGCACGATTTTTTCGCCCGTGCGCGATTTTTCCCCCCGGCCATGATTTTTTCGCCCTGACGAGATATTTTAGCCAGGGGGCGCGTTTTTTGCCCGGGCGCGCGCTTGTCGCCCTGGCGCGCACTTTTCGCCCGGGCGCACGGTTTTCGCCCGGGCACGCGCTTTAAAATTTTGAATTTTAAAAATTTCAATTCCAGAAAGCCAATTCCATTGTGCAGCCGAACAACTTACAGATATCAATTCCAATTCTGTTCACTGAATTCCATCCTGCAACCGAACATCAGAATTGGTTTTATGCACAAAACCAATTCCTGCAGATATTGGTTTTCTGGCCAAAGCCAATTCCAGAAAGCCATTACTTGCGCGCCGAACGGACCCTATGATTTTTTTATTTTGGCATGTCATTAGCCTTGATCTGCCCTTAATTGGAGTTGGTCTGCCCATAACAATGGCCTTTTGTGTGTGTGTGTGGTGGGGATTAAGATTCTCTCCATTTGGTTCTACAAAGGAAGGTCTATTTGATGGTGTGGATGCATTCTCACTTGATCTAATGGTACACTATTTTTTTATTAAAAGAAAAATATAATATGATGTGATCAGTAAACCCGTTGTATCAGCCAGAAATTGATCTAACGTTATTAGTTGTCATCACCATCCTCACATGTACACCAGGACTGTCAACAAGATGTAAAAATTGGGTTAATAGATATGTATTATATAAAATGATATATTGATAAGTTTAGAAAATATTATTATATATAATTATTTTATTTTAGCCTCAATCTATTAAATCTTTGTTTATATCTCCTCCAAGTCTAGCTTGGCGCTCGCCAAGGAACTCACTTCATCATTTATTATAAATATATTACTTATTAATTATTAAATATTCCTTGTGTATATCTCCACTCATGTCTTTCCGAGTGATCGCCGTGGAGGGCACGCAGACGCAGATCGTTGTCCACGGTCATCTTCTCAGGCGGCTTGTCCCTGCCGCAATCAGCAATATTATAAAGAAAAGCTTTTTAGGTATGCGCGTGCGCATAGATGTAGATTAAATAAATAACAAGACCCCCTCCGATTTAAGATCTGATCGTCAATAAGTTTTGTGCTGACCGCTATTTGCAGACCGTCCGATGATAAGCACAGCCTGCGTAAGACGGGCTCTCGGTTGGGAGCGGACGTAGCCCACTGTCAGAGGCCCATACCGTTCAACTCGTAATTAAATAAATAACAAGACCCCCTCCTCTCTTCTCTTGGATAGGCATCACGAGATTTGATATTAATTAACCCAAAATGATGTTGAAAAATTATACTTGCACTTTACCCCTAACCCATCCACATCTGATAACATGATAACTCATTATCAATCCATGAACCCATTTTACCCACGAGCCTTCTGATTTGTCAACTCTCTCCTTTACCTGAAAGCATAAATGTCGCGTTTCTTCTCACAATCCCCCTGCATCACTTCTCGATGCGACATGTGTCACAACCGTGAACTCTTCATCGGGTTTGTTATGCAAAATCAGTCGTCGAGTGCAGATAAAATTCTCCTGTTCAAAATAAATTTTCTAACGGCAAAAGAGCGGTTACAAAAAATAACAACGCACAAAAAATAAAGATCAAGCACCACAAGCAAGAACACAGAAATTTAAGTGGTTCCCCGAAAAAATTGAAAATGGGTACGTCCACTGTGCAGGCAGAGATCAATTATTTAATAGTTTCTCAAACATACAATACGACTAATATGCAAGGGGAAAATTAAATCGAGATATAAGAAATGAAAATCTCGAACCCTCCAAGATCCGGTCGTATACGTAGCGACAAGAAAAGACAGAGATGGAGGCGAAAGAACGAAGCCGTCGCAGGAAGAACTCCGAAGATATGGAGTGGAGGCGGCGGCCGAATGGAAGTGGGCGGCCGACCACCAAGAAGAGGCTGACTACGGCGATGGCCAAGAGTTTGCCGAATAAATCTGCACACGGCGGCGCTCTGCTGCTCTGCACCTCCCAGATTGTAGATCTCAATAATTGCTTGTCTTATCTCCGGATGGGGGGGGGGGGGGGGGGCTGCCTCCTATTTATATGAGAGAAAACGAAATCTCTCAATTATGAGAGAATATCACAAGCCAAATTTGGCTCAGCCCAAAATAGCAAGAGGATTATTCTCCTCATGATATATTTCCATAAGATGAATACGCCTGAATATGGAAACCAATAGGCACGCGGATTGATGAGGTGTCGCGATCTCAATAATCAGGGCACACGGATTCGTGAGGTGTCACAAATCCAACACGGGTTGCCCTTGAGATGACATAACACTCATAGCAATATATTCATCTCGATTGGTCGATTGCCTCCGAATCTTTCTCGCCAAGTGACACGTGGCTGATCCATTATCCCGCTACTCTCGGGTTGGGATTATGTTAGGCTTTGTTTGGCGCGGCATTTTGACCGCTGCACGCCGCTGCTTCTTGGTAAGCGCCGCCAAACAAAAAAAAGCCGGGAGATTTTAGAGCCGCCCCCGCGCATGAATCGCGCAAAACCAGCGATTCAGAGTCGTGATTTTTTTTCAAGACTCGAGATCGCGGTCGCGGGAGGAGATTTTTCGCGATACCGCGGGAGTAGATTTTTCGCGAGATCGCGCGAGGAAGGTAGCCGGCCTGCCCTTCGTTCTCCTCGCCGGCAAGCAGCGAGATTGTTGTTTCTTCTCTTGTCGAGCCCCCTTCCCTGATCCGGATCTTTGGCCTCTTCCAGCGGAGTTGCCATCATTGCCATCATTTTACAACTGTGAGAGCCAGACGAGCCGGAAGCCTTCTCGTCCAGATATGCCAAAAGCTTTCTCTTCCTGATCTGCCAGAACCCTTCTCTTCCAGATCTATCAGAACCATTCTCTTCCAGCTCTTCCGGAACCATTTTCTTCCAGATCTGCGAGAAGCCTCCTCTTCCAGACCTGTGGGATTACTGTATAAAAATGATTTCTTAACATCAAAATTTCTGTATAAAAATGATTTTTGAACTCCTGTATTTCAAACTATGAGTTTATCTTAATTTTTTTTCAAACCCGTTGATAACACTAATTGGAGTTGTTGTTGAAAAATGCTTTTTTTTTGTTATCATTTTTGTTCCCTGTACATATATTGCAGCAAATTGTTCTGTCCTATATATTGCAGCAAATTGTTCCTTCCTTCCTGTATTACCTGTAAATTTCAGAAAAGTGTGGTTCATATATGTTATTGCAGTGGTGGAGTCTGTTATTCTGTTAATTTTAAAAATATTTCTACTTTATAGTGGTGAATGCACATTGCACAGCTGTTTTGCCAAACAGTTTAACAGCTTCTCCATTTGAAACAGCACTGCAACAACTATTTTTCCAAATAATTGTTGGAATATTTTCTTCTATATTTCTATATTAATATACAATATGATATATTTTCGTTTTTAAAACGTTTACAGAAACAGCAGATATATAAAAATATATAAAACAGTAATATCAATAATTTTGCATGAAGGAGGTGAGAAATAAAATAGAGTAATTTATATAGTTCAGAATCGAGCCTGGGTAAGGCGTGTGGTCACTGCCCTAAAGAAGTTGCACCACCCTCCGGCAGGGCTTTCAACCGATGCTCACTCCTCCAAGGTACAACACCCGGCTAGATCCCGAAACTCCGATGTGCGCGGACACCGAAGAAGCACAGAGCACCCGAACAACCACTTGATGAAGCAAATGTAAAGAAAAGAAAGCACGTAGAAGATCGTCAAAACAGAGAGAGAAGAAGAGCGAATCAATGTGTTCTCTTTCTGAGAAGAACGAGAATATATAGAACGAAGGTAGTATCTCGCTGTAAAGGAAATGGATCTCGAAACGACAATATTAAAATCATAATGAATATTGACGGTTATAATTGGAAGACATATCATCGGGAAGAGAAACGTTGAATATTTCCAACGTAAATAATGACGAGAAACACGCGTAAAAGAGCGGTTAAGAATACGCGTAAAAAACGGCAGAACGCGTGAAAGCAAATCGACGTTGCGTCGACATCATATCGACGCTACGTCGAGTTCTATCGACGCAGGACCTATCGACGCAAGCCTTATCGACGCAAGCGTCGAGTTCTATCGACGCATGCGTCGAATTCCATTCGACGCCGCGCCAATTTCAGCGGCTTGACGACGCTACGTCGAAATCTATTCGACGCAGCTCCGAATTCTACTCGACACAACTCCGAGTAAAACTCTGAAACTATTTTGAACAAAAATTACAATTCAATTCAATTATTCCCCAAATCCCAAATCCCAAATCCCAAATCCGGATCTGGTGCGGTACGTGCGCGCGCGCGTGTGGTTCATAGTTTCTCCTTATGTTCTTTTGAACAAATAAGAAGGTGTGAAAACATATATAAACTCTTTGACTAGAGAGCTAATAAGAAGGTGGGACTAAATGTTCATCCTTTCATTCATGAAGGTTTCCCTCCAAATAATTTGGATTCCCTCTAATTTGGTTTTGGAGATTTTCATCTATAATGAGGAGCCAAACACCAAACACCATACAAGGCTCCAATAAACATTAATGAAATGAATGTTTATAAATAAAATTTCTAACAATCCCCCACAAAAGCGATAAACCAAAAGCGAACTTCATAAATATGATATTACTAGTAATAAATAAAATCAAATACAAATTTGCTTCATCAAGTTGTATCTAATGCAATGGGTATAGATGGAATGGTTACCTTGAATCTATACTTAGTATTTACTTCCTCTACCGAAGAGTATAATGTGCAGATGCTTTGAATTATAAACTTTTGACCGGTAAATTAGATAAGCACACAAAATATTGGTTGTTCTTGGGTTATGGCGGTGGGCGCGTTAATGGCCATGCACATTCCTTGATTTTTCATGAGAGTTATTTTGGGTTCAGCCCGGGTCCCAAAGTTGCGGCCTCACAACAACCTCCATATAGGTGGTGCCTCAAGAGATATTCGTAACCAATATCTCGCAAAGAAATATGCCTTTGACAACCATTAAAAACTTAATTAAGTTCATCATAACTTGTTACGTAGAGCACAACATCATAGGAATGGGGAGAAGGTTTTCTCAACCTTATATTTTGTGCTCCCAACTACGCTACATCAACGGCTTCGTTTCTACCACATTGAACCCACTTCATGGGATCTCCAATCACATGGGTTGGGTATCCACCATTGGCAGCAAATCATGTGAGCTTAAGCCTCATTCCCCTCGATGACGACAATATCTCCCTTCGGGATAATCCATTGGTAAGATTATCAGCCAGATTCAATTCTGACTTTACATAGTTGAGTGATATCACTTCTTTTCTTCTTTGCTTCACGGACTTGTACCTGATTCTCATGAACTTATTCATTTTGGAATTAGTACTATTAGAAGCAGTTAAATCAATAACACTTTTATTATCACAATGTAAAGAGATAGCAGGCATGGGGTTTTCAATTAATGGAATTTCACTAAGTAAATTTTTAATCCATTCTGCTTCGGCACATGTAGTGTCCAAAGCTATAAGCTCTGATTCCATGGTGCTTCTAGAAATAACTGTTTGTTTTGTAGAGGTCCATGAAATGGCAGCACCTCCAAGGAGGAATACATAGCCCGTCGTTGACTTAACGTCTAACGAATCAGTTACCCAATTGGCATTTGAATATCCTTCAAGTACTCCGGGAAATCTCGTATACACTAAACTATAATCCATAGTTCCACGAAGATATTTAAATATTCTATTTAGTGCTATCCAATGTTCATCACTTGGATTACTAGTATATCTACTAAGGCGCCCTACGACATAGGAAATGTCGGGCCTAGTGCGGTTAGCTATGTATAGGAGTGATCCTATCATTTGTGTATACCTATGTTGATCAACATGTTCATTAGTATTTTTACAAAGTTTTACACTAGCGTCATATGGAGTAGAAGCGGGAATGGAATCATATAAGTTGAATTTAATCAACATTTTCTCAATCGAGTGTGAAAGAGATAATGATACGCTAGAATCATTTTTAACTAGTTTCATTCCTAATATAATATTTGCTTCCCCCAAATCTTTCATATCAAAATTGGATGATAAATTATTTTTGGTTTCATTAATAGTTTTAATTGAGTTTCCAAAAATTAAAATGTCATCTACATAGAGACATAACAAGACAATTTCATTTCCGTCTTGTTTGGCATAAACACATTTATCAAATTCATTAGATTTGAAACCAAAAGTTAAGACTACGGAGTCAAACTTTTGATGTCATTGTTTAGGTGCTTGTTTTAAACCGTAAAGAGATTTAATTAATTTACAAACTTTGGTTTCTTGTCCTTTAACTACAAAACCTTCGGGTTGAGACATGTAGACTTCTTCATCTAAGTCTCCATGCAAGATAGCGGTTTTGACATCCATTTGATGAATGATCATCCTATGGATCGAAGCCAAGGCGACTAGAATACGAAGAGAGGTTATTCTAGCTACGGGAGCATATGTGTCTAGATAATCTATTCCTTGTTTTTGGGCATAGCCTTTAGCTACAAGGCGAGCCTTATATTTATCTATGGATCCATCCGGATTTAATTTCTTTATAAAAATCCATTTACATCTGTACAACCCTCATTCTCCGAGGGTGGACCCCCCAAGGCCACGTAGGCAGAAGTCAAGGTCAAAGAGGTCAACACAAAGACCGGCAGTTCAAGGCAGAAGTGGAGAAGACCTCGGCGAGTAAACAGCCAATACTCGCCAGGCTGGCGAGCATGGAACAGAAGACCTAGCGAGTATTGGCCCGGCGTGTGCGAGCAGTCCCCAATACTCGCCAGATGGGCGACTATGGCATGGTACTCGCCGAGTAACCAATAGTCGCCGGGTCAGGGGGTGGGCTATAAACCCCCCCCCCCCCCCCTACCCCTTGGTTTTCCTATAAATAGGACCCCAGGGGTACTTGGATTGGCACCTGTGCTTGAGCTTCTGGAACCCCATTTCCGAATTCTTGAGCCCGTCACCCCTGCTTGCTAGCCAAGTCGGTGCCTTCCTCGTACCTTGCTCGGCCATTCTTTGGTCTTGGAGGGGAAGTCTCTTCGGAGCTTCTGGGTACATGGTGGGACCTCCCTGCCGCAGCACCTGGGGTCCTGTTTGTTGCTCTTCTAGCTTCTTCGTCGTTGCCAGCCAAGCCATCTCGTCGGGCTGCTGGGCGAGTAGCCTCCTGCTGCATCGGTCCGAATCTTGAGGTCAGGATTTTCCTGGCGTCAACACTTTGGTGCGGTGAGCGTGGATCGTAGTCGTTGGAAGAAAGTCTAGTAGGAAGGCGAGATGGTCGTAGGTGGCGACCATGAGGAGGAGGTCGGCAACTCAACGGGAGCTGGCAGGTTCGTGACGCTGGAGGTTTTCGAAGCCTTCGCGCAGCGCATGGAGGGAGCCATGCGAGCAGCGCTTCAGCCGCGCGCCGAGGTCACTGCGACCTCGCCGCATCGCCCAGTTCCGTCCGAGGGAGGGAGTCCCCCTCGGCGAGCAGGAAAGGAGCACGTGGAAGATGAAACCGAGCGACCAAGGAGGTCGCAATTCTACCAGCCAACCTCGCAAGGTATTCGCTTCCGCGAGCCGTGCGAGCAGGGGAGGTACCCGGATACTCGCCCATATGGCGAGTATGGAGGTGATACTCGCCAGGTTGAGGATCGTCGCCGGGCAGGAGGGAGGAGCCCCTTCTGCGAGGAGATTCTCGCCGCGCCCGTGCCAGAAGGATTCAGGGACCCAGCCTTGAATTACTATTCGGGAAAGGAGGACCCCGTCAGGCACATCAAATGGTTCGAGGATATTGTCTCTATCCGAACCATGTCGGACGCCTTCAAGTGCAGGTTGTTTGCCATTACCTTCCGAGCAAAGGCCTGGGACTGGTTCCACCAGTTGCCCGCAGGCTCAATCTATTGCTTCGAAGATCTGTGTCGTGGACTGACGACCCGGTTCGATACGGCACGGAAACTAAAGAAGGAGGCCACGACCCTGTTCTACCTCGTGCAAGGGCCGGATGAGGCATTGGGCCCTTACATCGAGCGCTTCCAGGAGGAGGTTCTGCAAATCCAGGAGGTAGATAGCAACATCCTGTTGCTGGCCCTGACATTCGGCATCAGTCAAGGCCTCTTCAAGTTGGAACTCAGTGAGAATCCTCCCTACTCCTACGACAACCTCATTCAGAGGGCCAATAAATTTGTCCGGGGAGAAGCTTCCAACCCCGACTTCTTGGCAAGGTTGGCGCGGGTGACCAGGGGCGATCGTGGAGAGAGGGATGAGATCCCTGGAAAAAGGAAGAGGGAGGAGCCCCGAAGGGAGGAAAGGAAGTGGCCAGAGCGACAAGAGGAGAAAAAGAAGGAGGAGCTCAGGAGGAAGGAAACCGGGAGGATCGTGGAGAGAAGGCCCGTTGAGTCCCCTGAGCGTCAGGAGGAGGGAAGACGCTACCAGGTCCCCGTCAACCGGCCACCTTGGAGGCCGGCTGGACGGCACCAGCGTCAAGACCAAAGGGGGAGGTCCCCGGAAAGAAGGCCCTTTCGCCAGCCAGAGAGGCGTCAGGAGAGGAGAAGAGATGAAGCAATGACGGTAGCCGGGCGAGGCCGCCGTCAAGGAAGGAAGAAGCAGAAGCCTAGGAGGCGTCAGGCAGAAGAGGTTCCCCTCTACTGCGACTTCCACCAGGTGGCGGGACATGCCATGGCTGCCTGCCCAGACTTTTGGGAAGCCCGGAGGAGGCTGGCAGCAGGAGAGGCTGGAGGAGAGCAGAGGAGGATAGAGGCCCCTGCCGAGCCACAGGCAGGGCAGGCCGCAGTCGTTCGCAGGAGGAACGAGGATCGGGTCGACCAGGGAGGCCGGGGAGACCTGGGCCAGGGAGGCCGAGTTGGAGTAATCCATGGGGGAGCAGGGCTGGAGGCTTCCCGCAAGGGGAGCCTTCATCAGATCTACCGCAGGAGTGTCGCCTCGACCTCGCAAGCACCACCCCCGATGGAGGAGATTACTTTTTCCGAGGAGGACATGCTAGGGAACGAGAATCCCTTCCATGATGCCCTCGTGATTCAGGCCGCGATGGAGGACTTCACCGTTGATCGAATTCTGATCGACAACGGTAGCTCTGTAAACGTCATCTTCAAGGGGACGTTTGACGGACTGGGAGTCGAAGCTACCAGAGTTCGAGCATCTGATGGTCCCCTCTTCGGCTTCTCCGGAGAGAAGAAGGAAGTGGAAGGAGGAGCAGATCTCCTGGTAACACTCGGTGGCACCTCCATCAACTGTCGATTCATCATCGTCGACGCCCCGAGCTGCTACAGAGCCATCTTTGGGAGGCCGATTCTCAACACCTTCAAGGCCGTCCCATCCTCCTACCATCAGTGCTTGAAGTACTGTAAGGGGGACGTCCAGGTGAGGATCAGGAGCGATCCAAGAGCCGCTAGGGAGTGCTATCTTACCGCCGTCAGTACCATCAGCTGGATGGCTGACGCGGAGGAGTTCGGGAGAGTGTTGGAGAGCCCGGCCAGGCTGGAGGTGGCAGAGGAAGTGGAGGAGATCGAGGTACTCTCGGCAGCGGGAGTGCCGGGGCTGCTGAAGATTGGCGGGTCGCTGAAGACCGAAGAGAAGATCGAGATGGCGGCGTGTCTGCAGAAGAACGTCGACATCTTTGCTTGGAGCGCAGCCGAGATGCCAGGAGTCGACCCTGAGGTTGCGTGTCATCGCCTCAACCTGGATCCCACTGTCCAGCCCGTCCGCCAGAAGAAAAGGAGAACCGCCACCATCCTCGCCAAGCCAATTAGGGAGGAGGTTAAAAAACTGCTTGATGCAGGTTTTGTGTCAGAGATCCAGTACCCAGGCTGGGTCTCCAATGTTGTAATGGTGACAAAGGCGGGGGGGAGCTGGAGAATGTGTGTGGATTTTTCCTTAATGAATAAAAGCTGCCCGAAGGATTGTTATCCCTTGCCTCGAATCGACGAGCTGGTTGATTCGGCCGTCGGTTTTTCTGTGATGAGTTTCCTTGATGCGTTTTCAGGATATCACCAGATCCGGATGCATCCCCCCGATTGCCGCGATGTCTCCTTCATCACCGACGATGGCTGCTACAGCTACAAAATGATGCCCTTCGGTTTGAAGAATGCGGGAGCCACTTATCAACGGATGATGGACCATATTTTCAAGGAGCAAAAGGGGAGGAACCTGGAAGTGTATGTGGACGACCTCTTGATCAAAAGCAAGAGTGTCCAAGAACACATAGCCGATCTGGTAGAGACCTTCGCGACGCTAAGAAGCTTCAAGATGAGGCTCAATCCGACGAAGTGCGTCTTCGGAGCGGGCAGGGGGAAGTTCCTGGGACATCTCCTAACCCCGATGGGAGTAGAGCCTAACCCCGACAAGGTTAAGGCGATCCTAGAAATGCCGTCCCCGAAGACGATGAAGGAAGTCCAAAGGTTGACAGGAAGGCTGGCGGGACTTAGCCGCTTCCTCTCAAAAGCCGGAGAGAAGTGCTCTCCGTTCTTCAAGACGCTCCGCAAAACAGAAAGCTTCGAATGGACCGAGGGATGCGAGATAGCATTCGGAAGGTTGAAGGAGCAGTTGACTTAGACACCTCTCCTTCAGAGCCCGAAGGAAGGCGAAGACCTGCTCATCTACCTGGGAGTGGGAGCAGAGGCAGTTAGCTCCATCTTGGTCCGAGAAGAGGGGAGGAAGCAGCTACCCATCTACTATGTCAGCCGGGTGCTGAAGAAGGCGGAACTGAAGTATCCAATCCTGGAGAAGCTTGCCTTCGCCTTGGTGGTGTCGGCGCGGAAGCTCCGGCCTTATTTTCAGGCTCACTCCATCCGAGTGGTAACTGATCATCCTCTCCGCAATGTCCTAGATGGAGTGGAGCATTCAGGGAGCTTGGCGAAATGGTCGGTAGAACTCAGCGAGTTCGACATTTCCTTCTCTCCCCGAGTAGCGATCAAGGCCCAGGCAGTAGCAGACTTCTTGGCTGACTTCTCGGTGGAGGCGGAGCCAGGAGAAGAGGTGCTCAATCCAATTCCTTGGCAGATGTTTGTTGATGGAGCTTCAGGCAAAAGTTCCGTGGGGGTGGGCATCGTGCTCGTCAGCCCACAGGGAACGAGGATCGAGCAAGCCGTCGAGATCCTCTTCCCCGTCACAAACAACCAAGCAGAATACGAGGCCATAGTGGCAGGCCTGCGCCTCGCAAGGGAGCTAGGGATCCGTGATGTCCGGGCTTTCATGGACTCGTTGGTGGTCGCGTCACAAATCCGAGGAGAGTTCGAGGTGCGTGACACCACCCTGCAGAAGTACTTGGTAAAAGTGAAAGGACTGATTGGAGGCTTCCAGTCCTTCTTCGCCGAGCATGTGCCAAGAGAGGAGAACTCGGCAGCAGATCGCCTCGCCAAGTATGGGCCGAGGGCCGGAGGAACTATCACCGAATTATTCCACCCGTCCATTGAGGAGGGAGAGATGATGGAGATCGAGCAACGCCCCTCATGGATGGATTCCTTTGTGGAATTCCTGGCCAGCGGTCAGCTCCCAGCAGACGAAAGGGATCAAAGAAGGTTTCGGTACAAGGCGGCATACTACCTCCTGCAAGGTGGAGAGCTGTACCGTAAAACCATCTCGGCTCCCCTGGCCAGATGCGTTTCTGAAGACGAAGTACCCCGAGTATTGGAAGAGATCCACTCGGGAGAGTGTGGAAGTCATTCTGGGACTCGCACTTTGGAGCAGAGGGTCTTGAGGCATGGTTACTTCTGGCCTACTATCCGAAAGGATGCTGAGATCTTCTCGAAAAAGTGCCAAAAGTGCCAGCTCTTCGCCCCCCTTCAGTTGCAGCCAGCCCAGCAGCTCCGATCGATCATCTCCCCATGGCCGTTCGCCATCTGGGGGATGGATTTGATCGGCCCTTTCCCTCAAGCAAGCGGTCAGAGAAAGTTCGTTCTCGTCATGATCGACTACTTCTCCAAATGGATCGAAGCCAAAGCTTTGGCCAAGACCACCTCTCAAGTCGTGAAGAACTTCATCTGGGGAGAGATCGTCTGCAGATTCGGGATCCCTCTCGCCATCATCACCGACAACGGTCCCCAGTTTGCCAGCTTGGAGCTAGAGGATTTTTGTAGGCAGCTAGGAACCGATCTTCGATTCGCCTCCGTACATCACCCAAGGAGCAATGGCCAAGTGGAGGCCGCCAACAAATTGATCATCAACCTACTGAAGAAGAAGGTGGAGAACCTAAGAGGTAACTGGGCAGACCAGCTCCCCTCGGTCCTGTGGGCTTTGAGGACCACTCCTAGCTCAGCCACAGGGGAAACGCCGTTCAAACTCTCTCACGGGTCGGAAGCTCTCATTCCAGTAGAGTTCGAAGTCAGAAGCCCAAGGGTGGTGGCCGCGGAAGACGGAACCGAAGAATGGCGACTAGAGAACGAAGAGGTTCAGAAGCTATCTCTCGACTACATCGAGGAACTCCGAGATTTAGCTTCAGTCAGGCAAGAGGAAATCAAGCGCCGAATGGCGAAACATTTTGACAAAAATGTCCGCCTCAAGCACTTCCAAGCAGGTGACCTAGTCCTGAAGAAGGTGGACGCAGCAGGAAGGTCCGCCGCCGTCGGGAAGCTCAATCCGAATTGGGAAGGACCTTTCATCATCCAGGAGGCGCTCCTGACAGGAGGGTACCATTTGCAAAACCAGGAAGGCGAACTGCTTGGGAGCACCTGGAACGGCGATGACCTAAAAAGGTTTTATCCCTAAGGGGAGATGTATATATCCCATCCTTGTAAATTCATTCCTTTTGAATAAAATTTACGTCGCCCTGAAACATGTTACGAGGAAGCTTCCTTCGCATCAACAAAACCTCAAAATAAGGAAGTCAGGTGAAGTCAATCTCCACGCTAGGTTGGGAAACAGGCCTCCGACTTAACCCTCGTAAAAACTCAGAACGGATGATGGGACAGTGCCTCGGGTGTGCGTTCCCTTAAGACCAAGCCTCTGCAATGACGGCCGAGATCAGCTCCCCCCTTGCATGTTGGCCGCGGTTCCCACCGACTGCATTTCTCGTCCGACTGTAGAGATTACCGGGAAGAAGTCTGGACGCCGACCTTCCGATTCGGCGAAGAGATGATCGATTTCACTAACTCAGGGGACCCTTGAAAAAAGGCGTCATGTACCCTCGAAAGCTGAAAAGCTCGCAGCAAAGCATTTCATTTTCTAAGTTACTGTGTTAGATCATATGAGTTATTGTGCCTAAAGTGTGCTTAACTCCCTGCTAAACTCCCTGAGCAACAGGAAGCAGGTCCGATCCACATTCAGCATCCAAGTAGGATGGAGGCCTCGGGATGGTGTGTCCCCTTGGATCTCCCCGACTGCCACTCCCTGCTTGACGTCGTCCTACATCAACAATCACCATCGCGAGTTGGAACACGATATTCCGGCTTAACCCTCGTAAAAACTCAGAACGGATGATGGGACAGTGCCTCGGGTGTGCGATCCCTTAAGACCAAGCCTCTGCAATGACGGCCGAGATCAGCTCCTCCCTTGCATGTTGGCCGCGGTTCCCACCGACTGCATTTCTCGTCCGACTGAAGAGATTGCCAGGGGAGAGCCTGGAAGCCGACGTTCCAACGATGAAAAGGACAGGACCGATTTGAACAACTAAAAGAAAGGAGATCTTCCGGCATCCAAGTAGGATGAAGGCCTCGGGAAGATGTGTCCCTCCAGGCCTCCCCAACTGCCGTTCCCTATCTCTTTTCCCTAAAAAATTCATTATTGTTGAACGAGTCTGATAAACTCTTCACCAGGTACCAGGCAAGACCTTGAGAGCACGTGTCCCTCTAAACCCTCTGAGTAGCCTCCACAGTTCAACTCCCTCAAGGGAAACATTGCAGAAGGCGAGCATGCATGTGCGAGTACCTAGGCGAGTATACATGTGCGAGCATGGAGGTGCGAGTATACATGTGCGAGCATGGAGGTGCGAGTATATAAGCACGAGTATAGAGGTACACGCAACCTCGCCGTAATCCTAAGAGCCTAGCGAGCACTCAATCTCGCCTCGAGCCTAGAAGCCTAAGCAGCATTCAGAAAAAGAAGCAAGGACCAAGGAGACAGGCGAGCAAAACATTTGTCCTTTTCATATGTAAATATTTGATGAATATTACAAAAGAATCTTCAAGATGTTTACAAAAGGTCGCCGGGCGAGCAAAAAGGGAGCCCAAGCGACTAGGCGACGTCCTCGCCCAAAATATCTACATCTGGCTCGTCGCCCCCATCATCGTCGCCATCATCAGCATCATCATCTTCATCCTCCTCAGAGTCGTCATACTCGGCATCACTGGACGGCGGCGAGGATGCTCGCAAAGGGGAGGTGGACTCCTCGGCTAGCAGCGCCGGGATGATGTCCTCCACCCTCAACTCCATTGCGGCCGGCTTCAGGAGATCATCCGCCTTCAGCTGACTCAGGATGACGGTCCCCGTAGCTCGTGCGATCTCTCGGCGAACTCGTGGCATGTCGTCGCCATGCATCCGAATCTGCTTACCGACCCTAGAGGGGCCCGCCACCGCTGGCCGTTGCTCGGCAGGCCGAGTTTCCAGCTCAGCGATTCGCACCTGGGCGGCCTCCAAGGTTTGCCGAGTATCCTCCAACTCCTTCTCCAGCTGGGACATCTTTGTCGCCATCTCCACCTCGGCGACCTTCAAAAGCAAGAAGACACAAAGTCAGTAAGTTATTCGGCAAAGGGGCGACTATCCCGGAGGCGAGTATCAAAGAGAAGCGAGTACCTCATGCTCCTTCGCCTTGAGCCCCATGGCGATCATTTTCTTTGTACTGATCCGGATGGTCTCCTCGTACTCCAGCAACCTCCTCGCCGTCGAATGGGCCAGCTCGGCAGATCGCAGCAGGGATCGCGAGGTTTGGTGCGCCAGATACTCGGAGGATTCCTCCCGCAGCCTCTCCGCGTCCTCACGACCATAGACGGCGTGGAGCACGTCAAAAGCCTCGCCTTGATCCTCCCAGTCCTCTGACCAGGGCGGGAGGTTGGAGCTCAGGGACACCACATGGTCGCCCTCCGACCAGGCGACTAGGCGGCGTCCATAGGCGTCCTCGCCACGAACACCCAAGTTGAAGTTTGGGTGGGTATAGGGCTCGCCGGCCTCAGAAGGGTCCGCCTTCTTGCCCTTATCCTTGTGGGCGAGCTCCTTCTTCTTCCTCGAGGGCTCGGAGTGCTCGCCCCTCTCCTTCCGCTTCTTCAGCGGCCCAGAGCCTTCGCCGGCGACCAGGGTCTCATCACCTCCCGGCGACAAGTCGATGGGCGAGTAGGCCCCATCCCCGCGAGCAGAGGTCCCTGTGCCTCCCTGGGTGGAAGTAGTCGTCTTCACCACCGCGGGAAGAAGCTCGCGCGGCAGGACGTGGACTGCTGCAGGAAGAGAAGTGATAAATCCAGTTAGTCGCCAAGTGGAAGACGAAGAACGAGTATTGCGAATACTCGCACAGTAGATTACCTTCGCCTACGAAAACCTCGGCGAGCTCATCTACTCGCCTCCTCCAGTGCACCACATCAAGACGGCGATTCTTGAAGGACTCGAGCAGCTTCACGCCACCCTCGCTTAGGAAGGAAGTCCCGAAGACGCTCTCCGGTGGCTGGAAGGATTTGTCGGGGATCGCTTGAAAGTCGCCAGAAATGACGACTAATCGCTCTCCCCAGCGATGATTCTTGTTCGCGGTGCCGACCAGCGTGCAGACATGGCTGCAGAAGAAGATGACGCCCTCGCCTGTCGCCATGAAGTTGAATACTCGCCGAAAGACGGAAAGGTCGAAGGCGATCCCCTGGTCGCGCAAATAGCAGAGGAAGCCCACGATCATCGCCACCCCGTTAGGGTTGATCTGGGCGGGGACTATCCCAAAGTAGCGGAGTATCTGGGAGAACTCCGTCCACAGTGGTAGTCGCAGGCCCACCTCGAAGTGGCGAGTAGGGAGTACTCGCCCATCACCCAGAATGGAATTTAGTCGCTCTCCCTGGCGAGGAAGCCTAGCGATGTACCCTGGAGGGAGGTATTTCGCCCTGACGACCTCCAACTCCTTCTCAGTCGTGATCGACTTCTTGAAGGTGGTCGCCGCAAAGTTCTGGGCGTGTTTGGCACGCCGAATGGTCGCCTCATCGGCCATCTTTTGCAGGAAGGGAAGAAAGGCGAGTATCCAAGAAAGCACGAAGAGGAAAGGGAGACGGAAGATACTCGCACGAGAGCTCAGAAGATCGCCAAAAGCGTATTTAAGACTCACCCACCCCCCCCCCCCCTATTTATAGTGGTCGGGTAGCTTGGCGTATCGAGCACGACGGCGCGATTAGGAATAAGGGGGTGGCGAGTATTACGTTGTAATCGCCAACTCAGCAACGCGCGTCAGCAAGAAGTCGACCTCCCAAGCGAGAAGACCTGCAAGGAAAGGCGCGGAAAAAGCTCGCTATGCATAAGGCGAGGAACAGATAGCTACTCGCCAAAATAAAAGAAGATAGAGAAAAAATCAAGATAAAATCCATCACAGAAAGAAGAAGGCAGAACAAGTAGTAAACGATGAGTTTTCTAATACTCGCCGAAATAATATTCCATCAAATCAGGCAATAGTTCAGCAGTACAGAGCTACTCGCCAAAAGGCGACATAGCGTAGAAAGAAGAAAAATGGAGAAAAAGCAGCGTCTAGGGAGGTGCTTGGAGATTCGCTTGAAAATCCGGAGGCTGAGGATGTCGCCCAACGAAGCCCATGCTGCGAGCACGCTTGAAGTGCTCAAAGGCCAGAGACATCGCGTCCTCGCCCTGACGCAGTTGGTCTTCGATCCTCGCCAGCCGACCAACCGAGCCCATGCTCGCGCGCATCCCCACCAACTCGTCATGATGCAGTTGTTGGCGATGCTCGATCCTCGCCAGTCTGCGCTCCAGGTCGCCAACCGTATGAAGGCGAGATTCTGCACCAGCCAGGCGAGTATCGAACTCTTCCAGCCGCGATACTCGCACCTCCAGCTCGGTCAAACGACGATGAGCGTCAGAGCTCGCCAGGCGCTCAACTCGCGATTCAACCTCGGATAGGCGGCGATGAGGCTCACAAATCGCCAGGCGCTCCAGCTTGGACTCCAGCTCCAGAATTGCGCGAGTAGCCCTCTCCTGGTACTCGCGAGAAGGAAGCCCGACCGCGTCGATCAAGGCTCCAATGGGGGTATGGGCGCGAGCTGCCAAAAAAGGTAAGAGTGTTAGAACTTAGATGACGAAGCAAAAAGCGAAGTGAAGACAGTAGCGACTATTGAAAATGACGACCAAATACCTGGCCTAGGACTGCGTGAACGACGGCGAGGAGAGACCCTTGCCCGGCGAGGAGATGTGCTGCGATGATGGTCGTCTCGCCGCGAAGAGCCCCCAATCGCCGGATCCCGGCTGGGAGGCGCGTTCCCCCGACCGCGATTATCGCCTGGTCTCCCTCCCCCTCTGGGAGCGAAGAAGCCCGAAGAGCCCCCAGTCCCGCCACGGCGCGAGGACTCGCCCTGGTGAGTCAAAGGTATAGTAGAAGTCGAAGGGCGCTGATCGCCCTGAAGGGTAGCAGAAGGAGGAAACGGAGGAGGTGGCGGAAGTCCACCTGCGGGCAGCTGCGAGCTGCTCGCCGTCTCTACAGATTGAAAAGGCGGTAGAGGCGGAGGCACGATGCTCGCCAAAGGAGCATGTTGCTCGCTCATCGGCCTCTTCTCCAGCGAGGAGCTGTGAAGAACTCGCCCTGAGCGACCTCCACCCCGAGGCGAGACCATGGACGACGACCTCAGAGGAGCTACGTCAAGAGGACCCTCCTGAGCGCCAAGGGTAGGCGACTCTGTTAAAACAGAAAAGGGGCGATTAACTCTGCAAAGCAAGACGAAAGAAATCAAAACTTGACAATGGCGAGTATATTACTCGCACCTCGCACAGGAGCGAGACTCTCTGGCAGATTCTGGGCCGAGGTCTCGGGAATGCTCGCCCCCTCGACGACCTTAGAAGCAGGAGGTTCCGTGACCGGCGAGTCGCCCTCATTGGAAAGTCCCAGATCGTCCAGCAGCTGTTGGTGTTGGTCGCCCAAGGGAGCGGCGACCTCCTCCTCGGCGGCTTTCTTCTTTTCCTTCTTCTTCTTCTTCTGGGCGAGTCTCTTCCTCTTCTTAGAAGATGGAAGATCGCCGGATGTAAGATCTGGATGAGGAGGGAGCGAAATACCATCAAACAGGCCGACAAGACCAGCCATGGCCGCCTTAGCCTCAGCAGCATAGTCGCGCACCATCTTGAGCGAGTTCAGAAAGGGCGTGCCGTCAGAGACCCTTGCCCCTCTATTTATAGAGTTCGAGCGTCGACCAGCTAGATGCCGATTATCAGCTAATACTCGCCCATAAGGCTGCTCGTCGAATAAGGGTTGGATGATTCTTTCCGAGCAACTGCGTTACTCGTAAAGAGCGGGGATTGTGTACAACCCTCATTCTCCGAGGGTGGACCCCCCAAGGCCACGTAGGCAGAAGTCAAGGTCAAAGAGGTCAACACAAAGACCGGCAGTTCAAGGCAGAAGTGGAGAAGACCTCGGCGAGTAAACAGCCAATACTCGCCAGGCTGGCGAGCATGGAACAGAAGACCTAGCGAGTATTGGCCCGGCGTGTGCGAGCAGTCCCCAATACTCGCCAGATGGGCGACTATGGCATGGTACTCGCCGAGTAACCAATAGTCGCCGGGTCAGGGGGTGGGCTATAAAACCCCCCCTACCCCTTGGTTTTCCTATAAATAGGACCCCAGGGGTACTTGGATTGGCACCTGTGCTTGAGCTTCTGGAACCCCATTTCCGAATTCTTGAGCCCGTCACCCCTGCTTGCTAGCCAAGTCGGTGCCTTCCTCGTACCTTGCTCGGCCATTCTTTGGTCTTGGAGGGGAAGTCTCTTCGGAGCTTCTGGGTACGTGGTGGGACCTCCCTGCCGCAGCACCTGGGGTCCTGTTTGTTGCTCTTCTAGCTTCTTCGTCGTTGCCAGCCAAGCCATCTCGTCGGGCTGCTGGGCGAGTAGCCTCCGGCTGCATCGGTCCGAATCTTGAGGTCAGGATTTTCCTGGCGTCAACAACATCCTATGACATTGGCACCGGGAGGTAAGTCGGTTAGGATCCAAGTTTTATTTTCTAAGATAGAATTAATTTCTAGATTAATTGCTTCTTTCCAAAAGGGATAATCAGATGAGGTCATTGCTTCCTCATATGAATTTGGATCTCCTTCAACTAGGTAAGTGAAGTAGTCCTCCCCATAGGATCTTTCGGTTCTAACTCTTTTGCTTCTTCTAGGTTCATCATTTTCTAATGGTTCTATAGAAGAAGTGGAAGGTTGGTTTGAGCTAGTTGAAGGTTGAGATGAGTTATTTAGTTTATATGGAAATTTATCTTCAAAATAAGCTGCATCTCTAGCTTCTATAATGGTGTTGTTAGATATTTCACTAATTAGATAATTAGTGATGAGAAATCTATTAGCACTACTATCGGATGCATATCCTATGAAAATAGTGTCTAATATTTTTGGTCCTATTTTCTTTCTCTTAGGTTCAGGAATTGCTACCTTAGCTAAACACCCCCACACTCGAAGAATTTGGAGGTTAGGTTTTCTTAATTTGAATAATTCAAAAGGTGTCTTATCGTTTTGTTTAGATGGAATCCTATTAAGGATGAAGGAGGAAGTGAGCAACGCTTCTCCCCAGATATTTTCTGGGGCACCGGACTCGGCTAACATGACATTGACCATGTTCATCAAGGTCCGCTACACCATTCGATTGGGGAGAATATGGAGCAGTCACTTGATGAATAATCTCATGTTCTTGGCAAAATTGGGTTAGTTCATTCGAAGTGTATTCTCCACCTCGATCGGATCTAAGAATTTTGATAGAGGTTCCTAATTGATTTTCTACTTTCGCTTTGAAAATCTTAAAATATGAAAAGACTTCATCTTTAGTTTTTAATAAATATATGTAACAATATTTAGTGAAATCGTCAATAAAAGTTACAAAATATTTATTTCCACCTCTAGTAGGTTGGCGGTTTGAATCGCATACATCCGAATGAATTAGTTCTAAAGGTTTTGAAGTTCTATCAACTGATTTAAAAAGCTTTCTAGTAAATTTAGCTTGCACACAAATTTCACATTTAGCACTTGGTGCAATATTGATTTTGGGAATCAAATTTAAGGACATCATTCTTTTCATGCAATCAGAATTCACATGTCCTAATCTAGTATGCCAAAAATCAGGGGAAGAATTTGAAACTAAGGAAGAAGAAGAAATTTGATTTACTTCTAAATCAGCAATATTCAATTTAAATAATCCATCACAAACAAAACCTTTGCCAATAAAATTACCATTCAATGTTATTACAACTTTATTAGATTCTAAAACAATCTTGTAGCCTTTCTTCACTAGCAAAGATCCGCTAACAAGATTCTTCCTAACTCTCGGCACATAAAGCACATCATGCAAGGCTAGTGTCTTCCCGGATGTCAACCTAAGATCCACTCGCCCACGTCCAAGTATTTGTGCCGATGAAGCATCTCCTAAGGTCACGCTTCCTCCACTGATGTCCTGAAAGGTGGCAAAGCAAGAACGATCAAAACAAGTATGAACATTTGCTCTGGAATCAAGCCACCAATCTGATGAACAAGTGAGAAGAAGACTAGGAGTATAATCTAACCTGAAGATAGGTTGATCCGGTGCTTGGATCATGTTGTCCTGAGGCTTGTCTCCACGAGACTTGTCAATCACGGGTTCTGTCTTCTTGTAGAAGCAGTTGGTAGACAGATTGTTTGTGCGGCCGCAGATGAAGCACCATTTCCCTTTACCTGGGTTTTGGTTAGAGGGACCAGGCTTGGGATGATTGGGTTTTTGATGGCGGGAACCTTGACGGAAATGTTTCTTATGGATCTTGCCTTTGCCTTTGAAGTGATGGTTGGAGGAAGGATTGTCATGAGATTCGGTTAGATTCACTTTAGGAGCAAGGTCTTTGAGAACTTTAGAGTTTTTACTCTTATGTTCCTCCTCAATGCGGATAGCATTTTGGATCTGGACATAAGTAAGGTTTGATTGGTCATGCCTTAGTCTAGTGCTAAAGCCGGACCATGAATCGGGAAGAGAATCAATAAGACATGCCACAAGATAATTTTCGGAAAGGATTGAGCCATCGGCTCGGATCTTGGACAACATCTCATCTAGTTGATGGAGTTGAGGATTGATGGGCTTAGAAGCATCAATCTTGAATTTGTGGAGGTTGGAAACATTGTAGCGTTCTATACCTGCATTGTCAAGGTTATAGCGCGCTTCAAGTGCATACCACAATTCCTTAGCCGTACGATATTGGAGGAATACATCGTAAAGGCTGTCGGACAAAGCACTTAGGATTCGGTTACGGCAATGATATTCAACATCTACCGGATCTCTATAGGGAAGACGTCTTACGTAGGTTCTAGTGGTGTTTGCAGTTGAGGATGAGGACGATGGTAGAGTCGAAGCAACTGCATTTGCAGTGCTAGGGATTTCAGATTCTACAACGGGGGCATCGAAGATGGCAGACAAAAGGCCTAACGTATTAAGCCAATATTCTATCTGAGCTTGCCAACCACGAAAACCATTTCCATTGAATTTCTCGGGTTTGATCTCGGCGGAATCCTCAGATCTAGATGTCATTAGTGATTTCTGAAATTTAAAATATAAACAATAAATTGCTATACATATGAAAATGAAAGCAGACAGAAACATTTTGATTATTTTGATTTTATTTATTCTGTTGATGTGGAATTACAAACTTCTTTAGATTGTTGGAATATTTTCTTCTATATTCCTATATTAATATACAATATGATATATTTTCGTTTTTAAAACGTTTACAGAAACAGCAGATATATAAAAATATATAAAATAGCAATATCAATAATTTTGCATTGAGGAGGTGAGAAATAAAATAGAGTAATTTATATAGTTCAGAATCGAGCCTGGGTAAGGCGTGTGGTCACTGCCCTAAAGAAGTTGCACCACCCTCCGGCAGGGCTTTCAACCGATGCTCACTCCTCCAAAGTACAACACCCGACTAGATCCCGAAACTCCGATGTGCGCGGACACCGAAGAAGCACAGAGCACCCGAACAACCACTTGATGAAGCAAATGTAAAGAAAAGAAAGCACGTAGAAGATCGTCAAAACAGAGAGAGAAGAAGAGCGAATCAGTGTGTTCTCTTTCTGAGAAGAACGAGAATATATAGAACGAAGGTAGTATCTCGCTGTAAAGTAAAAGGATCTCGAAACGGCAATATTAAAATCATAATGAATATTGACGGTTATAATTGGAAGACATATCATCGGGAAGAGAAACATTGAATATTTCCAACGTAAATAATAGCGAGAAACATGCGTAAAAGAGCGGTTAAGAATACGCGTAAAAACGGCAGAACGCGTGAAAGCAAATCGACGTTGCGTCGACATCATATCGACGCTACGTTGAGTTCTATCGACGCAGGACCTATCGACGCAAGCGTCGAGTTCTATCGACGCATGCGTCGAATTCCATTCGACGTCGCGCCAATTTCAGCGGCTTGACGACGCTACGTCGAAATCTATTCGACGCAGCTCCGAATTCTACTCGACGCAACTCCGAGTAAAACTCTGAAACTATTTTGAACAAAAATTACAATTCAATTCAATTATTCCCCAAATCTGAAATCCAGATCCGGTCGCGGTAAGTACTTTGTACTTCTAGACTGCAAGTATTACAATTCAATTCAATTATTCCCCATCACCATAAGTAAGGTTGTCCCTGACCATAGATATTTCAGAGTCTAACAATCATGCACCTACCTGACAACGTAGTGCCAATTGTCGCGGTGAGTGCGGGAACTGATTGAGAGTTGAGACCACTAAATCGAGATAAGTATCTTCCCTCTCATAGTTAGTTGCAAGCTGCCAAAATTTAGCTGTTAGTTTCCTTTTGATCGGAGCATGATATTCTTTATTTTGGTCGTGTCTAGGTGCACCTTAGCAGCAGACAGAGTAATATAAACCACTGAATCACAAAAAGTATTTTGTACTTCTAGATTGCAAGCGGAAGGACTGGAAAGATGTCGCCCACGATACAATGGGGGTTGACTGTGAAAATGACGCTTATGCAACCCCCAAAATGAGAAATCCTCGTCCAAATGCGAAGTTGTCGTCACCAAGGAAGGGGCTGCAATAGAAAATGGAGTTCTTCCGGCTCCAGAGGAGGATTTCAGCGCGGAAATGATGGCCGATGCCGACTGCGAAGGGGGCCGAACGACGAGATTCCAGCAAACCGGTCCCTAGCGCATCAAGAATGGGAGAGGTCATGAGATCGTGCGGGTGTGTAGGTATAAGTCTTCAAAACTTAGAAATACCTGGTTTGAAGTGTTTTTTGGTTGTTTTACGGTGTGCACATAATGAGAGTTGGTGTGCACATAGCGGGTATTATTACGCATCGGCTGCGGAGAACGGGAGAAGGCTCGTAGGGTGGAGAGATATTTGGGTACGGGTAACGCACAGCCGCAGGAGCAAGTACAATCGTATTGTTGCGGGTCGCTTAGGGCTCTTGGTAGACCGGTCGAATTGAACCACCTTAGCTCGAGAGCGAACCAAGCGCGCAAACAGTCACAGAGAAATTCGTTGAGTACACTGGGACGTTTTAACGTGGAAAAACCTGGAAAGGGTAAAAAAAATCACGCGGTCGGGACTGTGCCGACCAAACTTCCACTATCTTCTGGGGGGTTACAATTAGAGATTTAGAAGCCGAGCGCGACAAGCCGCTGCTCGTTACAATATCAGAGAGAGAGAGAGAGAGAGAAAACGTCCCGAGGGCGACAAGCCACCTCTCGGAAAAACTAAGTCTTTTCCTTCTGAGAACGACAGAGAACGAAAGTGAGAATGCCTTGCCCGCTTTCGTGGAGACGAAAGTGAGAAATCCTTGTCCGCTTTCGTGGAGTCGAAAGTGAGAAAGCCTTGTCCGCTTTCGTGAAGACCAAAGTGAGAGCCTTGCCCGCTTTCGTGGGGACGAAAGCGAGAAAGCCTTGTCCGCTTTCGTGAAGACGGCAAACTTCAAGTCCACGAAGGAGATCTTCAAGCGCCGAAGGAGAAATCCGTGGAAATCTTCAAGGAGCTTTCTCTGGGTATTCAGGCCGGATCCCCTCAAATGAAGCCTAGGGGGTCCTTTTATATCTTTGGCCGGGGGTAGCCCGGTAATTTTGCCGTTGTAACCACCATAACCACATGGGAGGACAAATCATATTTTCCGGTTCAGAGCCCACGGATCACCATTTTTCGTAAATGACCATGCTGCCCTTCGAGGAAAGGCGACAAGCTGTTCCTGAAAAGTGAGAGACTGAAAAGACAAAAAGTGAGCGAGCCGAGTCAGAAAAGTGAGCGAGCCGAGTCAGAAAAGTGAGCGAGCCGGAAATGTGAGCGAGCCGAGTCAGAAAAGTGAGAAGTCAGAAGAGATAAAAAGTGAGATAAGCACGCTCAGAAGCGTTCTGAGCACGCAACGAACGGGGAATTACTCTGAACGGAGCCCGGAGCCCGAAAAGCGGGCGGCGAGCCGGAAGAGGGGGGACTCACCCCAATCTTACTACGAGGGAGAGCGGTTCGACCGCCCCTGAGGCGGGCGTGGCATGGCCGCGCCCGAGGGAGGAGGGCGACTCCTCTCGGCTGCACCCCCCTAAATGGGGTGCGGCTAGGCCGCACCCCAAAAGGGGGGCGCGGCTTGGTCGCACCCCAAAGGGGGGCACGGCTTGGCCGCACCCCAAAAAAGGGGGGGGGGTGCGGCTTGGCCGCACCCCAAAAAAAGGGGGGGGGGGGGTGCGGCTTGGCCGCACCCCAAGAGGGGCTCAGCGCTTATGTGCGCGAATTTTTGCTTTCAGGTTTCTAAACGGAGTGGCCAGTCGAGGCCGATGCACCTGCGCTCTACTCTTGACGGCGCGCGAAGTGACATATGGAGGAAGCGGTTCGGGTTGCCCCCTGATGTGGAGGTGAAGATCCCAGGGGCGGAAGAGCACGCCCAAAATCCGCCGACTGGTTTCATGGCCCTTTCAGAGAGCTGTTTGAAGTCCGGGTTTCGCATTCCTCCGCCCGAGGAGGTCGTTGAGATATTCCGGTTCTGCGGTGTCCCGATTACCCAATTCACACTGGCTGGGATGACGAACATTATGGGGATGGTGGTATTTTTTCGGGAACATAGCACGCGCTTCTCGCTCGAGATTTTCAAAGATTGGTGCGAGGTTTCTACCGACCCGGGCGGTCGTATTGAAGTTCGGAGCAACAAAAGCTGGTTTCACTTTGGAGCGAAGGCTGATTACCGCCATGGGAATACTCTTTATGGGTATGTCCGGAATCGATGGGAGCTACCGGAGTTATGGAGATCGCTTCCTGGACGCTGTCGCCGGCAGATTGGTCGGGAAGATGAGTTCCTTCATATCCTTGGTTTTCCTGGCCGAGAGGGGCTGACGAAGGCCTTGCTTTCCATTTCTGGTTGCGTGGATGAACGTCGACTGCACTCGGTGGGGCTTTCCTGGGATCCCGAGCGGGAGGCTGCTGTTCCCTTAGATCGGGGGAAAAGAGGAAGATCGTTATTAAGAACGGTCCTTCTGGTCCGCGCCCTACTCCACTGGCGCCTATGAGTCAAGATTGCGAGGCCGGCTCGAGCCGTCCTAGGAGAGAGCCGGTCTCGCCCGATCCGGAGGTGGAGATTTTGGCGTCTCCTATTGCCGACCGAGTCCCGCCGGAGGATTTGCCGCCACTACCTCCCCTCATGCCGGCGAAGCGAGTTTCTTCCTCACTTCAGGCGATGGCTTGTGCGGTAAGTGAAGCTCTTCTTTCTTGATCTTAGCCTTTACTCTCCGTCATTATTTGTGCTTGCTAACCGTTCGACTTTTGTTCGCAGGCAGAGGCTTTGACTAGCGTTGCGCTCACATGGAACGATCATTATGTGAGCCTCAAGGACAACTACTTCGCTCTCCAGGAGGAGTTACGCGTGGCGAGGTGTGACATGTCCGTTTTGCATAGGAAGAGGGACCGCGATGCAGCTCATATCAAGCAGTTGGAAGGTGAAGTCGAGAAGCTGCGAGCAGAGTATGGCGGTGATAAGGCGCTCGCACAGGATGCCTTTCGTCAACTATCGGACGCGCAGGGGGAGATGTTTCGCCTGGAGGGGGAGTTGGGCTTTCTATGGAGCGAGGTGGACCGGCTGTCGTCGAGCGAGCAGAGTATTGAGGAGGCCAAGGCGACTGGGGTAGACGAGTACAAGGATTCCCTCACTTTTGCGGAAGAGCGTTTCCAGATGGTGGAAGAGATTCGCGCCGAGGTGATGACGAAGGAGGTAGAGCCCCTGATAGCGGACGAGTGCAAAGTCTCTTTTCAGAGAGGCATTCAGAAGACTCTCCGTATGATGGGGAGGAAGTTCGGGTGCGACACCGCTGGCCTCGGAGCCGGAGATCTTTCTGGGGATGACTACTCGGACGTGGCCGAGGACTGATGTTGTTTATCTTTCATTTTCTTGCTTTCAGCTTTGTTGTTCGTTTGTGTGTTTGTCAGATGTGGTTGTATCTCCTTTATTGCATGCGTCGTACTTGTTTCCCTGCATGATCTTGTTAATCTGGTTGTTAGCGCCTGCATAGTTTAATTGTTTTACAGATGAGTTTGCGCGGATCTGAGCCCGGGGCTTTCATACTAGTTTGCACGAGTCTGTGCTCGCGGCTTTTACATTATATATAAAATTAGTTTGCACGAGTCTGTGCTCGCGGCTTTCGCACGAGTCTGGCTCGCGGCTTGGCCGGTGAATAGCGGGTGTATTCAAACCGAGGGTGAACGTAAGGGGGCAGACCCCTACGACACCGGGACTCGACGGCGGAGGAGAAGGTCGAACCTTCAATCGACGGCGGTGCAAAGTCCCCGGGGCAGGGCCCCGAAGTGGCCGGTGAATAGCTGGTGCATTCAAACCAAGGGCGAATTCGCGTAAGGGCAGGCCCCTACGACGCCGGGACTCGACGGCGGAGGAGAAGGGCGAACCTTCAATCGACGGTGGTGCAAAGTCCCCAGGGCAGGGCCCCGAAGTGGCCGGTGAATAGCTGGTGTATTCAAACCAGGAGTGAACGTAAGGGGGGCAAGCCCCTACGACACCGGGACTCGACGGCGGAGGAGAAGGGCGAACCTTCAATCGACGGCGGTGCAAAGTCCCCGGGGCAGGGCCCCGAAGTGGCCAATGAATAACTGGTGTATTCAAACCGGGGGTGAACGTAAGGGGGGCAGGCCCCTACGACACCAGGATTAGACGGCGAAGGAGAAGGGCGAACCTTAAATCGACGGCGGTGCAAAGTCCCTGGGGCAGGGCCCCGAAGTGGTTCCTGCAGTAGAACAGTTTAGGACAGATAGAATATAACTAGAAAATATTGATACATGCGCAAGTGCAATCTTGCGGCTTTTGAGCCAGTAAGTTTCTGATACATATTTTATGAGAGAGGAGGTAACGTCGAGCTCCCGTTGTGCTGCGCTTGCTCGAGCTTTTTCGGTCATTCAGCATGGTGGGCGGCGGTGACCCGACGACTGATCTTTGGTGGCATCCTTCTGTGCCTCTTCACGGAAAGCCTCCAGGTGCCCTAACTGGACGAGGCGTTCAATTTCTTCTTTCAGTCTTGCATAGTGCTCTGTTCGGTGCCCTCGGCCTTTGTGGAAGTGGCAAAATTGGGCTTGATCTCCCCTGTGCAGGGAGAGCCGTTTGGGCCAGTTGATGATCTTGCTATTGCTGATTACAGACAATATGTGCTCGCGGGGGGTATTCAGCGGGGTGAAGCTCCGGGAGCTTTGATTTGCTACCCCTTGGGAGCGGTCTGCTCGGTTCTGAGTGAGCAGTTCAGCCTTCTCGAACTGCTGCTGCTGCCCATTTCTCTTGCGGCATGTATCAAATTGCAGCGGATTTGCTGATGCCTGAAATTTGGCTTTTGCTGCCCCTTTCTCTTGCGATGGGTTGTTGTTGATCCAAGGGAGCTTGGAGGCGGGTGTGTCGAAACCGTGAATCGCGTTCCTGAGGATACTCCCTTTGTTGACCATGCGTCCGAACATGGAAACGACGTGGTCCAGGGCGTCCAATAAGAGGCTCCCAAACATTGCGTCGTAGGGGGAGTCTGCCTCGGCGACGACGAACTGAACATCGTACTGGACTGGCTCTGCGTGCATCCCTATTTGGACGGGGAGGGTGATGATTCCTACGGTGGGTACCGTAGTTCCGTTTGGGAGCTCCGCGTCGCTGGCCCTGAGTTTGAGGTTCCCGCTTAGGAGTTTGAGCCGTACTACGACAGCCAGGAATAGGATGTTGAAGGAGATGCGGTGAGTTACCAACGCTCTCCTTAGCTCACAGGGTGGACTGCCGATGCTCACGTCTAAGGCGAAGTCCATCCATGCGCATGGACGCTCTTGGTGAAAATTTGTGCGGATCTTCTGTTGCTGCGTGCTCCACTCCGCCTCCCTTAGGCGGGGCGGTTCGTCCGTGCCGGACTTTTCTCCCTCTTCTTGAATCCTTGGCGAGCGTTTCTCGTGCCACTCAACGAACAGTTGGGACAACTCGGTGAAGTTGTGAATTGCTTCGTTTGGCAGGGATTGATACCAACGGAGGGCATCTCCGTGCAGTGTCTTGGTGAAGATTTTGCAGCTGATTTGGTGGGGAAGTCCGAACGTCCGTACCGTTATCAAGAAGTGATTAACGTGCGCGTACGAGTCTTCCGCTCCATGGAACTCCTTGAGGTGCGGGAGCTTTAGCCATGACGGTACTGGGTATGCCAAAATTGACTCTGACAGGGGGGATCGCCTTTGCTGGTGTGCGATATCGTTCGGATCCTGCCCCGCTGTGAGAGGGGTCGGCTTGCTAGTCGGTCCATCCCACTGGGGCTGGATTGGTGCAACGATGAGCGCTCTTTTCGTCGGGCCTTCAGGGATTGAGGAACTGCATGCGTCAGATAGTTCGGGAGAGGTGTCCACCCTTGCTGGTTCCGTGAACTCAGGCGAAGCGGGTACTGCGTTCGGAAATCCTTTGTTCGGTAGTTGGGAATTCATTCCCACAGACAACGCCAAACTGTTGCGGGTCGCTTAGGGCTCTTGGTAGACCGGTCGAATTGAAACACCTTAGCTCGAGAGCGAACCAAGCGCGCAAACAGTCACAGAGAAATTCGTTGAGTACACTGGGACATTTTAACGTGGAAAAACCCGGAAAGGGTAAAAAAACCACGCGGCCGGGACTGTGCCGACCAAACTTCCACTATCTTCTGGGGGGTTGCAATTAGAGATTTAGAAGCCAAGCGCGACAGGCCGCTGCTCGTTACAATATCAGAGAGAGAGAGAGAGAGAGAGCGAGAGAGAGAGAGAGAGAGAGAGAGAGAGAGAGAGAGAGAGAGAGAGAGAGAACGTCTCGAGGGCGACAGGCCACCTCTCGGAAAAGCTAAGTCTTTTCCTTCTGAGAACGACAGAGAACGAAAGTGAGAATGCTTTGTCCGCTTTCGTGGAGACGAAAGTGAGAAAGCCTTGTCCGCTTTCGTGGAGACGAAAGTGAGAAAGCCTTGTCCACTTTCGTGGAGACGAAAGTGAGAAAGCCTTGTCCGCTTTCGTGGAGACCAAAGTGAGAGTCTTGCCCGCTTTCGTGGGGACGAAAGCGAGAAAGCCTTGTCCGCTTTCGTGAAGACGACAAACTTCAAGTCCACGAAGGAGATCTTCAAGCGCCGAAGGAGAAATCCGTGGAAATCTTCAAGGAGCTCTCTCGGGGTATTCAGGCCGGATCCCCTCAAATGAAGCCTAGGGGGTCCTTTTATAGCTTTGGCCGGGGGTAGCCAGGTAATTTTGCCGTTGTAACCACCATAACCACCTGGGAGGACAAATCATATTTTCCGGTTCAGAACCCACGAATCACCATTTTTCGTAAATGACCATGCTGCCCTTCGAGGAAAGGCGACAAGCTGTTCCTGAAAAGTGAGAAACTGAAAAGACAAAAAGTGAGCGAGCCGAGTCGAAAAAGTGAGCGAGTCGGAAATGTGAGCGAGCCGAGTCGGAAAAGTGAGAAGTCAGAAGAGATAAAAAGTGAGATAAGCACGCTCAGAAGCGTTCTGAGCACGCAACGAACGGGGAATTACTCCGAACGGAGCCCAGACCCGAAAAGCGGGCGACGAGCCGGAAGAGGGGGGACTCACCCCAATCTTACTACGGGGGAGAGCGGTTCGACCGCCCCTGAAGGCGGGCGTGGCGTGGCCGCGCCCGAGGGAGGAGGGCGACTCCTCTCGGCTGCACCCCCCTAAAGGGGGGTGCGGCTTGGCCGCACCCCAAAGGGGGGCGCGGCCTGGCCGCACCCCAAAAAAGGGGGGGGGGAAGCCGCACCCCTCATGGGCTTGGCGCTACCGCGCGCGCCACCGCGCGGTAGCGCCGGGCGGTAGCGCCGGGCGGTAGCGCCGCGCTTTCCGCGGGCGCTACCGCGCGGTGGCGCCGGGCGGTAGCGCCGCGCTTTCCGCGGGCGCTACCGCGCGGTGGCGCCGGGCGGTAGCGCCGCACTTGCCGCGGGCGCTACCGCGCGCGGCCCGCTCGCCGGCGGGAGGGGACGGCGTTGCCGTGCACGTCGTGGTTGGCGGCGGTTTCGGCTTTAACCTCCCACTCTCTCCCACTCTCTCCCACTCTCTCCCACTAAAGTAATGGGGAGAGTGGTTTATGGGAGTAACCGCCGGTTCTCTCATAAATGAGAGCTCATGATGAATCCCCATCACGTATGATCCGTGATTTCATCGACGTAGATTGGTTGAGAAAATGTACTGCCGTATTCGTGTAATAGGATCATATTGAAAGTAATCGCATTTTAAATAAATCATGCAAGAAAATTTATGCTACGAAAATATACAGTGATTAGGGGTCGCATATGGTGATTTAAGGCACCTTAAACGCACCAACTTTTGAGCGCTTGTGGGGGCTGAGAATGACGTGGGAGCGGAGAAAAAGAGAGGCGCGGCGGAGAGAGAAAGAAAAGAATCCAAATGTCACCTTTCTCGCACTCTCCCCCTCCACTGGGGAGAATATATTCCGCCGCGTTTCTTAGGGTATGCGAGCTTCTTCTATCGAGGATCTGCTCTTCGTCCTATTCTCCTCGAGCCCTCCTGTGAAAAGAGGGAGGAAGGTTTCGCTTCCCGGGCCCGGAGATTGATGGGCTCTTCCGCCGGATACGGCAGCAGCTACGACTACTCTTCCAAGATACTTCTCATCGGCGATTCAGGGGTGGGAAAGAGTAGCCTGCTCGTCGCCTTCATATCAAACCATGTTGATGATCTTACACCAACTATCGGTGCGGATTTTCCCTCTTTCTTATCGTAAGAAACGCGATTCCTAATAGTCTATTTGACTTCCAATTTACTGCTATGTTGAACTGGATTCAGATCACTTATTTTTATATAGCCATGCCTTGATCTTTCTCGTTCGTTCTGTTAGAAATAGTATCTGGGTTGCTGGTGGGTATCATTAATTACTTCTATATAACTATGCCAGGACCTTACTCTGCTTGTCTTTTTTTACTGCAATTTAGTTGGAATTGGATGGACAACTTTTTATACATATAAGAACTTGATTGGAGGCGAGTTGGTTTGGATAAACCTCTGCGAAGTTCTCATGCACCAAATCTCCCTACTCGGTCAACTGGTTAAAAATGAATTATCTAGGATCAATTCCCAGTATTAAAATTAATCTGAGAAGGTTATCTTGGATCAAAGTATAGATGAAACGATGAAAAGCTATTATAGTAAAATAAAGACTCTAATACATATAGACTGGTGTTAAAAGTGCACCAACATTTGCTTGTAGCGCACCATTAAAGAACCAAATAATCTCAAAAAGCATAAGCATTCTAAACCCCCCTCTCCTTTAAGCGCACTCCTCTCCTCTCATTGTCGATCGCCAGAGAAGCCTCCACCACCACCTCTCTCTTTCTGGTTTTCCTGCATCATTCCCTCTTTATTCTCCCCGGCCGCTGAAGGACAAAAACCGCAACTTTTCCTTTTTCTTCTCCCTCGTTGATCGCTGGAATGACCGAGTCCTTAAACAATATCCTTTCCTGACAAGATCATGTGCGAGAAGCACTACAACAAGGCGAAGCGCCGTGCAATGAACTTGGGCTTGAGAGCAAGCATGAGGAAGGCCTTCAAACGCAACTCTCTGAACAATTTTGATATCTATCTGGAGAGCTGACAATGGGGACATGAGGTGTCATGGTCTTCCGGTTCTCCCGTGAACAACGCCGAAGAGTCAACTCTGATGCATAGGTTGAATAGGCACAATGATAGGGTGCCCAAGAGCCGTGGGTTTCATTCGTCAGAAGCTTTTGTGGTTTGAGGCTCGCCAGGTCATGATGGTTTGTTCCTGAGTAGCTTAATTACTTCCTAAGATTATGATGTTTGCCTTCTGTTGCCACTTGCCAGGAGTATTTTGGCAGAAGTTCGGATTCTTATTGCGAAGTTGAAGTGATAATCTACCATCATTGCTAGAGAAAGCCATCATTACTAGAGAAAGTACATGTCGAATGTGGTGTGGTGCACAAGCTGTGAAAGGAAAAGATATTGTGAAAGCTGCATCTTAAAATGATATTTGATGTGCAAATATGATATTTGAGTTTCAGTGTGTCAATAACACGACGATGTGTAAATAAATTATTTTGGGTTGTCAATGTAATTTGGTTGTAAATAGCCAATATCGATATGCTTTTAATATTACATCCAGCATTAAGAATATATGATCTATACATGGCAGAGCTTAGGAAATTCAAGTCATAATGTAAAATTTTGGCAAGGTTCTAAATATATGTGTATGTTCCATAGTGAGCAAACACGTGAAAATATCTAGCGTCTACAACAATTCTTTATATCAGTCACATGGTTCTTGATGAGTGTTTAGACATTTTCATTTAATTGAGTGTCTGATCATAAAACTAAAAACAACAAACATCAAACAATCCCCCTCCTCAGCGCCACACAGGCAAACCACATAGGTAATTGGTCCACACATAGGTAATTAGATATAGACTGAATTATGCACATTATACCATTAATCATGCCTTAGGCGTTGATGTCTGTCCTCGAACCCGTGATCCGATTCTGATGCCACTTGCATGATCAAAAACTTACCGAACTGCTCTATAAACTCTAACTTATGGAGAAGTCACAACAATTTCCCCTTAAATAAATGACAACACGAAGCCCCGTATCAAGCATTGATTGGACATGAGGTGCTGCGCCGTAATTATCATGTGCTAGACGGTTAATCTAACTTGAGTTAAAGGGTGGTGATGGACCCAACAAAGAATCATATAGGAGAGATAACAATCTTTACAAATTAAGACTACAATGTTATGGAGGAAGCCGCTTGCCCATCGAAGCAGGGCATGAGCAGACGTGCGTGCCGTGTCTATTCCTGAAGGGCGACAACGACAATGATGAGGATAGACTAATGAATCATATCTTGGGAGGGATCCCTCATGCATTTTAATTATCACATTGTTAGTTCTATTTTGGATCATTGGACTAGAGGCTATAAATATCGATGTATCACACCCTTGTTTATCATCGAATCATCTATTTCAAGATTCTATGACTAAATTGCTGAAAGAGTTCAACGATGTTTTTCTCATCTCCTCCTTTTATCTTCTTCTCCCATTTTCATACCCTTCGACTCCCAGTCTCTCATTATCATTGATAGGTAACAATGTAACATTGGTCTGACCCGCTCTCCTCTCCTCACTGCAGTATAGGCGCCTTATACCAACAATACCTCTGTTCCCCGGTCCATAAACCATTCTTGCACTGATCCATCAGCCAACTTGGCCCTCTTCAACCAGCCACGTTCAGCTCTTCGAGTCCTCTATGGGTATTTGCGACTGACAACAAGCTCACCCATCCGAAATGTGCTCCATGGATGTATTTTTGTGCTTTAGATCTCATGTACCACGTGAAAACCCCTATTAATGGAATGACCTCTTGATAATGTAAAATTTTCATTAACAATTTTCTCCATCTGGAACAAAACACCTGTACATGCCTATTTCCCCTCCGATTATTGCTTATCGAGACCCAAAAACCATTATTGGGGTTACGATCCCTGCGACACCAATTTTTTCGTGGATCTCTGTTTAGACCGGAATTCCAGTAGCCACTTTTGCGACCACTATTCTACAAAATCTATTGGTCCTCGTGCATGTTTCTCGCCCACGCTATGGCCGGAGCTTGCCTTGACGTCTTGGAGCAATCACTTGTCTCCCTCTCCTTACGAAATGATGTTTTGGTTTACATCCACACAACCATAGCTTGACTGGAGCATAATGTAACTCCACTCAATCTCGATCTCCCCTGGCGGCAACAGTTCCTTCGTTGGGACTTTACCAAGCTATTACTGATGGATCCAATGCTCATTCCCCCTCCCCGGGTAGAGGGCCCCCTTTCAATGGGGTTGATCCCATGTGCACCACATAGGCTCAAAAGATTCTTATCTTGCTTTTGTGCAGGGAGGACTCTACCTTCCATTGGGTGCCTTGGCTCTGCTAAATCACCTCATCACTCACACGAACTCTTAAACAATCATTGATCTCAGTGCTATGAACACTGATATTTCTGCAATGGGATTGAATACCTATGCTGGCAACATCAGTTCAGCTCCCTCGATGCCTATATGGCTATATGGACGATTTGGTCGAGCTAGTCACGAATATTCTCGGACTACTACTTGGTTTTTTCATACAAGACTTCATCAAATTCATGCTCGTCAACAAACTCGCAATCCAACCATCATCACGCAAACAATGGGTATTTTTCACCTCGCAGAGGGTGAATTCTCACTCAAACTGTCTAATCTCTACCGCTCAAACACCACACATTTAACATTTAATTTTTACTCCACCTATGAAGGCCACCAAAATTTACCGCGTTTGACCTTCCACAACTTTCGTACCACACTAACTACTCCGTCGGCTTGGGCAACATTGATGATATCGTTGGAATATCTGATTACAAATGTTAGGGGGCGCCTATACCAATTGTGCAAGCATGACTATGTTGTTTTGTACTCATGATCAACAACATACCTGTTGAAACTTGGATGAGAATAAATTCGCAGTCAACCTTCAGAAGAAGAAAAGATAAAGAAGCCTAAATGACGCGTTTCTTAAAGGATGTTGCGGGCGTGAGAATTGACCTCACATATGGGTGGATGAATAACTCTCCCATTTAAAGGTCATTGATAGCATAAAAGCAAGCTATTGGTCTCAGATAGTCTCACATAATCTAAAATGCATCAAAATCATAATTATAAGATTTTCACATAATCCAAGATAAGGCAGGAATCTGAATTACGACATATCTAAATCTATGGATAACCCAACACAAGTTATAGGATAATCCCAGTAAATCTTACATATACCAAGAGTTTAAAGTCACAATCCACGATAGGATTAGCATTCTTGGATAAATCAACACGTTAAGTATATAATTTAGTTGACGACCACACCAACGCTTGAAGTTCCTAAAGTGTATGATTAGCCGAATACATGTCACTACAATATTCTTTTATTGAGGGCTATATAAGGAGAATCAAGCTAGGAGGAAGGAACTCATGCAAAAACAAGTAATGAGTGGGGGCACATAAGGTCGCCCAAGGTGAGTGGAGGTCAAATAGTTCCACTCGTTTTTCCTAGTAAGGCGAGGGTCGTCTGAATAAAATGCTTGTGTTCAACAATGCCATGCGGGGTGCAGTCTCTGTCACCGCATTCTAGCCTCTCTCATGCCTCTCTTGAAAATGCAGCAAGTAGAATTCAACACCCTATTATGACATAACGTCGTAGATGACTGAAGGGGTTCGGAAGACAAATCCTTAACCCTTTCACCTTAGTTACAAAATCTACTGGAATCCTTCTCACCAGTGTTTGCGAAACCATTGGAAGCAAATAATGGCATAACCCCTCCATACAAGAGTTGACCCAATTTTTGCGCTGCCTTAACATTACAAGCATATTCTCCTAAAGTACCTTGTTACTGAGATACTCGCAACATGAGTCATCTACTGGAGTGCTAGCCCAGTCTCCACCTGATCTTTTTGGTGCAGACTGTCATTACACACACACACACATATATATATATACATATGTATGTCTATATATATACATACATATATAGATATCTCTCTATATATACATATGTACATATATATACATACATATATAGATATCTCTATATACGTACATATGTACATATATATATATACATATATAGATATCTCTATATCTGTACATATGTACATATATATACATACATATATAGATATCTCTATATATGTACATATGTACATATATATACACATATATAGATATCTCTATATATGTACATATGTACATATATATACATACATATATAGATATCTTTATATATATACATATATATACATACATATATAGATATATCTATATATATACATATGTACATATATATACATACATATATAGATATATCTATATATATACATATGTACATATGTATGTCTATATATATGCATACATATATAGATATTGTTGGAACCAAGAAACCGGCTCACAAAAGTTCGGACCGAAAGGGTAGCTTAAGTGTTTGCCCAGAAGTTCGCGATCTCGAGTACTCATGCTGAAACTTACCCGAACTCGGCGGTCACGACGGTCTCCGGTTTTCCAGACCGCTTGTCTCGTCCTCATCAACAAATCTTCAAGTTCCCAGCGATCAAGTCTACTCGAGATCGTCAGACCTCGCGGTCTGAAGCCTTGAGCCTTTTTACTATTTGCACATCAGGTAGCTTCTTTCCTCTGTCCCGGCCCTCTTATATCCTGGGCAGCCCATAATTTTCAGATCTGCCCATTTGGGCAGGCTCCCGCTGTTATGAGCCTTGGTAGGAGGTGGCCGGAGGTGGAGATGCGGGGTAGCGGAGATACTATGGAGCCATGACCGCGGCTGCCTAAGCGGGGCTTGCTCGTTGGAGGAGAGAGCTTCCAAGACCTCACACTCAAAGACGGGAAAATAGATTTCTTCTTGCTTGTCTCATACATCAATACATACGTCTTTTTATAGGCTTACAACATATAAAAGACAAAGAGTCATAATGACACCTAATACTAGATACAATGATGAGCTAAAAAGACAACAACCATAATGATACCTAATAAAATGATGAACTAGGCCCGGGGCTCAAGGTTATAACTCCTATTAACTAGATAGAGGAGTGTAAAGATGAGCATCCCATAACATCACACCCCGTCTTGAAAATGAGCTTGACCTCAAGCTCAAGGGGCCGTGATGGTGCACATTTCATCTGACGCCTTCGTCGTCAGAATCTTCGACGTGTAGGTAGAAGAGCCGGTTGCACCTGTGGCCGCGAGTGTACTGCTCGTCGCAATTAAAGCATAATCCCTGGGCGTGTCGTTGCAGCATCTCCGCCCGGGATAATCGGCGGACCGGAGGGGGTGGAGGGTCCTCGATACGACCTGGTTGGACGATGTTGGCGGCAGGAGGGTAGGCCGTCTGTGTTAGCTGAAGGCGACGATCGCAGAACCGGGCCAAACTCATAGCAGTCACTAAGTCTGGTGGTGCCTCAAACTCGACATCCAGTCGCAGGCGCTCGCGAAGTCCAGCGGTGAAAATGTTGACTTGCATATCCGGGGAAAGGGGAACATGCGCCAAGAGAAGCTGAAATTGTTCCAGGTACTCGTCTACTGACCCTGTTTGTCGTAGAGATATGAGTTCTCCGAGGGGGTTGCTGCGGATGGGAGGTCCAAAACGCAAGTTGCATAGCCTTTTGAAGTCGTCCCATAGCAGATTCGGTCGATCGGCGAGAAGTCGAGAGGCCCATAAGATAGCGGAGTCGAGCAGATGGAAAGATGCTAGATGGGTGCGGTCAGCTGCCGGAGTTTGTTGGTGGCCGAAGTATTGCTCACATTTGGTGAGCCAGCATAATGGATCACTTTTCCCGTCATAGGTGGAAAATTCCAATCTGGTGTAGCGTGGTTCAATCGCAGCGACTGGGTGCGCGGGAAACGACAGCGGTGGCTCGTGGGCGTTCAGTGGCGGGGCTGGGCGGAGAAGTGGCGGTGCCTGACTGCTGCTTGTACGATCATGTGCTGGGGCGGTAGCAAGATCATCAAGGCGCTTGGAGAGCGTATTAATGGCCTCCTATTGGCGTTCCGTGAGTGCATTTTGCGTGGCCTGTTGTGCCATGACGGCCTGCAGCATGGTCATAATCTGACTTAGTTGGTCAGATGAGTCACCCATAGTGCGAGAAGAGGCGCGAGAAGAAGAGCGGGTGACAGGACGTTTGAAATGCGCCGGGTCGGATGATTGTGAGTGACCACGGGTGCCGCGGTTGCGCCCAATATTTGCAAATAATAAAGCGCCGGAGAAAAGTTGAATGGAATTGGGCTAGTTGGGTGTAAGAAATGAAACGACTTAGGTATTTAAATAGAGAAGGAGTAATAATAATGGAGAGGAAAGAGAGTGTTGGTGGGGTCCACGGAGATTAAAACAAAAAGCAAAGTGTGCTGGAAGGGGTAAAGCCGTAAAGGTAGCGGACAACAGTACATCGCCGAAGCTGCGTGTTTATTGGTCGCAGGGCTCGAGAGAAATAAATACGGTAGGGGCTTCGAAATCGCTCGCAGGCGGCCGGCGCTTGTTCTCCCTGCTCAAGGATGGAGGGGCCGACGCTCGAAATTGTACGCAGGAGCTGGGACGTCGACGGAGGCGCGGGAAAGAGCGGCGCCTAGGCGTTTGCTGTCGTCGAGCGCCGCTGGACAGAACAGCGATGTGCGGCGCGCGGTGCGTCTGTCTCGGAGGCGCGGCAGTGCAAAGGGATGTGCGGCAATGTCGGCGTGCGGGCGGAGCGTTTTGCTCCAGGATGTTGCCGTAACAGTCGGAGAGTCCTCGTCAGGCTGTCGCGCTGGACGGAAAACAGGGAGGGGCTGCTGCTATTGCTGGCAGCGAGTTGCGGCGGAGATTCCGTCTGAGTGAGGAAGAAGCACGATGTCGTCGCGGTGTCCCGCTGCAGAGGACCGCTAGCTCTGATACCAAGTTGTTATGAGCCTTGGTAGGAGGTGGCCGGAGGTGGAGATGCGGGGTAGCGGAGATACTATGGAGCCATGACCGCGGCTGCCTAAGCGGGGCTTGCTCGTTGGTGGAGAGAGCTTCCAAGACCTCACACTCAAAGACGGGAAAATAGATTTCTTCTTGCTTGTCTCATACATCCATACATACGCCTTTTTATAGGCTTACAACATATAAAAGACAAAGAGTCATAATGACACCTACTACTAGATACAATGATGAGCTAAAAAGACAACAACCATAATGATACCTAATAAAATGATGAACTAGGCTCGGGGCTCAAGGTTATAACTCCGATTAACTAGATAGAGGAGTGTAAAGATGAGCATCCCATAACACCCGCGTCTATAAATAAGGGGGTAGGGGTCCCTAAAAAGGACTTTTGGTTCGGGTCTAGATCATAGTATCAGCTTAGGCGGTCTCAGTTTTTGTCCTCCCTAAAGGCTCCTTTCATAGTCTAGCTGTCTAGTGACATCCTTCTCAATAGCTCCAGAACCGGTCGTCCACAGTTTTTTACCCCTTTTTCCTCTAGTGCAAGTTGCGGGGGTGCAATTTTTGTACCAACACTAAGGTTACTAATCCTGCGGTCGAACACCACAAATTTGATAGCTAGAGTAAGAGAGAGGAAACCGAACTGTCTATAAACATAACCCGAGTGCTGCAGCGAGGAGGTACCGCCATGTACCCAGAAGTCGAAAAAAACTTCCCCTCCAATGCCAAGAGCTGATCTAGGCACTAGGAAGACAGACTTGAAGAGTAGAGAGCTTGGGGCGGGGGAGGGGGGGGGGGTCAACTGGAGGTTAAGGTGTCATTCTTGGTGCCCATGAAGTCTTATTTATAGGCAAATCCAGGGGGGGTACTGGTCTGTGAACCAGTCTCCCTGCCAAATACCTGACTCGGCCAAAGGGTGAGAAGAGATCACGGAGATTGTTGGTGACGAGGCCAAGCGCAAGAGAAGCTCGCTTATGTGTGACTTAACAGGGGGCTCGCCTCTTGCGAGCAAACACAGGAACTCGCCTATGGGCGAGAAATCAACGAACTCGTCTATGGGCGAGTAAAAATGGAAACTAATCAAACACAGTTAGGTTCCTTGTTTTGTTGACGTGGCTGGGATGGTGCCTACCCTTGGCAAATACGGGTTGTACAAATATATCTTTATATATACATATGCAATATATCTATATATGTGTGTGTATATATGTTAGGGCTTTGCAAAGAAGAAGAGAGATCTAGGGGAGATTAGAGAGGGGAAGAAGGATTAGGGTTAAGGAGAAGATACCTTGAGAATAATAGTGCATAGCCATCATGAGGGAGCCCCGGGTTTATTAATACCTAGGGCTCAAGGGGGCCGGCCGCCCCCCCCCCCCCCCCCCCCCCCCCCCCCCCCCCCCATTTGGGGACTGAACCGGGTTGGTTCAGTCCCCCTTGGTTCCTTTCATTGGTTGGGGGCTGAACCTGATGGTTCAGCCCCGTTGTTTGGCCTCCGTTCTTTCGGTCGCCGAGAGTACGTCTGCCCTTGAAACTGTAGCGGATGCGGCGGCATAACATTCCCTCCCCCTTCAAGCACCAACTTGTCCTCAAGTGGGAAATCCGGAAATCGCTCGCGAAACTCCAAGAAGTCAACCCAAGAATTGTGCTCTGCGGTCATTTGCGCTCACTTGACTAGTACCTCTAGCCGGTACTCGGCACCCCGCCGCTTCCATTTGGTCAACAGAATAGCCTCTGGAGAAGGTCGCAATTCGCCATTGCTAGTAGCCTCAGGGAGAGTAGGGCTGATCAGAGTCGAGTTCCCGAGCTTCTTCTTCAACAATGAGACATGGAACGTCGGATGGATGCGAGAACCTTCCGGAAGAGCCAGAGTATAAGCCACGGGCCCCACCCGACGGAGGATACGGAAAGGGCCATAGTATTTCGGTGCCAGTTTCTGGTTGGTCCGCCGAGAGATCGAGAGCTGCCGATAAAGTCCAGTCTCGATCCAGTAACGTCCGGTCGACCGCGGGGAGAGCGGTGTTGGCCGGCTCATAAGAGCTCAAAGTAGGCGGGGGCGGCCGTAGACCACTTCAAAAGGGGTGAGCTTGCTGATCGTATGAAAAGACGTATTGTAGCAATACTCCGCCCAATGGAGCCATCTAGTCCAAGAGCGTGGCTCATCCATGACAAAGCACCGTAAATAAGTTTCAACCCCACGGATGAGGACCTCCGTCTGCCCGTCTGTCTGGGTGTGGTGGGCCGTACTCATGCGTAGGGAAGTCCCCTGTAGCCGAAACAGCTCCTGCCAGAAATTGCTCACAAAGACGGGATCTCTGTCTGATATGATAGCGCTCGGAATTCCGTGGAGTCGCACAATCTCCTTGGCAAATACTTCAGCAATTGCTTCCCCCGTGTACGGATGGCTCATAGCTATGAAGTGTCCGTATTTGGACAACTTGTCAACCACGACCAAAATGACGGACTTGCCCTGAGACTTAGGCAGGTCGTCAATGAAATCCATATACACAGTGTCCCAAATCTGACGGGGAATCTCCAACGGCGTCTGTAGCCCGACGGGTGAGGTGGTCTCGTACTTCTGTCGTTGACAGATCTTGCATTCACGCACAAACCGCTGAACATCCCGCCGCATACCCTTCCAAAATACATTCGCCCGGACTCGTTGTAATGTACGCAGGATACCGGCGTGCCCGCCGGTTGGTGAGGCGTGAAACTCCCGCATCATGACATCCCGCCAAATCGAGGTGGCAGGGAGGACTATCCGGCCCTGATGGTAAAGCCTGTCTCCCTGTAAGTGGTAGCCGGCCTCAGTAGGCTCTCCCTGTCGTAATGCTTCAATGATGGCCCGAAGATCCGGATCCTGCTGAACTTCTGCCTGTATCTCCTTCAGTGACTCAATCACTGGTCCTGAAATATGGGACAAGGAACTCTCTGGTAGGCGGGAGAGTGCGTCGGCCACCACATTTTCCTTCCCCTGTTTATATACGATCTCGTAATCGTATCCCAACAACTTTGTCAGCCACTTCTGCTGCAACGGTGAGGCTAGTCTCTGCTCCAGAAAGTGTTTCAGGCTCTGGTGATCTGTACGGATCTGGAAGTGTCGTCCCAAGAGATAAGGCCGCCACAAGGCGACCGCATGAAGGATGGCTAACATCTCCTTCTCGTACGTCGAGAGGCCCAGCGTCCGAGGTGCCAATGCCTTGCTGAAGTAGGCCAAGGGTCGGCCCTCCTGTATCAGCACAGCCCCAATGCCGACCCCCGAAGCATCGACCTCCACTACGAACGCCTTGGAGAAATCCGGTAGTGCCAGAACCGGGGTGGTAGTCATGGCCGTCTTCAATGACTGGAAGGCGACCTCCGCCTCTGTACTCCATTGAAAAGCATCTTTCTGCAACAGCTGAGTGAGGGGGCGGGCTATTTTCCCATAATCTTTCACGAACCGCCGATAGTACCCTGTCAGTCCGAGAAAGCCCCTCAGAGCCCGGACCGTCGTGGGAGGCGGCCAATCCACCATGCTTGCGATCTTCTTTGGGTCAGCTTGGACCCCGTGTGCGGACACCAGGTGTCCCAAGTACTCAACATCCGCCTGCCCAAACGAGCATTTGGACCGCTTGGCGTACAGCTGGTGCTCCCTTAGTATGGTGAGGACGGTGCGGACGTGCTCCAGGTGATCCTCCCAACTCCCGCTATATATAAGTATATCGTCAAAGAAAACTATCACATACCTTCGAAGAAGAGGGCGGAATATCTCATTCATCACCGCCTGGAAGGTTGAGGGTGCGTTGGCCAACCCAAATGACATCACCAAGAACTCATAGTGACCATCGTGGGTACGGAAGGCCGTCTCGTGGACGTCTTCCTCCTTCATACGAATCTGATGGTAGCTGGACCGGAGGTCCAGCTTGGTGAATAAGTGTGCTCCATGTAGCTCGTCAAATAGCTCCTCGATCATAGGAATGAGAAATTTGTCCTTGATGGTGGAGCTGTTAAGCCCCCGATAATCTACGCAAAACCTCCACGAACCGTCTTTCTTCTTCACCAGTATGATCGAAGAAGAAAAAGCACTAGTGCTGGGGCGTATAATACCCGAGGTCAGCATCTCACGCACGCTGCGCTCTATCTCAGCCTTCTGAATATGGGGGTAGCGGTAAGGCCGGATGTTGGTGGGATCCGTCCCTGCCTTCAACTGGATCTGATGGTCCCGGAAGCGGGACGGAGGGAGGGAGCGTGGCTCCTGAAAAACATCACCGTACTGTCCCAAGAGCGCTTGTATCTGCTCAGGCTCCGTGCTGGCTTCCGATCCCACGGTGGTCACCCCCAGAATCATGGCCACTGCCCCGCCTTGCTCCTCCAGCCTCTGCAAACTCCTGAGTGAGATCTCCGTGAGTGGATACGTCCTTATGCCCTGCAAACAGTGGTCCTTGCCCTGCTGAGAAAACTCCAGCATCATTCGGTCCCAATCCGTGGTTACCCGTCGTAGCTGCCGGAGCCACTGCACCCCCAAGACCATATCCGATCCTCGAATGGGTAGAAGGTAGATGTCAGTGTGGCAGATGTATCCCGGCATCCGCAGCTCGGCCCCCTTCAGGACCCCTTCGCATCGCAACTTGCTCCCATCCGCCACCATGACATGGAAAGCGGCCTCCCGATCAATCTGAAGCCAGCCTTAAGAGCCACCTCGGGGTTAATGAAATTGTGGGTGCTCCCACTATCAACCAATATAGTCACCCGTTCCTGGCCAATCGCCCCTGTGATCCGTAAAGTAAGGGGTGCCGTGCACCTTGCCATCGCCTGAAGGGATATTCCAAACTCTGCAAGATCCAGATCATCCTCAACGGAATTGCCAGTGGTGTCCTCTTCCTCGTCCTCGTCCCGCAGCATGAAGACTTGGACCTTCTGACACCGATGCCCCGGAACGAATTTCTCATCACATTTGAAACACAACCCCTTGTCCTTTCTGGCCTGAAGCTCCTGCCACGTCAACCTCGTCACAGTAGGTCGGCCCCCGGTCGGTGGTTCCTTCTTGGGTACATCTGCAACCGTAGGTGCCCGACCTGTCGTCCGAGTCCTCTGCCGATTGTACCGCTCCTCCTGTATCCTGGCCAGGCTGATGACATGACTCAAACTGCGTGGCATGTAGGCGTGGACCTCGTCTCTCAAATGGTCCTTCAATCCGGATACGAAACAACTCAGCATCGTCCTCTCCTCCCAATTGACCCGGTTGGCCAGCCGTTCGAACTCTGTCCGGTACTCTGCGACTGATCCTTTTTGTCGCAGCTTCTGTAACATAGCCTCTACGTCTTCGTACTCCAGAGGCCCGAAGCGAGCCGAGAAGGACTCCACAAACTCCTCCCAGGGTGCGTAATTGCGTCCCCTCAGAAACCACTTTGTCCACTGGAAAGCGTCATCTTCCAGGTGAAAAGACGCCAACTGGACCCACTGCCCCTTCGGAATCTCCTGGTACTTGAAGAAAAGTTCAGCCTTCTGGACCCACTCTAAGGCGTCGCCGCCTTTGAACTTAGGGAAGTTCATACGTGTCAGTTTGGGCTGCATGTACGGCCGTGGTTCTGCATGTGCTGGTTGGTAAGGTTGCGCTAGAGCCACTGCGGGCCCGGGCCGTCCCCGGTCCAGACCGTAGCCTCCTTATTGCCCTCCACCCCATGGGTTGCCATTTCCATAGTCCGCCGGTCCTCCATATGGCGGTGGTAGCGGTAGGATGCCCGCCACACCCCCGATTGGGACCACATTCGTGTAGGGAAGTTCATACGTGTCAGTTTGGGCTGCATGTACGGCCGTGGTTCTGCATGTGCTGGTTGGTAAGGTTGCGCTGGAGCCACTGCGGGCCCGGGCCGTCCCCGGTCCAGACCGTAGCCTCCTTGTTGCCCTCCACCCCATGGGTTGCCATTTCCATAGTCCGCCGGTCCTCCATATGGCGGTGGTAGCGGTAGGATGCCCGCCACACCCCCGATTGGGACCGCATTCGCTCCAGTAGGTCGAAAAGGGGCTGCTCCCTGCCCTGGACCCCGCCACGAGGGACCCGGCTGCATTCCCGGTCCGTTCCAGGCGGACTGGGCGCCAAACGGCCCATTCGGTGCCGCCGGGCCTTCCGGCGGCCTCCAACCACCTGGCCGGCGGTAGCCGGCCTCCAACGAGCCGCCGGTGCCCGCTCCAGGGGCCTTGCACCCCTCCTGCGCCGATCCGCTCGTGCGGACGGCGTAGGTGCCGATCCGCGTAAGATCGGCTTCCGCCGATCCCGATACGGGGATTCCGCCTCCTGTAGACCCGGATCCGGCCCCCTGCTGCGTTCCACATCCGATTCCCGTGCCGTTCTGCGCCGGATGGTAGGATGCTTCGGTTTCGGATCCCTCCGCCGCGTGGGTTTTTCCCTTCAGATTTTGCACGAGTAGGGTCTTGATCTCCTCCATGCGCGCGTCCAAGTGATCCTCTAGATTTTTTTGGGAGGATTTCACTTGTTCTTCGAGCGCCGCCATCGTGTCCGACAACCCTACGTAGTTCTCCTTGAGGGATGCGAGCCGCGCGGTTTCGGCTTCCGTGCGTGTCACCATTCTCGCAGGAACGATGCTCTGATACCAAATGTTAGGGCTTTGCAAAGAAGAAGAGAGATCTAGGGGAGATTAGAGAGGGGAAGAAGGATTAGCGTTAAGGAGAAGGAAGGAGAAGATACCTTGAGAATAATAGTGCATAGCCATCATGAGGGAGCCCCGGGTTTATTAATACCTGGGGCTCAAGGGGGCCGGCCGGCCGGCCCCCCGTTTGGCCTCCGTTCTTTTGGTCGCCGAGAGTACGTCTGCCCTTGAAACTGTAGCGGATGCGGCGGCATAACAATATATATATGTATCAAATGTGTGTGTGTGTGTGTTTGTGTGTGTGTATGTATATAGATATATGGTGGTGTTAAGGGCACACCAAAAATAGCTGTGTGCAGACCAGTGATAGAGGCACACCATGAAATTTTAAATGCATGTCATATTGTTAAATGCACACCAATTAAAAAAAATTATTATTGCATAATTCACTCTAGAAAACACTCATTTTACTCCACTCCAGACCTGAATATTACTGATTTCGTCTCTACATTTTGGGTGCAAAAGAATATGCTAGGCTTAGATATTTTGATTATCTTGTTCAGCAACATCCAACATCTTTCTTTGTTAATTTTTTTTTTCTGTTTTTTTCATCAAATGCCATCCAAAGAACAGTTTTTTTGTTAGTATGCAAAATGTACATTTGATAGTTCATTATAGCGATATAATAAGAAATGTAGTTAAGATTGTGAAACAACAAACGCATAACTGGAATCATTCAAAAAAAAACACATGAGAACTGAAATCACAGAACAATCACAGAACATTGCAATTCAAAATAAATTACTATGAGGAAAGAAAATCTATAACAAACCATTGCAATTTTAGTTAGCTTGCAATTCAAAATCTGAAATAAAATTCTAACTAAAAACATGCGAACAAAAGCATTTTTTAGTGCACAAAATCTGAAATGAAATATGTTAGTGATACAAAATCTAAAATATTTTAGTTAGCTTGCTCGATCCAACTAACTACAATGAAGCACACTCAAATAGTGTAAAGTGAACCAACTAACTAGAAGTATATCAAAGTGAATTTTATCAATGAAATCAACAAGATGCTTGCAATAGGACCCTAATGAAGCACACTCAGATTTTGTTGACTGAGATTATGAAGCACACTCAACTAGATGCTTGCAATAGTGCACAAAAGGATTCAACTCCTACTCAACTCCTATTTTACAATGAAGCACAAAATCTGGAGCTTGGGATCACAAGGCCTTTGACCGGATATGCACAAAATTTGGAAAAACATGTGTTGGATATGCACAAAATTTGGAAAACATGTGTTGGATATGCACAAAATCTGATTGGTGTAAGTTTCGGACCGGCGATATAATCCGATATAAAACCATGTTGCCGGATGTGGGAAGAAACCAAAGAAATGGCGGGGAAAACCCTAAGAAACCAGTGAATAAGTGGGCGAGTGAGTACCGGCGGCGAGCAGTGGGTTAGGGTATCGATCGGGTGGGAGGAAAATGAAAATGGGCTTGCCTTAGCGATTAAAATTAGAGGAATTATTAGTTTTTTTTCAAAGCTGGTGTGCATATAAATATTTTAGGCGTGACTTTAATACCACCCTATATATATATATTTATATTTATATATGTACATGCATATCACTTGATATCCTCTTGCCTAGTAGGCAAAGATGGAGCCCTCGTGGAAAGACTAATTCATTCGGATCGGCATGAGGGTCCAACTCCATTGCATTGCCATAATTCATATTGTATATTTGAAGCAGTTGACCTCCTTGCTTCTCTCATGTTACAACCCTCTTCCTGTGGAGCCCCCTTTCTCCTCGGTCCACAGAGACAAAATGTAGGACTAGTGTCAACAGTTCATCACGGAAGAAAGGACCCGCCGAGCCGGGGTAAGACTAAAATACTAAAACTTAGACTATAAGATTAATATAACTAATCTAATTATAAAGAATTATAATAAAGATAATGTATAATAGAGAAGATATAATAGAAAAGAACCGTCTTTTCCTGTATATTTTCGCTGGTTCCGATGCTACCGCGGCCCTTACACAATGGATTGGATCATATAGACATCCCTTCAACACAACATAGTTCATCGAAAGGATCTCGGACTACTCACCAAAGCACTAAAGCCATGATCATTCAGAAAATGGATTCCTATTTGAACAGTGCATAACCGCATGGATAAGATATATGTATACACATATATATGCTCATTCCTTAATTTTGGAGCTTGCTTTGCTTATTGATTGCAACGTATTTGAACCAATGCTATATTTAGATTAAAAAATAGCATTCTATAGCTAACTGCCCTAAATTTTTGTGCTGGATGTTAGTTGCTGTTTTTTGAACTATATGATTTTACAAGAAATTTTTACATACAGCTAGTTCTCAAATACCATTTTTTTCCTTATTTTAGGTGTGGACTTCAAAATTAAACATCTTACAGTTTGTGGGAAAAGATTGAAGCTTACAATATGGGACACAGGTTAGTTCTACTGTTGTAACCATAACATAACTTTACATGTTCAATTATTTCAGACTTTGTGCAGCAAACTTTTATTAGCATTATTCCATTTGAACTCCTAACCTTCAACTTCTGCAGCCGGGCAGGAGAGATTTAGGACGTTAACAAGTTCCTACTATAGAAATGCTCATGGAATCATTTTAGGTATGTGATATGCTCAAAAATCTAACATTTAATGCTTAGTTTTAAAAGCGATAACGTGGAAATATATTATTTTTTGCCTTTTTTAATTATACAACCATTTTTTTTCATCAACATTTATATGCTAGCTATCGTGAAGCGGCGAAGGATAGAGAATAGTTTGCACAAAGAATAATAATTACATTTACTCTTTGACAGACATGCTCTCACCTATGGTTGTTTGCGGCGTGGTTTCGGATCAAACCGCAACCGCGATGTATGGGTGCGGTTTTGGTCCGAGCAAAACCGCACCGCACCAAAAATTTGCGGTGGGTTTTGCTGCGGTGCATTTTTTTTGCGGTGCGGTTTTTGCATGCTAACTATTGGATGGTTTGAGGAAAGACTTATATGGCATTCTCCAATTATAAAATCACCTCTCGAAGCCATATGCCCAAGTCTACATATAATGATATATAAATCTAGCTTTTTATGAAATCATTTTTTTAATCCGAGACTATGTTTCTCAACTTGCTAAGAACCTTCTTTGGAAGACGAGCAATGAATGCCCTAGGAGATCGCAAACTCTAGATAACACTTGTAGAGTTAACATAGGGAAAATATGTTGAGCTTCTGCTGTGAGAATCGAGAATAAAGAAGTTTACATAGCGTTGACAAGAGGAAAATTGATAAAGAAATTTCGATGGCTACGAGGTATCGAGAGAAAAGGAGCTTTAACAACTTCGATTTATGGTCTAAGAAACAAAAAAACCTTCGTCCTGACAGCGAAACAATGAGGAGATGGAAGCTTTATCAGTGGAGAACGAATGAACCCCCAAGCGATGCTCATAGTGAAAATGGGAACACAAAGTCGAGCAGATAGAGATGAGTTGTTCAAACGCAAGTGACAGTTTTTTCCCAGCTTTAAAATACTAATAAATTTTTTATAATAATAAAAATAAATAAATTCTTATTTTATCATGCATGCGTGAAGTTTGGATTCTACCATTGGATATTTTATATCTTAATGTATTAATGACTGGATTACTAAGTTACTTAAATAAATTCACTTATTTACTTATATATACTTCTTGAAAAATAATTAAGCTGTGTGGTGCGGTTTTTGCGGTTTCCAAAATCTGAAAACCGCACCTTTCTCGGTTTACAAAAGTTCTAGATTACACTGCACCAAAAGTATGCGGTTCGGTTTTAAAAATGGCGCGGTTTGTACAGTGCGTGTGATTTTTGCGATTTTTAATGCTCACCCTACTCTCGCCAAAAGATGCAATTAAGGTCCAGTTCCTCGCACAACTTTAAGTCGAATTCAAAGTACTATATGAGATATCCTAACGGATGCACAAACATCCCTTTTATATCGTTGGGGGCACACATTACAAGCTATTAAGTAAATACTAAAAAATAGATTAAAGGGAAGTGGCTCCGAGTTCTCTCATCACGGGGCATTTGCGGGAGCGAATATGTAACAATATACCCTCTTGAAGGTTGATTTTATCCCCAAGGTTGAGTGCGGGGAAATTGAACTTGGAGCAATCCATCACGATAGAAGCAAGCCGAAGATCGCATAGATATCCCATGAGTCGTGTAGATCTGAATGACGTGGGATTACTTTTCTAGATCTTGTAGCAATTTTAGGAGTGAAAATAATATCCTCAAATAGAGTGGAATTGGTGCAGTTGAGGGACGATGAAACTTGGCTGGGTTTATGTGCGCCAGAATTGAGAGTTGGGTGCAGTTCTCTTAAGTGCATCTACTTGAATATGAGTGGGTTTATTCTCTAAAAAAAATTGGAGCGCTCTAGGCTGGATTTTCATGGGGGCAGGTTGTGCCGTGAGTGTGGATTCAGGTGTATTAATTTGGGTGTAGGCAAGGGAAGTGTGATGGATTTTCAGTGGCTGTACTTAGTCCGAAGAGTGTTTTGAAACAAAAGGACTAGGAGGTAAGGACTGTGCGGCAGTTGGGAGTGAAGAAAAAGGAGTGATATTGGGGGCATGCACGACTGTGGGCTCGATACGAGGTATCATACGCGGCGTTAGACATTTTACTGTGGGCTTGGTGTGAGGCATCGATAACATCATGTTTTGGAATTATGGAAAGTTTGGTCTGTGCTGTCGGATGGCGCGAGGGAAGTTGTGGAAGGCTTTAGTTTGGGGAGCAATGGTAGGTAGGGCTCAGCGAAGAAAATAAAGGTCAATGATGGGGAAAATGCAGGAGATGTTTCGACAATGTGGGCTGGTGATGCTGAAAAAACTGGAAATAACAGGCTTATCTGGCATATCTGTGGTTCCGATGGGTCTAGGGATGACACTATGGGTTGCTCTGATTCCAAAATTAGGACTGTCTGTCAGAGACGTGGGTGGGTTTTTTGTCATGTTTGCGGATGAGAGACCGGGTCTGCGGGTGCGAATCTGGAAGCAGGAGATTGCATGGTGTGGAAGAATGGTGCTGGATTGGCGTCGGGTCAGGATACTACATGATTGGGTAGGGCATAGCAGAAGGAGGTCCAGTCCGGTGTTGTTGGCAGGGCAAGGGAGGGTGTTGTGAGCCTACTCTGAGGGGTGGCCGAAGGATGACCGGAGGTGGTGATGACGGTGGTGGAGATACTACGGAGCCTTGACCGTGGCTGCCTAAGTGGGGAATGCTCATTAGAGGAGAGAGCTTCCAAGAATCTCACAACAAGGGACAAGGAATTAGATTTTTTTTTTTTTTCGCATACAAACATACTTACGCCTTTATATATGCTTACAACATACTAAAAGACAAACGACAATTATAACACTTACTAAATATACCATAATTAACTAGATAAATGGGCACGCAACCCATAACATCATAATTGGGCACGCTACCCATAACATCTCTCTCGCCCTTCAAATCGAGCTTGTCCTCAAGCTCGAACGAGGTTTGCACTGCTTGATCGCCTGACTCTTTGATTTCGCGCCCACAATTCCTGGTATCTCGTTGCTATAGTGGTGGCGTCGGTGAGTTGCGGCGACGACGTCGGAAAAATGAGCGACTGGAGAAATGGTGTTGGAGTGTCCGCCAGAGCGGCGTGGAGTAGCAACGGTAAGAAGGCGGGCGGAGCGGTGGCGGACAACAGTGGTAAGACGGTTGGAGGGGCCAGGGTTGGCGACAGGAATGGATCTGGCGGAGTGGCGGTGAGTACCAACGACAAGGCTGTCGGAGAAATGACATCCGACAACAACAATGCGTCGGGGTCAATGGAGGAGGGGCGGCCATAGGTGCTGGTGGTGGCGGTGGAAGCGACAACGGCAAAAAGGCACCTGTCGGATTTTTAATTTGGTGGTGTGCGTCGACATCTCGAAGGCGTGTGAAATCTCGTAGCATCGAACAGACGACGGCCCCATCCGTGTAAATTGATTAATGAGATCAATTATCTAATTGGCAAAAAGAATTAAATCAATTAGTTAATTGATTTAGGCATTAATCAATTAAATAGACCCCCCTAGGTCTGCTGTTGTGGTGGGTTCAAGGAAAAGGAAAAACGTGGGCTGCTGAGTTCTTGTTGGCGTGGGCTCAAGAAGAGGGAAGCGGACAACGGGAAATGGGCTGTGCGGGGCTCGAATCACAAATGGGTGGCTCGAGACAGCAGGCGGTGCGATCGGAGAGGAGAGCAAGCATTGTTCGTTGATGTAGTGTGCGGCTGGCGTCAACGCTGAGAAAGGAGTCTGCAGAATGAAAAGAATGTCGATTTCAAAGGAGGAGGAGGATGTCGAGGCTCCAAGATTCCCTCGACGTGTGCAGCAATGTCGACGAAGAGGATCCAATCGGTCGAGCCTCTTCTGCTGGGTGACGATGCCGCTGGGGACTGAAGGGTGGTGGCTAGCTTCGACGGCTGGAGTGCGTGAAGGCGGCTTTGGTCGCAGGGCTTCGAGAATGATGTCGCAAGAGGGTGGCAAGCATCGTCTGCTCTGATAACCGGGCATCTTGGCGAGAAGAAAACAACAATGGCGACATTAATGGGTCGTTGGTTTGGCCGGATCGAATGGAGGAGACAGTGAACGGGCTCTGGAACAAAAATGATCCGAGCAAAATGACCGTAGAGAAGACAACGGTTGAGACTTGGCGAGGAAGATGTCGGAGCTTGGAGGATATCTCGACGGAGGAATGGTGTCGGCGGAAGAGGAATGATGGCTCTAATACCAAGTTGTTATGAGCCTACTCTGAGGGGTGGCCGGAGGTGGTGATGACGGTGGTGGAGATACTACGGATCCTTGACCGTGACTGCCTAAGCGGAGAATGCTCATTAAGGAGAGTTTTCAAGAATCTCACAACAAGGGACAAGGAAGTAGACTTCTTTCTTTCTTTTTCTCATACAAACATACTTATGCCTTTACATATGCTTACAACATACTAAAAGACAAACGACAATAATAACATTCACTAAAGATACCATAATTAACTAGCAAATGGGCACGCATCCCATAACAGAGGGCTTTAGGTTTGTGAGCTGATAGGGAGGTTGAGCTTGTGGTGGGAGGGGTGGGTGTGGTCAGGTCTGGGTTTGGAAGGAGTGTAGGAGACGAACCTTAGGGTGTTTGGGAAGGTCCATGTTGATGAGGTGGATGCCGGAGGTGGTTAAGCTGCCAAACAACCGAAATCGTTCACAAACAAGTGAAGTAGCACTACAAGTTTCATAGAAATAATATTTGGACAAGTGTTTCATGGAACTTTAGTCGACCAAACAACATGACGAATCTAAAACTGTTCCAAATAACATGAACACAAACTGGACAACTTACCGAAATATGGGAAGAGAACTAAGTCGGGATGGAGGATGCTTGACGTCTGCTGGAAGGAGATAAAGAAAGTCCTCTCGCCACACTTGGATGGTCGCCAAGCAGTAAGAGAAGAATGAGGAGCTCCCCAAGCAAGCCATCAACTTTTGCACGAAAACTATGAATATGGTGACCCTAAGCATGTTGGCTTCATAATAAGTGAGAAAATGTAAAATTGCAACTATCCCGTCCACATGTTGAAATATTAGAGTATCGCTCCCTAACACAGTGAGTGCTGAAACTGCTTCTCATGTGGCCGGGACCCGATGGCCTGTATTCCTTCATTTTAGTCCAGGGAGCATCCACGATATCCACTTTTGCAGCTTTGAACATTTCCTTCACCTCTAAGACAAATGGATGCATCCTGATATGTAGCATGGATCCCCTACATTAGATGCAGTTATTGGCAAATTGCAATCAATGATCATTCCCTTGTGATAATCATATGGGAGACAACTGAACCTGGGGTGTAAACATGCAATGTTTAGTTGCTCATAACATAAAATGAAAACTAACCTATCTTTTAAGAATCCATAATTCAAGACAGGAGCCGAACAATTTCGTTATGAGGCAAGACTGAACCAAGAAAATTTAGGTTAGATCAGCTCTAATGGAAATGAGTAGTTTTGTTATCATGCTATTTGTACTTCTTCTCACGTGAAGGCTTCCGATCTCGAACCAGAGAGATCCCATCCAGCAACAATCGATTTTCGTCCAGCCGCAACTCGTCTGTGCGAGTCTGCACGCGTGAATCCTTCTGGTGAGCCCAACACACGCGAGCCCTCTGTTCCGATCACGAGTAGCATCTCATTCGTTAGCTTCGGTCGGTACTTCCATTCCGACGCTGGAATATCATCCTTCCAGTCGACCCCACCTGCTCTTCTGTTCTCGCATGCGTTTCGCGACATTGCCCTCTGCTTCATTGACGCCACACACGTCGACATCATCGACGTCGAGTCCAACTCACGATCGACCTTCCTTCGACGTCTATCGATGACCTCCTGCTTTCTTCCGATCTGCGCATGTGCATGCGCCTGCAATCCCTGCAACCTTTTCTCGAGCATCGCTCTGGCATCTCCTTGACGTATATCAAGCCATCACATATTAGCAGTATATCGAACCATCTTGCATCTCCTTCGAGCCCTACACCAGTTGTCCGCCCTTTCCCAACCTTGAGCCCACCAAACAACATCAATATCTCAGGGTGTCGTGCACTCATCCAATTAATTAGTTAATTAATTATTTTTTAATTGGATTAATTAATTACTGCAACATGATGACGAGCTTCGGCGAACAAGCCGCCCTTTGTTCGATGCTCCATAAGTTACTGGAGATGTTAGCGTCATATGACGTCGTAATTTCGCGACTCACCGCCAGCATTTACCTACGCTTCGGGGGTTTGACTCCACAGGAGTCGCCACATATCCCTCTACAACAGTCATCGATCACACCCGCGCTTGAAGAAGCTCCTCCGACCTTCGCAGGGATTGTCGCTCCATCATCGCCTTCAGTTGTTTCTTCCCCGCAGTTCACACCACCTGCTTTGTCGTCTCCCTGCCCAGTAATGGTGCCGCCGCAATTTTTGTCGCCGCCACCAGTCCCTGTGATCTCCATTCAGCAGCCTCTGCTATGACCTCCTGCTCTGTCAACCCCTCTGGAGGCATTACTTCTGACAACCGCCCCGAGTCGGCACCGCCACTTCTGATCTCCGCTGCTCACATTCCCCACAGTCCTCCGCCGCCCTCAACTATTTGCATTCACCGACCACACTCACCCCGTGTCCAGAGATTCTGTCTGACGACCTTCCTTCCTCCAGCGTGGCAGCGCCTCTACCACGTCAGGTCCTTGCAGTCTCTAGTGCCACCTGTGGGCACGAGGATAGCCCGCCACTCGATGCAACCTCCGCTACAGTGTCGCGTTACCGGGAACTATTCTGGCGGGAAATTAAGGAGCCGGATGATCAAGTCGTGCAAGCCTTGTTCAAGCTTGAAGACCAACTCAATTTGAAGGACGGGTAGAATGTCAGGGGTCCCACATCTTCAGTTATCTATTAGTTATATTATTATGAGTCTTCATGTACTTGAATTCGAGTTGTATGAGTCGAGTCGAGTCTTTAGAGGTTTAATGTTTTAGTGCTCATGTATTGTAAGTCTATGAATAGACCCATTGAGTCTTTGTATGAGTTATGAACTACGAAGCACGGATACACGAAAAATGGAACCGTACCCGTACCGGGTACGTTTCCGGTACGGGTACTCGTACCGAACGGCTCGGTTCGGCCCTATATTAAATATCGCGATTTTAGGTCTCAGCCCCGATCCCTCACTTCTCGATCCCGTCTCCTGTCGCCGCTGCTGCGCTGCTGCTCCCGTCGCCGCTGCTGCGCTGCTGCTCCCGTCGCCGCTGCTGCGCTGCTGCTCCCGTCGCCGACAACTGCTACCGTCGCCGTTCCTTCTCCCGTCGCCGACAACGGCTCTCGTCGCCGCTCCTTCTCCCGTCGCCGACAACTGCTCCCGTCGCCGCTCCTTCTCCCGTCGCCGACAACTGCTCCTGTCGCCGCTCCTTCTCCCGTCGCCGACAATTGCTCTCGTCGCCGACTGAGGTAACTTTTCTTCCTCTTCTTCTTCCTCTTCTTACTCTTCTTCTTCCTCTTCCTTTTCTTCCTCTTCCTTTTCTTCCTCTTCGTATTTTAGCCGACAACTGCTCCCGTCGCCCACCTCATGCCCTAATCTTAGATTTCTGAGAACACTGTTCTTCTTAATTTCTGAGAAGAAGAACAGTCTTCTTCTCGGAAATCTCTCTGTGGTTGTGGTCTTAGGTACTTTCTCATCGAACCAGATAAATCTCGTCTTTTGATCTATTTTTTTCTGGATGCAGCAGCATTCTTCTACCATCCTCTCTTAGTTTTTAATTTGTTATTTGTAACTGTGATTATTTATTTTGTATATAATGTCTATTATATATATATCAGTACTTTATGTGATGTTTATTACTGCGGCATGTTGTAGCATCAGTCAAGCGTGCATATTCTCATAGATGCTTGCTTTAATTTTCTACTTATTTTATTACAGGAATTATGCAATCACATACTCCTATTAGTGTCACTGGTTCAACATCTAACTCAATAACAAGTAGATTTATTTCTGATGAAGCAAACAAAGATGTTAGTGCGCCACTTTGGGATTATGTATCTCTTATCCATAGTAGAGAAGTTGGTGGAGGAAACAGAAAATGGAAATGCAACTTTTGTGAGATAGAATTCAGCGGCTCGTATTCTAGAGTAAAAAGTCACTTGATCTTGTATTATGAACATTTATAATTTATGTCTAAGAACTTCATTCTATGTATTAATTATGATCTTGTATTTCAATTGACTATTTATGCTTCTTGTTTTATTGTTTTGAGAATTTATAATTGCATTTGTGATATATATATGTATTTATTTATTATATTTAATACAACGTATCCCGCCGTACCCGCATCCTCGGTTTTTAAAATTTGTCGTACCGCCGTACCGGATACGTATCGTACCCGGCACCCGTACCCGTGCCGGTGCTTCCTAGGTTATGAATGAAATTAATCAAGTTCTCTTTATCTCTCTATGTTTCTCTCTCTCTCTAGCTTCTTTCTCCTCATTCCCCATTTCTAGGGTTAGTGTTGAACTCGGCTCCCCTTCTTCCTCTCCCCTCGCATTCTCCGCGGGTTGAGTTCCGCTCCCCTTTGTATCTCCGCCTTCACCCTCACCTCCGATGATGTTACAGGCTCCCATAATAGGTAGTTAGTTTGTATTTTTTTATTGTCCACTCCTTTAATTTACACTTTTTTTGCTGCACTTACATTGATCTTCAAATCGTTGCTCTAACTCGCATAATTGATCTATAAAATATCATATGGATTACTGAACATTACTTTCGTTGTTGGTTAAAAGCAAGTGTTTCCTCACATTTGAGAAACAGCTTGCTTGCATTGTCTTTTCTATTACTACAGGCTGCTCATATTTCTTCCAGGAATTTTTGTGCTATAGTTTGATGTATGACATAAATTGCTAACAATTTGTATTTCATTTTAGTGTATGATGTTACGAGAAGAGAAACCTTTACAAACCTATCGGAAGTATGGGCTAAAGAAGTCGAACTGTATTCTACTAATCAAGATTGTATTAAAATGCTTGTTGGAAATAAAGTTGATAAGGTATGATATCTTCTCTACTTCGTTGATGCTCAGCTTTTCATTACATATTCTAAAGGGAAAACTATTTAGGAGTTAGGGCATACGATTCGTTTGAATCACCTGTTCTTCCTGAAAATTTCTTACCTTCCAAAGTCATTGAGATTTAGTAGTATAACTGTGTTTGAAATAAAGTCACTACACACAATGCATGGATCATGGATGTTTTGCTTTATTTAACTTTTAAAATTAATGCGGGGTAGGGATGTGAAGTGAACTTAAGCAATGCAAGCCCTAGGTTCTGTCGGGAAAAAAACTTATCTACTAACCCTAGGATGATGTGTATATGCAAATAATGATCCAACAATATTTTGCAACTATTAATTCATAACGCGAGTAATATACAAATACTTTAAGCAAGCGAACAGACTAGGCTTTCCTCTAATTGGAGGGCCATTAGTTAAATAAGCAAGTGAATAAGTCCTATAAATCATGATTAGTTACAAAACCAACACATTAATATAGATTGACATCTATTATCTATAAAAATATAAGTAGCTGGTTTGTACAATAATTCTGAAAAATAATAAAAGTAAACAATAAAACTCATGAGTGAAAGGGTTGCAGGTGTAGGAGTGGAGATTTGGTAATCATCAGGGTGGCAGTGACTATTTAGAGAAGGGAGCTAGGAGTGTTGTATGATGAATGTAGGAGGGGATTTAGGACTGTTTGTGGACTGCTTTGGGTAGGGTATGGAGTCTCGTCATAGAGGGGAAAGCTAGGGAGGGGGCTCAGTGAGGGAGTAAGGGGAGGGAAGGGTCGGGGAGGCCAGGGAAAAGTGGCGATTGTATGGTAGAGCAGGGAGGGACGACTGCAGGGAATATTGGTTGGCTGGGGGCTAGGAGGGGGAAAAGTGACTGGTAGGTGCTGTAGGAGCGGTCGGCTGCGTGCTGCTGGCGGGGAAAAACAGTGGGGGCAATGGCTGGAAGGGTTCCGACCAGAGGTTTGGAGGGTGTGGGAGGGGCGGCTATGCGTGGGAATGAAGAAAACAAGGTAGATTCTTATCTAGGAGTCGACACCTAGGCATTTCATGGAGTCGACACCACAAGAGGTTTCCTGGATTCTGGAAAGAAGCTCCAAAATATGCGATGAAAGCCTAAATCAGCCCCTAACTTGTTTATATAGCCAAACACACGTAGCAAAGCCGTCTTGAATGACTTACGATTGCATGCTCATGATGGTTGTCTGGTCTCTCAAAATAAAAACAAAAAAATAAAACAATAATACATAAAATATGGAAATGTCTCTCCAAGTCCAAATGTAGTCTCGGATCATCCATTGGGCGATGCCAAATATGGCAGTGAAAAATCATCCCAGAACCAACCTCGAAACACATGCCACAAAAGGCTCGCTAATGCCCATCAAAACCCCTCCAAAATAAACTCCTTTCCCATCATCTTTCAAATCATCCACCAGCAACAATACACCTAAAGGCGATATTGGTAGGTTGTGGTTATAGGCCACCAACACTCCAGTTATCCCCCACAGACAAACATCTCTTAATCCTCTATCATTCCTCTCCACAACTCAAGTGGAGTTTATGCTTACGTCCATATCCGCTTAGGTTTGATCATCCAAGTTAGTTTTAGGTCAGAATGGATCCCCAAAACCACCATGGAGCTGCGTACTCAATGTATTTAATCGTTTGAAGTGCCCACTAAATGAAGTCATCGAAAACGGCAAAGGCGGCGCCGTACTTGGAGATGGAGGGAAACCTTGCTGGGAAGAAGATGAGGACGGCATTAGGGGAGGCTATTGCTGACAAAGTAGGTATATGTGGAATATCGCCACGGGGCCGTGCGACTTTGACGTCGATGGAGGATGCACGCGGAAGAAGGCACAGAAGGATTGGATCCCGCTGGGTCTGTTATTGTTGGGTACTGAACTTGGAGACAATGGGATCGTCGATCTTGAAAGCTACAACCTGGAATCCGATCGAGGGGATCGACGGACGCTATAACTGAGTGTTTCGATGGGTTCTAGCTAATCTTTGCAAGTGTCGGCTTCGTTCCCAGAGGAGTTGGATGATTCATGTGAGCTAACCGCCAATCAATTTGACGACTGGTGGTGCGAGTGAATGACCATGTTGCGAAGCATGGAATCAGAATTGAGTGGCCTGATACCAAGTTGAATCCGATCGAGGGGATCAACTGATGCAACAACTGAGTGTTTCGATGGGTTCTAGCTAATCTTCGACTTCGTTCCCAGAGGAGTTGGATGATTCATGTGAGCTAACCGCCAATCAACTTAACGACTGGGAGTGTGAATGAATGACCATGTTGGGAAGCATGGAATCAGAATTGAGTGGCCTGAAACCTAGTTGTCGTGACAATTTGTTTGTCACGATCCAAAAAGACTAAAGCCTTTTCACGACCGTTGAGCCGGGGTGCTAAGGGAGGACTACCAAATTATTTCTAACTAGAGCTTTGTGTGAGAGAGATAAATGTGAGATTTAATCTTTGCTTACCTTATATCCCTTTCATTGCCTTAAATTTTTTTTCATTGCCTAAAGCTCGTTTGTGAATCCAACCGACCTGACTATCACCGGATATAGAATGAAATTCTAAATAAAACGTAAATGACAATCACGATATAATAAAATACAATTAAAATCATAAATAAGAAATATTGGTTTACGAATTGGACGTCTTGATTGTTACCATAATTGTTTACCTGGTGAACATGTGTATTCAAGCAGCAATGGCTGCCTGCTGTATTTAACCGACTCCTTCTGCAGTACTCGTCATAACAGTATAAGAAACAAGGTGGTTAAGGCAATGTGATTAGCTACTCATAATGTATCTATTTATAGCACAGATTTCAACCAGTACCTATAAATAAATGGGCTTGAAGATCTCGTGGGATTTGGGACTTGAAATTCTTGAACCGTTCTCAGAGATTCTGGTCCAAATTTTCCTTTAATCTTCCACTGTTTCTGTGAGCTTGTTCTTTCATTGGTCCATCCTTCTTTAAGAAGGGTTTTATGGAATTATCTTGAAAGGGCTCCCTTGAGTACAATAAAGAATCCATCAATGCCCTCTCTTCTCTCTAGCTCATTACCCTTGAAGGATTTTGTAGGGTTCAGCTAATTCCTATTTACATTTTAGGATTCAACATTAGGCAAATTCATTTTCATTCATAGTTGCTTACCATTTCTTGCTGCCTGCCTAGATAAAAAGTGCACATCTTTGCCATTTGCATTAAGTTCTTAAATCTTCAACAATGTAAAGATATGTTTGTCTTCAAGTTTGTTAGCACATCCATGAACATGAAATAGTCATTATACCAGTCTTTCCTTTTTATAGATGCTAGGTGTTGTATATAACGGTATCTTTTTTTTTCCCATGGTGCCTGAAAAGTTGCATTCTTTAGCAAACCACCTCTGGTTTCTCAATTCCCGTATTGACCAATTTTATCAGGAGAGTGACAGAGCGGTATCAAAAGAAGAAGGAATTGCTTTTGCTCAGGAATATGGATGCCTATTTCTTGAATGCAGTGCTCGAACAAGAGCCAACGTCGTGAAATGCTTTGAAGAACTGGCACAAAAGGTGCATTCAACCAAATTGACATAGTGAATATGCCCTGTATATTTTTTCATGAAATTATGTCCTTCCATTCATGAATTTAACCTCAAATTATGAACAAAGAGAAGGATGATCCAGCACATTTAGCATTTTCTCATCATTAATTAGGAAAAGGAAAAATAAATCTTGCAAAAATGCAGGGTACAATTTGCCTACATTTCACCCTTGTGGTGGGACCCTTCCCCGGACCCTCGCTGCGCGGAGATGCCTTGTGCACCGGGCTTCCCCTGCGCCATTCTTATGACCCACCTTTGTAGTCTTGATAGTCATCCAGTTGTATTAAGAAAATCATCATGATCATATGCTCTTGAAACCTTCTCTTATTTATGCTTTGCAGAAACAAATATTGTTGCAATTCAGTTTTTTTCATCCACACATTTTATTCAGTGGTTGGTTGCCATAAAACACCGCTGTATATGATTATGAATGATTGGCACAACAAAATTAATTTCTTAAATAAGGTTAAAAAAATCACTTTATAGGGCAGCCCGGCGCACATAGCATCCCCTTTCAGCGAGGGTCTGGGGATGGGTCCGACCACAAGGGTGAGATGTAGGCAAACCTTACCCTGCATTTTTGCAAGAGGCTGCTTCCAGGACTCGGAACCCGTGACCTCAAGGTCAACCGGTGCGCCAAGGCTCCCCTTCCCGTGGCCTCAAAATCACTTTGCTAGCAAAGTAAATGATTTATAAATCTAGTTCCCTAAACCTTAGAACATAAATTTAGACTATATTTTAATTTTGCAACGATCTTACTAGGTGTGAATGTGCTCATGGCGGCCATTTTTGGCTAGGAAAATAGTCAATGAACCTTTTTTTTGGTTGTTCTAATTTGGTTATTTCCAATCAATTGGTTGGCAGCTATTTGTCAAAAGAACTTTTCTCTGTCTGCTGTTAAATTAATATGCTTCGTTAGACTTTTGAATGCCTCATATATAATTGTTTCTCAAAACAGATTCTGGAGGTGCCCAGTCTACTTGAAGAAGGTTCTACAGTTGGAAAAAAGAACATTCTAAGACAGAGACAGGAAAGCCAGAGAAAGTCGGGCGGAGGCGGTGACGGTGGCGGTGGGTGTTGCTCTTGAATGACTGAAAGTCAGGAATTTCCTGGGTGGGGGTTTCACTGATAATCTTCGGTCCAGGATTTATGTACATGACTGCATTTATTTGCTCATTCGTGTCTTCGATGTGAATATCATTCCACGAATGGGGCTGAGGTGAATGAAATCATCCTAAATAAGTATATATATATATATACACAAGGATAGATAGATAGATAGATGTAGATCGACCTTTCTAATTGGTTGGCCCGTGTGTTCTTCGATTTTATGGGCTGTTTTTTTCGATGCTGGACACGAAATAATGAGCTAAAATGACGCACCAGCGCCCACAGCCGCTTATGCCACCATTCATGATAAAACTATTATAATATTGTAGGGATTCATGTTTTTTCTTAAATATTTGATTTTATGATAGTAAAGAATGCTGATCATAATGCTCAGGTAATCTAGCAATACTAGATGAAATATAGGGTGGGTTTGGGGGCCGGATGTAACACCCCCATCTGTCGGAAATAATATAATAGAAGGTCTGTCGGGGGCCCTACATCATATTATATTGACAGATGAACGCATTACTAAATGAGACCACATTTCTTTTGATTTAAAAATGCATCCTAACGCAGTTGAAATAATCATCCAACAAAAAATGTCCACTAATAAAAAGAAATCAGGAATGAAAAGACATACATCAAAATGTGGCCTTAAGGCCTTACATTAATAATGTTTAACTAAATAAAGTGCATGCATACTTAGGCACGCAGGCCGGCAACACATGAAAAAGCTAAACAAAATATTCGGGCCTTCGAGGGCCAGCTCATAGCAAGGACTTCAGCCCGCTATTTTTTGCTTGGCTCTGTAGCACATGCACGCAAATATTTCACAAAGCGGTGACAAACAAAGCAACGGTTAGCAAGAGTTGACCAAATTATAACGACCTCACCCTTTTCTCGGGGTGGCGGTGCTTCTTCCCTGCAAGCAAATTAACATAATCACCTAGAGCCAGAATGTGCCATTTAAGCACCAATCATCACAAACGTTGGCTCGACCGACCCAACGTCTCGTGCACTCAAGGCACCTTAACGGTGTACCGGATTTCCCCGGGTCCCACCACCATCCTCAGGCTTAGACTGGATGGCCTAACATTGAGCATTCGCTAGCCGTGACTCAAGGTCCTCAGCTCTCTCCTATGTCTGTAGCAACACACCAGTTTTCTTAGGTAGTCGAAGTACACCACATAGTGCAGGTACAGTTAAGCCAAACCCGTTGCTTAAGTCGTCGTACCCAACATGCACGCTGCGGGTCAGCCTCCCTTTGCCTGATACCGCCTACATAATTGATTGTTATGTAGCACGGGTGGCACTCACATCCACTCAAGGCGCCCAACTCTACACGCTAGCCCAACGGTCTTCGAGAGACGGCTTTCACACAAACACAACAAAAGCTTCCCGGGAATTAATGTCAACGATCCATCGATCCCGTGCAAACATTAGGATGTTTCTTGGAGCACACCTCTTGTGCTAACTGCAGCTCCGTACAGACCCCCAGATTCCAAACATACAAATTCCATGGAGTTTTTTCCGGGAACCTCAGAACATCACCAATCCAGACCAACATGTCCGGATGGGCTTCACACAACATATCTAATATGTACTCGTGCTTTCAGACACTAATGCAATTAATAGTGAAGATGTATACATCGACCCGTCGGAGGGCACCCTTCCCCCACCCGTCGGTGGAGAGGGGCTTCCATGCAAGGATGCTAATTAAAGGCTTCACCTGCCCAAGAAGAAAAGTCGTTACCCTTGAAGCGCGTTTCAAAGCCATAGGTTGATCGCCACAGATTTGATTTCCGCACACCAGTCCGAGCTCCAAAACGACCACGCGAGTTCTTCCCCGCACTTGGTCGGCCAAGCTCGAGCTCCACGGTTGTGCACACAGCAACACCCAACCAAACAGGGGTGGGGCCGTGGGGGTGGGGGCGGCGTTCTCCTAGCCGACGACGGCCGAGACAAAGAGAGGGGGAGGGGCTTTGTTGCCCTTGCTTCAGGCCGACGAGGAGGTGGGAGAGCTCGGGAGAGGGAGGGCTCCTCCTCCAGGCCGACGAGAGAGAGAGAGAGAGAGGGGGGAGAGAGAGGGAGAGAGGGAGTAGAGAGAGAGAGGGAGAGAGAGAGAGAGAGGGGGGGGAGAGAGAGAGGGGGAGAGAGAGAGAGAGAGAGAGAGAGAGAGCGGGGGCGGGAGCAGGGGAGAGAGAGAGCGAGAGGGAGAGAGGGAGAGAGGGAGCGAGGGAGAGAGAGAGGGAGAGAGAGGGAGGGGGAGAGAGAAAGAGAGAGGGAGAGAGGGAGGGAGAGAGAGAGAGAGAGGGAGAGAGAGAGAGAGAGAGGGAGAGAGAGAGAGAGAGAGAGGGAGAGAGAGAGAGAGGGAGGGAGGGAGGGAGGGAGGGAGAGGGAGAGGGAGAGGGAGAGAGAGAGAGAGAGAGGGAGGGAGAGAGAGGGAGAGAGAGCGAGAGAGAGGGAGAGGGAGAGGGAGAGGGAGAGAGAGCGAGAGGGAGAGAGAGAGGGAGAGGCTCGACTCGGGTCCTCCTTGCTCCAGGCGGCGATGGGAGAGGGAGAAGGTCTCGGGATCGGGAGGGACGGGAGGAGGGATCGAGAGAGAGAGAGGGAGAACGGGCTCCCTGTGCGGCTGCTTCACGCGACGAGAGGCGGAGGAGAGATCGGGAGAGGGGGGGGGGGGGCTCTTAGGGTTGAGAGGGGAGGGAATTTCTTTAAACCTAGATCAAAATTGCTAACCGCACCCCCACTCTGTTATTCACACCCACTTCTCGAATCGCACACCGCGCCCTCTCACCGCACTCCAAAACCGGTTTAAATAAATTCGGGGCATTACACCGGATGTTCCGCGTAGCCTCCATCCCTTATGGATTTCCACGGAAATCATAAGGCAGGGCTAACCTCGCCGCCCCGCAGTGTCCTCGTTTGACGGGCTGCGACTGCGACCGTGCGAGATTCGTAGGGTGGTGCGAGATCTGTAGGGTAAGCAAATGATAATGACTACCGAATATGATAAATCAACGATAGAACATCATGCATTACACGATATTGTTTGCTTCCAAATGTGTTGGACACGCTCCTATTTGTTTGTTTCATTCAGAAGTCCTGAAAAATGTAATGAGAGAGAAAAAAATGTAGCGGATCGGTTTGAAAATGTTATAAGGGGTCTTATGGAGACAAGTTAGAAAATAATAGCTTGGGATCATAGATTTTGGTCTGAGGAATCCAAATTCATCATCCATTTTTCTTAGGGTTTGTTTGGGAGAGCTGCTGCGGATTGAAAATCTGTTGATTGAACAGAGCTCTTTTAGCTGTTTTGAAAAGTTGCATGCTGTTTGGAGAGTTTGTGTATAAAAGTGCAGATGGAACAGAGCTTTTTCATAACAGTCTGTTTGGGAAAATAACTTTTTGAGAGCTGTTTTTTTCTAAACGAAAATACTTAAATATAATTAAAATAAAATATTACAAGACATTTAAACATATCAATAAAAATATAAATTGTTCTCAAACATAACATGAAAAAAAGAGTTTTTTTCGGTGCATTCTTTCTGCATCTTCCAATCTTTTTTGTTCACCTTGTACAACCCTCATTCTCCGAGGGTGGGCCCATTCAAAGCCACGTAGGCAAAAGTCAAAGTCAAAAGGTCAACACAGAAGTCAACAGTTCGAGACACCAAGACAAAGTCGGCCTAGAAGAGTTCGTCGAACGCAGCCTAAAGGAGTTCGTCGAACACCGGAGTAGTAGAAGACCTGGGCGAGTATTGGCCCGACATGTGCGAGCATCACCCAATACTCGCCAGATGGGCGACTATGGCTTAATGCTCGCCGAGTATCCCATAGTCGCCAGGCAGGGGCTGGGCTATAAAACCCCCTACCCCTTGGTTTTCCTATAAATAGGACCCCAGAGGTACTTGGATAGGCACTGAAACTTGAGCTCTCGAAACTCGGCTCTTGCATTCTGGAACCTGTCGCACTTGACCGCTACTCCCAGTTCCTAGCCAAGTCGGTGCCTTCCTCGTACCCTGCTCGGCCATTTTTGGTTGTGGAGGGGAAGTCTCTTCTAAGCTTCTGGGTACGTGGTGGGACCTCCCTACCGTGGCACCTGGGGTCCTGTTTGTTGCTCTTCTAGCTTCCTCATAGTTGCCCGCCAAGCCATCTCTTCGAGCCGCTTGGCAAGTAGTCTCTGATATGCCTTTAGTGTATATACGCAAGTATACGTGTCGGCTCAAGTAATATAATAATGAGTTAAGATCGTTCCCTCGGAGAAGTGAACACTCTAACGCTTATGAATATTAATTTACTCTTTTCCTTAAATCCAAGCTAAATAACTCGATTGGTTTGACGAAACTAATTGCAGAATATTTAAAACTAATTTTTAATTACTAAAAGTACTTAAGTTATATTTTATCAAATTTGAGAGAAAAGAATCTTGTATATCGCTTTCCTAGATCTGTTGTGATATTTGCTAAATATACCGATGCATTATATTTGATTTACTATCTTGCTCGATTAAAAACTAGGAATCATAATCTCTCGATCTATGAATTCCCATAACCTAGATTTCGCTAGTTATCTCTCACTTAGAAAAATGCAAAGTGAATTAATTCGCTCAAATCGCTCTTGCTAATAAAGTGATGGAATCTCTTCCTATCTCCTTTATTATATCAAAGTTATAATGTAAACACACCGCTCATCTCTTGAATCTCACGGCGTAGTATAAAAGTAAAAGATTTAAATTAGATATCTATGCGACTCATCTCTCGAATCTCGCCACATAACATTAAGTATTTATCTTAAATAAATCGTGATTCATCTCTCGAATCTCACCACGAAATGTTGAAGATAAACATTATTCAAATCTTTCGCAATAAATAATAACATTGATAAAGATAACAAACCAAGAAATCATACGGAAAAATTATAAATTAAACATCACAACAAAAAATAGTACTCACGACATACAAGATACGAAGAATTAGTTCATGATTCTTGAAATGAAAAACCAAATTGGAAAGATCTTACAAGACATTGTTTGGAGCCTAAATATTAGCGCAGGAATTTGTCCTTTTCGTAGCCAAATCCGCTCAAGGTGTCGTCTCTTTCTTCTTCTCCAAACCTTCTTCACTTTTTCTCTCTCTAAAATTACTCTCGTATCTCTCTCTATCTCCTTGAAACTGCCGAAGTCCTCTTTTTATTTGACACGCTACAGTCCAAATTCTGAAAAGATGTGTCCTTTCAACAAGGAACCGCATGCCTACTTTTTATTATTTCGAAATGTTGTACTTTCGGTTCAGCATATTCAATTTAAACCGCCATGTTATGACCAGGTTATGACCAAGCTGCTCCATTCTTTCCAGCAATATAACTCCAACTTAAATTTGTCCGTTCTTTCATGGATTTTTCGCACTCTTGCACAAATATGCTGCTCGTTTGCCGATAAACTGTCCACAATTACAGATATGAAATATATTAGTGAATTCATCGTTATATTTCGTATATTTTCTCAATATTTACTAAAATAAGGGAGTTAATAACTTCTTTTCGAGAAGTTATCACACCCCCACACTTAAGTCCTTGCTAGTCCCTAGCAAGAATTAAATCAAGTCTAACAAATAAATATGAAAACTTCTATTGAAACAAGACACGAATCATCTTCTTAGCGTACACCATTTTAGGCTTACTTAAGCATTTCAAATAAAGAAAAGCAGATCTCTTAAAAAAAATAATTTCATCAATTCTCAAATTCGTTAGTTAGATAGCAATTGACACTCTCTTAATACTTCTAGTGTTGTGTGTGCTCTTCCCTAAAATTATTCACTCTCAAACAACTTAACTCATTAAACATACTCAAAATTAAAAAGGATAAGAATATACTTAGTCTTTGTTTTAGCCTCCACAAAAGTTTATTAGTTCAATTTGATAAGAAATCATAGGGGCATACAAAATGAATGACTTTGGCTCGGTGAAGACTTTATGAATGGATTTTGATAGAAAATGGAATTTCCCTAGTTAAAATTCTTAATGACTCTCCATACTTTTGAGGTTTATTTTTTTTATCATCAATTTTAGGAACATAGTAGGGATCATTCCAAGTAGGTGTACACACACTTAGACCACATATCACTACGTCATTAGACATTTTTTTTCATTTCTTTTTATACTTTTTTTATAAGTTTTCTTTTACTTTATGATCATAGTTGGGATCATTCTAAGTAGGTGTACACACACTTAGGCCACATATCACTACGCCTAACACAAATTTTTTTTATTAAACCCTCAAAGTCGGAAAGTTAACTAAGAAATAACTATTGAAATAATTGGAGAATTGTGTTTGGACAAATGGTATCAAAATGCTAAGATCAAGCTCAAAGACTGATGGATAATCAAAATAATTGTAGGTTTTGTGGCGTGATCTGATCCAAAGGTGACCCTACTCATTGTTATCAATTGACTACATACACTCTATGTTTTAGCTTATAGCATTGACTTAGTTGTTGCTCATCCTTCCACAATTATGTTAACAGGTTAATAAATTAAATTTGTAGAGAGTAAAATATTTTAGAAAATCTAGTGCAGAATTGAAATACTTAAGAGAGTTATAATCGCATCTTACTAACGTCAAATTCATTACATGAAATAATTAATTTAAGTAATCTACCAATTAGTGTTACATGAAATTACTTTAGTAAGCCGTCTGGTGGTAGCAAAAATGAAGGACTTGTTGAAATGTGCCTAAAATAGAAATTTTATATGTGAATCGAAACGGAGGATGACTGACGTCACCCCCACACTTAATCTGCTGCTAGGCCCTAGCAGAGACTTCATTAATATTCATTGAAATTTTCAAAGAGAACAAAAATCCAAGGAAAATAATAAATTAAAATATAACACTCCCCTGTAAATTTTTGGCAGGAAGGATGCTCCATTGCATGTGTGGCAGTATTTGACAACTTAATTTGTCGCAGTATTTGGCAAGTGAATCATATATATCACAATACGAACTGCATTTTGAGGAGCACAAAAATAGTAAAGCAAGAAGTGTGATAATGCTAACATTAGAGAGCAGGACATTCCTATAGCACACTTCACAAATCAAATACTTGGCATAACATGAAGATAAGTCTTATGCAGATATAAGCAGAGCAGTCCAAATTAAATGAAGATAAACTCATGCAAAGAAAAGCAAGATACTTATCAGACATTCACAGGAGTCAATTAGCCATAAAAGTAATTCTTATGATTGGGACAGTTTAAAATAAAATCTTTGCATTTCTCATAAATCATGTAATCGGGATGCAAGGAAAGCAAATAAATCATAAAAGTAGCATAAATTCTGCCTAAGGTGAATAACTTCATAACAACAAAACTACAAATAAAAATTGCAGGAAAGCAATATCAGTATCGCATCAAATAAGAGTAGTAAAATTAAAGGCAGGATAATAATAGCTACAGAAGAGTAGCAGCATAAGTGTATCATAAAATCCTCCTAAAAGAAATAACGTCATAGCAGCAATAGAAGTAGCATAAGAGTAGCAGCAAGTTAGAAGTATCAGAAACCCCTCAACATAACAAAAGAACACACGGTCATTGTCTGATGAAAACAGGAAATAAGAAGAACTAAGCGTCGGGCATCTCGTCATCATCCATGCCAGGAACTTCACTTATATCGACCCGTTCGCCATCCGTAAAGAGTAAATAGCCTTGTTGATCAAATCTCGATTTGTATTTGTAGACTGTCTTCACGGTATCCAAACCAGCATCCTCCATGAGTCGTGCTTGATTCCGCAAAAGATCATCACATTTTTCATTAATAAGTAGGTGACTAAAGCTCTGATGACATTTCATGTATTCTTGTTCTTCTGTTAGGCTGACCACATTATCAATGATTTCCGTTAGATCAACTTTTGCTGGTGCGGTGGAGGATGAAGGAGTACTCGCAGCAGGCTTGGGGAGAGGATTTGAAGTACCGGCCGGAGGCGGTGTGCTCTCAAGATTATCTGAACTGTCATGAATATTGCTTGTGATTACCACCTTAGTAATATGGTGTCCAACTTTGGTAATTAAGGTTTCCTTGTCCCCCCACATTCCGCTAACACGGCAAAGTTCAGTAATCAGAGTAGGGAACCTAATTGTAATCTATCCATAGCTAAGAGTCTCTTCTGAAGTTGATCTGATATTATTTTCCCAACATCAAAACGAATGTCCTTCAAAATACAGTAAATTAATACGGCTCGATCCATTGCGACTCGTGTAGTGTTTTTGGTAGGAATTATGCTTGTGTTAATGAACAAAAGCCACACCTTGGCCTCCCGTTTTAAACTATTCGCCTTCAAATTGGAACCTTCCGTTGAAATCCAGGCTGTGTCGACGTTATTACAAATTTCCTCCGCAATGATGGATGGCGGTGTTGTGGCTTGTACACGCAGATACTCTTCCTCATTCGGAACCGTCATGCCAAAATAGCTATTAATCGCCTTACCGGAAAAATCTACTGAATGACCTCGCACATAAATTTTTCTCTCCTCCACGGTAAGCGCATTAGCATAAAATTCATAGATCCAAGGCAATACTGCTTCCTTTCGGGGGTAGCAAAATGATTCCCACCCAAAATCTTTCATTTTTGTGACATATTCCATACTCCATGCCCGTTTTTCGATCTCAAATCCTCGTTCGAAAATGAAAGGCTTATCTTGTAAACCTTCATATCGCAGTTTTGCTTCATCATTAATAAATCGAAAATCCTTACGAGGACTTGGTGCGGGTTTGCTCTTTACTTTACGCTTAGAAGACATTTTCTGATAGTAATAAAAAAAAATTGATACTATTAAGAACCCTAGAATATTTTAAGACTTTATCATCTTTTCGTAAGGAAGAAGGGTTGTTGCGAAATGTTACCGACTCAGAGGTTAACTCGGCGCCGTGTGATCTGGATGAGAACTCGAATGCTGCTCGCCGCCGGATCTGGATGAGAACTCGAATGCTGCTTGGCGCCTCGTCGTGAAGAGTACTCGAGTGCAGAGGCTGCCTCTTCGTACGAGTAGTCGCCGCCGCAAGCAGTCCTGCGCAGTTCTCCGTCGGAAGGGAAATAGGGTTTCGCAGCAGTCGAACCAAGGGATGACGGGAGATAATGAACCCAAGTTATTTTTCCATTGATTAAAACTTCAATCCTGGACCGGCGGTTCAGAATAAGCCGGTTCAGATTATTCGCGCTAGAAAACTTGCGCTATTGATCCAGCCGGTTGAATATTTGCACTCGCCAGCCGGTTCAACTCAATCTTGGACCGGCGGTTCCAGCCTCTTTTTTTTATTGTTATTTGTTTTGATTATTTTCTTAGTTAAAAGGACAGAGAATAAAAAGTTAGAACCTTGGTTGTAACCTTGTCATGACATTTTAATGCAGAAAATTTTTATGGATTTTCCTACGTTTTTCAACCTTTAACCTTTATAGTTACTACTTAATTAATTAATTTTAGTTGGGTTGCCTCCCAATTAGCGCTTGATTTAACGTCTCGGCTAGACTCAGCCATTCTTTAGACAGATAAATTCGTCACCATCACCTCTCGCGGCTCATTGTTATGAAAGTAAGCTTTAAGTCTTTGCCCATTTACTTTGAAAATAGAACCGTCTTTGTCATTACAAATAGAAACTACCCCAAAAGGATGGACTTCTTGAACTCGAAATGGACCGGACCACTTGGATTTCAATTTACCCGGAAATAGTTTAAGGCGAGAATTATAAAGTAATACTAATTGATTCGGAATAAATTCCCTCTTTTCTATGCGAGCGTCATGCCATTTTTTTGTTCTTTTCTTATATAATTTTGCATTGTCATATGCATGATATCGCATCTCATCGAGTTCATTGAGATAAAACAACCAATTCTTACCGGCTTCCTTATAATCAAAATTTAATTTTTTTGTAGCCCAATAAGCTTTATGTTCTAACTCGACAGGGAGGTGGCAAGATTTTCCATAGATCATCTTGTAGGGGGTCAGTCCTATGGGCGTCTTAAATGCAGTTCTGTACGCCCACAACGCATCATTCAATTTCTGCGACCAATCTTTCCTAGTGACACTTACCGTTTTCTCTAAAATGGATTTAATTTCCCTGTTGGAAACCTCGGCCAAACCATTAGTTTGGGGATGATATGCTAAAGCGATCTTATGCGTCACTCCGTACTTTCTTAATAATGTTGTAAATTGTGAATTACAAAAGTGACTTCCGCCATCACTAATAATCGCTCTAGGTGTACCGAATCTTGACAAGATATTAGTTTTTAAAAATTTTAATACGACCTTGGCGTCATTCTTATGTGTAGCGATAGCTTCGACCCACTTGGACACGTAGTCGACTGCTAATAGTATATATAGGTTACCATCCGAATTAACAAATGGGCCCATAAAATCAATCCCTCAAACATCAAAAATTTCAACCTCTAAAATGGTATTCATTGGCATGCTCGCTTTACGACTCAGGTTTCCTGTTCTTTGACATTTATCACAACTCTTCACAAATAAGTGCACATCCTTAAATAAGGTGGGCCAATAAAAACCCGACTCCAAAACTTTTGTCGCGGTTCGGTCTCCCTTAAAATGTCCTCCATAAGGTGATGAATGACACTTTTCTATGATACTAAGAACCTCTACTTCATCAACACATCTCCGGATAATTTGATCCGAACAGATTTTATATAAGTATGGCTCATCCCAGAGGTAATATTTCACCTGCTGGAGGAACCTTTTCCTTTGTTGATAGTCCATATCCGGGTGTACTATATTACTAACTATGTAATTCACATAATCAGCATACCATGGGATACTACCCACAGAGACAGCTAATATCTGTTCGTCCGGGAAATTTTCTCTTATCCCTACTTGTTGATTTCTCTCATCGCTTTGTTCTAATCTCGATAAATGATCTGCTATTTGATTTTCCGCTCCTTTTCGGTCTTTGATTTCAATATCAAATTCCTGAAGTAAGAGGACCCATCTAATTAGTCTAGGTTTGGCGTCCTTCTTCTCCAAAAGATATCGGATCGCCGAGTGATCCGTATAAACTATCACTTTAGAATTTATTAAATAGGAACGGAACTTATCGAATGCAAACATTACGGCTAAGAGTTCCTTCTCGGTTGTGGTGTAGTTTATTTGTGCATCAATAAGTGTTTTGCTAGCATAATATATGGTATGAAAAATTCGATCCCGGATTTGTCCTAAGACAACTCCTACGGCATAATCACTAGCATCACACATAAGAACAAAAGGTGACGACCAATCCGGTGTTGTGACAATAGGTGAAGAAACTAACTTGTGCTTTAATGTGTCAAAAGCATGCAAACAATGATCATCAAATAAGAAGGGAGTGTCTTTTTCTAACAAGTTACATAAAGGTTTTGATATTTTAGAGAAATCTTTAATAAACCTTCTATAGAACCCAACATGGCCCAAAAAACTACGAATGCCCTTGACATTCTTAGGAGGAGGAATCTTTTCAATAACTTCTATTTTAGCCCGATCTACCTCCAAACCCTTGCTTGATACTTTATGGCCTAAGACAATTCCCTCTCTCACCATGAAATGACACTTTTCCCAATTTAGTACTAAATTTGTCTCAATACATCTTGTTAATACTTTCCTAAGGATTTCTAAACAGCAGTCGAAGGACTTCCCAAACACTGAGAAATCATCCATAAACACCTCTATACCGTTATCCATTAAATCAGTAAAAATAGATATCATGCACCTTTGAAAAGTGGCGGGTGCGTTACATAATTCAAATGGCATTTTGCGAAACGCAAACGTACCATAAGGACATGTAAATGTGGTCTTTTCTTGGTCTTCCGGAGCAACCATAATCTGATTATAGCCGGAATACCCGTCCAAGAAACAAAAATAATCATTTCCCGCCAACTTGTCAAGTACTTGATCAATAAAAGGTAATGGGAAGTGATCCTTCCGAGTTGATTTATTTAGTTTCCAATAATCCATACATATTCTCCAACCAGTAACCGTCCTAGTTGGTATCAACTCGTTGTTATCATTTTTCACCACCGTAATTCCTCCCTTCTTCGGTACACATTGTACCGGACTTACCCACTTGCTATCCGAAATAGGGTAAATAATGCCTGCATCTAACCATTTTATTATCTCTTTCATAACTACTTCTTTCATAGGTGGACTAAGCCTACGTTGATGTTCAATTGACCCTTTAGCTTCATCTTCTAATATGATTTTATGCATACAAATCGAGGGGCTAATGCCACTAATGTCTGCTGTAGTTTTTCTTCATCTTCAAATTTTAATGATGCATCAATTATTACCGGAAGAGTTTTTTCTTCTCCAAGGAAAGCATATTTAAGATGTTCCGGAAGAGGTTTCAAATCTAAAGTTGGAGGTTCAATAATTGAGGGTTTCATAATTTTTGGTTCACTTGACCTAGTTATAGATTCAAAATTCCTAAAGATAGGCAATTTATAATGAGATTCTAAAACTTTAACGCATTCATCTAATTCTAAATCATCATCCCACTCTTCATTTGTCAAAATTGTGAGAAGTCTTTGTTCTAGGTCATCTTCATTACCCTTAATTAATTGATTTTTTATCTCCACTTCTTCAATAGAGTAACAATCTTCTTTTTCATTTGGAAATGTCATAGCTTTTAAGATATTGAATGTTACTTCCTCTTCATTAACTCGCATTGTTAACTCTCCTTTTTGTACGTCAATTAAAGTCCTTCCGGTTGCTAAAAATGGCCTCCCTAAGATTATGGGCATATCCTTATCCTCTTCCATGTCCAACACTACAAAATCGGCCGGAAAGATGAATTTCTCCACCTTAACCAATACATCCTCAACTATTCCCTTAGGGAATGCTAAAGTCCTATCGACTAATTAGAGAGTAAGAGTTGTTGGAGTTATCTCTCCTAGACCTAACTTTGTATATATAAATAAGGACATTAAATTAATGCTTGCACCTAAATCACATAATGCTTTCCCGACAAATTTTACTCCTATAGAACAAGGTATGGTAAAACTACCGGGATCCTTAAGTTTTTGAGGCAATTTCTTTTGCAAAATTGCACTACAGTCTTCCGTTAATGCAACTATTTCTTTATCTAGAAATTTTCTTTTCTTCGATAAAATATCTTTCATAAACTTGACATAACTAGGCATTTGCTCTAATGCCTCAGCAAATGGAATATTAATTGTAAGCTTCTTAAAAATTTTCATAAATTTTTGAAATTGTTTGTCAAGTTTTGTTTTATTTAATCTAGATGAAAAAGGTGGAGGAGGGTAAATGATTTCTTTCTTTTTATTATTTTGTGGATTTACTTCCACTTCCTCCGGCTCCTTAATTTCTATAGACTTTTCTTTCCTAATTGTATTTTCTCTTGCCTCTTCTTCCCTTAACTTCTCTAGTAATCCATCTCCACAAGAGATCTCTACCCCACTCCTTAATGCAATAGCTTTACAATGATTATTTGGTTCTTCTCTTATTGGATTAAGTGTGGTGTCAGATGGTAGCGATCCTATTGTTCTTTGACTTAAAGCATTGGCCAATTGACCAATTGTGGGTTCTAAAGATCGGAGTGAAGACTCAATACCATCCATTCTAGAGTCATTCTTTTGAAACAAACCTACAATATACTCATCAGTTAATTTCCTATTATTGGTTTCTTGATTAAGCATTTGGGTTGGTATTGGATTAATGTTCTGATTAAAACCTGGTGGTTGAGTTGCATTTTGTGAATTTTTCCAAGAAAAGTTGGGATGATTTCGCCATTCTGGATTATAATGATTTCCAAAATTTGAAGGTCCTTGCCTTTGTTGGCCTCCTAGATAATGTATTTCTTCAGTTACTTGGTTTAATTGTTCCACTGTCATTGACACACTTGTTGCAGGGGTAGATAGAGAATCTAACCTCTTATTTATTAAATTAAATTGAGTGGCCATTTGGGCTGCTAACGAAGTGAATTGATCTACTTGATGTATACCGGCTGGTTGGTTATTACCTTGCCTTTCGAATGCTTGGTAGTTGTTAGAAGTAAGATCTTCTAAAATTTCCATAGCATCTTCTGGATATTTCATTAATAAAGACACTCCCGCGGCTCCGTCAACTAGGATCATCGTAATGGTTTGTAAACCGTTATAAAAAGTGGTTACTTGTTGGTGTTGTGCCAACCCGTGATGCGGACACTTCCTAAGCATCTCCTTAAACCTTTCTCACGCTTCATAAAGTGTTTCGCCATGATTTTGGACGAAAGTGGTGATGTCCCTAACTAACTTAGCTGTTTTAGAAGGGGGAAAATATTTATTCAGAAATTTCTCTTCCAATTGATCCCACGTAGTGATGGAACCAGGTGGTAGAGAATCAAGCCAGTCTTTAGCTCTTCCCTCCAAAGAAAATGGGAATAATCTCAATTGAATAGCTTCATCCGAAGCCCCATTTACCTTGTACATATCACAGATTTCTAGAAATGTTCTTAAATGAGCGTTTGCATTTTCATGATTTAGACCCCCAAACTTGTTATGTTGTACTAATTGCATTGTGGTAGAGTCCATTTTAAAATTATTAGCGGCGATTGTGGGTCGCGCTATACTAAATTGCAAACCTCCTCTTAACGGTGCGTTATAGTCTCGACAAGTCATTCGTGGTGTAGCATTTTGAACATTATGACCATTATGTTCGACTTGACCATTAGGGTCCACCTGACCCTCGGGATCATTTGCATTACCGTGCTGATTATTATCCATCTCTTGATGAATAGTAGTGTTCGCTCTAACAGTTTGTCTATTCCGTCTACAAGTACGTTCGATTTCTAAATTCAAAGGTAATATTTCAATGTTACGCAATCGGGACATACACTAGACAAAAGTTTAAAGTGAAATAAAATAACGACTTGGTCTCTAATTACTAAGAGTTCACTAATATCGTAAGAAATAAACCGTTAGATAGCCGCTTCCCCGGCAACGGCGCCAAAAACTTAATACGCTTTTAGTGTATATACGCAAGTATACGTGCCGGCTCAAGTAATATAATAATGAGTTAAGATCGTTCCCTCGGAGAAGTGAACACTCTAACGCTTATGAATATTAATTTACTCTTTTCCTTAAATCCAAGCTAAATAACTCGATTGGTTTGACGAAACTAATTGCAGAATATTTAAAACTAATTTTTAATTACTAAAAGTACTTAAGTTATATTTTATCAAATTTGAGAGAAAGGAATCTTGTATATCGCTTTCCTAGATCTGTTGTGATATTTGCTAAATATACCGATGCATTATATTTGATTTACTATCTTGCTCGATTAAAAACTAGGAATCATAATCTCTCGATCTATGAATTCCCATAACCTAGATTTTGCTAGTTATCTCTAACTTAGAAAAATGCAAAGTGAATTAATTCGCTCAAATCGCTCTTGCTAATAAAGTGATGAAATCTCTTCCTATCTCCTTTATTATATCAAAGTTATAATGTAAACACACCGCTCATCTCTCGAATCTCGCGGCGTAGTATAAAAGTAAAAGATTTAAATTAGATATCTATGCGACTCATCTCTCGAATCTCGCCACATAAGATTAAGTATTTATCTTAAATAAATCGTGATTCATCTCTCGAATCTCACCACGAAATGTTGAAGATAAACATTATTCAAATCTTTCGCAATAAATAATAACATTGATAAAGATAACAAACCAAGAAATCATACGGAAAAATTATAAATTAAACAACACAACAAAAACTAGTACTCACGACATACAAGATACGAAGAATTAGTTCATGATTCTTGAAATGAAAAACCAAATTGGAAAGATCTTACAAGACATTGTTTGGAGCCTAAATATTAGCGCAGGAATTTGTCCTTTTCGTAGCCAAATCCGCTCAAGGTGTCGTCTCTTTCTTCTTCTCCAAACCTTCTTCACTTTCTCTCTCTCTAAAATTACTCTCGTATCTCTCTCTATCTCCTTGAAACTGCCGAAGTCCTCTTTTTATTTGACACGCTACAGTCCAAATTCTGAAAAGATGTGTCCTTTCAACAAGGAACCGCAGGCCTACTTTTTATTATTTCGAAATGTTGTACTTTCGGTTAGCATATTCAATTTAAACCGCCATGTTATGACCAGGTTATGACCAAGCTGCTCCATTCTTTCCAGCAATATAACTCCAGCTTAAATTTGTCCGTTCTTTCATGGATTTTTCGCACTCTTGCACAAATATGCTGCTCGTTTGCCGATAAACTGTCCACAATTACAGATATGAAATATATTAGTGAATTCATCGTTATATTTCGTATATTTTCTCAATATTTACTAAAATAAGGGAGTTAATAACTTCTTTTCGAGAAGTTATCAGTCTCCGGCTGCATTAGTCCGAATTTTGGAGCCGGGATTTTCCAGGCTTCAACACTTTGGTGCGGTGAGCGTGGACCGTAGCCAGAGAAAGAAAGCCTAGTGGGAAGAAAAGATGGTGGTAGTAGGCGACCAGGAGGAGGTTGTCGGCAACTCGGCCGGCGGTGGCGGGTTCGTGACGTTGGCGACTTTTGAGGAGTTATCGAGGCGAATGGAAGGAACTCTTCGAGCAGTTCTTCAAACTCACACCGAGGGAACGACGACTTCACCCCATCGCCCGGTTGTGATCGAAGAAGGTGCTCCCTCCAGGCGAGCAGGGAAGGATCATGTAGAAGAGCCCGAGCAACCAAGGAAGTCGCAGTTCTGCCCGCAGAACTCGCAAGGTGCTGGCGGGGTCCGGTTTCGAAGAGAGGAGGAGCAGGCGAGATGTTACGGTGCTCGTCCCTACAACGAGTATGGAGGCGGTGCTCGTCCCTACTGCGAGTATGGAGGCGGTGCTCGCCCCTATAACGAGTTTGGAGGGGATGCTCGCCAGATGGATGATCGTCGCCAGATTGGGGGGAGGAGCCCCTTCTGTGAGGAGATCATCGCCGCGCCAGTACCAGACGGGTTCATGGATCCCTCGATGAATTACTACTCGGGGAGGGAGGACCCTATCCGGCACATCCAATGGTTCGAGGACGTCGCCTCCCTCCGGACCATGTCTGACGTCTTTAAATGTAGGCTGTTCGCGATCTCCCTCCGAGGGAAGGCAAGGGACTGGTTCCACCAGTTGTCGGAGGGTTCCATCTACCGCTTTGAAGACCTTTGCCGGGGGCTGACGATGCGGTTCGCCACGGCAAAGAAGGTGAAGAAGGAGGCTACGACCCTTTTCCATCTAACACAGAGAGCAAAAGAAACGTTGGGGGATTACATCGACCGGTTCCAAGAGGAGGTGTTGCACATCCAGGAGGTGGATGGTCGCACCTTGCAGCTGGCCCTAACTTCCGGCCTTCGGGAGGGGCTCTTCAAGCTCGAGATCGGTAGGATCCCTCCATACTCCTACGACAATCTCATTGAAAGAGCCAACCAGTTTGTCCAGGGTGAGGCTCCAACCACGGCTTCCTAGCTAGGCTCACCCGAGTAGCTAAGGAGGAGGAGGAGGAGGAGGAGGAGAAAACCCCCGAGAAGAAGAAAAAAGAAGAGCCCAGGAAGGCGGAGAAAAGGAAGCCGGAAGAGAAGAGGAGGGAGGAGAGAAAGAAGAAGGAGCCAAAAAGGCACGATAAGAAGAGACTCATCGTGGCACCGGAGCGTCGGGAGGAAGAGAGACGATACCAGGTCCCCGCTAACCGACCGCCTTGGAGGCCGGCTAGAGGACCCCAGCGCAGGGATTGGGAGAGATCCCCGGAGAGAAGGCGTCACGATCAACCGGAAAGGCGTCCGGAAAGAAGGAGAGAAGAGGAGATGGCGATAGCCAGGCGTGCCAACCGGCAAGGAAAGAAGAAACAGAGGAAGACGCAGCAGGAAGAGGAGATCCCCCTCTTTTGTGATCTGCATCAGGTAGCAGGTCACGGGACGATGGCTTGCCCAGATTTTTGGGAAGCCCGTCAGAGGTTGACAGCAGGAGAGGCATGAGGGGAGCTTCCGAGGAATGAAGCCCCTGTCGAGCCGCCGACAGTTCAAGCCGTCGGTCGAAGGAGGAACGAGGATCGAGTCGACCATGGAGGTCGAGGAGAGGTGGCTCAAGGAGGCAGAGGAGTGGGAGTGATCCATGGGGGTGCAGGGCTAGGAGCTTCCCGCAAGGGAAGTCTCCATCAAATCTATCGGAAGAGTGTTGCCTCAACCTCGCAAGCACCGCCCACGTGGGAGGAGATCACCTTCTCCGAAGAAGACATGTTAGGGAATGAGAACCCCTTCCATAATGCCCTCGTTGTCCAAACAGCCGTGGAAGACTTCACCGTGGATCGAATCCTCGTTGATAACAGTAGCTCCGTGAATGTCATCTTTAAGAAGACGTTCGACGGATTGGGAGTCGGAGCAGAAAGAGTTCAGCATCAGATGGACCCCTCTTTGGCTTCTCCGGAGAGAAGCAGGAGGTGGAGGGAGGAGTAGATCTCCTCGTAACGCTCGATGGCACTCCCCTTACCTGCCGCTTCGTCATTGTAGAGGCCCCGAGCTGTCTCAAGGCCATCTTCGGAAGGCCGCTTCTCAACACTTTCAAGGTCGTTCCATCCTCCTACCATCAGTGCTTGAAGTACTGCCAGGGAGACGTTCAGGTGAGGATCAGGAGCGATCCAAGAGCCGCCCGCGAGTGTTACCTCAACGTCGTCAGCACTATCAGCTGTATGGCCGAAGCCGAGGAATTCGAGAAGATGCTGGGGAGCACTGCCAGGCTGGAGGCATCCGAAGAGATAGAAGAAATCGAGGTACTCTCCGCTGCAGGAGTACCTGGGTTGCTGAAGATCGGAGGATCGCTGAAGGTCCGCGAGAAGATGGAGATGGCGACGTGCCTGCAGGAGAACGTTGATATCTTCGCTTGGAGTGCAGCCGAGATGCCGGGAATCGATCCAGAAGTTGCCTGCCATCATCTCAACCTGGACCCGACAGCTAAACCCATCCGCCAGAAGAAGAGGTCCAGTGCCATCATGCTGGCTGAACCTATCCGAGAAGAAGTAAAGAAACTGCTGGATGCAGGTTTTGTATCCGAGATCCAGTATCTAAGCTGGGTCTCAAATGTTGTAATGGTTAAGAAGAGTGGAGGAGGTTGGAGAATGTGTGTAGATTTTTCGTTGATGAATAAAAGCTGCCCCAAGGATTGTTATCCCTTGCCTCGGATCGACGCGCTGGTTGATTCAGCCGTCGGTTTTTCTATGATGAGCTTTCTTGATGCATTTTCAGGATACCACCAGATCCGGATGCATCCCCCCGATTGTCGCAATGTGTCCTTCATCATGGGAGATGACTGCTACAACTATAGGATGATGCCTTTCAGCTTGAAGAACGCTGGGGCCACCTACCAGCGAATGATGGACCACGTGTTCAAAGGGCAGAAGGGGAGGAACCTGAAGGTGTACATAGACGACCTCTTAGTAAAAAGCAAGAGCGCCCGAGAACATGTGGTCGATCTGGTGGAGACCTTCGCAATGCTCAGGAAGTTCAAAATGCGGCTCAATCCGGCGAAATGCGTATTCGGGGATGGAAGAGGTAAATTCCTGGGACATCTCATCACCCCGGGGGGAGTGGAGCCGAACCCTGACAAGGTCAAGGCAATCCTGGAGATGACCTCACCAAAGACCATGAAGGAAGTTCAAAGGTTGACAGGAAGGTTAGCGGGTCTTAACCGCTTTCTGTCTAAGGCAGGAGAGAAGTGCTCTCCCTTTTTCAAAACGCTCTGTAAGAGCGAGAACTTTACATGGACCGACGAATGCGAGAAGGCGTTCGGTAAGCTGAAGGAGCAGTTGACTCAAACACCTCTCCTTCAGAGTCCGAAAGAAGGTGAAGACCTGCTCATCTACTTGGGAGTAGGGGTGGAAGCGGTAAGTTCCGTACTGGTCCAGGAAGAAGGAAGGAAGCAGCTCCCCATTTATTACGTTAGCCAGGTACTCAAGAAGGCGGAGCTGAAGTATCCAATCTTGGAGAAGCTCGCTTTCGCCTTGGTGGTGTCGGCGTGAAAGCTCCGGCCTTATTTCCAAGCTCACTCCATCCGGGTCGTGACTGACCATCCTCTCCGAAATATCTTGGAAGGGGTGGAGCATTCAGGGAGGCTGGCGAAATGGTCGGTAGAACTCAGCGAGTTCGACATTTCCTTCTCACCTCGGGTGGCGATCAAAGCACATGCGGTAGCTGATTTCCTGGCCGACTTCTCGGTGGAAGCAGAGCCAGGGGAAGAAGTTTTCACTCCCATTCCTTGGAGGATGTTCGTGGACGGAGCTTCGGGCAAAAATTCTGTAGGAGTGGGCATCATGCTGGTCAGCCCGCAGGGGACTAGGATCGAGCAGGCAGTCGAGATCCTCTTCCCCGTCATGAACAATCAAGCCGAATACGAAGCCATAGTGGCAGGCTTGCGTCTCGCAAGAGAGTTGGGGATTCAAGACATCAGAACCTTCACAGATTCAATGGTGGTCGCGTCACAGATCCGGGGAGAGTTCGAAGTACGCGACACCATCCTACTGAAGTATCTGGTCAAGGTGAAGGGATTGGTAGGAAGTTTCCAGTCCTTCTTCGTTGAACATGTCCCAAGAGAGAAGAACTCAGCAGCAGACCGTCTGGCCAAGTACGGGCCAAGAGCAGGAGGGCTATCACGGAGCTATTCCAACCGTCCATTCAGGAAGGGGAGATGATGGAGATCGACCGACGTCCTTCGTGGATGGATCCGTTCATCTCCTTCTTAGGATCTGGACAGCTCCCAGCAGATGGTGACCAAAGGAAGTTTCGATACAAGGCAGTGTACTACTTATTGTAAGATGGAGAGCTATATCGCAAGACCATCTCTGGCCCTCTGGCTAGATGTGTCTCCGAAGATGAAGTACCTCGAGTGTTGGAGGAGATCCACTCGGGAGAGTGCGGAATCCATTCTGGGACTCGCACTTTGGAGCAAAGAATCTTGAGGCATGGCTACTTCTGGCCCACTATCTGGAAGGATGCAGAGGTCTTCTCGAAGAGGTGCCAGAAGTGCCAGTTGTTTGCCCCCCTTCAGTTATAGTCAGCCCAACAACTTCGCTCGATCCCCTCCCCGTGGTCGTTCGCTATCTGGGGGATGGACCTGATAGGTCCCTTTCCCTCGGCTAGTGGCCAGAGGAAGTTCGTCCTAGTCATGATCGACTACTTTTCAAAATGGATCGAGGTCAAAGCTCTGGCCAAGACCACCTCTCAAATCGTAAAGAACTTCATATGGGGAGAGATCGTCTGCAGATTCGGAATCCCCCTCGCCATCATCACCGGCAATGGTCCCCAATTCGCCAGCTTGGAGCTGGAAGACTTTTGCAAACAACTCGGGACTGATCTCCATTTCGCCTCCGTCCACCATCCCCGGAGTAATGGGCAAGTAGAAGCCGCCAACAAGCTAATCATCAACCTCTTGAAGAGAAAGGTCGAGAACCTACGAGGTAATTGGGCGGAGCAGCTCCCCTCGGTCTTGTGGGCTTTGAGAACCACTCCTAGCTCAGCTACAGGGGAAACCCCGTTCAAACTCTCTCACGGGTCCGAGACTCTCATCCCGGTAGAGTTCGAAGTCAGAAGTCCCAGGGTGGTTGCGGCCCAGGACGGAGACGAAGAATGGCGATTGGAGAATAACGAAGCACAAAAGCTGTCACTCGACTACATTGAAGAACTCCGAGACTTGGCATCTGCCAGGCAGGAAGAGATCAAGCGCCGAATGGCAAAGCACTTCGACAAACATATCCGCCTCAGACACTTCCTAACGGGGGATCTAGTCATGAAGAAAACAGACGCGGCAAGGAGATCAGCAGCCGTAGGGAAGCTCAACCCAAATTAGGAAGGGCCCTTCATCGTCCACGAAGCGCTCGTGACGGGAGGATATCATCTACAGAACCAAGAAGGAGAGTTATTGGGGAACACTTGGAGCGGCGACGACTTGAAAAGGTTTTATCCCTGAGCAGAGAAGATGTATTCTCCCCCTCTTTTTGTAAACTCCCTACAATGAATGTAAATTCCTCGCCCCCTGGAAAACGGGCTGCGAGAGTTTCTTTTCTTCTCATCTCGTCAAAATTAATGGTCTAAAAGAAGGTGAAGTAGATCTCCACGATGGGTTGGGAAACATGCCTCCGACTTGATTCTTATAAAACCCAGAACGGGTGATGGGACGGTGCCTCGGTAGTGCGTTCTCATAAGACCAAGCCTCTGCACTGACGGTCAAGATCAGCTCCCCCCTTGCACGTTGGCTGCAGGAACCCTCCGACCGCACCTCTCATCCGTTTGGTAAGATTATCAGGAAGAAGTCTGGACGCTGACCTCCCAATCCAACGAAGAGATGATCCACTTAACCTCGCGGAGGACCCTTGAATAAAGGTGTCATAAACCCTCGAGAGCCAAAGGCTCGCAACAGAGCATTTCGCTTCCATTTACTTTTTCCAATCATTTGAGTAGACGTATTTAAATCCTCTATGGCTGTCAAGAATAACAGGAAAGTGTCGATCTCTTCAACAGCATTAACAAGAGCAGTAGGATGGAGACCCCGGGATGTTGTGTTCCCTTGGAAGGTGCTCCATTGGAACCTCCCCGACAGTCATTCCCTACTGTGTCGATCTCTTCAACAACATTAACAAGAGCAGTAGGATGGAGACCTCGGGATGTTGTGTTCCCTTGGAAGGTGCTCCATTGGAACCTCCCCGACAGTCATTCACTACTGTGTCGATCTCTTCAACAGCATTAACAAGAGCAGTAGGATGGAGACCTCGGGATGTTGTGTTCCCTTGGAAGGTGCTCCGTTGGAACCTCCCCGACAGTTATTCCCTACTGTGCCGATCTCTTCAACAACATTAACAAGAGCAGTAGGATGGAGACCTCGGGATGTTGTGTTCCCTTAGAAGGTGCTCCATTGGAACCTCCCCGACAGTCATTCCCTACTGTGTCGATCTCTTCAACAGCATTAACAAGAGCAGTAGGATGGAGACCTCGGGATGTTGTGTTCCCTTGGAAGGTGCTCCATTGGAACCTCCCCGACAGTCATTCCCTACTGTGTCGATCTCTTCAACAGCATTAACAAGAGCAGTAGGATGAAGACCTCGGGATGTTGTGTTCCCTTGTAAGGTGCTCCATTGGAACCTCCCCGGCAGTCATTCCCTACTGTGTCGATCTCTTCAACAGTATGAACAAGACCAGTAGGATGGAGACCTTGGGATGGTGTGTTCCCTTGGGAGGTGCTCCATTGGAACCTCCCCGACAGTCATTCCCTACTGTGCCGATCTCTACATCATAATTGAGTATAGGGACACCAGATGAAGTCTTAGAAGTACATGTCTCAAAGATCCTTCTTCATATGCAGGTGCGAGTATGACGATGCGAGCATGCAGGTGCGAGTATATATGGGCGAGTATTCATTAAGCGAGCAGGGAATGATCGTCGTCCGAAATATCTTATCTCGTCTATGCTTAGTCGCTTAGCGAGCACTCAACCTGGCCCCGAACCTAAGAGCCTGCTCGGCGCAACCACAAAAGAAGAAAAGCAAAAAACGACTACACAAGGCTAGCAAAAATTGTATTCATTTGCTTTTGTAAATACATTCACAAAATATGTTGTACAGATTTTTCAAAATAGAGACAGGCGACTACTCATCATCGCCACCATCATCGCCGTCTGCGTCGACATCTTCATCATCATCACCCTCGTCCTCGGAGTCACCATCATCGGAATCGGTGGATGAAGATGGAAGATCTCGCATAGGGGAGTTGGACTCTTCGGCGAGCAGCGCCGGGATGATGTCCATAACAGTCAAATTCATTGCCTCCGGCTTCAAGAGGTCATCAGCCTTCAGCCTGCTTAGAACCACCTTCCCGGTTGCTCGCGCGATCTCCCGGCGAATGTACGCCATATCATCGCTGAGTATCCGAATTTGCCTGCCAACCCTGGAGGGGCCCACTGACGAGGGCTGATGCTCGGCAGGCCGAGTTTCCAACTTGGCGATGCGAACTTGGGCGGCCTCCAAGGTTTGGCGAGTATCCTCCAGCTCCTTCTCTAGCTGGGACTCTTTCTTCGCCATTTCCACTTCGGCGGCCTGTGCAGATGAAGACAAATGTTAGCAAAACATCGATCGATGCAAAAGGCGACCATCCCTAAAAACAGAAAGGCGACAAGCGAGTACCTCTCGATCTTTCCACTTGGCGACCTCCAGACCCATAGAGATGTGCTTCTTGACCTGCGCCTTGATCATCTTCTCATATTCAAGCATCTTCCTGGACGTCGCATGTCCAAGTTCGGCAGCTCGCAAGTAAGCTCGAGAACTCTGATGTGCAAGATACTCGACGGATACATCTTGCAGAGACTCGGTGTCCGCACGACCATAGAGGGCGAACATCACGTCAAAAGCCTCGCCGGCATCCTCCCAATCTCCCGACCAGGCAGGAAGATTGGTGATCAAGGTCACCTCATGAGCTCGCTCCGCCCAGGACACCAAGGGGAAACCATAGGCATCCTCCCCTCGAACGCCTTCGCCGAAGTGCGGATGATCGCTGGGCTCGCCAGCCTCCGAAGGGTTCGCCTTCGCCTTCAGGTCCCTCTTGGCGACCTCTTTCTTCCTCGCAGGCTCGGCGGACTTCGCCTTGACCTTCCGCTTCTTCGAGGGCCCAACATCATCGTCGGCGACCTCCTTCTCATCGCCACCCAACGATAAGTCAATCGGAGCAGAAGCCCCCGCCTTCGGCGCCAAAGGAAGAAGCTCGCTCGGTAATGAGCGAGTAGCTGCATCAAGACAGAGAGAAGAACATTAGACACCGACTGAAAATGAATTAGCGAGTGTGACCATATACTCGCTCAGAAGACTACCTTCGCCTGGGAACACTTCAGCGAGCTCATCTACTCGCCCCCTCCAGAAGACGACGTCCAGGCGGCGACCCCGGAAGCTGTCGAGTAGCTTCTCCCGGCTCTCCTCCAAATAAGGAGTAGCGAAAGCGCTCTCCGCCGGCTGAAAGGACGAAGTCAGCACGAATCCAAAGTCGCCCTTGATGACGACTAATCGCTCGGTCCAGCGATGGTTCTTGTTCGCTGTGTTGACCAACGTGCAGACATGACTGCACAAAAAGACGACGGTAGTGGCGCCGAAATGGAATACTCGCCGGAAGACGGAGAGATCAAAGGCGATCTTCTGTTCTCGCAGGAAGCAGAGAAAGCCCATGATCATCGCCACTCCATTTGGGTTGATTTGGGCAGGGACTATCCCATGATAGCGGAGTATCTGGCAGACCTCCGACCACAAGGGTAGTTGTAGACCGACTTCGAAATGGCGGATGGGGAAGATCAGCTCGGTCGCCGAGAAGGAGTTCAGACGTTATGTAACATCCCCAATCCTTCTAGACCCATAGTTGGTTTTGGGGCATGGGTGGTGTGCTGAGTGGCCACTAAGGCCCTTGGACCAAGTGGAGTGTGCTAAGTGCACACCAAGGGCACAAAATCAACATAGCCCAATACCACTCCCTTAGGCCAATTGACCCTCAATTGTCCAAATTTACCACCCCCATACCACCCTAACCACTAAGGAAGACCTTTGCCTTGAGAATTGCACTTGGGTGGGACCCAATTGCAGGAAATTGACCAAAGTCAACCTTAGGTCAACATTAACCAAACTAAGTCAATTAGGGTCCAATTGACTCCAAATGTTCAAATTAATCTTTCCACCGCACTCTAAACACTTTAAGGAACCCATTAGACCAAAAAGCCCCATCATGGTGGGGCCAGTTGACCCCAATTGACCAAAGTCAAACTTTACCCAATTTAGGTCAAAATCACACCTTATGGCTAAATTGAACCAATTGGAGCCCCACCATGGACCAACCAACATTGGGTAGTGACAAGGGACCCAAGGCCATCAAGTGGGCCCATCCCACTCATCATGTTGACCAAGTCAAAGTCAAAGTCAACTCTAGGTCAATCATGGTCAACATAGCCCAATTTAAGTGACTTAGCCCTCATACACTTGAACCAAATCAAGCCTTGGGACCCCACATCAATTGATGACCAGGATGACCATGGCAGCTGGCTAAACTTAGGTGAGTCCATGTCACCACATTTGAATTAAGAGAAAAGGAGGAGAGAGAGTAAGGGGACAAAAAGAGAAAAGCAAAAGCTTGGCCACCCTTTACACCCAAGCCAATCACTCTTGGGGCTTGGGAAATGTCCTGGCTGATTGCTGGAGGAACAGGAGGTGGCAGGGGGTGGCAGCCATGGGATAACCATGCAATCACGTGAGCACCCAAGTTCAAAACTGGGTATACACTCCTCCCCACCCCAATGTATCCATCCCATTAGCTTCAGAAGGTGGAGAGAAGTCAGAATCGACCTTTGGAGCAAAGCTTTTGGTGGAGAATCGCGGCTGTGAGCAGGATCGCCGGAGCAAGGCATTTCCATGGCCAACCGCCGCCGCCGCCACCGCCAAGCTCCACTCTGGGTTCGTTTCTCCTCCTCTCCCTCTATGCTAGCTTCCTATCCATTTAATTTGAAGGATAGGTCTCATTTGAGCCGAATCCAAAACCTCCAATCCATGGAAAATGGTGATTTTCGGCCATGCTAGAATCGCCGGAAAAGGGCCCCTCCGGCCGCCATGTCGCCGGGAAGCTGTAGCCCCGACCAACACGAAGGTGGTGGAGGTGGTGGCCGGCCGTGGTGGCCACCAGGTGGCCGGGAAAGGGAGGAGCAAGTTGGCCCAGCTCCGGCTGATCTCAGCCGTTGGCTGAAGGAAGAAGATGAAGGGGGAGGGTCGGATTTTCATCAAGATCTGTGCAGATCTCATATTTCCCTTATTTAATTAATTCAATGCTTTGTATTTTCTGCCTTAATAATTCAGTCCTCTTCAAATAGAAATTACGGCCACTTAATGACTGATTTAGAAAAAGTGCCCAACATGAAAGTTGTAGACCTTGGTCTTAACTTTCATTTGGCCTTGAGTTTGGGTCATTTGGTGACACACAGCCCCCTAGGGAGCTGTTTTACTAGGACTGGTCCTACACTAGGTCAGTCCACTAAATTAATTACCTAGGACAAAACCTTCAAGCTTTGGAGCTGTGCTTTTAACCATGGGTTGGTATACCCTAGGGGCACCCCCTGCCAAATGGATAGCCATTGGTGGACAATTTCACCTAGGGTTTTTGTGGTAATTAGAATATTTAAATTAAGTTGATTTTTGGAGCATTTGATGTCCAAATGACACCAAACTTTGGTGGCATGCTCTTTGGTGCATGAGTAGGGCCTGCCTAAAATTTCACTCCATTTGGAGTTGATTTGATATGAAAAATGGGAAACCCTAGTGAGGGCCTTTAATGGTCTTATTAGGGTCTAAGTCATTTTGAGGAGTTGAGTGTGTTAGCCTCCTCCCATCATGATGGATTTGTAGGTATGGATATACAAAGGCATGTGACACACCCTAGTGGTCCATTTGGAGCCATTAGGGTGGTGTGACCCTAAACCCTAAGGGTAAACCCTTAAGGGTGCAAAGTGAGACTTGTGAAGGGCATGGGAGCAAATGTTCTTGCCTTGGCTCAGAACTTTGGAGATATGTTTGTAGAAGCATAAAATGACTTAGTTAATTTATTGAGAATTTTTAGAGGTATTTAAGTATTTTTCTTCTTAGTAAATGAAATAGCCACCCTTTCCTTAATAAAATGAAATGAATGGTCATAGGACCTTGTATGGTGTTGAAACTATATCAGTGGCTGATTAGGGATGAAAATGGTCTATAGTAATTTTTTTATGATTTATTGATTCCTTGTGTAGGAAATTTTAAGTACTTGCTAGCTTAAGGGAATTTAATTTTGATAAATGCCAAATCATGGGGATAAATTGTGAAACTTGGTTATCTGTCATTTAATGCTATTATAAGCCCATGATAATTATTTGGAAGCTTGTAGAATTATATTTCATGTACCTCATGTAGAAATTGGATTTTACAACCCTTGAGTATTAAATCTTTTTAAAATGTCAAATCATGGGGCTTTGTCATGATACTTGGTGATCTGTAATTTTAGGTTAATATGTACCCATGATAATTGTTTGGAAGCTGGTAGAATTACATTTCTTGTACCTCATGTAGGAATTGGAATACACCACTTGAGTATTAAATCCTTTTAATATCAAATCATGGGGCAATGTTATGATACTTGGAAATCTGTCTTTTTATGTTAGTATATGCCCATGACAACAGTTTGGAATCTTGTAGATTTATAATTCAAGTACCTCATGTAGAAATTGGTAATTGCTATTTTTGGATGTTTAATCATTGTAAAATATTAAATCACATGGTAATGACACATTAATTTGGCAGAGGACTCTAGGTCACCATATGGACACTTGGTAATTTTTGTAGAATTTTCAGAAGTGAAATACTATTTTTCCTATTTATAGTGGCAGTTTGGTAATTATACAACAATGATGATTTAGTAGGCTAAATCACACCATAGGGTCATGGGACTCAGTGAACCACCTTGATATGGGATATTACCTTACTGATAATTTTCATGTAGCATGAGGAATCATTTTGAGGGTAGTTCATGTGTAATTTGACTTAAGATCTTAACTACTTTAAATTATTTTAAATACTAATTTAATATGGAAAACTATGAAAATTGGAACATACCTTATTAAGGTCAGTGGGAGCCTAGGATAATTTTTAGAGACCTTGGTGATGAGTTTTTAGAAAGATTCCCTTATGGGGTTGATGGATAGTTCAACTTAGTGGTCTGCGTTTAGTAAAAATAGAATTTTTGGGTTATAGACAATTCAGACCCTAAGTAATGTTTAGGAGTTATATACAATCAGTAAATGAGTTATAGTACACATTGATTCATGGAAGGTCAACCCTAGGGTTAGTTGTGAGGTTGTGCTAGGGTTAACATATGAGGTGTGGAGGCACGCCCAACCCAATTGGGTGGGACGGGAGATGAGCTAAGGCACATTAACTATATGAAATGATGAGGGGGTGAACCAAACGTTAAACACCAACTAAAGTAATTGTATTGAGGAGGATAGTGGGGTTGAGCCCATTGATCTGTAGTACCGTTAGGGGCCCCTTACGGAGTACACCGCGGGAAGTCCAAGATTCACCCTAATTATAACACTAACTAAATTGTAGGCAAGAGTAGCCTAAGTAGGTCTGCAAACTGGTATGGATCTCCTCTGGGAAGGAGATGGGTTGGATCAGCTTGTGTGTAATCCCTGAGCTGGAAGCTCGGGTGGACTTGATAACACATGTTTCTCATGCAAATAGTGGCGAGTCTTCGGTACTAGGCTAGTCGTGTCACCGACGGTAGTACGTTGACTCAGGTAAGGGTGAGGTTTAGAGGGCCGATAAGTTTGAGTACCGCGGTCTGGAGGACAATCCCTAATAACCCACCCCTACCTTAAAGTCTGGTGGATTCCAGCAAGAGTACGCAGGAGCTCCGTTGTTGTGTTCTTAGCGTTGAGGCGTACATGAGGTCTAGGCTTGGTAGTGAACATACCCGCCTAGGATGTGGAGTGCCCGATCCACTGCCACCGTGAGCCACGACGGTCGGTACCAGAAAGGTTGGCTTTCTTTCAAACAAATTGGGAACTATAAAGGTCTTTGCGCATGGAGTCGTGTGGGTGAGTTGCATTGCATAGCTGCATAATACACATCATAAACATAGCATAACATAACGCACATCTGCATACCCCATCATATAAATTAGTATGGGCTCTTTTATATGATGGGTTACCTGGACATCTTAACTTATATGTCGTATGGGCGTTCATATAAGTTAAGGTACGAATCTGTGATGGTAGTTTAGTTTTACTTACTGCACCGCCTTTACTTACTTATTGTTCACTATATTGCCTCTACTTGTTTACTATTTACCGCACTTACTTACATTCTCTTTGGACTTTCTGTTTTTCATTATATATGATGCTGTGATATTGTGGACATGCCTTCATTCTGTATTTCCTTTTATGACATATTTTACTTATGATCGTATAGCCGGCAGAGTTGGTGCTGAGTGGTGTTAGCCAACCTAGGTGTTGGTGACATCGCAAGGCAGCGATTCTGGGCGAAGATCCACCTCAACCGTGCGATACGGGAGAGGTTTGAGTTTTCAAGTACCCGAGCGGGTTTTGGAAAAATTGATCTTACAAATGGTATCACTGAACGAACGATCATAAGAGAACAGTCCACAACATACTGGGTCGCCCCGCTCGAGTGTAGTTTGCGGACAAACTATGCAGCGGAAGCTGTGGTGTGCTCATGTATGAAATCACATAAAACAGTCCACTAAGCAACAAGTTAGGTCAAATTCTGACTTACTTAGACAATTTAGTGACGCATCCTAGTCTAAAGAGCGACCTCGGGTCTAGATTTGGTTGAAGGTTAAGGATACCCAACGTAGCTAAGGGAAGAAGTTAGTTTAAGTCTTGACGTTGAGACTTTCACGCTGAGGGTTACACTTTACTATCAAGTGGTAGGACCATCTTGAGGAGATCGGGTGTCTGTAGTCTTCTTTAGAGTAATAGAAGACTCATAAGCATAACCCCCTTGCCATAACTTGATACTTCCCATTATAGTACGTTGAGACAACCACCATAAAATACCAGAGGTCGAATTGGAATTTGAATATTTTGTTTTGAGAAGGCCCCTTTCCTAGTTAATCACATAGGGAACTCGGAAAAGTTAGCATAATTTTATAACATCGGGAGCCTAAGTCTTATCATAACTTTATGTCTCAGGGTGGAGCACCAAGTCAGAGAGTATATGCCCTAAAGTTTATGTACGTATGTAAGATGAATATACCGTAGAAGTATTGAAGAGACTTAGCCCAAATCAGTATGGGCTTATCCTTTTGTTTATTGGGCCAATAAAATACCGACTTGTATTGCCCCCTAGACTTTGTTTAGAAAATGTTATGACATTTTCGTAGTAATCTCGAGGTTTGGAGTATTCAATGATACTCAGGTGATGACGAGATCTTACTCATACACTTTTGATTTGTGGACCAACCCTCCTTAGAAGTTTGAGACCCTTGGAGAATTACTTCACCTTAAATAGCAGAGATTGTTTATACCAGGTTGTGATCGCTATAGTTATACTGGCAAGTTAAGTGAATGGTACACTTCAAGAGTGAGCGTGTACTCATCTTATTGCTCCAAGGCCGATTCTAAGTCGACAAAAGTGATCAACTTGTTAATCATTTGAGTATACGTAAAGGGTTGTCCAGTGTATGGGCATAAGACTCTCGGAATCAAGAAAGTCAGGTTAAGAATTTAGTTAATTCCACTAACTTCCTGATCCAAGCAATGTTGTCTTGTCTTTTATAAGGACGTTTGGTCATCAAGCTCTTACCGGTCACAAAGGAAGGATGTCATAAGCGGCAAATTCAGTGCAGGACCAAGTGAGATTTAGATTGGATAGAAGTATGACTGAGCTATAAGTTCTCATGACCATAAGAAATAATCAGTTTATCGTAACAAACTTGCTAGTGTGTTGTTGTAAATACACCTTCTTAACCTCGAGACATCGATTTGTAGAGTTACCGGAATCAATTAATAAACGCTGACGTCCGATCAAATGCCTCGTTTCAATCAAGTACTGAAAATAAGAAGAATACCAGGTTTAGTAGCTTGGGATAAATGTGTCACATCGTGAAATTTTGAGGATTGGAATCAAGTTTTCGCAAGTAAAATTATAACTAGAGTTGCTTACACTTCAGGGCTCTCAAAGGTAATTTTCAGATAATAGTTTTAATTAAAATTCAAGCCCTCTCCTTGGTGAAAATTTAGTTAAGATCTTTTTACTCTTAGATTTGGTTTATGCACAACCAGAGAGCTTAGGAAGGTGACTCTTTGGATCTTAGTATATGATGGTATAAACTACTTAGGGCTAAGATGGAGAATCTTACTATGTTCGGATCTCGGGGAAAAATGGCAACGACCATCATGTACTAAAATGTTGAGGATTAGAGAGTTAAAATAAATGGTTAGTTGTTGTTTCTATCAACTCCCTCTTGAAATTATCAAGATTACTTAATGAGATTTATCGATGTAACTTTGGACGACACAACTAAGAGAAGGGTCATTATGATAAATCCTTTAATTCATAATTTATAGCTTAAGTGAGATGAGACTACTTGGCTTTGAAAGTTTAGCCCACTCGATATTGGGAATCTAAAGTGAAATTTGACGAATGATATATTGAAGATATATAATTTACATACGATCCTCCGATCTTAAGAGCCGGAACTTACAATTTCTCCCAAAACATTATAATCCCAGTTAGGAAGATTCAAGAATAGGGGAGACAGGTTTGATTTCCAGATATAAAGGGAGAAACTTCTTGAGGATGAATGGGTTTTAATAAGCCACCCTTCATGTTGAAATCAATTTGTGTCAATTCATGTCATGTCAAAAAGGGTTTTACCCTCGTGAGTTATGAACCAAATGGATATGGAAAGTTGATGGGAGTCATTTAACGATCATCATTTTAAACTGCAGACGTTATGTTCCTCAAGGAAAGAATGGATGTTATTTGCATTTATTTAACGGGAGGAAGCGTTAACCTCATGTAGCGTTCGTAGGACATAAGAGATTCTGGCCCAAGTGTAATCAAGTTTATGTTATTAGTTTGTAGCTGATAAACCTGGCCTTGTATCCACAGAGTCGGAAACGGTTTATCAGCAGAGACCCCATATGTTAAGGGATAAGGTCTCTTGGTGTAGGTGGTGTTGAACACCTACGTGTAAGAGAGTCGTATAGTGAAGAATCAGAATAGACAATGACGGTTGGCTAAATGATCACGTCCTGGCCAATCAGTTTATGAGCAGAGTATTATGTAAGCATGGATCGTGAATATAATCTTATGAAGTTAAGTTGAACTCGAAGGATTCCGGTGCCACCTAGCGCGGCTTGATAGCATAAATAAACTCTGTAGGATCTTATGTATTACAGTCAGATCCTCCTCCAGGGGGTGTAGTGATTTTGGTAACACCCACACCTGGTTAGCTTGTTTTGAATTTTGAAGTGTGGAGCAAGTAGAACCCGCGTTGTGATTAATGGCACGATGGTCTGAGAGGCGGGTTAAACCTTTAATTAACCCCTAGTGGTAATATTGCCGACAATCTTAGCAAGGAATGGTAGAAGTGCCATGATAAGTCTTGGTAAAGAATGTTGCTTCAGTTTAAGTTCTCTTATAGTAGAGGTCCGAGTTCTTCCGTGGAAGGAGGTTCTGATGTCCGATTATTATAGTTCAATCATGGGCAAGAGGAGCACAGCTGGGTGCCCTTGGACTTCATGTAACAACGTTTCTCGGAACTCATCACCTCCGGTGCAAATTTATCGTCTTTGAAATCCTTTACTCTTATAAGTACTTGCAACCCGTAGACCCGAACCTAAATTTTGAGGACGAAATATTTCTTTTGTTTATTGGGATTTGTAACATCCCCAATCATTCTAGACCCCTAGTTGGTTTTGGGGTATGGGTGGTGTGCTGAGTGGCCACTAAGGCCCTTGGACCAAGTGGAGTGTGCTAAGTGCACACCAAGGGCACAAAATCAACATATCCCAATACCACTCCCTTAGGCCAATTGACCCTCAATTGTCCAAATTGACCTCCCTCATACCACCCTAACCACTAAGGAAGACCTTTGCCTTGATAATTGCACTTGGCTGGGACCCAATTGCAGGAAATTGACCAAAGTCAACCTTAGGTCAACATTAACCAAACTAAGGCAATTAGGGTTCAATTGACTCCAAATGTTCAAATTAATCTTTCCACTGCACTCTAAACACTTTAAGGAACCCATTGGACCAAAAAGCCCCATCATGGTGGGGCCAGTTGACCCCAATTGACCAAAGTCAAACTTTACCCAATTTAGGTCAAAATCACACCTTATGGCTAAATTGAACCAATTGGAGCCCCACCATGGACCAACCAACATTGGGTAGTGACAAGAGACCCAAGGCCATCAAGTGGGCCCATCCCACTCATCATGTTGACCAAGTCAAAGTCAAAATCAACTCTAGGTCAATCATGGTCAACATAGCCCAATTTAAGTGACTTAGCCCTCATACACTTGAACCAAATCATGCCTTGGGACCCCACATCAATTGATGACCAGGATGACCATGGCAGCTGGCTAAACCTAGGTGATTCCATGTCACCACATTTGAATTAAGAGAAAAGGAGGAGAGAGAGTAAGGGGACAAAAAGAGAAAAGCAAAAGCTTGGCCACCCTTTACACCCAAGCCAATCACTCTTGGGGCTTGGGAAATGTCCTGGCTGATTGCTGGAGGAACAGGAGGTAGCAGGGGGTGGCAGCCATGGGATAACCATGTAATCACGTGAGCACCCAAGTTCAAAATCGGGTATACACTCCTCCCCACCCCAATGTATCCATCCCATTAGCTTCAGAAGGTGGAGAGCAGTCGGAATCGACCTTTGGAGCAAAGCTTTTGGTGGAGAATCGCGGCTGTGAGCAGGATCACCGGAGCAAGGCATTTCCATGGCCAACCTCCGTCGCCGCCACCGCCAAGCTCCACTCTGGGTTTGTTTCTCCTCCTCTCCCTCTATGCTAGCTTCCTATCCATTTAATTTGAAGGATAAGTCTCAATTGAGCCGAATACAAAACCTCTAATCCATGGAAAATGGCGATTTTCACCCATGCTAGAATCGCCGGAAAAGGGCCCCTCCGGCCGCCATGTCGCCGGGAAGCTGTAGCCCCGACCACCACGAAGGTGGTGGAGGTGGTGGCCGACCGTGGTGGCCACCAGGTGGCCGGGAAAGGGAGGAGCAAGTTGGCCCAGCTCCGACTGATCTCAGCCGTTGGCTGAAGGAAGAAGACGAAGGGGGAGGGCCGGATTTGCATCAAGATCTGTGCAGATCTCATATTCCCCTTATTTAATTAATTCAATGCTTTGTATTTTCTGCCTTAATAATTCAGTCCTCTTCAAATAGAAATTAAGGCCATTTAATGGCTGATTTAGAAAAAGTGCCCAACATGAAAGTTGTAGGCCTTGGTCTTAACTTTCATTTTGCCTTGAGTTTGGGTCATTTGGTGACCTACAGCCTCCTAGGGAGCTGTTTTACTAGGACTGGTCCTACACTAGGTCAGTCCACTAAATTAATTACCTAGGACAAACCCTTCAAGCTTTGGAGCTGTGCCTTTGTCCATGGGTTGGTATACCCTAGGGGCACTGTAAGACCCCCTTTTTTTTGCAAAAACCACCGGGTCTTGGGCCCAGATCCGCCGTTTTGCGGTGACACCTTCACTCGGGAAGGTCGCCACCACAAAACGCCGATTCTGCCGGCCAAATCGATCACAAAGAAAAGTTCGTAAAAGAGAAGGCAAGTCCACAGAATCAACATGAAATATAAATGTCCACATATACTAACTGAATAAAAGAGATATCAAGGGTTACAATAATAAAAGGGCTCTTGCCCTATACATCATTTCCTCACTACAAGATCACTCGCGGAAGCTATCTCCTAGGTAAAACTAAAGCTAATCGTCACCGACACTAAAACCGGAGTACCCAGACTAGTCTGACCCATCCCTGCAGACTCTGTGCTCCACTGGTGCTGCAACACTGGGTGCTTCTTCCCTTTTGGCCTGTGGTTGCTGCCTCGCAATCCACGTCTACGTCTTCGCCTTCGGCCTCCCGATCGCTGTGCTGGAGGGGTTCCACCCATCATGGGGCATCTGACTCGAGTATGTCCCGGCTGGTGACAATGGTAGCACGGCCGTGGGGTCCACCATGTCAGATCATGCTGCACCTGTTTCTCTGATGTTGCTACGTCTCCTTGGAACCCTAAAATGATATGGTCCACCGACCGTCAGTCAAACATGACTCAGCCAATTCCCCACCCCTCCCCCAATGGCTCCTAGGCACCGTATGGGGAGGAGGAAGCGGAGGACATTCAAGGGGTAAAAACAAAAGCAGGTGGCGGTGGATCTACTACTACACAGGTGTATATATATATGAAGCAGTAAGTAAGAATAATAAAGTGCATGTAAAGAATCAGTAAAGCAGTATAAATAATGGCAAGTAAAGCAATATAAAAGTAACCATTGATTTATAGGAATGCCCATACAAACCTATAGACCAAGGGGTCATTTAGCAGGGCCTACCGTATAAGAAGTCCCATAACCGACTTATACGTTAGGGGTAGGTTGAATGCAATGTTCATGCTATGACATGCAAGTATGCTGTTATGCTATGTTCATACAAGTGCAACTCACTCACTACGACTCTATGCGCATAGACCTTTAGTTCCCCCTTTTTGGAGCGAGCTAGACTCCCAGGATACTCCTGTAGTGGCAAACAAAAGTGGTGGGTTGGGACTCGCCCACCTCTAGGTTGGTATTCACACTACCTAACCTAGACCTATCGTACGCCTCCACAAAACCCGCGGAGCATCTGCGTACTCTTACTGACTGGACCGCCAGACTTTCAAGGCTAAGTGTAAATACCACACTTGCCGAGTCAACGTATTGACGTCGGTGTGAACGATCGTCCAATACCGAAGACCCACCACCTTCGATGCACATGCAACATGTTCTACTTCCTACCTCCGAGCCATAAGCTCCCCGGGCTAACCTGCCCGCCATCAATAACCTTCCGAGCCATCGGCTCGCCGAACCAACCCGTCCGTACCACAAAACACTACTGAGTCACAAGCTCTCCTGACTCAACAATCCGCACCTTTAACCACCGAGCCTACCGCTCGTAAGACCAAACCAACTAACTTCTCGTAACCACGGGTTGTGGATGAGTGTGTTATTAGTTAATCTTATACATCACCTTACTCCCATAAGTTAGGGTTAGTCTTGGACTTCCCGAGGGTTACCCCGTAAGGGGCTCGCTACGGTACTAGGAACTACGATGGGATGACACCCCAAGGTTCCCTTTCCCAAGACACTTAATATTATTGGTTACTACCCATAAGAAAACCCTCTTAATACTTTACCTGAATTAAACCTAAGTGCTTTAAGACACTAAAGGGAGAATACGATCTTTCGTCAATCCCAGGACGACCTACCCCAAGGGTGGCACCCCACCACCCTAGGACTCATCAAACCCTAATTAACTCCAGGTATCCTCACATAGTCATATGATCACCATTAAACTCTCACATCTCCAATCAAAATATCCCAATTTGACCCATAACCCCAAAATTGCCAAATTGCTAAACGCAGACCATCCTCAACGCTTTGATGCTCATGAAGGGAGGTACATTAAATAATCAACTACATGACCCAATATTTTTACTGTGGGTCCATGTCACTTATTTAAGATCAATTCCAGAGTTTCATAATTTTCCCAACATTATTAATATTTAAAACCAATTTTCCAAAATACAACTTCCTAAGGTTTGAACTACAAGTGCACTTTTCTGACTTCCAATGCCTACCCAACTTTTTACATAAATCAAGGGTACCTAATAATCAGTAGATATGAATTTGTAGGGAATTCCAGCAAGATCTACTATTATTAAAAATTCCAAAACCCATTTATTTCCAATGATTTCCAAAGGAGGTACCCTCATATGATCTTTAAACCTTATGCAAATTTATACAGAGGTTATTCATACTAAAATATTCAGCCCTACAAAGTTTGAACATATTCCATAGAGGTTACATTTGTAATTTCCACAAAGGATATATTTGCAATTAATTCCAAATTGAACTAGAGGTACCAAAAATATTAATCCATAAATTATGAGAAAAATACTGTGGGTTCATAATGGTATGAAATGTCATCCAGCAAAGTTTCATACAATTACAGAAAACTAACACCCTAAAAATTGTTCATCCCAAAAATTGTCAACATATGAATAATTATAATTTGGACCTCCAAAAGTTTTCCAATGGTTCTAATAGAATCTCCAGGTATTAATAACATCAAAACTAAGTTGGTGACCGAAGATGGTTAATCATTAAGTATTATTTCTTCCTAAATCCCAAGACCCTAAATATTTACAAATCTACCCAAGGATTTAATACCAAGGTTTGGCAACTCCAAACCTCTTCAATTTCACAGGGGAAGCTCCTCGGGTCACTATGGCGTATCCTCCAAAACTTAGGGTCAAACAATCAAGGTTTGACTCCACTTCCTTCATTGACCTCTAATTGCACCCCTTTAGGGTTTACCCTAGGGTTTGGGTCCATACTTCCCCAAATCCACCCAAACTTCTTGTGAGGGTATTATAAGACTCATAGAGCTCAGAGGAGTCCATTACACACCTCTCCAAGGACAAACACTCCCAAGTCCTTCACAAGTCCTAAAGAGCACCCTAAGGCTAACCATTAGGGTTCAAGGGCACACTAAGCCCTAATTCCTCCAAAATTGCTCCTTGGGGTGTCCCATACATCCCAAGTCAGTGACCAAGGTCATTCCTTTCAATCAGTGAGAGGGAGCCCCTCCACACTCCAAAATTAGCTTAAGTTCACTTTTGCCCTAATATAACTCTTAAGCAAACAAAGGTCCAAGGGAAACTCCCTACTTTTCCCAAGTCCAAACTACTCACCATACTGGCCAGGGGTCAGTGAATGACCACCCAAGATCCTACCAACATTTGGTGAGGGGTGGGGTTCTATTGGGTACCTAAATGGGGTGCTAATTTAGCCCCTTTTTGATTTACTAGGGCAAACCTACTCCAATGGCCACCAAATTTGGACCAGAGGTTGGCATGGGGGAGGATAATGTGCACCCCAAATATGAAGCTAATTGGCTTTGTGGAAGAGTGGGGGCACTCACCCCAAGTTTTGCCTAAACCTAGGGAGCCTAAGGTTGTCTTGGTGAATTACTCCACCAAATCAACTCCCAAAATTATGATATTTTAACCAGGGACCCTACGTACTCTCTAGGACCACCCATCCAAGTTTGGAAGGGTTTTGAGGTGTTTAGGGCACCTAATTAGGTCCCACAAGGATTATTGAACTTTTCCAAAAATTATGGGGAACAGTTCTCCAATCAATCTGATTTTTGGACATGACCTACATATGTATAAGACTAGCCTACCCCCTAAATTTCAAGTCATTTGGAGTTCTAGATTGGTGTGGGCATCAAAAACAAACTCTGGTTAGCCTTATGGACAGTCCCCACTAAAATGAGTGTTGTGCCCTAACCAGGGCTCCAAATCGGGTGATCTCAATTTTGGATTAAACTAGACATCAGGGGCTCCAACTTTGATGTTGGGCAAATTTTCCCTAGAGGCCTCTAAGTATTTTTAACAGAATTAATTAAGTGCTGCATAGTTAATCATAGAAATAAGAATTATAACTAAGGGTGGTGCACGAATCTTAAAGCAGGATGGACGGCATCGGGTCGTCTTCCCCGGTGATTCAACGGCTGCGATAGCCCGCGCCTGGGCCGCCTTCAACCTTGATTTCCCGGCCACCCTCACATCCCCCCGGCCGGCAAGTGCCACCACCACCTCCGTTGAGGTGGTGGCCGTCGATAGGAGGTCGTTCGCCGGTCGGTGGTGGCCGGAGTCGGGGTTTCGGGGATGAAACTATGCTCGAAAACGAGCACCTTTGAGTGCACAATTCGACCCCAACTGAACTCGAATCAAGCCCCAGTTAGATTAGGATCTAAGCACTGAGTGAGGGGAGGGGGATAGGACCTGATTTGGGGCTTGAAGCCTTGCCGACTGGAGAATTGCCATGGCCGACCTCCATTTTTTTCCGAGTTCTGCAACCACCACATAGAAGAGCCCGACCTCTTCTGAGAACATGGGGGTTTCACTCCTCTTTAACCCCTGAAGGAGTGAAGTAGGCCAATTGGGAAGAGGAATGGGTGTAACCCCCTTTGGCCATTAATGGCCTCTTCTCCTCTCTCCATGGCCGGCCACATTACATCCCCCCTGCCTTTAATTCCTCCAGAAAACTCCTGGAATTCCCTCCACATTCATCAGGGGAGATGAAAGGAGGCATCAATGGGAATTCCAAGGGGTTTAGCACCTTAATGGCCATGAATACCACCTTCTCTCTCCATTAAAATTGGGTTTTTCTCTCTCCTACTCACAATGGCCGATTTTCCCTCTCTCTCTCATGTTTAATATCAGTCTACTAGGCTGGTCAAGTGATCAATTTGGGCTTAGCCCAAAGGGATTGGGTTAGATCCAAGAGATTTGACCTAACTTGGGCAATTTTGACTTTTGGTCAAATTGACCAACTGGGTGACCCTAGGATGGGGCTTTTGGGTCCACTGGATTCCAAATTAAGTTTAGAAACTATTGGTGGGGTCAATTTGGTCACATGAGCCTTAGTTGACCCAATCTAAGCTGGTTCGACCAAAATAAGCTAAATTGACTTTGGTCAAATTGAGCCCTAGGGTTGACCCAGTCATGGGGCTTTTTGGTCCACTGGGTCCCCTATGACATGATAACACTATGGGTAGGGTCAATTTAATATGGTGATGGCCAATTAGGGCACTTAGTGAAGAATTGCCATTTTGACCTAAAAATGGCATCTTGGTCAATTTGCACCCCTGGGGGTCCCATGATGGGGCTTTTAGGTCTACTAGGTCTCTTATGGTATTCTAGACTTAGATGAGTGATCAATTTGTCATGGTGAAGGTTAATTGCCTCTTAAATAGGCTACTTTGACCAATTTAGGGTTATGGTTGACTTTGGTCAAATTGGCCTCTTAGGTTGACCCCAATGGGTCCTTGGTGTCCTAAGGGGACCCCTAAAGGGTTAGGGATACTATGGTGGGGTCAAATGGTCAAGTTGAGGCCCTAAAGTCCAACCCTAAGCTTGGTCACTGGAAATTGCTATTTGCAGTCCAAGGCACTTTCAATCCTAATCTTGCCTAAGTTAAAGGGATTTCTACTCTACCAAGGCCTTGTCATGACCTTGTCAAGACAGATTCACCTGGGGGGTCTAGCTGTCTGGGGGATGTTACAGGCACTCCCTGCCAAATGGACAGCCCTTGGTGGACACTTTCACCTAGGGTTTTTGTGGTAATTAGAATATTTAAATTAAGTTGATTTTTGGAGCATTTGAAGTCCAAATGACTCCAAACTTTGGTGGCATGCTCTTTAGTGCATGAGTAGGGCCTGTATAAAATTTCACTCTATTTGGAGTTGATTTGATATGAAAAATGGGAAACCCTAGTGAGGGCCTTTAAGGGTCTTATTAGTGTCTAAGTCATTTTGAGGAGTTGAGTGTGTTAGCCTCCTCCCATCATGATGGATTTGTAGGTATGGATATACAAAGGCATGTGACACACCCTAGTGGTCCATTTGGAGCCATTAGGGTGGTGTGACCCTAAACCCTAAGGGTAAACCCTTAAGGGTGCACAGTGAGACTTGTGAAGTGCATGGGAGAAAATGTTCTTGCCTTGGCTCAGAACTTTGGAGATATGTTTGTAGGAGCATAAAATGACTTAGTTAATTTATTGAGAATTTTTAGAGGTATTTAAGTATTTTTCTTCCTAGTAAATGAAATAGCCACCCTTTCCTTAATAAAATGAAATGAATGGTCATAGGACCTTGTATGGTGTTGAAACTCTATCAGTGGCTGATTAGGGATGAAAATGGTCTATAGTAATTTTTTTATGATTTATTGAAGTATTATTCCTCGTGTAGGAAATTTTAAGTACTTGCTAGCTTAAGGGAATTTAATTTTGATAAATGCCAAATCATGGGGATAAATTGTGAAACTTGGTTATCTGTCATTTAATGCTATTATAAGCCCATGATAATTATTTGGAAGCTTGTAGAATTATATTTCATGTACCTCATATAGAAATTGGATTTTACAACCCTTGAGTATTAAATCTTTTTAAAATGTCAAATCATGGGGCTTTGTCATGATACTTGGTGATCTGTAATTTTAGGTTAATATGTACCCATGATAATTGTTTGGAAGCTGGTAGGATTGTATTTCTTGTACATCATGTAGGAATTGGAATTTACACCACTTGAGTATTAAATCCTTTTAAAATATCAAATCATGGGGCAATGTTACGATACTTGGAAATCTGTCGTATATGCCCATGACAATAGTTTGGAAGCTTGTAGATTTATAATTCAAGTACCTCATGTAGAAATTGGTAATTGCTATTTTTGGATGTTTAATCATTGTAAAATATTAAATCACATGGTAATGACACAATAATTTGGCAGAGGACTCTAGGTCCCCATATGGACACTTGGTAATTTTTGTAGAATTTTCAGAAGTGAAATACTATTTTTCCTAATTATAGTGGCAGTTTGGTAATTATAAAACAATGATGATTTAGTAGGCCAAATCACACCCTAGGGTCATGGGACTCAGTGAACCACCTTGATATGGGATATTACCTTACTGATAATTTTCATGTAGCATGAGGAATCATTTGGAGGGTAGTTCATGTGTAATTTGACTTAAAACCTTAACTACTTTAAATTATTTTAAATACTAATGTAATATGGAAAACTATGAAAATTGGAACATACCTTATTAAGGTCAGTGGGAGCCTAGGATAATTTTTAGAGACCTTGGTGATGAGTTTTTAGAAGGATTCCCCTATGGGGTTGATGGATAGTTCAACTTAGTGGTCTGCGTTTAGTAAAAATAGAATTTTGGGTTATAGACAATTCAGACCCTAAGTAATGTTTAGGAGTTATATACAATCAGTAAATGAGTTATAGTACACATTGATTCATGGAAGGTCAACCCTAGGGTTAGTTGTGAGGTTGTGCTAGGGTTAGCATATGAGGTGTGGAGGCACGTTCAACCCAATTGGGTGGGACGGGAGATGAGCTAAGGCACATTAACTATATGAAATGATGAGGGGGTGAACCAAACGTTAAACACCAACTAAAGTAATTGTCTTGAGGAGGATAGTGGGGTTGAGCCCACTGATCCGTAGTACCGTTAGGGGCCCCTTACGGAGTACACCGCGGGAAGTCCAAGATTCACCCTAATTATAACACTAACTAAATTGTAGGCAAGAGTAGCCTAAGTAGGTCTGCAAACTGGTATGGATCTCCTACGGGAAGGAGATGGGTTGGATCATCTTGTGTGTAATCCCTGAGCTGGAAGCTCGGGTGGACTTGATAACACATGTTTCTCATGCAAATAGTGGCGAGTCTTCGGTACTAGGCTAGTCGTGTCACCGACGGTAGTATGTTGACTCAGGTAAGGGTGAGGTTTAGAGGGCCGGTAAGTTTGAGTACCGCGGTCTGAAGGATAATCCCTAATAACCCACCCCTACCTTAAAGTCTGGTGGATTCCAGCAAGAGTACGCAGGAGCTCCGTTGTTGTGTTCTTAGCGTTGAGGCGTACATGAGGTCTAGGCTTGGTAGTGAACATACCCGCCTAGGATGTGGAGTGCCCGATCCACTGCCACCGTGAGCCACGACGGTCGGTACCAGAAAGGTTGGCTTTCTTTCAAACAAATTGGGAACTATAAAGGTCTTTGCGCATGGAGTCGTGTGGGTGAGTTGCATTGCATAGCTGCATAATACACATCATAAACATAGCATAACATAACGCACATCTGCATACCCCATCATATAAATTAGTATGGGCTCTTTTATATGATGGGTTACCTGGACATCTTAACTTATATGTCGTATGGGCGTTCATATAAGTTAAGGTACGAATCTGTGATGGTAGTTTAGTTTTACTTACTGCACCGCCTTTACTTACTTATTGTTCACTATATTGCCTCTACTTGTTTACTATTTACCGCACTTACTTACATGCTCTTTACCTTTACCTTGTTACTGCTAGCTCTACTGATTATATTTATGTACTGCTAGTTAGTGTCACGTCACTCTTCTTGTTTACCCCTTGTTTGTCCTCCGCTTCTTCCTCTCACTCGGTGCCTAGGAGTCGTGGGGGGAGGCAAGGACAAAACGACTTAGTCTTTATGACTAACGGTCGGTGTGACCGCAGGAGTCCGAGGAGACGGAGTTGCCCCGCGCGCAGCAGGACGAGATGGCAGGACCTGAGCAGCGGATGCAGCGTACTACCACGACGCCACAGGTTGATGACTAGATAGTTAGACTTCCGCATTTTGAGAGTTTTGTTGTAGTTCCCGCATGTTGTAGAGAGAGAGAGAGTACATTTTATTGGATATGTATTGGGCTTAAGCCCTTTGTGCTTGTACTTCTCTTTGGACTTTCTGTTTTTCATTATATATGATGCTGTGATATTGTGGACATGCCTTCATTCTGTATTTCCTTTTATGGCATATTTTACTTATGATCGTATAGCCGGCAGAGTTGGTGCTGAGTGGTGTTAGCCAACCCGGGTGTTGGTGACACCGCAAGGCAGCGATTCTGGGCGAAGATCCACTTCAACCGTGCGATACGGGAGAGGTTCGAGTTTTCAAGTACCCAAGCGGATTTTGGAAAAAGTGATCTTACACGTTCATCCTCGCGAGGATGCCTGACGACATACCCCGACGACAAGAATTTGGCGGAGAACTCCTTCAGGTCGCTCGGCCGAGTAATCCGCTTCTTGAAGGAAGTCGCCCCAAAGTTCTTCGCATGGCTCGCACGACGAATAGCTGCCTCGTCGGCCATTCAGAAGAAGAGAAAATGAAGAAGCGAGTATTAAAAAGGCGAGGTGAGGGACAATCGACAGATACTCGCTGAAAAGAAAGGAAAGATCGTCAAAAGCGTAATAAATACGTACCCACCCCCCTATTTATAGTACTCAACGAAACTTGGCTTGCCGCGTACGCCGCCGCGAGCACGAGTCAGTGTGGCGAGTATCGAGGAAAGTAGCCAAAACCATGGGTACACTTCAAATCACCAGTGCCAAACAAGCGAGTACCTGCATCAGAATCCAGAAAACTCGCCAAAAAGACGCGACATACAAACCACTACTCGCAAAATGACAAAAAAGAAGATAGACGAAAACAGAGCATTTCAGCATAAACAAACCAGGAATGAAAGGGCGAGATTGAACTACTCGCGCCTCCAACTCAGTCAAACGACGTTGAGGCTCGCTAGCCGTCAGGCGCTCGACCTGAGCCTCCACATCCGTCAAGCGACGATGCGGGTCGCTGATCGCTAGGCGCTCCAACTTCGCCTCCAGATCCAGAATGGAGCGAGTAGCCCTTTCCTGGTACTCGCGCGAAGGAAGCCCCACACCGTCAATCAAAGCTCCCATGGGAGTCTGAGCGAGAGCTGCGAAGGCAACAAAAATGAGAGGAGCTTTAGTAACAAGTACAGGAGAGACAGCTTCATGCAGAGCGAGTAGTTAAATTTACCAGGTCGGCGAGTATCACTTCTCGAGCTACGAGGAGGACTGCGAGATCGCCGAGGAGGGGGACTCCTTCCTCGGTGAGGGGAGGAACTGTGATGGCCAGCACCTCGCCGACCGGATGGATTCCCGTTAGAGGGCTCCCTGTCGCGAAGAGTTCCCCCCCCCCCCCCCCCCCCCGACCGCGACCATCCACTGGTCGCCCTCCCCCCTTAGGGCGAAGAACCCAGACGAGCCCCCAACCCCGCATCGGCGCGAGGATTCCCCCAGATGGGTTGAGGGAACTACAGAAGACAAATGGCGCTAATCGCCCTGGATATCGGCAGGAGGGGGAACGGAGGAGGTGGCGGAAGCTTCTCAACGGGCAGCTGCGAGCTACTCGCCAGCTCCGAAGGATTGGAAGACGGTGGCAGTAGAGGCGCGCTACTTGTCAAAGGAGCCCTATGCTCGCTCGACGACCTCTTCTCCAGAAAGGAGCTATGAAGGATCCGAACCGCGCCGCCGCGGCGAGAACCCTCCCCAGTGCTGGGCGAGATCATGGGGGACTATCGCAGAGGAATGGCGGCCAAAGAATCCTCCTGAACATCGGTGAGCGAGGTACCTGCGAGATAGTACCAAGAGCATCAGAAACTCGCTAGTAAAAACAGGCGACTCAAACCAGAATAACGACGAGTAAGTAACTCTCACTTTGGAAAGGAGGGGGTTCGGTTTGAACTTGTGCCGAGGTTTCAGCCGTACTCGCTTCCGGGGGAACACTCGACTCAGAAGGATTAGGAGCAAGCGAGCCGCCCGACTGACCGAGACCCAAGTCGGCGAGTACCTGCTGGGTAGTGCCGACCTGAGAATTAGCAACATTCTCGGGGTCGTCGGCATTCTTCTTCTTGTTGTTCTTCTTCCCCTTCTTCTTTTCAAGCCTCTTCCTCTTCCTCTTCCTAGAGGCGAGGAAGTCCTCAAGCTCGGCGTCGCGAGCGGGCTTCCGCAACGGTGGAAGGAAACTAGCGAGCTCGGCCAGATCAGCGGCGGCTTCCTCAGCAATACTGCGCGACATCTTGAGCGAGATCAGAAGAGTCGTGCCCTCAGACTCAGAGACCCCTCCCCCTCTATATATAGAGCCAGAGCGTCAACAAGCGAGATGCCGACTACCAATCAATACTCGCCAGAAGGCCTGATCGTCGAATGACGGTTCGATGATTCTTTCCGAGCAACTACGTTACTCGCAAAGAGCGGGGATTGTGTACAACCCTCATTCTCCGAGGGTGGGCCCATTCAAAGCCACGTAGGCAAAAGTCAAAGTCAAAAGGTCAACACAGAAGTCAACAGTTCGAGAAACCAAGACAAAGTCGGCCTAGAAGAGTTCGTCGAACGCAGCCTAGAGGAGTTCGTCGAACGCAGCCTAGAGGAGTTCGTCGAACACCGGAGCAGTAGAAGACCTGGGCGAGTATTGGCCCGGCATGTGCGAGCATCACCCAATACTCGCCAGATGGGCGACTATGGCTTAATGCTCGCCGAGTATCCCATAGTCGCCAGGCAGGGGCTGGGCTATAAAACCCCCCTACCCCTTGGTTTTCCTATAAATAGGACTCCAGGGGTACTTGGATATGCACTGAAACTTGAGCTCTCGAAACTCAGCTCTTGCATTCTGGAACCTGTCGCACTTGTCCGCTACTCCCAGTTCCTAGCCAAGTCGGTGCCTTCCTCGTACCCTGCTCGGCCATTTTTGGTTGTGAAGGGGACGTCTCTTCTGAGCTTCTGGGTACGTGGTGGGACCTCCCTGCCGTGGCACCTGGGGTCCTGTTTGTTGCTCTTCTAGCTTCCTCATAGTTGCCCGCCAAGCCATCTCTTCGAGCCGCTTGGCAAGAAGTCTCCGGCTGCATTAGTCCGAATTTTGGAGTCGGGATTTTCCAGGCTTCAACACACCTGTGCGATAAAAAATTGATATTAATAATATGATGATTTCTAGATTGCGTTAGAAACATGCTGGAAAATTTTACCTGTGTGTGTTGTACAATTCTTCAGCAATAGTATCTCGTACTGCAAACATATGATTAGCTCCCCCAACATCAAACATATCAGTCTCAATATATTTTCTGTTGTAAGGTCATCATCCTCTGGGGGTATGAATGAGTCATCAACATCGCAAGCATTAAATTCTGGATCTCATCGAGATGGATGTCTACGAATGAAGTTATGCAATGTCATGGTCGTTATCACAATTGAACGTTGTTTCTTGAAACTATACAAATGCATTTTTTTGAAGAATGTGCCATTTTTTCTTCTAAACACCGAACGTCCGCTCTATCACACTTCGAAGAGATGATTGTGACTTACTAAAATGCTCATCTCTATAATGCAAAGATCACAGAAGATAAAAATTTCATTTGACTCTCAAGTTGCTGAGTTTCTTCCCACCTTTGGGTTTCCCATAAAACTGTATACTAAAAAAATAGAAATCTACACACACACACACACTCATATACATACATACATACATACATACAAACATACACACTCATCTACATAAACACACATCCAACAATAAATATATAAAAAGGATTCAAAGCAAAGCAAAGCAAGTACACATAACATTCAACCTTCAACCTACTTCTACATATGGTTTCATCCAAAACATTCAAAGCAAAGCTAAACAATTCAAGGCAAAACATTCTTCATATGCAATGTACACATTTCATTTATAAAATTCAAAGCTACTTTAATGTATCTAAACAATTGAAATGTACACATTTCTGCTAAAACATGGTTGTATCCTCATAGCAATGTGGTTTCGGAAAAGTGGAGATCAATCCATACCTCCGAGACAGAGAGGAGGACGGATAGCTATAGTCGTAGGGTTTTGGAGTTCTGTTGCGGGATCTGTTGCCGACAAGGAGTTCTGTTACTGTGGCTGAGGATTCCTGATTTTCTAATGAAACGCCAACGAGCAGATGTGTTTCAGAAAGAGGCGTAGTTGCTGTCTCTGTTGCTGTCGTTAAGGCACATGTGTTTCAGAAAGAGGGGGGGTGCACACGAAAAAGGAGTCGTAACCAGTGCTCACCTTCGAGGCAGAGAAAGAGGAGGGGATGCGCTCGCAGATACAGGCGGACGGGCTATCGTCGGGATCTGGAATACCCTAGCTGTCGCCGAAGATCAGATATCTGGAATACCCTAGCTGTCGCCGGAGATCAGAGATCTGGAATACCCTAGCTGTCGTCGGGATCTGGAATACTCTAGTCGAGGCGGACGGGCTGGCGTTGGGAACGAAGGCAAGCCTTGCTAGGAATCGAGAACAAAATGCGCTCGGGAACGAATGTCAGGGATCGGGAAGAGATTTTAGGAGCGCTGAACGTGTGGGGGGGAGCTTCCGAAAAATAGCCAAAACCGTGATTTTATCATCCGTGATTTTCGAAGAGCATGCATTCCAAATAGTGTAAAATCAGCTCCAGCGGATGAAATATAGTTTTTTCATCCGATGGACTAGTTGTCCCAAACAGACCCTTAGATCCGTCATTGTTTGGGCACACAGTTGAAAGGAGAAGCGACCACGTAGGTCTTCGATATTGCTGGCTGTATATGATGATAGTTCATCTTTGTGCAACAGAGACGAGAACTAAGGTGCGGTCTAAGGTGTAAATGATGGAGATGAGAATTAACTAAGGTGCATATATAAATGACGATTCCTCCTATACGGAACAGCGGAGAAGAGAACCAACTTAACAACCGAGATAGGCGTAGGCACGACAACTCAACTAATTAGAGCGCATCCGCTTCCTCTAATATGATGATGAGATAATAAATTAAGTTTTTCCTTCATTTGTCTTGGCCACATGCAAAGATCACTACTACCCACACTCTTTAAAATTCCAAGTTTTGAATTTAAACAAATTGCCAACTCCAAATTTAATTAATAAAAAAAGAAAATCACAATAATTATTAATCACTGCATGCATAATTCTAAATAATTATAAGATCCCATGCACCTGATCTCTATAAATAGGCCAGCCAACCATCCCTATAATAAAGCAATTATAAATCCAAAAGATCTTATATTCACACAAATAAACACACACACACATATATAATATATATATATATATGCAAAATTAAATGATATTAACAACCTAATAAAGTCGCCTTATTATGTTACTAAAATTCATACAAAATTTTATATAATCATCAATGCGTTCCTTTCTTCCTTCCACGCATTAAAACCCCTCCAATTCACTAACATTTTTCCTAGAAATTAAAACCAACGCTCTTTCGATGCAATATCTGATCCTCATCTTCCTCCCATACACCCAAGCATATATATATATATATATATATATAAATATTATATATATAAAACCAACCCCCACTGATTTCTTCACTCCATCTTCATCTTCTTCTTCTTCCTCCTCCTCTTCCATGAAATCCGGCAAAAGTCGTCTTCTTCCTTCATCTCCTTCCATGGCAGCCACTCCACAAGTTTTCATCCTTCTCCTTGTTCTTCTTTTTCAAGGTAAGTTATTCTATTAATTATTCCCATTTTGTATTTGATAATATAGTCTCCTATCGAGAAATTTATAATGTATATAGGTCGGCGTGTTAGTAAATGGTCTGTTTGGGAGAGTGGCGACGGTTATGAAAAGAGTGATGATAAATAAAAGGTTGTAATTGAAGTTGTACGAATCTAGCAGAGTTGGGCTCAGATCTCTCTGAAGTAGTAAATAAAACTAGATAATATGCTTGCTGTTTTGATTGGAAGTGGAAAACCAAACGGGCTCAGAATCTTACGACCGATGATCATTTGGTTTAGATTGAATGTTTAGGTACTAATATTATATTAAATAATATTTATTTTATATTTATAAATGTTACATAAATTTCATGTTTTTGGTATGAAAAAATATCTCATTCAAAATAATATAGAAATGCTATGACCACTGTTGCTTATTTACGGCCGATTTGAATAGTCTGGAATTAAAAAGTAGATTTTTTTGCTTAAAATGGTGAAATATTGACCATTAAGAAACTTGAAATATTGACCGCTTGATCTTAAACTTCCCAAACATTATATTTTTTTTTCCTAAAATGGCGTTTTTTGTTCAAACTCACCCGAGCAAAAATGCCGACCCAAACGGAGCATTGATTACAAATAAAATTAAAATTTTCTCAAATATAATAATTTCATTTTGCGCAAAAAATAATATATTAAAATTATATATATTCTACTAAATCATGTATGTTTTTTTTTAAATTATATGATGATAATCCTCCTAATGTTTAATTGTAATTTAACAGGTGTTCATTCGATAACCTTCACCATAAAAAACAACTGCAACTTTCCCATCTGGCCGGCGACCCTCAGTGGCGGCGGCACCCCTCTCCTCACCACCACCGGCTTCTCCCTCGATCCCGGCGCCTCCTCCCCCATCCCGGCCCCACCCAACTGGTCCGGCCGAATATGGGCCCGCACCCACTGCTCCACCAACCCCGCAGGCCAATTCTCCTGCCTCTCCGGCGACTGCGGCACCGGCGCCATCTCCTGCTCCGGGAACGGCGGCTCTCCTCCCGCCACCCTAGCAGAATTCACCCTCGGCGGCGCAGACGGCAAGGACTTCTACGACACGAGCCTCGTGGACGGCTTCAACATTCCGCTGGAGATAGTACCGGACATCGCCGGGTGCAACGCGACGGGCTGCGCCGCCGACGTGAACCAGCGGTGCCCCGCTGAGCTGGCCGAGACGGCGGCGGGCGGGGAGGTGATAGGCTGCCGGAGCCCGTGTTTGGTGTTTAAGGAGGACAAGTACTGCTGCACCGGGGAGTACGCGAGTCCGAATACGTGCACGGCCACCGAATACTCCATGGTTTTCAAGAGCGCTTGTCCGCAGGCATACAGCTACCCTTACGACGACGCCACCAGCACTTTCACCTGCGTTGCTGCTAATTATTCCGTCACCTTCTGCCCTAATCCTGCTCCGAAGAAGAAGAAGACGACGAAGAAGATTATTTCACATGCAGGCCGATGAATTAATGAAAAAAGTTTTCATGATGTGTGAATTATATATTATATGTATCTCAGGGGAAAATTACTTCTTTCCTCTCTCTAAATGTATTCAAATAATAAAAATAATAACTAAAAATAAAAAAATTTAATTTGCAAGTAGAGCTTTATTGTAATGTAATAATAAATAGTGGTGCATGCGGCATGCCTAGGGGTGCAACTCGAATCGGTTCGGTTCGGTTTATTCACCCAAAATGAAGAACCGACCAATGTATGTTCGGTTTCAAACTTTTGGAACCGGAACTGATCCACGGTCCTAAAGTATAGAACTGGGTCTGAACCGCTTGCTTCGGTTCGGTTCCGATTCGATTCTCGGTTCTACCTATGTCTCAAAAGAATTAAAAAATGTCTTTTTTAACTCATGATTATTTGTAATACAACTACCAATGTCTCAAAATAATTGTATCATGATTCTCTATAATATTAAAGTCATACAACTACATAAGTATAATACATATTCTCTTTAGTCATACGACTATATTCTTAATTATTTTCTTGTATCAAGTGATATGACTATAATAGTTGTTTCATTGATATTCGGTTCTCGGGTCCGTTCTGGGTACTCGACCCTTGGAATCAGGAATCGAACCAAATTGTCGGTTCTGGTATTATGAGAACCGGACCCGAACCGAACCTATTTGGAACCAACCCAAATCATTCGGTTCGACTCGGTTCCGGTCCGATTCTCAGTTCTTCGGTTATTTTTGCACACCTATCTTTGGCTATGCTTCAATATTTGTAGAGAATGATTATATACAGAGAGAAAATTTTCTATTGGTAAATTAAATATTTAATTATTTATTTGAATTAAATATCAATAATTTAAGTAATACAAAACTATGCGATTTTTTTGTATATATATAATTTTGTCTTATTGTAGTTTTTCATGAATTTACAGAGAGTTTTTATTGAAATTACTATATTTATTTTAAAATTATAGCAAATATCTAAGAGCTCGTAAATATGCATGATTTTTATATATTTTTTAAATTATTTATATATATAATAAAAAAATAATTATTATAAGATAAAGAAGTTGAAACCCACTTGATGGAGATTCATCATGAGCTCTTATTTATGAGAGAATCGGATGGCGGTTACTCCCATAAACCACTCTCCCCATTACTTTAGTGGGAGAGAGTGGGAGGTTAGAGCCAAAATCGCCGCCAACCGCAGCGTGCACGGCGACGCCGTCCCCTCCCGCCGGCGAGCGGGCCGCGCGCCGTAGCGCCCGCGGCAAGCGCGACGCTACCGCCCGGCGCTACCGCGCGGTAGCGCCTGCGGCGAGCGTGGCGCTACCGCCCGGCGCTACCGCGCGGTAGCGCGCGCGGTAGCGCCGAGCCCCTCTTGGGGTGCGGCCAAGCCGCACCCCCCTTAATTGGGGGTGCTGCCAAGCCGCACCCCTCATGGGGTGCGGCCAAGCCGCACCCCCCTTAATTGGGGGTGCGGCCGAGAGGAGTCGCCCTCCTCCCTCGGGCGCGGCCGCGCCGCGCCCGCCTTCAGGGGCGGTCGAACCGCTCTCCCCGTAGTAAGATTGGGGTGAGTCCCCCCCTCTTCCGGCTTGCCGCCCGCTTTTCGGGCTCCGGGCTCCGTTCGGAGTATTTCCCCGTTCGTTGCGTGCTCAGAACGCGTCTGAGCGCGCTTATCTCACTTTTTATCTCTTCTGACTTCTCACTTTTCCGACTCGGCTCGCTCACTTTTTGTCTTTTCAGTTTCTCACTTTTCAGGAACAGCTTGTCGCCTTTCCCCAAAGGGCAAGGTGGTCATTTACGAAAAATGGTGATCCGAGTGCTCCAAATCGAGAAATATGATTCGCCCTCCAAGGTGGTTATGGTGGTTATAACGGCAAAATTACCGGGCTACCCCCGGCCAAAGCTTTAAAAGGACCCCCAAGGCTTCATTTGAGAGGACCTTGACTTCTGGACCCGGGAGAGCTCCTTGAAGATTTCCACGGATTTCTCCTTCGGCACTTGAAGATCTCCCTCGTGGACTTGAAGTTTTCCTTCATCCCGAAAGGCGACTCGGCAGTCTCACTTTCGTTCTCACGAAAGCGGACACATCGCTCGCTTTCGACTTTACGAAAGCGGACAAGGCATTCTCACTTTCATTCTCTACCATTCTCAGAAGGAAAAGACTTAGTTTTTTCCGAGAGGTGGCCTGTCACCCTCGGAACTCTCTCTCTCACTGATATTGTAACGAGCAGCGGCCTGTCGCGCTCGATTCTGAATCTCTAATTGTAACCCCCCAGAGGATAGTGGAACTTTGGTCAGCACAGCTCCGGCCACGTGGTTTTTTATCCTTTCCGGGTTTTCCACGCTAAAAAGTCCCAGTGTAATCAACGAATCTCAAATTGATTGTTTGCGCGCTTGATTCGCTCCCGAGCTAAGGTGGTTGAAGTAAACCGGTCTACCAAGAGCCCTAAGCGACCCGCAACACCGCTTAATTTGCTAAAGAAGGTTGTTGACGAAATATCACTAATTATAGATCATGCACATTACAAGCATTACCCAATCACATAAATCCAGAAAAAAATAAACATTTAAAAATTAATGAAATAAATAAATTTTATTAAGGAGAATCATCCCTCATTTAAATTGCGATTATATGATGATCAGAAATTCAAATTTCATTAATTTCATTATTCTGGATTTTATACATTTATACATAATAATAATTTGTGTATCAAAATATTATATTTCCATTAAATCTAATAAAGATTCGGATTCTTATGGAGCTATTTATTTACATAATTAAATCATATATGTGCATCAAAAATAAATTTAAAATTTATATATAGATAAATCATACTATATATAGTCCATGATAATATAAAATATGAGCCCTACAAGTTTTGTCCAAACAGAAATAAAGTCCTCACAACTCTCACAGTAGTCTCTCATTAGTAAGTGTTGGAGTGATCATCTCCGACACTGTGATGATTCGCTGCAAGAGCTGCTGCTGCTGGAGCTCCGTCTGGTGCTTCTAAAATAGTAATTAAGCTTCTTCCATCTTTTAGTGCTACATGCACACCACTAAAATCATCCCTTTTCTCAACATTTCCGCCGGCACCCTTGGATTTTTCTTCCTCACGAAGATCCTCAAAAAATTCGGCGTCCTTTGGCACGCTCCTTCACACGCATTGCATTCAGCATTAATTGTGTTGAAACCAGTTTCCCGGTCTCAGCGTTCGAAAGGGGATTGCGACTAACCCTTACTTGTTCTAAGCCTAGACCCTTGACCGGTCACTAAGAACTGAAAGACTTGGACTTATTGAACACTTGAATCCACAAATGAACCCCTTAAGCTGCAGCGCGGAGGTCCCACCACATACCCGGAAGATCTTAGAGCGCTTCCCCTCCCAAGCCAATGCTGAGCCTGGGCACCTTGGAGGGCACTAAGAACCACCTCACTGTCAGCTGAAGGATGACAAGGGAGGGGGGGTGTCTGCTCACAAGACCACGCGAGGGAGGGGGTAGTAACCAACCCTTCCCAAGGTGCCCATGGGGGTCTATTTATAGACTTTCCCAAAAAATGGACTGCGAATAGCAAAAATCCTGCTATCCGCAGTCCAACCACGACCGCCATCGATCACGCGTGAGGGGGGCGAGTGGGACTCGAGGTGTCCATCCCCCCCCCCCCCCCCCCCCCTCGCGGGAGGTCATACTGACCTCCCTACCTACACCGGGCGAGTGGGAGGATCCCTCCCACTCGCCCAAAGGGGGCGGCGAGTGGGAGGCCTCTCCCACTCGCTCAGCGAGTGGGAGGCCCCTCCCACTAGCTCGGCGAGTGGGAGGGCTGCTCCCACTCGCCCGGCGAGTGGGAGGGCCCCTCCCACTCGCCCGGATGAGTGGGAGAAATTCTCCCACTCCTTCCGTGGCCTCTTTCGCAGTTTAGGGTTTTGCTCGCTCGCTACCCAGGCTTCGTCCGGGTCGGGTCACACCGATTCGAGAAATATGAGGGTTGTACACAATCCCCGCTCTTTGCGAGCTTGACTTAAGCTCGGAAAGAAAGTCCAACCCACCTATTGAACGAGTTGGTGGGACCCGGAGGGAATCTTTGGAGGGTTCCACCTGATGGCTATATAAGACCCCTCGAAGAGAAGGGTGAGAAGAGCACCCTTCCTGAGTGCTTCCCCCCCTCCCTCTTCGAACGAGATGGATCCACCTCGAGACTTCAGGGCTCGCTTCAAAGACTTTGCTGGGAAGGGTTTGTCTGACGTGACGGAGCTTAAAGCTCTGGTCCATGGCCCTCCGCCTTCTCCTACCCGCCCTGCGGTGCGATCGCCTCGGAAGAAGCCCCGCCCCGAGTTGGTGAAGGAGGCTGCGTCATCATCCTCTCATGGGGTGACCGAGTTTGCCCGCGGACTGGATATGGATATGGTATCGGTTCTCTCCTCCTTCCTGCTTCACACTTGTGGTTATATCTGTCCATGACAACGTGCTTTTTCATTGTTCATAGCTTCTCGCGGATGACCTCGAAGGGATCCGAAGAGTGGTAGAGGGAACGGGTGCAGACGCTCGGGTGAGTCCTATCTCTCTCGTCCGGGAACCTGCCGCCCTCTCGACTGCTCACGATGACTCATCTGCTGGAGGGGGCAAGACTTCGACGGGTCAGTCGAGCCGAAAGGAAGTCTCGCCGCCACCCCACTCTCCTACTGCAATCTCGGAGCCCGTCGGGGACCGTCCCGACGTCTTCGTCCGTCTGAGCCGCTTGGAGACTCTTACCCAGGAGCTGCGGGAGGGGAGGCTATCTTCCGGACCCGACCCCCTCGCCCGTGTTGGCGTGCTGGAGCGTCGGGTGGAGAGGCTGGAGGCTGAACTCAATCTCCTACGAGGGGAGGTCCGGCTCGCATTTGGCGGCATGACGACACCGTTCGAGGATCATTTTCGCCGGGTGGAGGCCTCCGTGCGTACCGTGACCGAGGAGCTCTCCTCAGCCAAGGCATGCTTTGAATCCACGCGTGGGGGGGGGGGGGGGGGGGTCCCCTTCACCCTGGACCAGGGCTTCTGGAAGTGGACGGCGCGTTAGCCACCCCTCCCCTTTGGGGATGTACTATTTATTATGTAATAATGAGGATCGACACGTCGCAGCAGCTCGTCTGTTCCGCGGCCGGACTATTTGTTTTGTCATGTTTATGTCATGTTTGTTTTAATAACTCTGCCGAGTTATATCTCAGTTGAGCTGTCATTATTTGGCTAACTTTCATGCAGGGTGAGCGCAGCAATACTGAGACAGTGGAGTAACAGGCGGGGGATAGGGACCTCGGGTGGACGGTCTGAGGGCGAAGCAGTTGGGTGGTGTGTCAGGGGGGAGACGTAGGCGAAGAGACCCTTCGGTCCGCATCGCTACCTCAGGGGAGAGGGCTGCGAGGCCCTCCCTCCTCTGCCGGGCGAGTGGACCATGAGGTCTACTCCCGCGCACCGGGCGAGTGGACCTCAAGGTCCACTCGCCTATGCTCGGGGCGAGCGGGCCTTGCGGTCCGCTCGCCCGGGGCGAGTGGACCACCTGGTCCACCCCCCTTCATGCCCTTGGGCGAGTGGATCCCATGATCCACTCGCCTCCCCTTTTACCCCTCCCTTATAAATACGCCCTCCTTCCCCCTTTGGACCTTCACCTTCATTTCCTCCCTTGCCTTGCCTTTCTCCCAGATCCAGCTCTACTCTTTCCTTCCACTCCTACACGATGGCATCCAACCGTTCAGCTGTCAAGAGGAATGGTCGGGAACAAAACGCGGCCAACTTCTCGGAGAGTTCTTTCCCCGTAGGGAAAGTATCCAAGGAGGAGCTCTCCGCCTTTAGGACTTCCTACCTCCCCGAAGGGTGGAAATGCAGATGCCCATCAGGGGGTGAGACCGTCAACTCCTTTTACGATAACTGGCTTGCATTTCCTCTCCTTCACTTCGAGGCTGGGCTACGGCTGCCCTTGTGGCCTGAGGTGAAGGAGTTCCTGGACTACTTTGGCGTAGTTGATGAGTCCCGATTATATACACATATATGGACTCATCTGGGCCGTTTATCTAGTCATTCCACTACACTTTAGCCTTGTTTTAGCTTATATTTGTTATCACTTGCTATGTGCACTTCTAGGCCCATTTTGGTGTTATTTCGTATCTTTCTGTGTTATTAGTTTTCTTGCGATGTTAAGTCCCACTTTCAGTGGCTAGACTGGTGTCGTACGCTGGAACAGGTGTCGTGCAGGTGTTTCCGGTGCAATTCTGCACAGGAACACTGCGCACGATCACCGGTTCTATTGCGCACGACCAGTGGTCGTGCGCCACTGATCGCGTGCACTTAACCCTTTTTTATGAGTTCTGTTTGGTGCAGTGCGCACGACCATCTACGCTAGTGCGCACGACCACCGGTCGTGCGCCACTGTTCGTGCGCGCTTATCATCAATTTCATGAGTTCTGTTTCAACCAGTGCGCACGACCACCTATGATAGTGCGCACGACCACCGGTCGTGCGCCACTGGTCGTGCGAACATGTTATTTCATAATTTCTGTCTTTGCAGGTTCCGTCCAGGCAGAGCGCACGATCACCGAATTCTAGTGCGCACGACCACTGGTCGTGCGCCACTGACCGTGCGCACTGTTTATTCCAGCGCCTATAAATCGACCTGCTCGCGATTTAGGTCGGATCGCTCCACATTTTTCCGCCGTTCTTCCGCCGTTCCGCGCCAGTTTCGCCCCTCCACCGCCGCCCACCATCTGGAGGTGCTCCGGGCTTGTTCTTCACGCCAATCTTGAGCCGAAGTTTCCTCTCGGCCTCCTCCTTCATCCAAGAGCTCCAAAGGAAGACCTAGCCGCCATTGCCATCAAGCAAGAGGAAGTTTGCAACCTCTACCGGATCGTGACACGAAGAAGATGGGTCCATTGGAGAGTCGTGACAGCTCTCTCTACCCCGGACGTAGTTGCGGACCGAGCTTGGACGCGGATTGACAACCCGGCGATTCCAGCCGTGAATCTACAACGAGACTTCGGATTCGGTAGATTTCTTGCCTTGTTCTCCTCTTATTGATTGTTGTAATAGTTAGATCTTTTGTATTTTGATGAAGAACACTATAGACCTTGCTATTTAAAGTTATTTCATGTTTATGTGAAGTACTCTTTTGTTTATTTGTGTGCTTGAGGTGCGCCACCATCCATCCTCCATCCCGCCGTCACGTTCGTGTGCCGCACTAGCAATTGCTAGTGGCGTGCTTGTCGAAGAGGTGCTTGCGACCCTCATCCGTATGCCTACTCTTCCATCCGCCTAGCGAAGCGTGGCATAGCGGCCCGTGTAATCCATTCCAACTCCGCCGGTGCGAACCATTCCATCCGCTAGCCTTCTCGTCCATCCGCCTAGCGAAGCGTGGCATAGCGGCCCGTGTAACCCATCCCGCCTAACGAAGCAGTGCGCTCAAGGCCTGCACAGTTCGATTCCGCTTGCCTACTCGTCCATTCGCCCTTGCGACGCAGCGCGCTCAAGGCCTGCCTAGTCTCCATCCCGCCAAGCGAAGCATTGCATAGCGGGATTGCATAGGAGTAGTTGATAGCTTTTATTTTATTTTCCAAAAGCCAACCCAACTCCCCCGCATTCCATCCGACGTTAAGGACTTCAATCTCAAGTCCTACCTCGAACGTTAACTCCACCTTACTGTGTTCCTTGAGAGATCGATACTTGGGGATTCATTCCCATTTTTTATTACTTGAACGATCGGTACACTGCCGTTTCGTGCCGCAGTCGAGCCACCGCCTATAGCGGTGTGTGAGATTTGCGCCATCAAGTTTTTGGCGCCGTTGCCGGGGAACACAGTCGTGTGAGTTTTCTTGAGAGGGAAAGCCGAGAGATAGTAGTTCTTCCAGTGTGTATAGCCGCTTTATTATTTTTGTTTGCCTTTTAATTATCTTTTGTTTGTTTTTATTTTTTCTCCCCTATTTTAAAGTTTTAGGCAAGTTTTATTCAAGGAGTTTTTCTAGTTGTGTAGATTTCCTTGCAAAGAATTTCAGTTTCTTTTTATCTGCTTTGAATTTTGAAAATGTCGTCATGGGATATTTCACCTAGCTTTAATGATAAGATGGTTTATTATATAGACCAAATGAATGAGTTGAATGCTAGGCAGTGTAGGAACATTGTTTGCTTGTTGTGTCGAGGAGAGGGTCATGAATTGAAGGACTGTCCTAGTCTTTTCAAACCTGACCGCCACCCCTCCACTCAGGACAACATTGTCCCTATCGCTCATTCTTTACCCATGGAGGCAATTGTGCCCTCTACCCCTGAGCTTGTCTCGTGCACGGACTCCTCACTCCCTGTTTATGGCTTCACTCCCAGTGATGATGATCACTCATCTGTTAGCCAACAAGGAGAGGAATGGGAGCTCCTAGATGCACCTGAGTATGATGAGGAAAGTATTCTTTCCATCGGGGAGGCTTTAGCAGATCTTTTTGCGGAGGAACCGAATATTTTTGTCCCTCCAGTTTCTTTGCAAGATTTTTCTACACATATTCTTTATGATCCTATCGAAGTAAAGGAGCTGGGTGATGCTTCTGACTCGGAGGGTGCTCCAAAGTGGGATGAGGATGTCATTTTCCCTGAGGGGGAGAATGAATACTTTGAACACGATGATGCACCTTGGTGGGATGAGGAGGATACTCTCTCTGATGAGGAGGTTTGCACTTCTTCATGGGACGAGGAGGTCCAAATCACCACTGAGGCTCCTGAGTTCTCAAGTCCCCCTTGCTATGATATTTACGATGATGATAGTGATCTACCCTTGGATCCTGCCGGGAGTGAGACCGGGATCACTCCCCCGATTGATGTTTATTTATGTTCTTCGTCTTTTTTATTTCTTGATCCCCTTTCTTCATCTGAGCCTGTGCAGGTTGAGTCTTCACAGGTACATCATGAGGACTTGGAGCATGATGCTCAAGTCAATGATGAGTGTATCCTCATATGTGAGGAGGTTTATTCCCCCTCCGTCGAGGAAGCTCCACTCATTGCCTTTTCCTCCTCCTGCCTCCCTGGTGACGATACCTTGCTAGGCAAGGATGTGTTTTGTGAGATGAGTGAGGACCAGGCCTCCTCCTTTTCTTACATTCTCTACCCTCTACCTGTGAGGAGCAGGTATTTATATTTAGGTAGAGGGGTGACTGCTCTGTCTCCGTATCGGTACCCACTACCGATGCGCATATTAGAACAGTTACCTGTGCATTTTCTTTTTCATAGGCCCATTAGCTAGAACCGTTTTAATTTAGAATAAGTCGTGCTGGGATGACAATAACCCCAGTAGTTATCTTTCTTTTCTGCATTTTTATTTCTTCTAATCATGTTTAGTTAGTAATATTTCTTTTCAGTTTTCTATTTTCTTTTGTTTTTGCGGAGCTGACCCCTGCAGGTATCTTTTCTGGATGGCGGATGCTGCAGCTTCATTTTAGCTTACACGCCAATCTTCTGGTGTGCTCATTTCTGAGCACTGGGTACTCTCTTTCCCTAGCCTTTCCTGATTTTCATGTCATATATTCTGTGGATTGTTTAGTTTAAGTCTGGGGGAGAGTAGTTTTGTTTACCCGCTCACGTGCACTATTGCACTGCATACTAGAAGATTTCATTTAAATTGTTGTTCATTTTCATTGCACACCACCGCACCCACTTGAGCACGTACTCGCCTGTATGCATGCTCTGTAGTGAATTTAATTCTTCTGCTTATGTGGGAAAGTCTAGGTGATGGCTTAGGACTATGTAGCAGAGTAAAATGTTGACTCCCGTAGTGCTCCTAGTCGAGTGCTCGGTTGCATAGGAATTTGTGTAGGTTAGATCTCTTTTTATACTATGGTTTTATATTTTTCTCTATTAGTGTAAATGTTGTTTACTCTACTCAAATGGTGAATCCGGTGTGAATCAAACGGTAGCATAGGGATGTGTGTAAACGATCACTAGATTCGTATTGCTTGAGTCGGGAGAAAGGAGAATCTTTCTCGGTGGCTAGAACTTGCCCCAAGCGATTCTTGAAGCATGGGTATACGGTTAGTCAATTGTGTGAATGTGATATAGCCATCATTTTGGCTCGGTTGAGCCTTTGTGCCTATCCCTACCGCTATATCCTCGCTAGCCCAGTTGTGCCTACCCGTTCTTTGATTCAGCCCCACTTTTATTTCACCAAAGCCCAAAAGCCAATCCTAGTCGCACACCCAAATCTGAGCTTTAGCTGTTTATTATTTTCATGAGTTGGGTTGTTGATGTGGTAATATGTTTGTGAAGATGTGGATGTGTCCTTTTGTTTATTTGCTGAAAATGATAAGAAAAGAAAAAAATGAGAAAAAGAAAAGAAGTTAAAAAGAAAGGAAAGAGAAGGAGTGTTTAATTGAAAATCTTTATGTATAGATTTATGTTTGGGAGTAGGTGGTGCACGCACCCATGCTGTTAAGTCCAAGTCTGGGGGTGTTGTGTACCCGCGTGTTTGTGTGGTGAATGAGGATAGTTTCCTGCATTAGCTCATTTGGGTTTAGTATTTGAATCATCGTCTTTATCATTGTATACCTCACCTAAACCCAAGCCCCATTTAAAACCTAAAGTCCTATTGATTCACGCATTTGAATCAAACCAGTGCCGTGGAGAGAATGTGACCGGGCAAGCCTATGGTCACCGACACCGATGGATTTCGGTGGAGTTTATCCGGCACCCCAATCTTGAGCAATGCTCATCTCAGCGTTTAGTTTACTTTCTCCATATGCATGACCGAACGATTCACCGTAGTTCACCATTTTGAGTAGTTGTAATATGCTTTTACTCTTTTAGAAATATATAAACTGTTTATATAATCAGAAATCTTCTCTACTATTCTTCTTATGCACGCGAGCATGCGACTTCGCATGGTACTCTGTATTGTAGTTTTAAGCCATCTACTTTTCTTTCCCCGTTCGCATGGAATTTGTTTGCTCGGGACGCGCAAACAGGTAAGTCTGGGGGTGTGATGAGTCCCGATTATATACACATATATGGACTCATCTGGGCCGTTTATCTAGTCATTCCACTGCACTTTAGCCTTGTTTTAGCTTATATTTGTTATCACTTGCTATGTGCACTTCTAGGCCCATTTTGGTGTTATTTCGTATCTTTCTGTGTTATTAGTTTTCTTGCGATGTTAAGTCCCACTTTCAGTGGCTAGACTGGTGTCGTACGCTGGAACAGGTGTCGTGCAGGTGTTTCCGGTGCAATTCTGCACAGGAACACTGCGCACGATCACCGGTTCTATTGCGCACGACCAGTGGTCGTGCGCCACTGATCGTGTGCACTTAACCCTTTTTATGAGTTCTGTTTGGTGCAGTGCGCACGACCATCTACGCTAGTGCGCACGACCACCGGTCGTGCGCCACTGTTCGTGCGCGCTTATCATCAATTTCATGAGTTCTGTTTCAACCAGTGCGCACGACCACCTACGATAGTGCGCACGACCACCGGTCGTGCGCCACTGGTCGTGCGAACATGTTATTTCATAATTTCTGTCTTTGCAGGTTCCGTCCAGGCAGAGCGCACGATCACCGAATTCTAGTGCGCACGACCACTGGTCGTGCGCCACTGACCGTGCGCACTGTTTATTCCAGCGCCTATAAATCGACCTGCTCGCGATTTAGGTTGGATCGCTCCGCATTTTTCCGCCGTTCTTCCGCCATTCCGCGCCAGTTTCGCCCCTCCACCGCCGCCCACCATCTGGAGGTGCTCCGGGCTTGTTCTTCACGCCAATCTTGAGCCGGAGTTTCCTCTCGGCCTCCTCCTTCATCCAAGAGCTCCAAAGGAAGACCTAGCCGCCATTGCCATCAAGCAAGAGGAAGTTTGCAACCTCTACCGGATCGTGACACGAAGAAGACGGGTCCATTGGAGAGTCGTGACAGCTCTCTCTACCCCGGACGTAGTTGCGGACCGAGCTTGGACGCGGATTGACAACCCGGCGATTCCAGCCGTGAATCTACAACGAGACTTCGGATTCGGTCGATTTCTTGCCTTGTTCTCCTCTTATTGATCGTTGTAATAGTTAGATCTTTTGTATTTTGATGAAGAACACTATAGACCTTGCTATTTAAAGTTATTTCATGTCTATGTGAAGTACTCTTTTGTTTATTTGTGTGCTTGAGGTGCGCCACCATCCATCCTTCATCTCGCCGTCACGTTCGTGTGACGCACTAGCAATTGCTAGTGGCGTGCTTGTCGAAGAGGTGCTTGCGACCCTCATCCGTATGCCTACTCTTCCATCCGCCTAGCGAAGCGTGGCATAGCGGCCCGTGTAATCCATTCCGACTCCGCCGGTGCGAACCATTCCATCCGCTAGCCTTCTCGTCCATCCGCCTAGCGAAGCGTGGCATAGCGGCCCGTGTAACCCATCCCGCCTAACGAAGCAGTGCGCTCAAGGCCTGCACAGTTCGATTCCGCTTGCCTACTCGTCCATTCGCCCTTGCGACGCAGCGCGCTCAAGGCCTGCCTAGTCTCCATCCCGCCAAGCGAAGCATTGCATAGCGGCATTGCATAGGAGTAGTTGATAACTTTTATTTTATTTTTCAAAAGCCAACCCAACTCCCCCGCATTCCATCCGACGTTAAGGACTTCAATCTCAAGTCCTACCTCGAACGTTAACTCCACCTTACTGTGTTCCTTGAGAGATCGATACTTGGGGATTCATTCCCATTTTTTATTACTTGAACGATCGGTACACTGCCGTTTCGTGCCGCAGTCGAGCCACCGCCTATAGCGGTGTGTGAGATTTGCGCCATCAGTAGTCCCGGCTCAGGTTAATACAAACGCGATCTCGATGTTAACAGCTTACGCATGCTATTTGCGGGAGGAGAAGGTGATGTTTGACCTGAACGTGTTTCGCAAGATCTTCACCTTCCGAGCGACCGCTGACGGGGTGTGCTTTCTGACCGGCACACACATGGAGGTGCACGAGACCTCCAACAAGGTCCACCACTGGAACGAGTCATTTGTGTTCGTTCGGGGTGACCTGGGCGGCATCCCCTTCTCCCCATACAGAGGCCCGAGAAGGTTTGTAAACCCCCCTCACTACGTGGGGAGGCTGCTGAGCTGCACCGCTTCCTTAAGGGTGCGAGCTTTGAGGTTGATCACCTCCGGAAGAACATCAATCAACTCACCTACGTGGAACCGGGGGCAGGTACTTGGACCTCGACAACTTGTCTTTCTTATGGCTCATTTCCTCCCATTGCTGCTCAACTCGTCCCAACTTGTGCAGGTGTTCGGTCCCTTCCTCGACGACTTCCCTCTGCAGGGGGAAGTTCCTCCTCTGCCCATGGGCTCCGCGAGGAGATTGCGGCTGATTCGGCTTCGGCTCCTAAGATACCTGGGTCGAGTCAGAGGAGGGATAAGGAGCGGGTGGTGGAGGAGGGAGCGCCCTCCTCCCCACCGAAGGAGCCGAGGATGCAGCGGGGAAAAGCAGTTTGCCGAAGGGATTCCAGGGTACTGCCTAGGGAGAGGGGGCAACCGAGTGACCCCACCGCATTGGCCAATCATCCCAACTTCGAGATGGGGGGAAAGGCTACGGACCCTCTTGGCGAACCTATCGTCTATTGGGATGAGACGATGAACCGGGTCTCCCTCACCTCCCAGCGGCCTTTGTGGGTCGAGGGAGATATCACGGATGGCGCGGCATATAGCTTTACCTACGGCATCTACGGTCGGCAGGATGCTGCATCCTACAGGGGGATGTCGATGCGTGACCTTGCGTATGTGAGCTCCCAGGCCCAGCTTCGTGCGACCGAACTCTCCCATATGGCTGTCCGCCGAGGTCTTAGTCTCTCGCAACGGTCGGTGCGGGCGGACGCGTCGAAGCTGGATGCAGAAGAGAAAGCCACTGACCTCGCGGCTCGCTTGGCCACTGCTGAGAAACTCCTGGAGGAGTCATCCGGGGGCTTGGTTCGTGCCTTCCTCAATGAACTTTCCTTCTCTCCTTTCAATTCCTTATTATTCGCAGGTTCTAACGTATTTGCCTTGCCGGTCTGCAGGGACTGGTGCCGCCGACTCGCTCAGGAGACGGTGTGAGGAGTCAGACCAGGAAGTGCAGGACCTAAGGGCTCAGCTTGCCGAAGCCCATAGGCAGTTAAGAGAAGGGGGAGGAGAAGGAGGTGCACCTTCGAGAGCGGCGAGGCCAGCCCCATCTCGACCCGCTGAAGTCGAGCGCGCTCGGGGGAAAATCATGGCGTCAACGGCCCGAGCCCTGGTGAGTCGCCTCCATGACGTGGACGCTATTCGAGACAGCTGGAGGGGGGTCTCTGCCAGCGATATCCTTCCCGAGCTCTTTCCTTCACCTGGGCGATCCGGCTCGCCCCCTAGCAGCGGCGGCTACTCCCCATGGTCGTGAGGGCGGCCTGTGACTTCTTCTTTTCTCTCGTTCCTCCTGGGAACTATGTATTTTTTGTGTTTGCCCTTTTTCTTTCAAGCCTGCATGTACTAGAAAAGTGAAGTAACAATTCGTGTAGTACATGTTATCAATGAATCAGTAGTTATCTAAACAAATGGTCCCAGCTTATTTTTTCCTTTACTGCTCGAGGAATTGATACCTTTGCTTGAATCGGTCACCGAGTCGTTGACTGGCCCGATGAGTCTCTCATTTGTCACTATGACTGAGCCTGTGGAGTGGTCTCTTTTAGTCAGGGATCCTACCGATTGGAGGTGGAAGTACTCATCCACGTCCTGGGAGTCTTAGCTCAACCGGGTGTGGAGGAACTCAACGCCTTCCCAATTTGACTGGAGGTGGAAGTACCCATCCACGTCCTGGGAGTCTTAGCTCAACCGGGTGTGGAGGAACTCAACGCCTTCCCAATCTAACTGGAGGTGGAAGTACTCATCCATGTCCTGGGAGTCTTAGCTCAACCGGGTGTGGAGGAACTCAACGTCTTCCCAATCTGACTGGAGGTGGAAGTACCCATCCACGTCCTGGGAGTCTTAGCTCAACCGGGTGTGGAGGAACTCAACGCCTTCCCAATCTGACTGGAGGTGGAAGTACCCATCCACGTCCTGGGAGTCTTAGCTCAACCGGGTGTGGAAGAACTCAACGCCTTCCCAATCTGACTGGAGGTGGAAGTACCCATCCACGTCCTGGGAGTCTTAGCTCAACCGGGTGTGGAGGAACTCAACGCCTTCCCAATCTAATCACCAAGCCATGAGTTGACCTGATACGTCCCCCCTCCACTGGCATGACTTAACCCGGCGGAGGGTCTCTAGTCAGGGATTTTGAACCTGGATATTCTTCCAGAACCCCTTTCCCATTCATCATTCATACCTATTACAACTTACTTACGCTACGCCCCTTTGGGCATCCTGTTACACCTCGCCCTTTTCTGGGCCTCTCCTTACATCTCGCCCCTATCTGGGCACTTCACTACACTTTGCCCCTATCTGGGCACGCCGTTACATCTCGCCCCTCCCTGGGCACTTCCTTACACCTCGCCCGTTCTGGGCTCATTCTGCTGCCTGCTCCTTAGTCATCCCTGCCATTGCTTCTTCCACTTCTTCGGCTGCTTGCATCCATCCGATTGTGTTGACCGCAGTAACGTAGCACTGGCGCGCCTCCCGGGGATCCCCCCTGACTCTCACCTGGAGCTTTCCGAAGTTGTACTTCAAGCACTGATGGTAGGAGGACGGCACGCATTTGTATGCACTGATGAGGGGACGCCCAAAGATGGCGTTGTAACTGCTCGGCGCGTCCACAATGACGAACCGGCAATTCTTTGAAGTTCCCCCCAGGGTGACGAGGAGTTCGACTCCCCCTTCCACCTCCTTCCTCTCCCCGGAGAATCCGAAAAGTGGCCCATCCGATGCTAGCACTCGCTTGGCGTCAACCTTCATTCCTTCAAAGGCCTTCTTGAATACCACGTTCACCGAGCTCCCGTTGTCGACTAAGATCCGGGAGACGGTGAAGTTCTCGATCGCCGCCTTGATGACCAGCGCATCGCAGAAAGGATCCTCATTGGCCGGCAGGTCTTGGATGGAGAAGGTAATCTTCTCGCTCGAAGGTGGGGACCGGGAGGTCGAGGCAATGCTCCGACGGTATATGGCATGGAGGCTCCCCTTCCGGGTGGCCTCTTTGCCTGCTCCCCCGTGGATGACCCCGATCCCTCCTAGGGCCCCTATATCGACCCTTTCTTCGCATGGATCATCCTCCTCCTTGCTCTTCCCCTTTTCCACTGTCCGAGGTCCTTCCAGGCACAGCTGCTTCCCCCCTGCTGGGGCTCTTCCTTCTTCCCTCATCTCAAGGAATTCGGGGCAAGCTGCGGTCGCGTGACCTTCCTGCTGGTGGAAGTCACAATATAGCAGCGCCAGCTCGCCTCCCTGCTTCTCCCAACGTCCCCTCTTCCTTCCGCTTCTCTTCCGACCGATGGCCATGGCTTGCAGGGGCTGGACTTGCAGCGGCCCCGGGCCCTGTTACCATCCTGCTGGGTGGAACCGCCCGTGCCTCCCCTGATAGCCTCCTCCTCCCTGGAAGTGGCCCCTTCCTTGGCCTTGAGGGGGACCAACCTGTGACCTCCAAGCTGGTCGGGCGGCTGTCGGTTGCGACTTCCAGCCTTGCTCCTGCCCAACGGGAGGTCCCTGTTGTCCCTGACTCTTCACTTCCTCCTTCTTTCTTCCTCCACGCTCTTTCCTTTCCTCCTCCGCTACCTCGGCTAACCTAGCCACGAACTCCTGATTGGTAGCTTCAACCTCGGTTTCGCGATCGGCACGCTTCATTAACTCTTCGAAGGACAACGGAGGGTCCCGAGTTAGACTCATCCGGAACAGCCCTGGCTGCAGCCCAAGGGTGAAAGCCAGCTGCAGGGTGTGCCCGGGCACTTCGACGACAAGGAGGACCTCTGCTTGGAACCTGTCCATGTAGTCAGCCAGCGACTCCCCTGGCTTCTGCCTGACTGCGAACAAGGCTTCCATACTCTTTCTCCTCTTCTTCGAGGTAGAGAACCTCAACAAGAAACTTCGGCGCAGATCTTCGAAACGGAAAATTGTTCCCGCCGGGAGCGAGTGGAACCAATCCCTCGCCTTTCCTTGGAACGAGACGGCGAAAAGCCTGCACATGAAGGCGTCCGACATTTGCCTGATCGAGGTCATGTCCTCGAACCACTGGAGATGCTGGAGTGGATCGCTATCCCCCTCGTAGTAGGACATGGCAGGATCGCGGAACCCATCCAGAACATGAGCTGACATGACCAGCTCGCAGAAAGGGCTCCTCCATTCTTCTTGGTTGAGGGGGGGGGGGGGGGGGGGGGGGGGGGGGGGGGGTGCTCCCATCGCCTCCCCGCCTGGGCAGCTGGTCCGGGGTGAACTATTGAAAAGCACCCGTGCTTGGAGACTTAAGCCTTCCTCCGAGGCTGGTTCCCTCCCTTGCTGGCTGTTCCTTACTTCTACTAGGGGGAGTGAGGGGATCCTAGGTGCAGGCGGTGTTGAGCATTCGCCGCGAGTGGAGGATGCGGCCTGCATGAACTCCAGGATCTTCTTGCTGAATTCGTCGAAGTCGCTCTTCTTCACATACTCGCAAGGTGGAGGCGGGTCTCCCAACTCGTCGCTTCCAGCCATGGGACTTGGCTCAGAGTTTTCCGAACTAGTCGCTTCCACGCTCACCGCACCAGAATGTTGAAACCAGTTTCCCGGTCTCAGCGTTCGAAAGGGGGTTGCGACTAACCCTTACTTGTTCTAAGCCTAGACCCTTGACCGGTCATTAAGAACTGAAAGACTTGGACTTATTGAACACTTGAATCCACAAATGGACCCCTTAAGCTGCAGCGCGGAGGTTCCACCACATACCCGGAAGATCTTAGAGCGCTTTCCCTCCCAAGCCAATGCTGAGCCTGGGCACCTTGGAGGGCACTAAGAACCACCTCACTGTCAGCTGAAGGATGACAAGGGAAGGGGGGGGGGGGGGGGGTGCTTGCTCACAAGACGACGCGAGGGAGGGGGTAGTAACCAACCCTTCCCAAGGTGCCCATGGGGGGTCTATTCATAGACTTTCCCAAAAATGGACTGCGAATAGCAAAAATCCTGCTATCCGCAGTCCAACCACGACCGCCATCGATCACGCGTGAGGGGGGGGGGGGGGGAGTGGGACTCGAGGTGTCCATCCCCCCCCCCCCCCCCCTCGCGGGAGGTCATACTGACCTCCCTACCTACACCGGGCGAGTGGGAGGATCCCTCCCACTCGCCCAAAGGGGGCGGCGAGTGGGAGGCCCCTCCCACTCGCTCGGCGAGTGGGAGGGCTGCTCCCACTCGCCCGGCGAGTGGGAGGCCCCTCCCACTCGCTCGGCGAGTGGGAGGGCTGCTCCCACTCGCCCGACGAGTGGGAGGGCCCCTCCCACTCGCCCGGATGAGTGGGAGAAATTCTCCCACTCCTTCCGTGGCCTCTTTCGCGGTTTAGGGTTTTGCTCGCTCGCTACCCAGGCTTCGTCCGGGTCGGGTCACACCGATTCGAGAAATATGAGGGTTGTACAAATTGATCTAATTTGTTTTTCTCCATCTTCTTTATTCGTGTAGGCAGTGACGGTTCCAGGAAATAACAAATATGGGTGCAAATGTTTTTTCTAAATACAATAATACAAAAAAGATGGGTCATGGGAAATAATTTTGGGTGTGCAAATAGCCGACTTTGGTCTACGTATATAGCCTAATTCGATCCGTGAATTTTGATGTGCTTGTAACAAATCGTAAAAAAAAATTGAAGTCCATGCGTACATGCCTTCCTTCTTCGATCTTTTCCTCTATTTTCCATCAAATACTGAATTGGTACATGTTTTTTTACTTTTTAGAAGGTAGAAACGATGGTTAAATCAAATTCCAAAAGTCTAGATTTGGATTCCAAATGGAATTTGCTTTAAGGGATTGCTAGATATGCATGCGATATAGTAAGGTTTTTAGAAAATCTGTTCTGATTCCATAATTTTCTTTATTTTTGTTTTTTACTTATGTTTATAAACATTTTTTTTTTGTCATTTTCATATAAAAATTTGTCTGCAAATAATTTTGTTTGACGAGCATATTATTTGTGTGCAGACTCATTTTAGATGTGCACATAGCATTGCTTTTTTACTTATCAAGCTCCTAGCAAAAACAAATTTAACTTAAAAATAAATATAGGCTGTTGTTATTAACTCCACATTTTTTATTATCTGTAACTATTTGATAACTGCAAACCAATATTTTCAAAAATGAATATTCGCAACCAAATTTATTATCCGCGAACAAATATTTTGAACGCAAAAAACAAGTCCATTCGCAATAGCATGTATCTATACTGGAATCAAAATCTCATCAAAAAAATTAATTAAAAACTAAAAAAAATCCTCATGCACTTTTTGAAGGGCAAAAAACCGAAAGAAATCTCTATTTTTCAACCGCGCAAATTACTAAAAAATTGCCCTATTCTGACAGGAAGAACTCTATTTTTGGCTTGCCAAAGTACTTGTGAGGTGATTTGCGGAAAGACATGATTTGTAGAGAGAGAAAAATGGTGAAGACGGGAGGCAAACCTATGTCTTGCGGTCGTCCTCTGTCGGTGGTCGACCGCAGTTGAGTGCTCCAACATATTTATAGGGCTCCGGTGGGGCGAGTGAGCAGGAGGCGGAAACGGGAGAGACGCGACAACGAAATTGCCGCACAGGATCGAAACAGGCGGCTGCGGAGAAGGTGAGTGTTGTTAGCCTTTTTGAAAAACCCTAAAAAATACCTAAAACGAGTGCGGATAGCCAAATTTGTAATGTGAATAACAATCTCCTAAATATATAATCAATAATTGTGAATAGTTCGTCGGGGGAAACACATGTTTATGAAAACTATGCGGATTCATTAGGTCAAGAGAGATTTGTATTTATTATCCTCCCTTAATTAGGAAGGCAAAGAGGAATATCCTAATTAACTACCATTTTTTGTAGTTATCAATGTCTAATTAATTGTTACAGTGGAATTAACTCATGTTACTCAATTTTCAAAATTATCATGAAGATTAATGGTGAATGAGTCGTGTGCGTCAAGTCACCGGCTATAAATCGCTATGAGACTAGTTGGAACGCCCGATTTGTTAACGGAGGTTGTTGATAATTTAACATCTATCATCTGCAAATATAATATTTATAACATGAGTCTGGTCGGACGCCCCACGACATACAACATACACAAACTAAAAATGATAATAACTGATGCAAGAGTCAAAAACACACTAACCATCTCAGAGTTAAAAAAACGTAAGCGGATGCTTAAACAATACTAACAAATAAGTTCTGAATGTCCAGAGCTAATAGAAATGTAAAAATACAAAAATAGAACACGGTCTTAAGGCTTTACATTGCTTTCAAATAAAAATACTTAAAATGTAAGCAAAAACTCCACCGTCACAACATGACTTGAGCTCCAACCCAAGAAGCTCCACTACGAGCTAGTCCATCATAAACAAAACTAAAATATGATCATATTTTAGTTAAAAGGTGAACAAATTTTGATTTTTAATTATAACATTCATTTTCATAGTTCATATTATGTATTTTTTACCAAAAAAAATATGATCATTTTCCTACAAAAAAAAGCATCATACCTTTTTTTTAAATTATGAGGGGTGGACCGAATAACTTTTATGAAGGTCAACAGGGGTGTAATGCCCATATTCTCTCATTTATATACTACGTGTTGTATTCCTGATGTTTTGAATATGGGTTCGTGCATGTATAATTGATCATGGAGTGATTGGGGACCCATTTGAGGGTTTTGTCCCAATCTGCAAGGCTTGATACACGATCGTGCATAAATTCGTGTGTTGCGAATTGTACCACCAAATCTTTCACCTGTTTTACACGACAAATTTTTAGGTCCAAAGTCCTCTCAGAGATCATTTTTGATCTCCGGCCCAGAGATCATTTTAATCTGATATCAAGATATGATTTTTTGGAGATCAAAATATGATCTTCTGATGATCTCTTGGACTGTTTTTCATCTCCTAAAATAGCTTTATCTCTCTATCTTCGACCCACGCACAAAAAATGTATGACAGACGTCCTCTTTTTATTGATCCCGGACGGAAAATTTGGAAACGGGCTCCGGACGGAATAATCTGTCGTTTTACAGAGCCATACACTGCCTCTAGACATGACCGTGTGAATGACCGCGTGGAGGTGCACGGCTAGGAGAACGCACATGCACATGATCACCATGTATTACCTTAAGTTCACACCCAGATGTATTCCAGAGCATTACACGGTCTTGTACACGCCCGTGTCTAGACCTACATTCAGGTGGATGCTTCGGTACATGCCCTGCCCGATAGTTTTCCTAGAGTGTGTTTTCGGCATCTGAAGGGTACACGGCTTGGTACACGCCCGTGTACCAACCCGTGTATAGGACACTAGTTACAAAAACACTTTGTTTTATGCCGTATATCATGGCGATTACGGATTTGCGGTTACAGATTTGATGGCCTAGATCTATCTCAAAGGGCCATATGACATGGATGAGTGGTCTATACGGTAATTTTCATGCATTTTCCTTTCCATTCTAGTTTCGGAGAAAGCGAGAGAAGTTGGAGAGAAAAAAAATGTGTCGCAGAAGATTGAGAGTCCTGATTAGAAATCAAATTTTGTCATCGCGTAGAGAATCCTTCTCCCTGTGTTATTTTCTCTTTTTCGAAGATCTCAAGAACGAACAGAAATCAGAGAGGGTGAAGATCCTTCTTCTCTCAATTTTAGAATACGACAGTTTGTAAATTTTTTTTTCTCTTTCATGTGATGATCCAGAGTCTCTTTAATTAGTAGAGATTATAAACACCATGGTTCTTTAGGAACGACCCGAGACACGTGATCCCATCACAAGTAGATAGAATCGCTTGATGTGCGATTCTGAGTATAATCAAGATACGATGAATCCGTGTATGTCATTTGACTGAAACTATAATGCTTATTAGCGGAACATTTAAGTTTAATTTGACACCTAAATGCAATAATACAATTGTAGCGATGTTGGTGTGCCGATTTGACTATGATATTAACATGATAGTCTTTGGTTTATTGAACCTTGAAAATCTATAGCGAATTTGGGTTCTTTTGATGCGATTAAGATGAAGGTATAGGTTGAAACAAAGCTATCGTAGGTATAGCTGTCCTTCTTCATAGTTAAGGTGTTGGTAGAGGGTCGGTCCCGTGAGAAGGGTGTAGTCATCAACTCTCGTGGATTATATATAGATTTTAGTAGAAAGGCCCGTTGAGAGGGTATATGTGTAAGGAAATTACTTTGGGCCCATTATAATTGGACCACACGTTTCTCCTTTTTCTAATTTATGGTCATTATAGGAATTCAATTTTTTGTAGGCTATGCTAATCAAAATAACGGTTATGAGATAAATTCCATATTAATTTCTGCCTTGATGGAAGGCTGAAACGCTCATAATAATTTCAACCTTAATGGAAGGTTGAACTCAAGGAAAAACGCTCATTGGAATTCGGTCCTCTCTCCACCTATAAAACAATAGCCTTTCTCCATCACAAGGTATTTATTACGAATTCAGCACATAAGAGTTTTATAGGCAAGGTGAGGGAAACTGAGATTATCCACCTACCTCTTCTTGAACGGATCTCAACTACAATCAGCAACAACATCAGGCAACAGGAGCGGAAAACTCTCTGCGTAAGGATGTCTGGAGGTAATCGTCGAATCTATTTTATGCATGTGATTATCATGATGTTCACGATCCTAAGATTCATGTTAACTAGATGATTACATGTGGTATCAGAGCGAATGGTTTTTTCGAACATACATGATCGTCCATTAAATAGGATAATTTTGTTCCGCCATAATCGGCGAACGCATATCTATTTATGTTTTTAATTTGTTGTATGCCTAATATTATCATCATAATGTTCATACTCTCTATTTGTTCAAACGCATGGAGTATTTAATCACCCACAGGTGGATTATATTCATACGTGGAAACAATAATTAAGGAGTGTTTTTTTTTCATATGTAGACCAAAGATATCCACAGATATCTTACTTGTCTTGAATATGAATAACATCACTCATCCATGTCTCTTCAAAGATTGCGACTTTAGATGATATTAAGTGAATAAATTATGGTGACTACCCACAGGAGCACCTAAATTTTTTTTTTGTCGCACATATATTCATATTTTATACATGTGTTGATAAATTTTTTTTTCTTTTATTAAAGTCTTATTGTAATATCTCTCTTGCAGTTAACCCACCCACTCATATGAATTCGTATGCTACATCTGTCACTAAACTTAATGGAACCAACTTCTCAGAATGGAAAGAGCAAGTTGAGTTCACCTTAGGTGTACTTGAACTGGATATAGCTCTTCTTACAGATAAGCCAAATCCACTAAGTGATACAAGTACACCCGAGGAAAAGGCTCTCTTTAATGCTTGGGAGAGGTCTGACAGGTTGAGCATCATGTTTCTGCGAATCACTATTGCAAACAACATCAAAACATCCCTTCCTAAACCTGAGAATGCTAAGGACTATATGAAGGCTATTGAAGAAAGGTTTAAGACTGCAGAGAAATCCCTTGCTGGGAAACTTATGGCAGAACTTACAACCATGAAGTTTGATGGCACTCACTCAATGCATGAGCACATCATTGAGATGACTAACCTTGCAGCAAAGCTAACGAATTTGGGAATGAAATTGGATGACTCCTTTCTCGTCCAATTTATCCTGAATAGTCTACCTCCTCAATATGGGCCTTTCCAAATTCACTACAACACTATTACGGAAAAATGGGCAGTGAATGAGTTGGCTAATAAATTGGTCCAAGAGGAGGAAAGGCTGAGTCAACAAGGTATTAAAGTGGCGCATCTCGTTCAAGGAGCTGGAAATAAAGCTGGGAGAAAGCATAATCCAAGCCAGAAAAGGGCACCACCCGGACCTATTGAGGCTAATCAAAATCTCAAGAAGAAAAAGAAAGAAAACGTCTGCAAATTCTGCAAGAAACCTGGACATTTTCAGGTAGACTGCACTAGACGTCGAGAATGGTTCGAAAAGAAAGGTAACCCAATGGGTTTCGTGAGTTATTTCGAATCAAATCTCGCTCATGTTTCTTCTTATACTTGGTGGATTGATACAGGTGCTAATGTTCATGTTTCCAATTCAATGCAGGGATTCCTTATGATCCAAACCATAAACCCAAGTGAGAACTTCCTCGTCATGGGAAACAAAGATAAAGCTCCAGTTGAAGCTATTGGAACTTATCGTCTTATTTTAGATAGCGGTTATCAGTTAGACTTATGTCAAACTCTTTATGTTCCGTCGATTTCCCGTAATTTGGTTTCTATAAGCGCACTTGATAAAATTGGTTACTCGTTTGAAGTAGGAAATGGTAAATTCAGTTTATTTAAAAATTCTGATCGTATTGGTTCTGGAATTTTGGTTGATGGTCTATACAAGTTTTATCTTGATGGTCAATTTGCTGAAACTCATCTCACCATGCCATGCATTCTAATGTCGAATCAAAACGAAAGTCATCTAAAAAAGACCCTTATTTCTTGTGGCATAAAAGACTGGGTCATATATCCAGTGAAAGAATCAAACGATTGGTAAAAGATGGAGTCCTTCCGGATCTAGATTTTACTAATACTCAAGTATGTGTGGATTGTATTAAAGGCAAAACAACAAAACACACAAAGAAAGGAGCCACAAGAAGTACCCAGCTTCTTGAAATAATTCACACAGATATTTGCAGACCTTTTGATGTTCCAACCTTTGGAGGAGAAAAGTACTTTATTACCTTTATTGATGATTTTTCACGTTACTGTTATTTGTACTTGTTGCATGACAAATCTCAGTCTGTGGATGTTGTACAAGTGTTCATTACTGAAGTCGAAAGGCAATTAGATAGGAAAGTGAAAATCATAAGGTCAGATAGAGGTGGTGAGTTTTATGGTAGGTATGACGAAACGGGACAACATCCCGGACCTTTTGCAAAACTTCTCCAAAAACTAGGAATTATTGCCCAATACACAACGCCTGGTTCTCCATGGCAAAATGGTGTAGCTGAAAGGCGAAATCGTATGTACATGGAAATGGTTAGATCCATGACGAGTCATGCTAACTTACCTATATCCTTGTGGATGGATGCTCTACGCACAGCTGTTTATATCTTGAACAGGGTTCCCAGTAAGGCAGTCCCAAAGACACCTTTTGAACTGTGGAAAGGATGGAAACCCAGTTTAAGACATCTCCAAATTTGGGGTTGTCCAGCCGAGGCTAGAATCTACAACCCACATGAAAAGAAATTAGACTTTAAAACGATCAGTGGTTACTTTATAGGTTACCCAGAAAAGTCCAAAGGATTTAGGTTTTACTGCCCTAACCATAGCACGAGAATTGTTGAAACTGGTAATGCTAGATTCTATGAGAATGGCGAATTCAGTGGGAGTAACAAAACTCAAGATGTGATCATTCAGGAAATTAGGGTACCTATCCCTTTACCCTATATTCCGAAAGACGTTGGGAACCCTTCCGTTGTTGAGCCAATTAACAATGAGGAGAACCCAATAAATGATCAACAACTCCATAACGAGATTATCGCTAATGAACATGTCGATGAAGCACCAGAGGAACCAACATTAAGACGGTCTCAGAGACAAAGGAGATCAGCTGTTTCCGATGATTATATGCTTTACCAAATAGAATTTATAGAAGGGACAATTAAAGATCCAGTTTCTTACTCACAAGCAATTAAAGATGTTAATTCTAGTAAATGGATTGATGCCATGAAGGATGAGTTGTCATCTATGGTTGAAAATCAAGTATGGTAAGTAGTTCAATTGCCTCCAGGACACAAACCAGTTGGCTGTAAGTGGGTCTTCAAGACTAAGCGCGACTGTAGAGGCAAAATTGAACGACATAAAGCCAGACTTGTGGCCAAAGGTTTCAATCAGAAAGAAGGTATTGATTATACTGAGACCTTTTCTCCTATATCAAGGAAGGATTCTCTTAGAATTATCATGGCATTAGTAGCTCATTATGACCTCGAGTTACACCAAATGGATGTGAAAACCGCTTTTCTTAATGGAGACTTGGAAGAGGAAGTCTACATGCGTCAACCTGAAGGCTTCATAATTGAAGGCAAGGATGACATGGTCTGCAAACTTAAGAAATCAATATATGGACTGAAACAAGCTTCGAGGCAATGGTATCTAAAGTTTCATGAAATCATTACTAACTTTGATTTCAAAGAAAACATAGTTGACCCTTGCATATATCTTAAGATCAGTGGGAGTAAGTTCATATTTTTGGTTCTGTATGTCGATGACATATTACTGGCTAGTAGTGATTTTGGTTTATTACATGCAACCAAGACTTATCTTTTTCAAAATTTTGAAATGAAAGATATGGGTGAGGCTTCCTACGTGATAGGAATAGAAATATTCCGTGACAGGTCACTTGGAATTTTGGGATTGTCTCAGAAAGGATATATTGACAAAGTTTTGGAGAGATTTGGCATGATAACATGTTCTTCTAGCCCTGTTCTACTGCATAAAGGAGATAAGCTTGATCTTGAGCAGTGCCCAAAGAATGACTTGGAACGTAAAGAAATGGAAAAATATCCTTATGCTTCTCTTGTAGGGAGTTTGATGTATGCACAGGTCTGTACCAGACCTGACATTAGTCATGTCGTAGGCATGCTAGGTAGATTTCAAAGTAACCCTGGAATCGCTCATTGGAAAGCTGCAAAGAAAGTGCTGAGATATTTGAAAGGAACAAGGAATTATATGCTCACATACAGAAAATCAGGACACCCACAGGTGACTAGTTATTCAGACTCCGATTTTGGAGGATGTCCTGACACCAGACATTGCACTCTTGGCTATGTGTATCTCTTCTGTGGAGGTGCAATATCATGGAAAAGTCAAAAATCTGAATTGCTTTACACATCCACCATGATGGCTGAGTATGTGACATGTTATGAGGCTGCTATTCAGGGAGCATGGTTGCGTAATTTTGTTACTCAGTTTGGAGCTTTGAGTTTCATATCTCGGCCTCTAACTCTTTACTGTGACAATGAAGCCGCAATCTTTTTCTCAAAACATGACAGGATATCTAAGGGAGCAAAACACATGGACCTTAAATATCTGTCTTTGAAACAAGATGTTAGATTAAAGAAAATTGTCATTGAATCCATACGTACAGATTTCATGGTCGCAGACGTATTCACGAAAGGACTACCTCCAAAGACCTTTCAGGGACATACTAAAAGCATGGGTCTTGAAGATAGCTCATAATTCTCAATTTCCGTTATTCCTGTCTGTACTTAATTTTGACATTTATTGAGCTCTTAATGCAACTCTACATCTGCTATTTCTGTTTTCCATTGTGTAAATATTTATGTTTGGATAAATACTAACAGAAATTGTCTTTATACAAAGGCATAATGGGACCATTACATAAATCTCATCTTACGGTCTATCTTTGAAAGTTGTAAATGTCGTAGTACATGGAAGTAAGCATGTTGCAAAATAATGTGTGCACGCCATGACTCCCATTGACAACCGCATTAGTCAAGACACTTATGCTAATCGACTAAATAAATGTTTAGCAAATTATGCGCGCCTTACGATTCCTATATACTAATTGATCTTCCTATTGACCAAGTGGGAGACTGTAAGGAAATTACTTTGGGCCCATTATAATTGGACCACACGTTTCTCCTTTTTCTAATTTATGGTCATTATAGGAATTCAATTTTTTGTAGGCTATGCTAATCAAAATAACGGTTATGAGATAAATTCCATATTAATTTCTGCCTTGATGGAAGGCTGAAACGCTCATAATAATTTCAACCTTAATGGAAGGTTGAACTCAAGGAAAAACGCTCATTGGAATTCGGTCCTCTCTCCACCTATAAAACAATAGCCTTTCTCCATCACAAGGTATTTATTACGAATTTAGCACATAAGAGTTTTATAGGCAAGGTGAGGGAAACTGAGATTATCCACCTACCTCTTCTTGAACGGATCTCAACTACAATCAGCAACAACATCAGGCAACAGGAGCGGAAAACTCTCTGCGTAAGGATGTCTGGAGGTAATCGTCGAATCTATTTTATGCATGTGATTATCATGATGTTCACGATCCTAAGATTCATGTTAACTAGATGATTACAATATGTATAACTAGTATTCGTCGAGGGTGGACCCATCCAGGACACGTAAGCAAAAGTCAAAGTCAAAGTCCATCATCGAAGACCGTGCCAGCAAAGGGCGACTAGCCCCTGCTACCCACAGGGTAGGCGAGTAGCCTAGGAAACTCGCCACTATGGGCGAGTAGTCATGTTTGTCGCATAGTTGGTGAGGATGTCAATAAAGTCGCAACATGTATTTTTCAAGGGCATGGTATTCTCGCGTGCATACCCGTTGGATTTTGTTTATTAATAGACCCCCAAGGGTACCAAGAATGACACCTTGAAATCTTGAGAATCCCCATCTTCCACTATCAAACTTACTACTCTCCAAATGGTGCATCCTCGTACCTAGCTCAACCCTTTGGTTGTGGAGGGGAAGCTCCTCCAGGCTTTCAAGTACGCGACGAGACCTCCCTGCTGAAGCACTTGAGGTGTGCTTATATGCGTTCCTTTCTTTTCGTCTTTGCTCTTCCTATCAATTTCGTGACGTTCAATCGCAGGATCAGTAGTAACCTTAGACCACATCTAGGTCCGAACATTTGGAGCTAGGATTTTCTTAACTCCGTCAGTGTAACTTATTAATCTCTAGAATGTGCCTTAAAAAGTCACGAGTGTGTTATGTCTTTGCTATGATGACATGCAAGAATCATACAACGTTTGGAGAGGAGCCGCGATATACCTTTTCTGTTCTATGGGCTTTCATACATATTGCATAGTAAACTCTAATTGCATGTTCGACACATAAAACATGTATGTTACTTGTGACACCATATTAAGTGCATATAATATATGTTATGATTCTTTATTTTCCATAAAAGTGTCGACTTACATGCTAATGTAGTTTGCCATGCATAGTCTGTTAGGACGGTCGGGAGGAGTGTGAGTCGTCACACTGTTGTTGGTCAACTTGCAGTCGACCCACATTTTCCGCTCTACTATTATTTATTGCTGGGCATATTGCTCAAAGTGGAGTATAGCCTCTTAATTGAAGAAAAAGCTCACTGAACAAATTTTTTCCTCTACTTTCAGTTTTATGTTTCGGGCTTGCGTGCCTTGGTTTGATTTATTTTTTAAGAGTCATAAGGTCGTTTGACTTTTAATCTTCTTTCAGTGTGACGCACTTTTATGTTGTTGATGTTTCTGCTTATTATTATTGTACTATAAGTTTATGATCAAGTGTTTAGAGTTTATATATCATTTTATGATATACTGTTGTATGTTACTGGACCGTGCCAGACCTATATTATTGTTATGCAATCGGATCGAGTATCGCGGTAGCGCAACGGAAATTAAATCGAGCACAAGCAATAGCGCAAAATAAAATAAATGCGAAACGAGATTTCAAGCACACACACAGACGACAAACAGAAATACGTGGTTCGGAGAGAAGCTCCTACGTCCACGGGGAGAACGCGCCAGAAGAGATCCACTGATAAACTGAGGAGTTACAGAGAGGTTACACAGAGACCGAATCACGGTCGTCGGAATAGAGCCCGACCAGATGTCGCTCCACCTGGAGCCGACAGGATGTGCCGCCGCTAGCTCGGCCAGATGCCAATCCCGCATGGACCGACCGGATTTGCCGCCGCTAGCACGACCGGATGCCGATCCCACCTGGACCGATCGGAGTTGCCGCCGCTAGCACGACCGGATGCCGATCCCGCCTGGATCGACCGGAGTTGCTGCCGCTAGCACGACCGGATGCCGATCCCGCCTGGATCGACCGGAGTTGCCGCCGCTAGCACGACCGGATGCCGATCCCGCCTGGATCGACCCCCCTGATGTCGTTCCGTCTGGATCGACGCTGAAGCCGCTGCAATACCGCCCACAGAAGCCTCCTGCACCTCCTCCTCCTTGTCTCTCGCGAATGTATCAGATTTCTCCTATTTTCGGCTATAACCTGCTCCTATAAATATAGGATGAGAATGCATCTCCACCATTAGGAAATAAACTCCTAAATAAGAGATAACCAAATTTAAGCTTGGCCAAAATAGGATAAGCATCCATGAGAAATATTCTCCACATAATGATATTCCTATATAAAGATAATCCTAAACTAGGAAGAATTACTCTCACGGATCGGTGACATGACGCGATCCTAACAATCCGGGCGCGATGAGGTGTCATCATAATCTAACATATTATATATATGACTACAATAGGTGAAGTGTTACAAGAGATATGCCTATTGAGATTTATTTTCGAGTTAATTTTTAAACAATCAGGCCTAAAAATAAAATAAAATCACATGATATCAATTTTTGCAATCACCCAAACTGCATTGGACTACAAAATGCTTTCACCCCAACAATACAAATCTCTTAAATTTCCACAAATTCTAGCACAAACTGATATTTTCAGGTTGTTGAATCCGCTATTACAGCCAATATGCAAACATTAAGAAAATTGTTAGTTTTTGTTACAACTTCCAAATTCATCAATGCATTTCAAAGCTAACTTTTCTTCACCTCCCCATGCATTTTCATAAGCTCTAATAAAAAAAGTGTAACAAAAAAATATAAGTAAATGCTGTGGAAGACAAAGAGGATAAAAATCGAAAAAAAAAACTTACCTACTATCATAAACTTCTAGGGAGCAAGAGGGGTCGGTAGGGGAGGATAGCAGCTAGGAAAGGTTACCAATGTGAGTAATGAATGCAGTGGGTTGGGGAGTCCACTCGCAAGCAAGCGACCGCGGGAAAATTACAGGGTTCAAATTCAAGAGAGAGAACGCTGGTCTTTTGTAGTTAATGTAGTTATTATGGTATTTCATGTGAAACTTTTATATGAACTTCTCTCCTCATTCGTAGCACTAAATTATGTTCCTCGGCCCGACGCCCGGGATGATTTCCTATTTTGCAATGTGTGAAGTCAAACACTTCTTTCATGTGTAAAAACTTGAGGGTGCGAAGCAGCTTGAGAAAGCCAATCTTGTATCGTATAAAGATCGTTCGGAGAAGGTCGCCATTGGGGGTAATGGCTGCGCTGGGTTGGGGAGTCCACTCCCACACAAGCGACCGGGGGGGGGGGGGGGATTATGAAAGGTCACCAGTGGGAGTAACGACTATACTGGGTTTGAGAGTCCAATCCCACACAAGCGACCGAGCACCATATGATCTAGTTTCATGAAAGGACAACATCCATCATAAGTTTTGAATTTAGGTTGCATATAGAAGTTTTATTAGGTATTGCAAGATTCCATGCTCAAATGAGATGTGAAACAATTCCCTATAAGCACCCAAATTTATGGGTCTCAAATGTTGGAGAACCAGGAGCTAATCCGGAGCTGCCCTAGCCAACCAATCAAGAATGGCGATGCAAAGCTTTGGAGATAACCCTTGACCAAGTAAACAGCGGATAAGTTAGCACATATAATATATATTATATGTTGTAAGGGTACTTTAGTAAAAGACCTCGTTCTCTCTGTTGTATATATAAAAACACTGAATAAATAAAACTAGTTAGTGTGGTGTTCCTGATTATCATCTCCCTGTTCCTGAGGCTAGGTTGAGTAGAACTTACAGTGGTATCAGAGCTGCCAGGTTGCAAGGAGGTGAGAATAACAGACGAAAGAAACAGTAGAATCGGAGGTAGAGAAGAAAGATATGGCATCATCATCTACCGGTTCTATTCCTCAGTATAGCCAGTCAGGAGTTCCAATCTTTGACGGAGAGATGTATGAATTTTGGAGCATCTGAATGCTTACTTTGTTTGACTCACAAGATTTACTCGAAGTGGTCGAGAAAGGCATGTCACCTGCCAAGCTTGGTGAAAAGGAGAAAGGTAAGCCTATAGTAGAATGTACCACTCAACCAAGTAAGGAAGAGAGACTTAAAAATGCATGGGCCTTGTTACTCATACAACAAGAACTTTCAAATGCCATTTCCCTCGTATAATGGGTGCCATCACAGCAAAAGAAGCCCGGGACACATTGAAAGAGGAATTCAAGGGAACAAAGAAGGTAATATCCATTAAAGTTCATACTCTGTGGAGGGAACATGATTCAGTTCATATGCGAGAGGATGAGAATTCGCAAGCTTTCTTTGCAAGAATTTCCAATATAGTGAATCATATACGAAATTTTGGCAAAGTAGTGGATGATCAACAAATCGTTCATAAAATTATAAGGAGCTTACCCAAGACGTATGAGCATATTGTTGCCGCTATTGCAGAAGCAAAGGATTTAGATACCCTTACCTTACCCGAGCTCATGGGATCCTTGCAATCACATGAGGACCGTATGAAGCATTATGCACCACCACTTGAGCAGTCTTTACAAACAAAAATGAAGCTAAATAAGTCAGCAAAGGAGAAGCAAGACACTCCTTTTAAGCAATTTCGTACTCCATTTCAAAAACCTCAAAATCAGGCAAGCTGAAAAGGCAAAGAAAAAAGTAAAGAACAAGGAAATGATTTGTATTGCGCTCTTTGTGGAAAGACAAATCATAACCCAATTGATTGTTACCACAAATGCAAGGGGTGTAAAAAACAACACATCTTGATAAAGATTGCTGGTTTAAGCAAAAACAGGAAGCCAGTTTTGTTGAAAAGGAGATACCTGATGGTTTGTTTTATGCATGTTGTAGTGCTGCTGAGCAGAATTCTTCAGAAATATTACAATGGTGCATAGGCAGTGGATCTTCAAGCCACATGTGCTGCCAAAGATCTCAATTTGCAGAACTAGATGAAACAAAGTAAGTCTGAAGGTTGTTTGGGGGATGGAAAAATGCATAAAATTGAAGGCAAAGGGGTTGTAACCATCTATACTAAAATTGGAGAAAGAAAGCAAATTAAGGAGGTGCAATGGGTACCAAACCTCAAGCAGAATTTGTTAAGTGTTGGACAACTCATGCTTAAAGGATACTCAGTGTATTTCACCCAAAACAAATGTCATATAGTTGAAGATGCTAGCAAAAAGGTAATAGCCTCAACATATAGAAAAAAATTTAGGTGAGTATCTCGCACCTAGTTCATGGTGAGAGGAGTGCATCTCAGCCATTGATAGCTCAAATATTGCTGTATTTATGAATAATAAATAATGTCAGTATTTTCTCTACCGTCAGATCTAAGATCATACGGCTGTATTTCCCCCTCACCTAGAACTAGGTGTGAGATACTCACCTAAGTATTTCTCCAACATATATGGCTTCCAACAGAATGTTTTTTCTGGACACACCATTGGGATGTCAAAGTGCCATCACCAAAAGTTTGGGTTGTAACAATGACACCAATTTATGGCATCATAGGCTGGGTCATATAAACTGGAGAGCAATGACCTTTATGTCAAAGGCACAGTTGGTATATGGTTTACCAAGTTGAATCAGGAAGGCACATTTTGTGAAAGCTGTGCAGAAAGCAAAGCTCACAACTTACCATTTCCAAAAACAGCAACCAGGAGTACCAGTCCATTAGAGCTCATCCATGAAGGCTTATGGGGGCCTGCTCAGGTGGAATCACTTGGCATGAAAAGGTATTTTCTGTTAATGTATTTTATATGTCCTGTCGTGTCAAGACTGACTCGGATTAGCTTAACGGGTTCGTGTCACTCTAGGACCCGGTCATATGCTGGAGGTACTACTTATACCAAATTCCAAATCTGATGGAGGTAGGTAGAATACTTTGAGCTCTCTCTAACCCTAACATTTTCTACTCCTGGTTGATGATTATTCACGATACATGTGAATATATTATCTTACAAACAAGTCAGATTGTTTTGCAACCTTTCAACAATTTAAGGAAACAATAGAAAAACAGTTAAACACCACAATCCGAGCCCTGAGGACAGACAGAGGTGGAGAATTATTATCCCGGAAATTTATAAATTACTGTAATAAAGCAGGGATAAGACGAGAATTAGCATCCCCAAGAAAACCTCAACAAAATGGTGTAGTAGAAAGAAGTAATCGCACCATTTTGGAGGCAATGATGTTTCATATGAAAGCGCCAAAAGAATATTGGGGTGAGGCTACAAATACAGCAGTATACATCCTGAACAGAACAACAACTGCATTTTCAACTACAACACCATATGAGGCTTTGTATGGAGTAAAGCCAATCTTAAATCATCTCAAAGTTTGGGGGTGTATTGCTTACGCACTTGAAGAAAGAGAAGGAAAGTTAGCCGAGAAAACAGAAAATTTGATGTTCATTGGTTACTGTGAAGCATCAAAATACTTTAGGTTATTTGACCCACAAAGAAAAAACTTGTGATCTCACTGATAACTTCTTAAAAAGAAGTTATTTTTACCTAATTAATTTATCTTTACACACCATAAAATGCATAAATTTGTATCAAATATTCGGAATATGACTGAATATATCATATAAATTTGGGCTATTATTATTGTTAAGGCATATTGTGCATTATTGTCGGGTCTTTAACGGAACCCTAACGGGTGCGTTAAAGCACCCATAACGGGTCGTCGGGGATTTAGGGTTACGCCTAAAAATACCCCTGTTGGGGGCAACGGGTAGAGAGTTCCAAACTTGACGCTCACTCGGATGCTTTGAGCGCTCTATCAATTATTGTGTATGTGGTTTTCTTTGTAGAAATGTCGAAGAAAAATCCAATTTGAAGAAGCGAAGAAAAACCAGATTTTTTGCCTAAGTAAAATTTGTTGCAACAACTTTTTCAGTTGTTCCAACAAATCTGCAGTCAGAAAATTCTGTCTTTAATTCCGAAATTAAAAAAGCAGGTGGTTATCAAACATGAGTGTGGCGCACTAATCAAGGGGAGTTACACAAATTAAAAGAAAAAAACATAAAAAAAAAAAAAGTTATGGCATGAAGGGAAGTTATTACTGACATTTGGAGAGAAAGGAGGCGGTTCACGATTATTCGAGGAGGGAGAAAGACAATTTTCGGTCAACAATTGCTTGGAAAGGGACTTGGCGGCCATTGCTTGGAGATCAAATTCCTGCACTTTTTCATTGTACAACCCTGTATTCGCCGAGTGGGTCCCCGAGGCACTGCCCCAAGAAAGAGGGCGGGAGAGTTTTTGGGCGTACCCAGTAAGGGGGGCGAGCGGTGGAGGCGGGCGGCCTCCCGCTCGCCCAGCCCTGTAAGGGGGCGAGCCGGAGAGGCGGGTGGCCTCCCGGGCTCGCCCCGCCCCAACAGGGGGCGAGCCGGAGAGGCGGGTGGCCTCCCGGGCTCACCCCGCCCCAGCAGGGGGCAATCTGGAGAGGTGGGTGGCCTCCCGGGCTCGCCCCGCCCCAACAGGGGGCGAGCCGGAGAGGCGGGTGGCCTCCCGGTCAGCCAAGTGAGGGGGCGAGCAAGGGAGGCGGACTGCCCCCTCTCGTCCAGCCCCAAGAAAAGGGGGCGGCCTGCGTTTAGCGCCTCGGAATGGCGGGATTTGGCTGTTGGCAGGCCAAACTGGGGGGTATTTTCGTAATCTCGTGGGCCAGAATCTGACTATTGGCAGACCAAGTTCAGAAATCTATAAATAGGACCAATGGGGCACCTTTGAAGGCAGATCTCTCTCTCTCTCTCTCTCTCTCTCTCTCTCTCTTGGCTACTCTCCCCTTAGGTTTCTTTGGTGGGGGAAGAGAGCCTCCAAAGGTGTCCCAAGCTCAGCATTGGCTTGGGAGGGGAAGCGCTCTAAGATCTTCCGGGTGTGTGGTGGGACCTCCTTGCTGAGCCTTCAGTCCTGTTCCTAGCTTCTTAAGTCTTCGGCCTAGCGCTCTCCCTTGGGAGAAATAAGTGTGAGGTCACCCCCCCAACTTGTTGAGGGCCCGAACTCCACAAGAGACCAAGTCTTGGTTTCAACATTTATAGTGTGGTGAGCGTGGAGTGTGACCAACATGGAAATCTCAAGACGAGCTCTATGACTGGAGGTGGAGGAGATGGATCCGACCCGGGACACTCGGAGTCGCCGGTGGCTATGGTAACAATGGAAATGTTTGAAGACTTCAAGCGGGAGATCCTGTAGACCTTGCAGCTAGCTTTCGCCATGAGAGGCGGATGCGAGGAAGGAGGTAGTCCGGAGGTCCGGCCCTAGCAGATGGGCAAGAGCACTCCCGGCCAGCAATCCAGGAAGGAGGTGTCGCCGGGGGCAAGTAGGGAGGCGTCTGGCCCCACTCGCCCGACCTCCAAAGAGGGGGCGAGTGGGGAGGCGACTGCCCCCACTCGCCCAACCCCAAGGGGTCAAGTGGGGAGGTGGCCTGCCCCCACTCGCCTAGCCCCAAGGGGGAGAGTGGGGAGGCGGCCTGCCCCCACACGCCCAGCCCCAAGGGGGCGAGTGGGGAGGCGGCCTATCCCCACTCGCCCAGCCCCAAAGGGGCGAGTGGGGAGGCATCCGGCCCCTACTCCCCCAGCCCCAAAGGGGGGCGAGCGGGGAGGCATCCGACCCCCACTCGCCCCCCCCCCCCCCCCAAAAGGGGTCGAGTGGAGATGATTTGGCGAGACCTCCCCGGGCGGCAGCTGTTCGGTAGTCCGGCAAGTGCTAAGGTCATCGAGCCGGCTCCGCGAGAGCGAACCACTCGCCGAGCCGGGGAGGGAAGCCCTTTTTTGAGTTGATCCTCTCAGCCCCGGTTCCGGAGGGATTTAGGGGGCCGGAGATATCTTACTACTCCGGCAAGGATGGCCCAGTCCTGCACCTGCAGTGGTTCGAGGACATGGTCTCTGTCAGGCCTATGTCAGATGCCTTCCAGTGTCGGCTCTTTGCCACCACCCTGAAGGAGAAGGCAAGGGTCTGATTCTACCGGCTCCCCGTGTGATCTATCTGGGCCTTCGAGGCTCTGCGCCTAGGTTTCCTGTTGCGCTTCTCGACGTCGAAGAAGAGGAAGAAAGATGCCGAGGCACTTTTCAAGATTAGGCAAGAGCCAAGGGAGTCGCTGGCTCGTTACGTGGACAGGTTCCAGGAAGAGGTCCTACAAGTCCAGGAGGTGCCACGGTTCACCCTCCAGCTCGCCTTAATAGTGGGGCTGCGGGAGGGGTTCTTCAAGATGAGCTTGAAGCGGAAGACTCTCATATCCTTCGAAGAATTGATGGAAAGGGCGGCAGAAGAAATTGATGGGGAGGAGCCCAACCCGGAGTTCGCAAAAGGTTGGCCAAGCTGAGTGAGCCGGAGGCAAGGCAGCAGCGAGGGGAGATGGAGGATCCCGAAAGAAAGTTTGACCGAGGAGAGGGCAGCTTCCAAGGGGAGAGACCCGACCCCCCAAGGTGGAGGCAGGGACCGAGGGCACCCCCTCCACTGTTGGAACATGGTCTTCCGCATCTCCTAGGTTTGAGAATAACAAATCCTATGTGTATTTGATCTTGTGTGTTTAAGTGTGCAGAATAACAAGTCCACATGACTCAAGGATAACATAAGAATGCTGCGCCAAAATTTGAAGCCAAAATTCCAACATGCCCGCTAGCACCGGCGCTAGCGCTAGCGCAGGGTGCGCTAGCGCGGACTTGAGAAAATCTCGAAAATAATTTTAGAAGGTGCTAGCGCCTAGCGATAGCAGCTAGCGCAGGCGGTAGCGCAAAGCACAAGAGGAAGGCAGCCGGCTTGCTTAAAATGAAGGATTCTCACGCGGAGAATATTGCCTAATCTGGGATAGCGCTGACGGTAGTGATAGCGCAGGCGCTAGCTCCAAGGCTATAAAAAGGACCCCTTGGATCCGTCTTCTTCATCCTCTTCAGATCGTGAATTCCAGATCTTCGTGCCACAGCATAGAGAGGAAGGTTCAGAGAGATACTCCCACAAATCCATGAAGGCTTAAGGAGATTCGTGGAGAAGATTTCAACAGGTGTCATCATCGTGACAAAAGACCGCATCGACTACGATCATACTCTGCGTCTTCGTCTACTTCTCCAAGAGATCCACATAGAGGGAGTTTTTATATTATTGTCTTTTCATTTCATATTCTTCTTGTAAACGGTTAGTGATTTCGCCTCGTGTTGGCGACTAGGTCTGGGTAGGACTTAGGGCTGAAATTCGCCTCGTGTTGGCAACTAGGTCTCGGGAGTAGGTCTAGGCGGTGCTCGAGGCCATATCCAGGGAAGGGTTGGCTAGAGCGGCTTGAGGCCGTATCCGGGGAAGGATCGACTAAAGCCAACCGGTTCGTGGGGATACGAGTCGGTATAGAAAACAAAAAGAGTCTTTCTATTAGCTTTGATTCTAGCTTCGATAAGAGATCAAATTTTGTAATCATGCTTCTCAAATTAATAAAATCATGTCTTTACTTTTACTTCACTTGATTTGTGTTGATCTTCTCTAGTTTAATAATCAAAGCTTTTTCAAAGTTATTCAAAATATATTATAAGTTTTTAAAACCCTTATTCACCCCCCCCCCCTCTAAGGGCGCCTACCGATCCAACAAGTGGTATCAGAGACAGGTTATTCCAAATCGGCTTAACAACCGGGAATAATGGCGTCTCATGATCTCGCTTCTACTAGTGGGGTAAATTTTTATGAAGAAGAAAAATTCTTAAACCACCGTTATTTGAAGGAAGAAATTATAAAGGATGGAAAATAGTAATGGAAAATTTTCTTAAACGGTTAGATGAAAAAGTTTGGAATATTACTATCAAAAAACCACCTAGCGTATTAAATAAGAACGAAATGGTTTTAAATGCAAAATCTATGAATAGTCTATTTTGTGCGTTAGATCATAATATTTCCAAACTCATTTATACTTTTCCTATTGCATACGAGATGTGGAATTTTCTTGAAATAACTTATGATTCTCCTCCTGTAGGTATGGAACAATTACAAGAACCGGAGAATATACAAGCCTGCTGTTGGAAATTGTATTCACAATTACCTTGATTTGTGAGAAGTCACCCTTAAACTAAGATTGAATTGCTTTTGTATTTGATATGCTTTTCTAGTATTGTCTTGCAGATTATCATTGCTAAGTGTAAATCAATGTCAAGTCACAATGGGTCTGCAAACACAGTTTCATACAATGTAATTCCTCATTATATGAAACATGGTGATGACTCATGTGTGATCTCTCTATTGGGGTACACTTCATTTTCAAGACTATTGAAGACTTTGGAGTGCGGTTGCAGCAAGTGTTCAAGAGAAGAAAAGAAAATTTTCTGAAAACAAATTCTCTAAGGATATGTCTCGAGAGATCATGCATGTCTCGAGAGTTCTGGCATGACTCGAGAGGCAAGTTCTTTGGATCTCGGTATTTCTGTTCTTGATGACTCGAGAGATCAAGCATGTCTCGAGAGTCTTTAAGACCGAAATCTTTGTAATGTCTCGAGAGATCATCGAGTTCTCGAGACATCCCTTTCCTGCTCTCTTTGTTTCATATCTCGAGAGATCCATTAATTCTCGAGACATAAGGGATCTCTCGAGAACTAATGGATCTCTCGAGATATGAAACAAAGAGAGCAGGAAAGGGATGTCTCGAGAACTCGATGATCTCTCGAGACATTACAAAGATTTCGGTCTTAAAGACTCTCGAGACATGCTTGATCTCTCGAGTCATCAAGAACAGAAATACCGAGATCCAAAGAACTTGCCTCTCGAGTCATGCCAGAACTCTCGAGACATATCCTTAGAGAATTTGTTTTCAGAAAATTTTCTTTTATTCTCTTGAACACTTGCTGCAACCGCACTCCAAAGTCTTCAATAGTCTTGAAAATGAAGTGTACCCCAATAGAGAGATCACACATGAGTCATCACCATGTTTCATATAATGAGGAATTACATTGTATGAAACTGTGTTTGCAGACCCATTGTGACCTGACATTGATTTACACTTAGCAATGATAATCTGCAAGACAATACTAGAAAAGCATATCAAATACAAAAGCAATTCAATCTTAGTTTAAGGGTGACTTCTCACAAATCAAGGTAATTGTGAATACAATTTCCAACAATCTCCCCCTATTTGTAGAAGTCAGAACCCTATATACTAAGTTGAATTACAGCAATATAGAATAAATATGCTACACTACACAATGATATGAAAATGAACAAGTAGAGAACATCAAATCAACAATTATATATATATATATGTCTAAATTGAATTGTTAAGAAGACTTGATGTTCACAAAATCAGAAACAAAGCAAAACATGTCTTGTCAGCATCAGCATTATCCTTCAAGAACTCCTTTTCCTCTTTTCTTCTTGTCTGGAGAAATAAGCATAAGGCTTGGGATGGTAAAACGGAGGTGGATCCGGAGCATCAGAATTATTATAACCAAAAGCCCTGAAATGAATTCTTCTCTTCCTTTGAGCTGTCTCATGTTTTTCCCATTCAAGTGAGCTGTAGCATTCAGATCTATTCATTTTGCCTTCATGGACTAACTTATAGGATTCAAGAATTATCTCTTTTGAGACTGGGCTCCAGATTTCTGGTAGAACCTTCTCAACCTGAGCTTTGCTATGGCCTGCAGAGCTAGAACTCGGAACAGATTTACTCGCAGAGGGACCTTCACCATGTTTTCTTTTTCTTTTGGTCCCAGCCCTATCTGATTGATCTTCAACTAAAGGAGCCTTCCCAAGAAGTTCTTCTGGCCTTGGAGAAAACTGAGGAACAGGAACATCTGGATCAATTTCTAGCTCAGGAAAAATCTGATTATGAAGCCACGTTGCTGTCTTGAAGGAATAAGCATTAATATCAGCAATTTGCTTCAGCACCCTGGAAGAGAACTGATCAAACTGTGATTTCCATGAGCTTTGAATAGCTGACACAGAGCTTTCCACTAAATCTGTCATTCTTTCCATTATAATGTCCTCCCCCTTTCTGACTTCTACAGATAGGGTTTGGAGAGTATCATCTTTGAAGTTTCCAACTTCATCAACAATCCTGAATGTATTTGCTTCAGCCTTGTCAGACATTGAGTCTTGAAGCTTTGTCATTGTAACAGTCTGAGCCAACACTGTGCCTATACCTTCAGTTGCATGTTCAATTTGCTTGCTCCCTAGGCTCATCAATTCAGAGAGATTTTCATAATTGGATTTGATTTTAGCTAACTCCCTACCAAGATCACTTTCAACTGAGGCAATCTTCCTGTGAACAGTTGTCAAAGAGTTCTCAAACTGTTCACTCTGCTTCTTGAGCATAGCTTCAATCTTTCCCAGAAGAGAATCTGCATCAAGGATTGGAGGGGAAGGATGAGAAGAAGGAAGAATAACAGCAGGGGCAGCAGCAGGAACAACATCAGGGAGCTCTTCAATCTCAAGAGAATGAACCACATTTTCTTCTTCACAACCTAGCTCATCGAGAGTATTCTTGGTTGTATCTAACTCTGACTCCCCCTCAACATGTACTAGGGGAGGTGTTAATTCATGAACTGAATCAGCATCATCGTCTTCAAAAACAAAATCAGCACCAGACCCTGCCTTTTGGCCACTGGGACTGTGCACTTCAGATATTTCTTGTTGAATATTCTTTAGGACAGCTGAAACTATCTCATTTGCTAAAGAAGTTTCTGCTTCAATAACTGATGGAGAAGGAGGTGGTGGTGATGGAACTGAATCTGGAATGTGAACATGAGAGGGTGATGGAATAGAATCTGAAGGATCTGACTGTGTCACTAATGGAATGAGTTCTGTTGGAGCTGATGAGGGCTGACCTTTGGCTTTGGAACGGATTGGTAGCTTGGCTCGACCTGAAGCTTTAGAGCGAATCCGTGGAGGAGGAGGAGAAGATGTAACTTTGGGTACCTGACCTTCAGAAGATGGAATTGGAAATTCTGCTTCACTTGCAACTGCAGACTGATGAGTCTCCCCCTCAGAAGTAGCACTGGCCATTCCCGGCTTCTTGATTCGAATGTCCCATCTCTGCATGGAGAGGACATTGATCTTCTTGAGATGATGGAGAACTGTACCTTTGGACATGTCAAAGATAGCTGGGTTGAACTGATTCAGTAACAATGAGATGATCCGGGCAAATTTTGGAGAATTAATGCAAGCCTTGATATTGGAGAATAAGATTGTGCCCCAATCTCTCTTTTTCCCTGACACAATTCCAACCATCAATAGAAAAGTCTCTTCAGACACATGCCCTTGTGTGTCTGTCTTGCAGAATAGAACCTTTAAGATAATGTCCACCAGGAGCTTCCCTGCATCATTCATCTTATGCCTCTTAACTGCAGAAAAATCTGAATCCAGACCACAGTACCTTGCTGTTCTCAACCAGTCATTGTCATCTAGCACTTCTTCAGTATCAAGCTCAGATAAATGCAAGTACCTCACGAGGGTCTTAGGTGAGATTTTTATCTTAATGCCCTTGACGAAAGAAACCAACATTCTCCCTTCCTTGATAGGCTTCACATTGATAAAGAACTCTTCAACCTCATCAAACAGCACCCGTCAAGGATGCTCAAGAACGAAAGCAAGACCAGCGGCATCAAGCAAGCAAAACAGATTCTTGAAGTCATCGGATAAACCGGCGATACCTGAGCGAACGACTTCATTGCCGACGCCAATCTTTGGATGAGGAGAAGGCGCCATTGAAGCAAGAGGTAGAGAACTGTCGAACGGAGAAGATGAATAGTCGAGAACCACCGAACCACAGAGACCTGTCGCAGACTGTCGCCGCTCGAGAGAAAGTCAAAAGGTCGGGGAAGTCTCGGAAATGGATTTCGTGAATATCAAGTTTTCGATTTCTTATATATATATGATTTTGATTTGACGTTAAAGTGTCATTTTGAAGAAAAATACAAAAGGAAACAGCGCGTACCTGACGTTTGGAGTTAAAAAAAAATATGTCTCGAGACATCGGTTATGTCTCGAGAACTCAGGAGTTTCAGCAAGTTATATCCTTCATTGATGTCTCGAGGTGATAACCCGTATCTCGAGACATCACCATATCTCGAGATCTTGAACTTGTCTCGAGAAAACCAGCCTGTCTCGAGAAATCCCGGAAGTTCTTTGGACGTTGTCGAGACTTAAAGTGATTTATGTTTCGAGAAAAAAGAAAGTTCCCGAGACAACATGTAGTTCTCGAGATATAAGCCTGAAGTTTTCAGGAAAAGTTCTGAATTTTTGTAAACTTCATGTCTTCATGGTTTTGCTTGATTTGATCATTACTCCATGTTGAGCATTCCAAGTTCCGTCTTGAAGAAAGAGAACTTAGTCTCATCCAGTGGCTTCGTGAATATGTCTGCAACTTGCTTGTCCGTGGGAACATAACTCAGATTTATGTCACCCATCTCCACATGCTCCCGGATAAAGTGATATCGTAGCTCGATGTGCTTTGTCCGACTGTGAGAGACTGGATTATTTGCGATAGCAATTGCACTGGAAGAGTCGCAAAACATAGGAATGTCTTTGATCTTCATGTTGTAGTCTTGAAGTTGATTCTTTATCCATAGAAGTTGTGCGCAACAACTGCCAGCAGAAATGTATTCCGACTCGGCGGTTGATATTGCAACACAATTCTGCTTCTTGCTACTCCAGGAAATAAGTCTCCTTCCGAGGAATTGGCACGTCCCGGAAGTGCTTTTTCTATCGTCTTTGCTACCTGCAAAGTCTGCATCTGAAAAACCAATTAGTTCGCTATCATTACTTCTTGGGTACCATAAGCCAAGATTTGGTGTGCCTTTAAGGTATCTCAAAATTAGCTTTGCAGCAGTGTAATGAGATTCCTTAGAGTTCACCTGATATCTAGCACATACACATGTAGAGAACATTATGTCAGGTCTACTGGCAGTAAGGTAGAGCAAAGAGCCAATTATGCTTCTGTACTTGGTTTCATCAAAAGGTTTCCCTTTCTCATCCTTGTCCAGAGACGTAGCTTAGCTCATTGGAGTCCTCATAAAGGTTGCATTCTCCATTCCAAATTTCTTAATCAACTCCTTAGTGAACTTTGTCTGAGAAATGAAGATTCCATCTTCAGACTGTTTCACTTGAAGTCCTAAGAAATATTTCAGCTCACCCATACTGCTCATTTCAAATTTCTCTTGCATAAGTTTGGAAAACTTTTTGCAGAGGTTATTGTCCGTAGAACCAAATATGATGTCATCGACATAGATTTGCACTAGCAAAATCTTGCCTTTTACTTCCCTAAGAAATAATGTTTTATCTATCTTTCCTCTTGTGAACTTGTTCTCAAGAAGAAAGTTAGATAGCGTCTCATACCAAGCTCGAGGAGCTTGTTTCAAACCATATAAAGCTTTTTGTAATAAATAAACATGATTGGGATGATCAGGATTAACAAAACCTGGGGGTTGTTCAACGTATACTTCCTCTTTAATGTCTCCGTTTAGGAACGCGGATTTGACATCCATTTGATATATGGTGAAACCCTTGAAAGCAGCATAAGCAAGGAAGAGTCTGATCGCTTCGAGCCTTGCTACTGGAGCGTACGTCTGATCGAAGTCGATACCTTCCTCTTGTCTGTATCCTTTAGCTACAAGTCTGGCTTTGTTCTTTATGATTGTTCCTTCTTCATCCAGCTTGTTTCTATACACCCACTTTGTTCCAATGACATTTTTGTCTTTGGGTTTTGGAACAAGTGTCCATACCTTACATCGTTTGAATTGGTTTAATTCTTCTTCCATAGCAATTATCCAAGATGTATCTTCATTTGCCTCTTGGAATTTCTTTGGTTCGACCTGCGAAAGAAAACTCAAATGCATATTCTCGTTAATGGTACCTCGTCTTGTTCTTATTCCTTCATGAGGATCTCCTATGATTTGATCAACTGGATGATCCCTCATGTGTCGTAGCCCGAGGTTCCTTGCATGATTTGGACCAATAGGAGTTTCTTCTACTGTTGGAGTATCTTCCTCCACTTGGATTTGCTCTTCATCAGGATGATCTTCTTCAAAGGTAGTTATCAGGGGAATCTTGATGAAGTGTTGAGAATTTTCTTCAACTGGCTGATCCAAGCTTAAGTCCTGCAGCTTTGAACCTGTGTCTACAGAAGAAATGCTAGAGGAGCTGCCTTGTAGCATGCTCGTCTCATCAAATACAACATTAATAGATTCTTCTACCACTAGGGTTTTCTTGTTAAAAATTCTATATGCCCTACTATGGCTACTATAACCTACAAAAGTACCTTCAAAGCTCTTTTCACTAAACTTAATTTTGTAATGCTTTCCATTGTTTAGCACAAAGCATTTACTACCAAAGATTCGAAAATAAAAAATGGTCGGTTTCTTGCCTTTTAGAAGTTCATAAGGAGTCTTTTCATGGTTTTTGTTTATGAGTGCTCTGTTTTGCACATGACATGCAGTATTGACAGCTTCAGCCCAGAAATATTCAGGTAGTGAAGAGTCACTCAACATGGTTCTGCAAGCCTCAATAAGTGTTCTATTCTTTCTCTCAGCTACTCCATTTTGTTGTGGAGTTCGAGGAGAGGAAAACTCATGAAAGATACCAAGGCTTTCACAGAATTCTGTCATGGCTCCAAATTCAAATTCTGTACCATGGTCACTTCTGATTTTGACCACCGAACAGTTAAATTCATTCTGGACTTGCCTGACAAAGCTAGTAAAAGTGTCAAAGGTATCTGACTTGTGTTTCAGAAAGAATACCCAGGCAAAACGAGAGTAATCATCTACAATAACCAATGTGTAAGACTTTCCTCCTAAACTCCTAATTTGCAAAGGACCAAACAAATTCATATGGAGCAGGTACAAACACCTGGTTGAATCTTTGCCAATAATGCTCTTAAAGGTAGCCCTTGTTTGCTTGCCTTTTACACATGCATGACAAGGTCTATCTTTAACGCACTTAACATCTGGTGCATCGCGCACTAAGTTTTGAGAAAACAATTTATTAATAGTTTTGAGATTTATATGTGCTAATCTCTTATGCCATTGGTCAACAAGAGATGCACTATCTTTAGCTAAAAGACACACAGGTGTATAAGATGATATACAAAGAAAATTTAAACAAAATATGTTTCTACAGCGAATGCCTGATAAAATCGTTTCATGATTTTCAGTTTATCTTTATGAAAATCAACAATGTATCCTTTATCACAAAGTTGACTTATGCTTATCAGATTATGTTGTAATCCTTCCACATAAGCTACATCGGAAAACGATACATTACCATTAGAAATCATACCATAGCCTTTGGTTATTCCTCTGTCTGAACCGCCAAAAATAATTTTTGGACCGTTCGCAACTGGAATGTAGTTTTGCAAAAGGCTTCTTGTCCCGGTCATATGCCGAGAGCATCCACTGTCCAAGTACCAGATAGGATTTTTATTGGCCTTTGGACATACCTGCAAAAACAGATTATTTTGCCTTAGGAGCCCAAACAGATTTGGGTCCTTGGTCCCTTGTCAGTCGAGCACCACGATGAATGTTAACATTGCGAGTGGTCTGCCTTGCAACGTTCACTTGTGGTCTTCTAGTATACGTTGTGTTGAACCAACAATCAACGGCAAAGTGACCAATTTTGCCGCAGCACCAACAGTCGAATCTGTTGTACCTTCTTTTTACACTCTCCTGCTTAACTTTTTGAACGTTAGCTCTTGCAGGAGCAGTCCTTCTAGATGAGGATGCCTCAAGGGGGCAGCACGCACAAGGTGGTACTGTCTTCTTCGGCTTTGGTGCAACAGCCTTCACTTTTGGTGCTCTCTTAGCACTCGGGCCATGAACAAATGGACCGTACCCTTTCCGATTAATCTCTTGATAGGGTGCTTGAAAAGCACTATCACCAAAGTTTCGGGGAGGAGCCCATTCCTTATGATCATTCACAGGCGAAAAAGGAATTGGTCGTGTGAAATGACCATAGAAACTCTCCATATCATAAGCATTCGTAGGGAATATAACTCTCTTGAATGCTACAGGCTCTTGATGAGCTTTCCCTTTTTCTTTGGTGGTAGCTTTCTTAGCAACCAAACCATTCTTCTTAGCAATTGGGTTTTTAGAAGAATTGCTAGTACTAGCTTCATGCCCTATACCGCTTCCTTTTGCCTTAGTGGTAAAAGTACCGATAATTGGCAGAACAGTTTTAGGTTGAGAGAATGCTTCAACCAACTTCTTCTCAGCCGCAAGCTGTTCCTCCAAGACATTTATCGAATGATCTTTCAAGGCAAGAGTCTCTTCCGAGTTTTTGATCTTGTCTTTCAAGGCTTGGACTTCCTCTTTGAGAGAAGAAAGTTCTTCGACTTCTTTTCTCAAGTTAGATTCCACCTCCTTGAGAGCCATGATCTCCTTACCCTGAGTTTTGACAACCTTTCGGCACTTGTCAAAGCTTTGGAGCATTTTGGTATATTGAGACATGAGCTCAGATTCATCGTCTGTGGGGTTATCCTTTTGTTCAGCCGAAGCATAATCAGAATCAGATAGGATAGTGTGATCATTTACCTTTCCGGTGTACGGGGGTGCTTCTTCATCATCAGACATGGCCATCAGGCCGAAGTAAGCTTCTTCTTCATCACTCGACTCATTGGAGTCACTGTCGCTCAGAGTTTTGGCTTTCTTAGCGACGAAACTTCTATCTGATTTCTTCTTTCCGTGAGTGGGTTTCTTGTCTTCTTTTCTTCCACCTTCTTTCTTCTTGTAGGGACACTCAGCAATTATGTGCCCTGGCTTATTACAACAGTAGCAAATAATGTCAGAAGAAAAATGTTTGTTCTGTTTGGATTTATACCTGTCATTATTGCTTGAGCCCTTCCTGTGATAGTCGCCATCACGACGAGAATGTTTATGATCCGAGGAAGACGGCTTGTTGTTCATGTGCCTTCGTTTGTTCAGCAGTTTCTTAAACTGACGGGAAATCAAAGAGAACTCCCCATCAGACAGTTCGGAACAGGAGGAGCTGGCTTCCGATTCTTCTTCATTATCAGATTCTTTTTCTCTGATCGGTATCATTGCTTTGCTCTTCTTTGAACTCTCTGCCTTCAAGGCTAAGGTTCTTTCTTTGCTTGAAGCTCGATTTACATCCTCTTCAGACTTTCGGATGTTCATTTGCAGTTCATGAGATAACAGCTTCCCGAATAGATTTTGAGGTTCTAGACTTGGCAGTTTTCCAAACTCTCTAATAGCAACAATCTTGCTATCCCAGTCTTTCGTTAGGGAGCGCAAGAATTTATCATTTAGTTCACCGTTTGTGAACTCCCTGTCGTAGTTCCTCAAACCATTGACTATCTTGAAGAATCTTTCGTACGCATCAGCAATGCACTCCTTCTTATTCTGCTTAAACGCCTCGTACTCTTGATTAAGTAGAGACCTTCTATCTTCTCTTACCTCGTCAGTACCTTCCATTAACAATTAAGGATGTCCACATCTCTTTGGCTGACTTGCAGTGGATTAAGTTTTGCAACATGGAGTCGTCTACAGCACTAGCAATTATGTTCTTAGCCTTCTTGTCAAGAGCAACAAGAGCTATCTCATCCTTAGTCAAATCCATCATTTTCTTAGGTATCTGAACAGTAGGATTTGTTGACGAAGCGGTCATTGGCACATGGGGACCTTCTTCCACGACTTGGAAGATTCTGGGATCTGCAGCTTCCATATAAAAACGGACTCTTTCCTTCCACATAGGAAAGTTGGCCTTAGTGCAGATGGGCAGTTTCAGAGAGGATTCCTTGACTCTATCCATGGCTTGCTAGCAACTAGAAGGATGGACCATGTTCAAGGTGTTAACCTAGCAACGAACAACCTCCCTCTGATACCAATTGAAGTATCTAGTTGCCTACCTAAATCACCTAGAGGGGGGTGAATAGGTGATCTCTACGTCTTTTGCGGAATTAAAAATTAAACGTAAAGCACAACACACAAAATAGATCACAGGCACAGATAACACCAAGAAATTATAGTGGTTCCCCGTACTTGGGTACTCCACTGCCGGCCTCGCCAATCTAGCACCACAGCTAGACTTGACTACTCACTAAATCTCGGATCAGAATGATCCTACAAACTCGGAGTCAAACTCCTACAAACTCAGAGAGAACCTCTCTTACAACTCGGAGAAAAACTTCTCCTACAACTCGGAGAACAACCTCTCCTACAGCTCGGAGATAACAACTCCTACAATAGATGATAAAAGATTTTGAACAATAAGATACCAGATCTGAATAACAGAGGCGTTTTCTTCCTTCTTCTTGAATGGCTTTTGAGAACGATGAGGAAGAACAACGATCCTTCAAATCTGTCTTTGACAATCCGAAACGATCCAAATAGAGGTTGTAGAATCAGAACACGGATCGATCGAATCCTTCTTTGATAGAAATTAGCAACTCAAATGAGTAGATCGATCTTCAATCGTAGGCGACAGCGAGGCGGCGCTTTTCTCGTTCTTTTTGATCGGAAGAGAAATTAGGGTTTAGAATGATTCGAAAAACTTGTTGTAAACAACCCAAGAGCGATCCTATATATAGAGGGCAATAATTAAGGGTTAAATCGACCTTAAACGCACTCAATATAGCCGTTAGAATCGGGAAGGAGCGATTACGATCCGTCAAGAACAGAGAAAAGAGAGTAGAAATTAACGGACAGAAATTAGAGGCGTTTTCTTCCTTCTTCTTGAATGGCTTTTGAGAACGATGAGGAAGAACAACAATCCTTCAAATCTGTCTTTGGCAATCCGAAACGATCCAAATAGAGGTTGTTCTCCGAGTTGTAGGAGAAGTTTTTCTCCGAGTTGTAAGAGAGGTTCTCTCTGAGTTTGTAGGAGTTTGACTCCGAGTTTGTAGGATCATTCTGATCCGAGATTTAGTGAGTAGTCAAGTCTAGCTGTGGTGCTAGATTGGCGAGGCCGGCAGTGGAGTACCCAAGTACGGGGAACCACTATAATTTCTTGGTGTTATCTGTGGCTGTGATCTATTTTGTGTGCTGTGCTTTACGTTTAATTTTTAATTCCGCAAAAGACGTAGAGATCACCTATTCACCCCCCTCTAGGTGATTTAGGTAGGCAACTAGATACTTCACCTGCACAGGTATTTAAAAAAGCTCCACACATGACGGATCCATGAAGTGCACATCAAATGGAAAAGTAGAAGTACTGTCTTCGAAAGAGGAGTGCCAAAAAGATTTAAAAGAAACCATATGTTCAAATCATGCCTCTCCCGAAAGCAATGTAAGGAAATCAAATCCCATCTTTTGTACTTCCATTTCTAATTTACAATTGCTACAAATTACAAAGCGCAAACTTAAGAAATTAAAAAATGCAAATTGCAAATTGCGCTTAGAAAATAAAAATTTAAAAGCAAAAGTTAAAGTAGTATCAAAATCTGATTTATCTAGCTTTAATCATGTCACTTCAATTGAAAATACAAAATCTTGTCTTGATTGCAATAATATTAAAGAAAAATTTAAGGAACTTGAAAAAGAAATTATAAAAGAACAAAATGAAAAATTATATTTAGAAAATTCATCTTTGATAAATGATTGTGCTAAGTGTAAAGAATATAAAATTGAAATTAAAGAGATGGATGAAACATTTAATGAATATAGAAACAACTATCAAGATCATATTGATTTAATTGTTTCCACTCTTAAAAATAGCACAATCGCTTATAATAAAGCTAGACATAATTTAAAGATAAAAAATGATGAATTAAAATCAAAAATCAACTTGCTTATGAAAATTGTAAATACAAATTCACAATATCAAACTATATCTAAAAATAAGTTGAATATGAATATGAACATCTTACCAAAGTTTAAAAATGGGAGTAATGAACATAAAGGATTTGTAAATCAAAATCAAAATCACCATAATTTACAAAATCATGTTTCTCCCAACCTAAAATTAAATGCAAACAAATTTCCTTCAAGTTATAAATTCAAAAACCTTTTTGATCCAAATGGTCAAGTAAATGATTATGGAAATTTGAAAACTAAAAATAATGTTAAACCAAGATTTGAATGGAGACCCAAAGTTAAAGATGAAACACAAACTCCACTCAAAAGGGCTCATTCACTTCCATCTCCCCAAAAGCAAACATGATGTATTTGGGTACCCAAAGGAACCATCACACCCGGTCCTCTTTGGATACCTAAATCTCCTATTCATTAGTAATCAATCATTTGCATGAAGTAGAAATCAACTCAAAATAAAATATCAATTCTCTACTTCATGATATGGTTAATTTCCTTTTTGTTTTTGCTTTTTATTTTTTGAACTATCATGATATGATCACTTTATATAACTTGTGATATGACTTTCTCATATTAAACTAGAATTCATAAACAAATCAAATTGAATAAAGTTGAATAAAAAGTCATATTATCTCACAAAGTGATCTATTTATTTCTATCCTTCTAAATCCATTTCCTAAAAGTCTTATAAAATTTGAAAAACTAAATTTGTTATATGACATTATTAAGACTAAATGAAATAAGTGTCAAATTGGATTTAAAAGGTGTATTTTAGGAGTATTAGGCTAAATTTATAAAATGCACAAGTTTTGCTTAGGTAGTTAATATATTTGCGTCATTTTCAATTACCCAAGTATGTTTAATCATAATCATGTTTAAATCGGAATTGAAAAATTGCATGAATATTATTTCACTCATATATGATCATTTCACTCATGCATATGTTGTGCAAAACTCAATAATTAAGGTTTAATAAATATGAAACCATAATGAAGATGAAACTCGTGTATTAATTTTAACTTCCGCAACTTTTTACGATTTCTTCTCATCTCATCACTTCATTAGACAGGTCTTACATTGCAAAAACATAATTAAGAAAAATTGGAAGCAAAATCAAAGAAAATCTAGGCCATATGATTAAAATAAGCACTCTCTGTGAGCTAACGCAGGCGCTAGGACCTAACGTCGGCGCTAGCTCGAGTCTCCGATTTTCTGAATTTTTAAAATTCTGAAAAATTTATAAAAATATATTATTTTATATGTACTACTTATTTTTGCAATTCTGCCTGTACTTGTTTTTTGAAAAATTAAAATACAAAATTACAAAAGGCAATTTACAAAAAATATTTTGTTTTGTCTTTGGATATTTGTTTAAATTCTATTTCTATATGCAAAAATCAAATACAAAAATATAAAACAAAAACAAGTTTCAAAAATTATTATTTTGAACTTAACTCTTATATTTACATATATCTTGCGAAAGGGTGATTTGGGCTATCATCCATCACATCACCTAGTATCGGGCGAACCTCTCACAAGGTAGTCCTCGGGAAGTCCAAGATCAATTTTATAAGTTCAAACTTTAAATAAAAATTATTCTTCTAAAATATCAAAAATATTGTAACAGCCAAAAGTACACTCTCAGCAGCAAAGGTCCAGATCACGCCAGCTCAGCTATCCAGGGCATACACGATCACGAGACAGGAGCCATACACGTGGCAAATTCCAACAGCAAGCCCAACGGCTAGTCCCAGGGAACCAGAAGATCACGCGGCGTTATTAATATATATTTATTGCATAAATGTATTTCCTTTCCAAGCACTGTTCCTATTTCCAGCAGAATATCCATTTCAGATATTTTATTATAAATATGCATGCATGCAACGTTGTAATGGTATGATGATGATAATAAAGTATTAGTTTTCCTTTCATTAGTTAACTGTCCACAGCAACCTCGCCGGAGTGCCTTCCGGTGACGTTACATTGGTGCTCTCGTTGAACCTCCCCCCATGACGGGCAACGAACCTCCACCCAACACGAGATTGAAAGATCTCGTCACCGGCCAACAAGAACTATGGAAAGCCATGGACCAACGCCACGCGGAACAGCATCAAAATTTCACAAGGTTGGAAACAGAAATGCTGAAATTAACCACAGCAATCCATCAAGCCACCGAACAATCCTCCCAAGACTTGAGAGTATTACGACAAGAGATGGGGTCCTTGTTGCAGCCAACCCCTCATCACCCACCAGAAGGAGGATTTGATCCTCTTCGGTCTCAGGCCGAGGCGCTGATGGCTGCCTCCTCCTCATCATCGACCATCATCCCACTAGCAGTCACACAGGCGTTCACGCCACCTCGAAGCGTCGCCGGCGTCGGCATCGTTAATCCATCTCAAGGGGTCATCGACGGAAACATGCTGGGCCCAGGCTCTCCGTTCCCTAATTTCCAGGGAATGGGTCACGGCCTTGGTCTCGGACAACAAGGTCCATTCCAGACTATGCATCTGGGAACCATATCGCCAAATCAACAAATATTTCCAGGAAGGCCAACAAACATCAGCTCAGTCGGGTTCTCAGCCAACCCACGATTCGGGGCACAACCATCATGGAACGCCTACAATGCACAACCACCAATCAACGGAACAGAGCATTTCACAACAAATTTCTCAGGTGCCACATCAACAAACTCCTTCCCCTCTTTCGGTCAGGTAAAATTTCATTTCACTCGTTTTGAAAATGGAGATCCAACAGATTGGGTAACAAAAGCCGAACATTATTTTCGTTTTTACAACATTCCATATTCTTCATATATGCCTATTATAGCAATGCACTTAGATCCTCCCGCATCACGATAGTATGAATCTTTGAACCCTGATGGCGCTTATTTCAATTGGAACGAATTCAAATTCGCTCTATTCTCACGATTCGGTCCATCAGCGTTCGAAGATCCCATGCTCAAACTCACATTATTGCGCCAAATAACCACCGTGATGGCTTTCGAGGATAAATTTGAAGAACTCGCGACCAAAATACACTGAATACCACCGGAGTTACTAAAATCAATATTTATCGCCGGATTAAAGGCAACAATCCAACGAAGCGTAATCAATCAACGGCCACACACAATAGATGAAGCTTTTAACCTTGCCAAACTATACGAAGAACAATGGCTCGACGAGACGAGGACACCTCGCCCATCATTTACCACAAACCACACTAAACAGACGTTTCATACCTCATTCAAACCACCACCTGGACCCCACGAACCCAGGCCGCCCAATACCTTCAAACCAGGATATAAACGTCTGTCACCAGCAGAACTACAACAAAAACGGGAGAAAGGATTGTGTTATACTTGTGACGAACGCTACCTTCCCGGCCACCGCTGTAAAAACAAAGCCTCTTGCCTATTCATGGAGGACGAAATGCCAGACACGATTGAAACAATCGACACCAGCAACCCCGAGGATCCACCGGAACCATCACCACCCCCTGAATAGGAGATCGGGTATCACGCACTGATAGGATCACTTTCCAGCCAATCAATTAGATTTGAAGGTTCCCCTCTTAGGACATACAGTGCAAATACTAGTTGACTGCGGAAGTTCCACGAACTTTATTTCCCACCGGATCGCTAACTTCCTCCGCGCACCCATCACCGTAATCAAACCATTCAAGGTTCATGTCGGGAATGGCGAAATGTTAACATTCACCGGAATATATCTTAACGCAAACATCACGGTCCAAACGCACACCTTCTCCACAAATCTCTTCGTACTCGATTTATACGGGTCAGACGTGGTTTTAGGAATGGTTTGGTTATAATCCCTAGGCAACGTCACCACAAACTATAAAGACAAACAAATGACCTTCCAACACAGGAATCAGACTGTATGTCTTCAGGGCATTCGGCCAATAGTAAACGACCCGATCACCCCAAGCCAAATAACAAAACTACTGTCCCAAGACTCAATATCAGCATCAGTTTTATGTTTCTTCTCCCTCCAATTCGACGATCAAATACAACCATATAAAGAACCGGAAGACCCCGACCTTACAACATTACTAGATGACTTTAAGGACATTTTTCGGAAACCAGAGGGATTTCCACCACCAAGAGATTGCGACCATAAAATACCACTTCAACAACCCGGGACAAGCATTAAGGTACGACCTTACCGTTATCCACACTACCAAAAAACGGAGATTGATCGTTTAGTGGAGGAGATGCTAGCACAAGGACTAATCCGACCAAGCTCATTCCCTTTTTGTTCTCCAGTCCTCCTAATAAAAAAGAAAGACGGCACTTGGAGGTTTTGCATCGACTACCGGGCGTTAAACAACGTAACAATACGGGACGCTTTTCCCATGCCCACAGCAGCTGAGCTATTTGACGAACTACATGGATCCACACTGTTTTCCAAACTGGACCTACAGTCAGGATACCATCAAGTGCGCATGCACCCGGAGGATATACACAAAACCGCATTCCGCACCCCACAAGGCCTCTATGAATTCCTCGTAATGTCATTTGGCCTCACGAACGCACCGGCCACATTTCAAGCTTCAATGAATACAATTTTCCAACCATACCTACGAAAATTTGCAGTTATCTTCTTCGACGATATATTAATTTACAGTCAAGATTTACCAAGCCACTTGCAACATTTAAAAATCATCTTCCAAACATTGCAGGCACACTCACTCTTTATCAAACGCTCCAAGTGGCAATTCATGACACCCACAATAGACTTTCTAGGCCACGTTATAACCGCAGCAGGAGTAAGCCCCCACCCGGACAAAGTACACGCAATTTTAAACTGGCCCCGACCAACTACAGCCAAACAATTAAAATCTTTTCTTGGTCTATCCGGGTATTATCGGCGATTTATTAAACACTACGCCACCATCGCAGCACCCCTCACTGACCTCTTAGCAAAAGATGGATTTAAGTGGAATGAGCACGCCACCACGGCATTCGAGCAACTTAAAACACAATTAACAACGGCCCCCGTCCTCGCGCTACCAGACTTTTCCAAGCCATTTACCCTCGAAACCGACGCATCCGGCTACGGACTAGGAGCAATTTTATCCCAAGATAAACACCATTGGCTTACTTTAGTAAAAAACTCACCGCACGGGAGCAAAACAAATCAACATATGAACGTGAATTACTAGCTTTTTTCGCAGCCTTAGACAAATGGAGACAATATCTTCTGGGCGCCCCATTTATCATACGCACGGATCATCAGACACTTCATCGATCATTTGACCACGCAAATACTAAACAGCCCATCCCAACAGCGTTTCCTCTCCAAATTTTTAGGTTTTAACTAAAAAATCGAATATAAACCAGGCCGATTAAACCCCGCCGCGGACGCCCTGTCCAGAATCCCAGACCAAATATTAAACACCCTCACTTGTTCTTATAACATTTGTACTAATTTTCAAAAATTGAGTGTGTGGTACGAATCCGATCGGCTGTCAAAAAAGATTAACAACATAATAAAACGGAAGCCACACAGAACCACCAACTGGACTATATCTGACCAAAAGCTATTTTATAAAAATGTTATGTACGATCCCAGCCTGCCCACTACGCCAAGAACTGCTTCAGGAAGCCCATGCGTCACGGCCCAGTGGACACGCTGGAATTAAACCCACGTACTATCGCTTGCGATCCAACTATTATTGGCCCAAATGTTAACAGATATTAAACGTTACATCCGCACTTGCGACTTATGCCAGAAAGGGAAGGGACTGAACCAGAATCCATTTGGGACACTACAACCTCTCCCCATTCCCACACAAATTTGGACGGAATTATGTATGGATTTTATAACGCATCTACCAGCAGCCGAGGGCTATACTAACATCTTGGTGGTAGTCGATCGCCTCACAAAGGGAGCACATTTCACCCCATTATCCGCATTAACAGGGCCAGTTGTGGCTCGAGCATTCTGGGACAATGTGGGCAAACTGCACGGCCTACCGGACACAATCATCACCGATCGGGACCCAATATTTTTGAGCAAATTCTGGAAGGCATTGTTCACACAGCAAGGCACCAAACTCAATTACAGTTCTGCCTACCACCCCGAAACGGACGGGCAGACAGAACGGGTGAACAGATGCCTGAACAAGTACCTTAGGATATTCGCACACCAAAACCCTAGGCACTGGTCCAAATTACTGAGTTGGGCAGAGTATTATTACAACACAACATACCATTCGTCGGCCAATATGACCCCTTATGAAGCCATGTTCGGCCGACGACCACCTGCAATAGTTCGGCACTATGATCATAATAATACAATACAAGCAGTACATTCAGAATTAAAAGATAGAGACAAATTGCTGCAGCAACTCTGCATGAATCTCCAGAAGGCTCAACACCGCGTCCAGACTACAACAAACAAAAAGAGGAAACAAATTCAGTTTCAAGAGGGAGATTTAGTACTTCTGAAATTACATCCCTACAAACAAATCTCACTTAAACAACAGCGATCGGCACGATTCAATCTAAAATATTATGGACCGTTTAAAATCATAAGAAAAATAAACCCAGTGTCTTACAAACTCCAACTCCCAGAGTATTCACGGATCCATCCCGTATTTCATGTTTCCCTATTAAAACCCTATCATGCCTCCACGGAAAAAATCATCCATCAACTACCACCAGCAGAAGCCAATAATACACCAATCCATGGCATATTATCCGTTCTGGACGAACGCATCATTTGGCGTTAGGCCACACAGGTACATCAGGCACTCATCCAATGGGAAGGATTAGCACCCGAAGACAGCTCGTGGGAGGACGTGGACTCTCTTCCGCCTCAGGTACGCACCACTTTACGTTTTCCGCAAAACACTCACACACCTCCGTTTGATGCAGGTACGTTAAGCAACATCGAAAAAGACCAACAAGACCAGCGAAGAAGAGAAACAGGTACGCAACACTTTACGTTTTCCGCCAAACACTCACACACTTCCGTTTGATGCAGGTACGATAAGCAACAAAAAAAAGAACAGCAAGCCCAACAGGACGAGGAAGAAGACTTATCTCTGGCCACACCGGTGATCGAAGCGACAGGGGCACCACCACCACATCTTCGCCGCTCGCAGCGCCTGCACCTCCGTAGAAAGCTCCTCATACCGCAAATACCGCGCCGGCCCCGCTCCTCCCGCCGGCAGCACACCGCGCTTCCTCTCTCACTCGGCGTCAAAAAAGGCAATAATACGGTAGCGCAAATAATAAGCAACGCGGACGTTGCTCTCGAGGCGAGGCAGAGATGTAACAGCCAAAAGTACACTCTCGGCAGCAAAGGTCCAGATCACGCCAGCTCAACTATCCAGGGCATACACGATCACGAGACAGGAGCCATACACGTGGCAAATTCCAACAGCAAGCCCAACAGCTAGTCCCAGGGCACCAGAAGATCACGCGGCGTTATTAATATATATTTATTGCTTAAATGTATTTCCTTTCCAAGCACTGTTCTCATTTCCAGCAGAATGTCCATTTCAGATATTTTATTATAAATATGCATGCATGCAACGTTGTAATGGTATGATGATGATAATAAAGTATTAGTTTTCCTTTCATTAGTTAACTGTCCACAGAAACCTCGCCGGAGTGCCTTCCGGTGACGTTACAAATACTGTATGGACTTCATTAAAAATCAAGCATGATTTAGTCTATTATTTAGAAATTCTACAATGTTGCAATTTATCTTTTCAAACTACGTTGAACATTGTTTTCATCATGCTTTGATATATCTATTAATATGTGCATCAATTATATTTTAAAGGTTGTGTAGAACTAAGCTTAGCATGCCTCTAAGTATGAATAAATATTTTATGTTTGATAATGATATTTATTCACTCACCCTTTTTGGCATTGTCTACATATGTGTTTAATCTAAGAATACTTGTGTATGTTTTGTATTAGTGCAATGGATTAAAATTGCACAAGTATCTTACTTACACTCCTTATTTTGCACTCTTAAAAATTAAGAAAAGTGGTTATGGTTTTCATAAATTCTATTGATTTGCAAAACAAGTGTATTCGGAGAACTTTGTACAAAACAACAATCATAAAATAAAGTGACAAAGATAACTCCACCAAGCACTACTTGAACCTCCTGATAAGTCTTAATAAGCGTTGTGAGGTTGAGCACCTTGGAAAGAATAGTAAAGTATCTTCTGCAAATCATAACTTTCTTTCAAAATAAAAACCACTTATTCTTAAGTACACCGGATCACAATAAAAAAAATCAATATTGAAGAATAAAATTATGTGACCCCCCAAGCACTACTTTGCACCCTGATAAGTCTTAATGAGCATTGTGTGTGCAAAGCACCTTGGTAGTTGTACATTTTTTTTGTGCATTGAAGTGAGTGGAAGTAAAATTATTTGTGTTTTATTGTGCTCTTTACTTTACATATTTCTTGTATTTTTGATTAAAACATTTGTTTACTCTATTCAAGATACACATATGTGCACATCACTATCTTCCATAACACTTCTTCTCATGAGTATTAGATCCTAATGCAAATTCTATACTACTCTTTATTTATGAAATGCACTAGATAACCTAGCATGTTTTCTACAATGTTTGGTATGTTTTGAAATTATGAATTAAAATAACATTGTAGTAATCTCTTTTTGATAACATTATTTCATGCTTGGTTACATTATTGTTAAACTTAAAGATTTTAATTGAACAATGATTTACAAAAACATCTTCTTTATGAAATTTAACTCATATATCTTTTTATGGATCATCATTGATTACAATAAGATGCTCTTGTATTTCGATAAGTCTTCCGCATCATAACCATATAATTATTTTACCTTGCGCTTTCATGCTTATTTAAAGTCTTTTATTTGTGTGCATCATCACTTGAATCTTCAAATTCCTTTCTTGCAACAAGTGGTAGACTTGCTTGGTAAACTTTATATTGGTTGAATTTTTTTTGCTATAAAACTCTGATTTATTTCTATGAAAATATTGTTATATTAAAAACTATGATTTATATTTTTATTTGAATTTATGCAAACACTCGCATAGCTATTTATTAATGAATCATAGTTTTAAAACGCATAAATGTTTCCAATAATTATTATCCCTGACTTCATTTCTCACTATAGAGGGGGCGTAGGATTGTAGACATTAGATAACCTTATCTCTAGTCATGTCTTGTCCTTAACCGGGGAGGGTTCCAGTGGGGCCTTGCGAGGTACTGGGGGGGGGGGGGGGGGGGGGGAAGAGTGCTAGGTTGAGTTTTATCTAGTGTTTGCATATGTGACTAACACCCCAACTTACGACATGTTTGCAGCTCCTCATGCCCATCCGTCACTTAGTACGGGGCTATGGTGTAGACATATTGTCTGGGTAGTTTAGTTACTTGGAAATCATTACATTTTTTATGCTTAAAACTTTTATATAAAAAGGGGATGAACCACCATAATAATACTTGAAAATGTTATATTGCTAAAAACTCTGATCTATCTCTATAAAAATTATTCTAAAACTCCTTATCATTTCATTCTCTCTAAAAGCTCGATCACGCCTTTATCTTCTAATCAAAACTTTTCTGTGTTTTGCCTCCTTACCCACTTTTGCTAATAACAAAAGGGGGAGAACTAACATGATAAATATGATCTGCTATCAAAATATAAAACTAACATGCTTAATTAAGATGATAGCTTACATAATAGGAGAGCATTCACTTAGGGGGAGCATATATTTAGGGGGAGCAATTCTATATGCTGAAATCGTTAATTATCCTAAGTCATCACTCTCACACACACACAAGTATGTTTCATCATGCTTATATATTAATGCTCTGATTTATCATTAATGGATTTGTTATTATCAAAAGGGGGAGTTTGTTGGAATATGGTCTTCCGCATCTCCTAGGTTTGAGAATAACAAATCCTATGTGTATTTGAACTTGTATGTTTAAGTGTGCAGGATAACAAGTCCACATGACTCAAGGATAACATAAGAATGCTGCGCCAAAATTTGAAGCCAAAATTCCAACATGCCCGCTAGCACCGGCGCTAGCGCGGACTTGAGAAAATCTCGAAAATAATTTCAGAAGGTGCTAGCGCCTGGCGGTAGCAGCTAACGCAGGCGGTAGCAGCTAGCGCAGGCGGTATCTACTAGTGCCGGCGGTAGCGCAAAGCACAAGAGGAAGGCGACCGGCTTGCTTAAAATGAAGGATTCTCATGCGGAGAATATTGCCTAATCTGGGATAGCGCCGGCGGTAGCGATAGCGCAGGCGCTAGCTCCAAGGCTATAAAAAGGACCCCTTGGATCCGTCTTCTTCATCCTCTTCTGATCCAGAATTCTAGAGCTTCGTGCCACCGCATAGAGAGGAAGGTTCAGAGAGATACTCCCACAAATCCATGAAGGCTTAAGGAGATCCGTGGAGAAGATTTCAACACGCGTCATCATCGTGACGAAAGACCGCATCGACTACGATCATACTCTGCGTCTTCGTCTACTTCTCCAAGAGATCCACATAGAGGGAGTTTTTATATTATTGTCTTTTCATTTCACATTCTTCTTGTAAACGGTTAGTGATTTCGCCTCGTGTTGGCGACTAGGTCTGGGTAGGACTTAGGGCTGAAATTTGCCTCGTATTGGCGACTAGGTCTCGGGAGTAGGTCTAGGGGGTGCTCGAGGCCATATCCAGGGAAAGGTTGGCTAGAGCGGCTTGAGGTCGTATCCGGGGAAGGATCGGCTAAAGCCAACCGGTTCGTGGGGATACGAGACGGTATAGAAAACAAAAAGAGTCTTTCTATTAGCTTTGATTTCTAGCTTCGATAAGAGATCAAGTTTTGTAATCATGCTTCTCAAATTAATAAAATCATGTCTTTACTTTTACTTCACTTGATTTGTCTTGATCTTCTCTAGTTTAATAATCAAAGCTTTTTCAAAGTTATTCAAAATATATTATAAGTTTTTACAACCCTTATTCACCCACCCTCTAAGGGCGCCTACCGATCCAACATCCACCACCTCAGCAAGCCATGGTTATTGGCTGGGGAAGAAAGAGACAAGCCAGGAAAGTAGAAAGAAGAGGGAGAGGAGGGGATAGGGTGACGCTACCCTACTGTGACTTCTATGAGGAGGAAGGTCACGCGACATCCGCCTGCCCTGAGTTTTTGGAAATGAGGGAGGCTAGGGATCCGAGACAACAACAGCAGCAACCGGAGGGAGTCGAGGAAGACCAGGCCTGGGAGTAGGAGACCAAGTTTTGGTTTCCATACTTAGTTTTTTCTTTAAGTCCATGTAGTACGATGGTTTACTGTCATACTTAGTTTTTTCTTGCATGTAATGCGATAACTAATGTGATGAAAAGTTTCCAAGATACTTAACCCCGATGCTAGCCCGCTGACCAGGCTCCCATCAAGCTGGCAGGGCCGGAAATCGCTCGGTGGCCGGAGGTTTTCAAAGTATTTAGCCCCGATACTTGCCCGCTGGCCAGGCTCCCATCAAGCTGGCAGGGCCGGGAACCGCTCGGTGGCCGGAAGTTTTCAAAGTACTTAGCCCCGATGCTGGCCCACTGATCAGGCTCCCACCGAGCTGGCAGGGTTGGGAACCGCTCGGTGGCCGGAGGTTTTCAAAGTACTTAGCCCGATGGTGGCCCGCTGACCAGGCTCCCACCAAGCTGGCAGGGTCGGCAACCGCTCGATGGCAGGAGGTTTTCAAAGTGATTTTTCCCCCGAGATGGCTCCGCTAGCCGTGCTCTCACTAGCCGGCAGGATAGGATGACCTCTCAGGGAGGCTAAGTGGTTTTTCCACCGAGATGGCTCCGCTAGTCGGGCTCTCACTAGTCGGCAGGGTAGGATGGCCTCTCGGGGAGGCTAAGTGGTTTTTCCCCCGAGATGGCTCCGCTAGCCGGGCTCTCACTAGCCGACAGGGTAGGATGGCCTCTCGGGGAGGCTAAGTGGTTTTTCCCCCGAGATGGCTCCGCTAGCCGGACTCTCACTAGTCGGCAGGGTAGGATGACATCTCGGGAGGCTAAGTGTTTTTCCCCCGAGATGGCTCCGCTAGTCAGGCTCCCACTAGCCGACAGGATAGGATGGCCTCTCGGGGAGGCTAAGTGGTTTTTCCCCAGAGATGACTCCGCTAGCCGGGATCTCACTAGCCGGCAGGGCGGGATGGCCTCTCGAGGAGGCTAAGTGGTTTTTCCCCTGAGATGGCTCTGCTAGCCGGGCTCTCACTAGCTGACAGGGTAGGATGGCCTCTCGGAGAGGCTAAGTGATTTTTCCCCCGAGATGGCTCGGCTAGTCGGGCTCTCACTAGCCGGCAGGGTAGGATGGCCTCTCGGGGAGGCTAAGTGGTTTTTCCCCTGAGATGGCTCTGCTAGCCGGGCTCTCACTAGCCGGCAGGATAGGATGGCCTCTCGAGGAGGTTAAGTGGTTTTTCCCCCGAGATGGCTCCGCTAGCCGGGCTCTCACTAGTCGGCAGGGTAGGATGGCCTCTCGGGGAGGCTAAGTGGTTTTCCCCCGAGATGGCTCCGCTAGCTGGGCTCTCACTGGCCGGCAGGACAGGATTGGCCTCTCTGGGAGGCTTAAGTAAATTTTTCCCGGGATAAGGTGGAATGTTCTCAACTTCACTCAGCACCACTCGCCGAATGTTCAAAGTTGGACTTTTCTTTCCGAGCGTGTGACCCACTTGAAAAGAGTGGGGATTGTGTACAATCATGTATTCGCCGAGTGGGTCCCCGAGACACTGCCCCAAGAAAGAGGGGCGGGAGAGTTTCTGGGCGTACCTGGTAAAGGGGGGAGAGCGGTGGAGGCGGGCGGCCTCCTGCTCGTCCATCCCCATAAGGGGGCGAGCCAGAGAGACGGGTGGCCTCCCGGGCTCGCCCCGCCCCAGCAGGGGGCGAGACAGAGAGTCGGGTGGCCTCCCGGGCTCGCCCCGCCCAGCAGGGGGCGAGCCGGAGAGGCGGGTGGCCTCCCGGTCGCCCGACCCAATGAGGGGGGCGAGCAAGGGAGGCGGCTTGCCCCTCTCGTCCAGGCCCAAGAATAGGGGGCGACATGCGTTTAACGCCTCGGAATGGCGGGATTTGGCTGTTGGCTGGCCAAACTGGGGGGTATTTTCGTAATCTCGTGGGCCAGAATTTGGCTATTGGTAGACTAAGTTCAGAAATGTATAACTAGGACCAAGGGGGCACCTTTGAAGGCAGATCTCTCTCTTGTCTACTCTCCCCTTAGGTTTCTTTGGTGGGGGAAGAGAGCCTCCAAAGGTGTCTCAAGCTCAAAATTGGCTTGGGAGGGGAAGCGCTCTAAGATCTTCCGGGTGTGTGGTGGGACCTCCTCGCTGAGCCCTCGGTCTTGTTCCTAGCTTCTCAAGTCTTCGGCATAACGCTCTCCCTTGGGAGAAGAAAGTGTGAGGTCACCCCCCAACTTGTTGAGGGCCCGAACTCCACAAGAGACCAAGTCTTGGTTTCAACATTCATCTTCTCTAATCATGTTTAGTAAGATCTCTCTAATTGCGTGTGATATTTCCATCACCATGAACTAATTTCCTTTGTCTTGGATGCTGAAAGTACTTTGTTTGTTGTGATTTTAATTTTAATTTTCTTATTGATGTTTGAAATACTATCTTAATCGAATTTATGATTTTGTTCTTGACAATTTTGACTTATGTTTCATCTTTAAATTTGCTTGACAAGATTTGAGAGAGGAGTCGGACTAGATGAATGTATTATATTGCGCGACAAGATTCGAGAGAGGAGTTGCGTAAAATTTTCACCAAATTTTCCATTTTTATACTGCGCTGCAAGATTCGAGAGAGGAGCGGTGAAAGTATATCATAAATTTAGTATAGCGTAAAAGGGAGAAAGAGATTTCGTCTTCTCGTTAGCAATATAGATTTGTGTGCTTCATGATATTCTTTATTGTTGCATAAGATAGAGATAACTAGGGGGATAAAGAGTAAATAAATTTCAGAGATCGAGAGATAATGATTTTCATTTTTAAATCGTTGCAGGATAGTTGATTAAACTCTTCACTAAGGCCCACATTTAAACTCATCACAATAGACATAGGAAATCAATATGCAAGACTATTTCTCCAAATTATTATCAAAAGTATTTTTAAGTAGTCGGTTTTGTAACTTGATTTGATTTTTGTTGTTTTCACAAATCACCTTTATTAATCCACTTGAATTTAAAGAAAAAGTTAAGCTAGTAATTGCGAGCGTTAGATTTAACACTTCCTCGTGGAAACGATCTTAATTCACACTTTATTACTTGAACCGACACGTGCACTTGCGTATATATCTGCTTTTCGGCTATCACTCACGAAATGTTATATTTAATGAGCTGCAACCATGGGATGGGGGATCAGAGATGGAGCAAATATCATTTCCTCAATACAAGGTGGTTGACCAAGATACTCAAATACCCTGTTCCATCCTTCCATTTGTTGAAGAAGATCCATACGTCTCGGAACACGACAACTCCCCTGATTCATCACCTCCCCCAAGAATGAGCTCAACTGATGACATTCTGAAATCAAGTGTAGTGGTCTCTTATGCTGATACACCGGCCACATATGAAGAAGCATTGAAAAGGCAAGAATGGAAAAGGGCAATGGAAGAAGAATTCCAAACAATTCAAAAGAATAGAATCTGGACCCTTATTCCTAAGCCACAAATGCAGAAATAATTGGTTTAAAATGGATTTTTAAAAGCAAAACAGATGAAGCGGGACAATTGGTCAAGCACAAAGCACGAATTGTAGTAAAAGGGTATTCTCGAAGACCAGGAAAGGATTATGAAGAATCCTTTGCACCCGTTGCCAGAATTGAAACCATACGGTTTATAATTGCTTATGCAACTCAAAATAATTTTCCTCTTTACCAATTAGATGTCAAAGCAACATTCTTGAATGAGACTCTACCAGAAACAGTTTATGTAGAGCAGCCAAAAAGTTTTGAAATAAAAGGAGAAGAGAAGAAAGTGTATACATTGCATAAGGCCCTGTATGATCTTCGTCAAGCCCCCTGGGCATGGAAAGAAAATTTAGATCAGTATCTAATCGAAACTGGTCTTCAGCGATGCCCCATTGAAGTATCGTTATATACCAAATTCAAAGATGACCAGAAAGTAATCGTCTGAGTTTATGCGGATGACATAATAGTTACAGGGAGCTCAATCTCCTTAATTCAAGACTTCAAAACTGCAATGAAGCGGAAGTATGGGATGTCAGATTTGGGATTAATGAGAAATTTTCTAGGAATGCAGCTACAACAAACTAAAAACTACATATTTGTTTCATTGGAGAAGTATATCACAGAACTTCTTCGGAAACATAGCATGGAAAATGCAAATCCTGCCTTAACACCCATGGGAACTGGGGATCGGTTTCATAAAATATTAGAAGAAGAGGAAAAGGTTGAAGAAGAAAAATATTGATCATTAGTGGGGTCATTATTATATATAACTCACACTCGATCCGATATTGAAGTAGCCGTAAATGCAATATCCAGATATGTCTCTAATCTCAGCCATCTTCACTATGTCGCAACAAAGCGTATACTTCGCTATTTGCAAGGAACAAAGTCATTTGGCTTAATCTATAAGAAACAAGCAGAAGGGACACTGAATGGATTCACTGACTCAGATTGGGGAGGGGATCTTGAAGATTGCAAAAGCACCAGTGGATATATATTTTTTATGGGAGCAATGCCGGTATCCTGGAGTGCCCGAAAACAACAAACAATCGCGCTTTCTTCTATGGAGGCCGAATGTACAACCCCGTATTTGTCGAGTGGGCCCCGGGCCCCAGAATCTAAAGGATGAACAAGGCATCAGGGGCCATTCACCCAGGTCAGAGGGGCATTCGCCCAAGCTAGGGGGGGGGGGGGGGGAGGGGGGCGAGCGCAATCCATCAAGCACTCGCCCGCCTAGGAGTTCGGATGTACGAACCACATGGTGAGCGAGGGGCGGAACCCCACTCGCCCGGAAGGCCTAGGATCTGGCGAGTGGTGCCTCCACACACCACTCGCCTGGTAAGATTTAGAGAAACCGGTGTGCGGGAAATCTGGCGTGTGGTGTCTTCACGGACCACTCGCCTAGTGGGGTCTAGAGGTAAATTTACCTGGATACCCTTTGGGGACTACCAATAGCTCTTCAGAACAACGGAGTTTGGCTGTTAGCAGACCAGTTTGAGGTGTGTTTAGTAAAACCAAAAGACGGAATGAAGCTATTTGCAGATCAGACTAGAAAAACTATAAATAGACCCTTAAGGGCACCTTGGAGGAGATCCGATCTTTGTGCTTTCTCCTCCTTTGGTTAATTTTAGATTGACTCCTTGTGCCCTCTAAGGTGCCCAGTTCAGCATTGGTTTGGGAGGGGAAGCTCTCTAAGATCTTTCGGGTGTGTGGCGGGACCTCCTCGCTGCAGCTTTGGGTCTATTCCGTTTTCTTCATCAACAGTCAAGTGAGCCAGTTAGGAAGAAGTAGGTGTAGGCTACAACCCCATGTGGGTCCGAACTCTTCTAGAGACCGGTTGACAGTTTCAACAACGAATATATGATGGCTACTTATGCAGCTCAAGAGGCACTCTGGCTACATCAGCTTGAGTTGTTGTTTACAACTGGACATCTCGAAGAAACAGAGAAAAGTGACGGAGTAGTGATAACATGTGACAATGTTTCTGCCATTGCACTTGCCAAAAACTCTGTGTTTCACAATAAAAGTAAACACATAGAGATTCGACAACATTTCATTCGTGATCTAGTGGAACAAAAGAAATTTCAACTTAACTACTGCAACACAGACTTGCAGATTGCCAATATACTGACGAAGGCACTTCCTCGTCAACGTTTTCTACAGTTAAGAGAACAAATGCAGATCGGGACATCTCCAGATTAAAAGGGCGTGTTGGAGAAGCAGGAGCTAATCTGGAGCTGCCTTAGCCAGCCAATCAAGAAAGGCGGTGCAAAGCTTTGGAGATAACCCTTGACCAAGTAAACAGCACATAAGTTAGCACATATAATATATAGTATATGTTGTAAGGGTACTTTAGTAAATGACCTTGTTCTCTCTGCTGTATACATAAAAACACTATGAATAAATAAAACTAGTTAGTGTGGTGTTCGTGATTATCATTTCCCTGTTCCTGAGGCTAGGCTGAGTAGAACTTACATGAAAGGCCCGGTCCTGGTCAGGGTAAAGACCCAAAACCCGGCCTTGGCCCAGGTGTCACAGGAATTTTAGCACGGCATACGGAGGAGAAATATGTAGGTGCGGCTAACGCACTGATATCTAGGTGCGGGTGTAAATCCAGCCGGAGATTTATAATCCAACGATGTAAAATCTGTTGTACAACTGAATTTTTAATCAATCACACATCAAAATTCGTGATTGCAGAAGATAGACGATCAAATTTAACTAACACACGTGCGTAATATGCTAGGAAAAATAAGTTCTTGAGAGATACTTAAGTGCGTGTAACACACAGTGATAAAAAAGATTATCGTGCGGAAGCAAATAGAGTCATATGATCGTGATTTCAATGACGGAGATCTTCTGTGAAAATATATGGCCGTATAACCCGTATTTGTTACTACGATCGCATTAAATATTGATCGTATTTTAGATTAATCATGCACAAAAAATCATGCTAGTGAAAATAGACAACGAGATTGAGTTTCCGCACAGTTGTTGACTCCTGTCCTAACTCCTTGCGTCCTAATTGTGTCTTGTGTCTACCGTGTATAATAACTCGAAACCTGTAACCCGCGAAATAAACCCCTCAAACCCCGTCGCCTCACCTCGTCGCCGCACCTCGTCCAGAACAATTTTGGTATACAGAGCTATCTAGCAATCCTCCTCTCTTCAGCAGCCAACATCTGCAACCACACGCCTTCTCCTCATCGACAACCGCCAGCCCTTTCCTCATCGACGTCTTCCTGTGCTATCGGCGTCTTCCAGTCATCCGCCGATCGCGCACCCTTCGACTCCTGCTCGCCGACTCTTAGGGCAGTCGGTCAAGACATCCAGAACCCTGCGCTGACACTAGCAACTGCTGACCCTCGTCGATCTTCTGTGTCGCGTGCCTCTCGCACGATAACTCCTGCTCATCGATCCTCCGTTTGTTCCGAGCACGCTGCTCCTCGACGAGTTCTGCGCATCGCCGTCCCCCTTACCGCGAGCTGCCATCCCTGCTCCTCACCTCGTCGCCGCACTGAAGAGAGATGAAGGTGAAGGTCATATCTAGGTCAACCGACGAATTCACCCGCGAACGGAGCCAAGACCTCCAGGTGATCTTCCATATTACTTGAGGCCCTATTCCTTTGCCTCTGAGAATAAGAGAGTTAGGCCTATTCCTTTTTCTTTTACGCTACGAACTCTCGGGTGCATCAGACTTCGCCTTTTCTTTCTTCCAATTTCATTTATATCCCTGAGTAGACGATTTGAAGTTATTGGCCATCTTTGATCTTCATTCCTCTAATGGATGCACATCACAGTCTACATCACTTCAAAGTATGGCGAATATCCAAGGTGTTTTTTTTTTCAAGTTATACGTTCCGTGCTGTCTATGTTCAACATTGGAATTGCATTTTCTACATGAAATTTGATGACTTGTAAAGAGAAAGATACAAAAATTGGTGACCACAATGATTAGAAAAAAAATCCAATGACATTGGTTAAGTTTATAAGTTATTGTATGCTAAAGATGTTAGTAATGAATATACATTTGAGAATAATTTTTTTATGTTTGTGATTATGATTAGTGATGAACGTCTCGAAATAGTTGGGATATGATTATTGGTGATGTGAATATAATTAGTTATACAATGATTGTTATTAATTTAATTATTGCTTATGCTTTTCAAATTAGGTTAAATGATAAAATAAAATTTCATTTTTGGGAAGAGAATGAGATGATCTCTTTACAACTTATATTTCAAAAAGAAAGATAATATTTGGCATATAGATTCTAGCAGGATGCTTGGGTCATAAGAAGATTCATGATGGGTATAGAATGAGAGAAAGTATAATGGGAGAACCTAGGCTTGATTTAGTTGAAGCCTATAATATTTATCCACAAATACATACTTAAAAAAAGGAAGAACGTTTACTTATAAAAGATGATGATATTGGCTGAATTTAAAGATTAAATTTGAGTTTCCCAAATTCAATTTTAGTAAAGCTAATTGACACATCATATTTTAAAATTTAAACATAAATCTCGAAGATTCAAGTAACAATATTTTTGTACAGAGCAACATAACACAAGCAACGAGTTAAGTTCTCCACATGCGTCCTAAAACACACAATAATACGCAAACTTAGAAAAAATAATGAATTTATACCCAAGTCAAATGTAACTGAAATGAGAATACTAAGATGGATGAGCGCTAAATTAAGGAATATTGATTGTAGTAGAGGAATAATGAATGAAAGCTATCAAAGATAAATTAGTAGTAAACAAGCTTACCTAGCTTGAGCATGTATGCCGAAGGTTCCAAAATATACCAATTAGATGAGTAAATTGAGTTAGTGTCGAAGGATTAAGTAGGGGAAGGAGTGGACCTCATTGATGGGAGTTCAAGATAATTTGCATAGTTTAGGTAAACACCTCAATTGCACGCAAAATGGAGGAACGGTAAAAATGAACATGGTGATTCAGAAAGGCAACCCAAATAGTCAGGGGAGGGCTATTGATGATGAGGATGGTGAGTAATTATATGATAAACAGTTGAGGTGTGCATGATTCAGCTTGGTTATAGACAACAATTGTCTTAAACCAAGCAATAGACAACGTGAGACTAATAAGCACAGACGGGTGATGTGCAATAGACAACGTGAGACTAATTACTTCAGACGGGCCATTGTGGGGATAATCCGACATAATGGTCCCACACAACGTTATGGACTTGCTGGAACCACGTCAACCGACAAATATATGCATAAGAGCATTTAACAAATTACTTGAAACAACCAAACTAGTATAAACAATTTAGCTGACTCAGTCCTGATTAAGCGAATTTTCCTACACCCACCTACTTGAAGAATAGTATTATTTGTTAGAGTTCTAGAATTGTGTTCTCTTCATCTATAGAGTTGGATTTACTAATTCTCATTTTGATATGTTAATTATTTTGTTTACTTTGGAGGAAGATTTATACATGGTGAAGAGTTATGGTACTCTTCCTGTCCATTGTGCATCCTACAAAATCTGCCTCTAAATAGTCTGTTTGCTCAAAGCCAGACTCTCTAGGATACCACAAGTCAAGCTCATGTGTACTATCTCAGTATCCTCTTGACATGTGTCATATGGGATTCCTCATAAGACACTTGGTTGTAAAGGTATTTCTTGAAATTTTTTATGGTTCAGAAGTCTATAATCAATAGAAGATAGGAGGTATATTAGGCTTCTTTGTTCAAGAAAATCAATAGGTTTTGATTTTAGTGATGTTTTTTTGGTGAATTGGTCCTTCCCCTTTTTTGTTTCAAGATCAAACTTGGTTGTATGAGTTCAGTGATGGCTGGATAAATAAGTACTTGCAACAGCAATGAGATTGATTATGGATGTTGTCAATGCTTAATGGAAAGCTAAATAAGCATTTTTCGGTTGTTGGGATGTTGTCCGTTGGCTGGAGTTTTGGATGGTGACAGGAGTAAAGGTATATTGGCAGTTGGTAGGCTGGAATTGGGATCACTGGCTATCCAGAACGTGTTAGAAGGACTACTGTTGTTATGGAGAGAGGCTAGTTGGGAGGAATCCCCTTGGGCTGCTGCAATTACAGGGAGAAGGAAGACTTGGGCTTCAATTTTCTTTTTTGGGGGAGATAACCACTCTCATCTCCTTGAATATTTGATTCCTCACATTTCTATTACAGGCGCATGATGATGCGCGACCTACCATCCATATTTATCTGTAACCTTAGTGAGGGGAATTTTGAATATTTTTGTGAACTTCCCCTTGCCCTACTTATAGATGGAATGAGGCAGATTCTTAGCAAGCAAGAAATCATTATTCTCATTTAATTCACCGTGAGGTGGAGCTCAGCTCCCACCGACCATCTTTTCCTCCTACCATTGGGAAACCTAGGTTCAAGAAGTGTCGAGAGGATCTTCTCCCGGTCTTTCTCCCTTCAAAGGCCGACCCCATGTAACGCCCATGGCCGGCCTACCCCGGTTCAACCAGAGGAAATCCCGAACCGGCACGTTACTGGGCTGTAGCCCAAACACCCCAAAGCCTCTCCGTGCCAATTTCTCAGCAGCGGCGCATTGTTGAGGCCGGATCTCGAACCCGCAATCCTCTTGAGAAGGAGTTTTCAAACCACTCCTCATCACCAACTGAGCTACAGCTCAGTTGGTGATGAGGAGTGGTTTCAGCTCAGTTGGTGATGAGGAGTGGTTTGAAAACTCCTTATCAAGAGGGTTGCGGGTTCGAGACTCGGCCTCAACAATGCGCCGTTGCAAAGAAATAGACGCGGAGAGGCTTTGGGGTGCTTGGGCTGCATCCCGGTAACGTGCCGGTTCGGGATTTCCTCTGGTTGAACCGGGGTAGGCCGGCCCTGGGCGTTACTTTTTTTTTGTAACGCCCAGGGCGGCCTACCCCAGTTCAACCAGAGGAAATCCTGAACCGGCACGTTACCGGGCTGCAGCCCAAGCACCCCAAAGCCTCTCCGCGCCTATTTCTCAGCAGCGACGCATTGTTGAGGCCGGGTCTCGAACCCGCAACCCCCTTGATAAGGAGTTTTCAAACCACTCCTCATCACCAACACAAGGGGTTGCAGGTTCGAGACCCGACCTCAACAATGCGCCGCTGCTGAGAAAAAGGCGCGGAGAGGCTTTGGGGTGCTTGGGATGCAGCCCGGTAACGTGCCGGTTTGGGATTTCCTCTGGTTGAACCGGGGTAGGCCGGCCCTGGGCGTTACAAAAAAAACACCCCAAAGCCGTTACACTTTTTTTTTGTAACGCTCAGGGCCGGCCTACCCCGGTTCAACCAGAGGAAATCCCGAACCGACACGTTACCGTGATGCAGCCCAAGCACCCCAAAGCCTCTCCGCGCCTATTTCTCAGCAGCGGCGCATTGTTGAGGCCGGGTCTCGAACCCGCAACCCTCTTGATAAGGAGTTTTCAAACCACTCCTCATCACCAACTCAGCTTTCCTCTGGTTGAACCGGCGTAGGCCGGCCCTGGGCGTTACACCCCAATCCCAATCGGCAAGCCATAACAATTTCTTCTGTTGCTGTGTAGAAATTCGAAGGAAGAAATAGTTCTCTCGAATCTTGATATCATCGTTTTCTTTTACTATGTTCCAAGATACGATACTATGAGCCCAATTGATCTAAATCTAGACACTTAATCTCTGAATAATATAGTAGAATGGATGTTAGATTTTGTGTTCATTCCTAATCCCATAGTCAATGGAAGATATGCACATTATTCTTTTCCAACAAAATTAATAGTTCCTAATTTTCTTGATACCTTTTACTCAATCCTTAATTTTCTTTCTGATTGTATACAAAAAATTTGTGCATTTTCATATGTTTTTAGGATTCATCCAGCTTGTAAATGTTCATCCAGATTGGGGACTATATGGGTT